>OZ024905.1:69825504-71025504 GCA_964017125.1 Flabesymbios commensalis | reverse complement strand
TTAATTTGACGATATATATATATGGAAAACAGACATCTTCCCAAATAAATTATTTGCTTAACGGAGAATCTACCAGAAACCAATTTATCTATTTCAGTGGCATTTTAGTTTGTGGAAAAATTGATTGAAGCCATAATATCGATCCACCAATGACCCAGTAATTAGTATTATTATTAATAGTATACTGCATTTTCATTGCCCCAGAAATTTAATCGTGCTTATTATTCAGAGGCGCGGTATAGAAAAGAGCGGTTCATTTAAAAAAGGTGTATAAATAAAAGAGTAAAATGAACATTTTTGTGTGGAGCTTGTAAGTGTGTGATTGAATCTTTTATCAAAAAGTACTGACAGCAGAGATTTTAGTACACTATAAAGAATCTCAGTACTGCTTAGAGTTACAAGTCGTGGGCTTGTTTAAAAAGCATCGTCTTTAAACATTTTTTAAAAGTGTATTCCGTGGGGATTGACGCATTGTGTCAGGCAGAGCATTCCATAAACACAATATATTGCGCCGCTGCTGGTTCAATGCTGGGTCATCGTCATCGACGATGACCCAACATTAAACAAATGAACCAGCGTTTCGTATTTGCCGGGAAGGCGTCAGTAAGGGTGGCACAGGGGTCATGGGGGTGTTAAAGGGCTAATGCGCACGCGTGTCGTTGCTTCAATCTTGTTTTAATGCTTGGCCAGCGTCGTAGACGCTGGCCCAACATTAAAACAACATTGACTCAATGCTGTTTTTGACGCGGGGACCTCAGCTGAGAATCAGATGATTTAGAATTTCATTTATATGCAGCGTTTCATGGGCGTTGATCGTGTTGTTGTGACGCGTGCCCAGAAACCTCGGTTATGGATGAAACAAACAGGACATCTGCCCACCTGTTTACAAAGTGAGGACGCCCCCTGCACCTTTCACGTTCAGAGCAAAGCTTACCCCCTTACTGCGCGGTGACCGACTTTAGACGTCAGAATCTGACGTCCATAGACGTCAGAATCTGACGTATAAAGTCGATCCCCGCACTGGTCGTAGACATAGGTATTCAAATAAAGCGGAATGAGTTAACTCTATGAGACATTTATGTTGATTTCAAATTGAGGAGAACCCTTAGGTCTCCATGGTTTATATAAACATATTTCAGCACTTTAAGGGTTACCCCTTTAACCGCCAAATCATTCAATCTGAATTTTTACCCACTTGAAGTTGTGTCTCGCTGACGCGATCCACAACTTCAAGTGAGTGAAAATTATTCAGATTTGACAAAATGGAGGTCAACTGTTTTCAAATATTGCTGATTGATGTCACATTTTATCTATAACATGTTTAAAAGGTGGTATTTGATGTGGTAATACAAAATGAAAACCCGAATATATGCGGCACCGGCGGTTAAAGGGTTAAGTTGCATTAACTTTACAGTGGCATCCACTTTTGACAGAAGACGGCATCTCAACGACATGACAATAAAAATTGATTCATAATGGAGCATAATTATTATCAAAACCCTGTAACATAGTTTAGGAAATATGACTACTCTCGTATACCTTCCATAAAATCGTTTGAGAATTTCACGGACTTTGAGGGATGTAATAGTATGATTGGGAGGGGTGGGGGTGGACAGGTGAAATTACACCCGCTGGTCTAATTTCATTGTTAATTTGAGAACGCGTGGAGCAAACACCCACAGAGCCCACCTGCTGTGCAACGTAAAGACAAACAGCAGTAACTGCTCACTTAAAAAGTGCGCAGGTACTCCCTTTTAACACTGCAAATCCAATCCACCGCATTTAAATTATTATGTACACAAACATTATCGGTATCTTCTCTCTGAGAACAACGTCCAATATCTGTCCTCATCTCTTTGAATAAGAAAAGTCTCACTTGCCAACCGACTCCTGCACTGGCTCCCACGACGTTGTTGCAGTGACGTTGATTCAACGTCGCAACAAAGTCGTGTGTCCAGTCCAGTCAAACAAAAACACTGCTATGAACTCTAGACGATTATAAATAAAAAAAAATTCTTCCAGACCATTTTCTACACAATAAACATCAGCATGACCGGAAATTTTGCAAAAAAAATCGCATCATTTGAATACTAGCTCTACATAAAATAATGTTATATTAGAAAAAAACTAAACGATCACTTCACCATGACTCTATGCTGAGCATAATTGTTTTGTCTATATGCTCACATTTGCATGATTTGTGAAGGCCTACAAATACGCCACTCTGCGATCTATTGCCCACTTCCGTGAGCACAGGGAATCGACCCACCTGGACATAAAACAATGACGGCTGTCAATATTTTAGTCGCTGATGATAGTGCGGGTTTTTTCATATTTTTTTCCAGCTCTTTCAGATGCTTACATCTATCGCACCAAACAGAAGCTCGATATCGAGCAGGACTGCTCTGCCGTGCAAAGCCAGAAGGCAGTATCTGCTTACTTGTAAAGTAAGCAGCTACTGCCTTTTGGCTTTGCAGATCAGGACCGCTGTTGCTTGTCATTCGGATTGATGGCGGGGATTGTTGACCAAATAACATAGCAAACATAAAACATTTGTATAACATTTATACAACGGCGGCCCAACGTCTACGACGCTGGGCCGCCGTTGTATAAATGTAATACAAATGTTTTGTGTTTGCTGGGAAAGCGCTCGTTTATCCCGCATCAGAAAACACTTTGATCGAGACTTACAACAGGCTGTTTTACTTATAGCTCACCGATCCAGTCAATTTTCACACACAGGCTGAAAAGACCACGTGGTGGTTCGCTTTACGCACATGGACATCTGCGAAATCATATGCGCAGATATCTTTTTTATCGCTTAGAATAACAACATTGGAAATAACTTATCTCAAAGCTGAGCAGAAGAGATGTAAGGCTGTCATAACATTGTACCAATGTGCACGCACAGGACAAAGGGACTCAATCAGACTAAAATCATCAAGAAATCGGTGATTTTATTTTGGCTTATTAATATGACCATTATGCTGTAAACATGTCCATAGACTAGAACTGCAAAAGTTTTTTTTATTTTTTGTGCTGCGCATTATGATTTACCAGTTAAGTGAGATATAAAGACGAAATTCCCGTATTTCTTATTTTGGACATGCATGTCCGAAATAAGAAATCGGGAATTTCGTCTCTATATCTAGCCTAACTGGTAAATGTGCAGTACAAAAAATAAAAAAAACCTCTGCAGTTCTAGTCTATGGACATATTTACATCACATGGTCATATTAAGACGCCAAAATAAAATCACCGATTTTTTGATGATTTTATTCTGATTGAGTCCCTTAACGATCTAACTGCGTTTTCATTTCTATGCCTGACTACCTATGACCATGTTGACCAGTTTCACACACACCAGCTCATCTTTCATACATATAAATGATATAAGTTTTCCTGCAAATGTTGTTTTTAATAAAACAATCGGCAATTAATGAACCCTTGAAAAGCTGAGTTATATAATTTAATATTTTACCCACTTGAATTTTTGTCACACTACAGCGATCCATAACTTCAAGTGGGTTGAAAATATTTATATTTGTATTATTTTAATCAAATTATATGTCAATCTTGCAAATTAAATACTTATTTCTCTATTTTCTTTTTTGAAAGATAAACAGAAATACTAAAACGGCTTTAGACGTTATTAACACTTAAAGGCTTATGTGAACAAATATACAGCTTGAATTTCACAGTGATATAGTGACAATTAGTCTAGCAAATTCTACCCAGAATTGCTAGAAATATGGACGCACTGTATTATTCTGTTATTATAAATAGCTCAATGCCTGAATGAGCAGCGTGTTTTGTTGATTTTCGCCGACGGGTCCCATCTAACATGTGTTAACGATATTGAACGACCCATTGACCCCCAGCGTCGTACATAATAATCATGATAACATAATATGTATATGGTCAGCAAACACTCGCCATAGAAATTAACAAAGAAAATATGTGGATAAGCATTACCCTAGAAACTTGTATAATAAGAGTTTTACATTTCACATTTTTTTAAATTCTATGCATGGACATGATGTACATATACCAGTTACTGAGCACCTATTTTTCCATTGACAATCGTACTGCCGTGCTAAGCCAAAAAGCAGTAACTGCTCACTTTTTAAGTGAGCAGTTACTGCCTTTTGGCTTCACAGAGTAGCATACCAACCAGGAAACATCAAAGAGCTTCGCGAGCTATCGATAAATTGGCACAATTCACTCTCTTCAAACAACACATGTGTATGCTTACGCGTATGGTGTACCTCGAAAACGTGTTTCATTCCGACCTTGAAATACATGTAGAGCGGAAATTAAACCGATAGCAAAGCTTTGTGGCACGCTCAGCACAAGCTGACCATTTTACGAGTTTGATCATGTTTTCAAGAATATATTTAGGCTGCATTTTAAAGAAGTGGGATCAAATGATTTTCAGAAATGTACGAATTCATTGTGATGATGACAGTCATTTTCAACGTTGTATTATGTCATGCATGTAATCACTGGTGATATCCATATAATTTTAAAAATTCTCATTTTTTGTCATAATATTTTATAAGTGCTGCTGATCTCAAGTCCTAAGTAATGTCATGTTTTCCCAGAAAACACAGTACGTTGAAACAATGCTGGTTTAATACTGGCCCACCGTCTGCGACGGTGGGCCAGCATTAAACCAGAATTGGTACAACGTCTTGTGTTTGCTGGGTTGGTAGTGACAGAGTATCACTACGTACCGCATTTTTATTATGCTCTCAATGGTCGATTGACATGCTTTTAACACTGCACTGTGAAACCCGAGAATGAGTGTAATAGCGTATGACTACGGTATGCATGCCCAGAAAACTCGAGGCGTTGAGCCAATGCTGGATTTACGTTTGGCCAGCGTCGCAGACGGTGGTACAACATTGAGCCAGCATTAGCTCAACGCCTCGGGTCTGCTGGATAGTACTGAGATCATATAATTAACCAGGCGTGAATTCTATTTGATCATTCTTTGTCCCATAATCCGCGGGGGATACTGTAATCCCAAGTATATAAGAGATAATTGTACTATAATTATTTCAAAAACATAGTACTTACTAAGTTAGTGATACTATCATTAATATAGAGTAAAATTCACCTGATTCTAAATATTTTTCCTCTATACGTTGTTAAGTTAATTATCTGGAACTAGATATTAAACACATATCATTTTTACTGAGATAGACGTACGCAATTGCATTACATATGCGTTCCAATTTGTAATAATTTATTACAAATTTGAACGTTCTTACAAAATGGGACGCAACAGACGTATCCCGAAGTCAAGCCCCAAGTCCTCAAAGTCTCCCCTTTCCCCCATCGACCAATGACGTTCCTAGATGTTGACATTTGTATTGAAAGGGTTAGTTGCACACGTGTGTTTCACAGCCGTTGGTCATCAATGGTCCAGCTCAGAGCCCCAGCCACACGTGGTAATAATACAGCAGACCCCCACAAATACTATAGACCTGTCGTCACCTTGGTATTAAAGGGTCTTATCTGCCACTTTATAAAGTAACAGGTAAGATCCTTTAACTCTTAAAGCGCTAAATTAATTTGTAAAATACATCGCAACCAAAGGGTTTTTTCAATTTGAAATCATCATAAATGTCTTAGTTAGGTCTTTCTGATTCATTTGAATACCTATGTAATGTGTCTACGATCAGTAGAAATATTTTAAATCTTACAGTGTGGGGATCGACTTTAGCCGTCAGAATCTGACGTCTACAGACGTCAGATTCTGACGACTAAAGTCGGTCCCCGCGCTGTGAGGGTTAAAACCAAGGCCACGATAATATACTTCCGTACATCCCGGTAAAATCCATATCTCGCAGACAGGACGCCGGCTCGATCCATTTTTGAGGTTGATCTTTCAAGTCCGTTTTCTGTTCCCTTTCCCTGGTCTCCAGCAAGAAAATATTTTCCCAGCGCCAATCGATCCGCGAGCAGTCATTTCTAAGCCCTCCGCGGGCAAACAAGAGCCATTGACCCTATGCCGGCTAATGTTGGGCCAGTGTCGGGGTCGTTGACCCAATATTGGGCCAACGCTGTTACGCGCTTGCTGGATGCAACGTGCTGTAGTACATGGCTACATGCACCCCCAGAGAGATCGTTCACACACACTTTGCTGTCTGGAACGTCCAAAAATCGTTTAACAGCGTCTCATTGAAAGCTTATACCTTCGCACGTTTTGCTTATAAGGTATAGTTACAATTCGTTTTACTTTTTTTATCAAACCAATTTTTTTTCTATTTTTTTATGATTACTAAGGATATCGTTGTCAAACCAAGGAGGCTATATATAACCTCCTTGGTCAAACCCACTTCTCATACGATACCCGGTACACTGTTCCAAGAAATGGGGTCAAACGTAACCTGGTAAAAATCTAACGGAAATTTGTATGAGAAACTCAAGTGAAGTATAAATTATATATAGGCCTACAGCAAACATTTATGATATTGCAAAATCGTTGCGAATATTGGGTGCATGGTGGCTCGGCCCAGTACAGCCCACTACCGAGGATAAATGCTGCAGATGATATATTTTGCAACAATGCGTTCCTTTCTTCCTCGTGGCATAGATTGCACATGATAGTTATTTACATGTGGAAAAGCGCGAGAGAAGACACTGGTTGCATTGTTCTTTTTTCTATTAAAGCATGGTGACTATGGGCAGCAGGCTACACCCGCCACCATAATTTATGATAATTATGGAAAACGTAATATCAAAGCTTGTATTTTATGTCACAGCATTGCAATGTAACTCATTATGATGAGTAGTCTTTCGAGTTATTGGGCCTAGAACTGTTTCCACGGCAAAATCACCTATTATCAGTAGATTTACAGATGTCCCTTTAACCCTTGTCCTGCCAGGCCCATATATATACGGTTTGAAGCATGTCTTAGATCAATAGAAATAGTCAGTATTGTGGGGAGCCTCCGTGACCGAGAGGTAGCGTGCACGGCCTCAGACCGTCAGCGCTCGAATTTCGAATCCTGTGTCTGGAGGACAGTGTCATCTCAATCATCTCACCATCCTCAGGAGGTTCTTCTGGCCCAGCTTAGCCTATATGTGCACAAAGGTGGCCTAAAGCATTTCATTTCATTTCATTTTTGGATCGATAGAAATAACACTAAATTTGGTGAAATAGTTTTTGGTAGATGCCTAGTTATTCAAGATTGGAGATGTCAATTTTTCATAAATATCAATATTTTTCGTTATTTGAAGCTGGAAATTGCGTTAGCAATTCCAGCTTCAAATAACGACAAATAGAAGCAAACAATTCACCAGCACTAGGGTTAAAATAGTGATATATGACAATCAATATTCGATGAACATTACAGTTCAAGTATCAATAACTTGAAAGCTGACCAGTACCACAAACCGGGGTGAATTATTTCAAATTTTCACGCTCCAACCTGTGATTAAACGCAAATACATAAAAGTGTCCATTGTCACTGAATTACCCCCCACTCGAGTATAATATATATACTCACGACTTATTTTGCTCAATTACAACAGCAATTACCGGCGTTCATAAATTTTCAATTAGGCCGACTGTTTCAAGTAATTGGGTGAATTACACAATTATTCAATTACCCTTGACCCCGGACCAGCACGGGTCACTGCAATCAGGCTGCAATCAGAAGATGACCCAGCGGACACGAGACGTTGAACCGATTTCGGTTTAATGTTAGGCCAGCCTCTCTGATGCTGGACCAACATTAAACCGTCATTGGTGTTTGGTGTGGAAGTAGTGTTAACGGCGGTGTGACGGAAACCATCTTATAAATTCAGTGTTTTGGAAAATCAGACCAAGGAATTTATATCCATACAGGATCTTCTTGGTCGGACTATTGAATCCCATCTTAGACAGGAGGATACAGAGCGTGTTCGGCCTCACCTGCTTTAAATGACATGATGGATTAACGGAAATCCATGTCCTAATTTTGCATAGGCTCATGTACTAAAAAGCAGCCGTTATAACGTTTGGTGATGATGTCCCCTTAATGCTATACTTGGCTGGGATTGTTGAATAATTAAAATTAATTGAAATCTAAACGTCAAAAGTGCTTTATCACACAATGTCAATGCAGATTTGCCAATTACATGGAATCTATTCCGTAATCTGTTGCGGCTGTATATACATGCGGATATTGTAATGTACCCAGGCATAGATTTTATTATACATTTTTCATGAGCGTGGTTGAATAATATATACGATCACCTTTGGCCGTGTCAGTTGACTGGGATACCCATATAATCAGGGACCAATAGCAAATCCATGATAATAACCGTACACTGTACGAAGGGAAACGCATACGTTTCATCAATGATACCACACATTCTAGTATCCTTGGTTTGATCAAGGTATCTATAGATTCCTTGGTTTTACGGCTAGTTTCTACCCCTGTTTCATTAACGCGATTATTGAACTTAACCCTTTAACCGCCGGTGTCGCATATATTAGGGCTTATATTTTTTATTAGCACAGTAAAAGTGCACATTTTAAATATGGTAAAGATAAAATGTGACATCAGTTACTCAGTCAGCAATATTTGAAAACAGTTGACCTCCATTTTGGCAAATATGAATAATTTTCACTCACTTGAAGTTGTGGATCGCGCCAGCGAGACACAACTTCAAGTGAGTTAAAATTCAAATTGAATAATTTGTCGGTTAAAGGGTTAAAGGTGATTGATTCTTTTCTAATTTTCGTGCCGAAATTTCTAGTTTCTATGTTTTTTAAACTTTATATGAACGGCCCTCCAGCACACAGCGTCAGTGATATCCCAACAAATTACACGTGGTCCTTTGTTGGTTCAATGCTGGGCCAGCGTCGCAAACGCTGTCTCAGGTTCAATGTTGGGCCAGCGTCGCAGACGCTGGCCCAACATTGAACCAACAAAGACTGCAGCTCTGTTTATATATGTGCACAGCTTCAGGCATTAAAGCTAATGTGTGTGTGTGTTTTTCCCCACTTAGGGAATCATGACCAGGCTCGGCCATATAGTGGGGGGGGGGGATATATAAACAAACAATCCAATGTACGCTTCACACCGTGCCTCTAAACCCAAAACAAACCTATCCACCTCTCGTAAAGGTACACTGGTCATTTATACTGTTCTGGGAAGTCGAAAGGCAGTATCTGCTTACTTGGAAAGTAAGCTTATGCTGCCTTTTGGCTTTGCACGGCCGTATAGATGACGCTCTGAACATGCCGAGTTGTTTTATTGGCAATTACAGAGATGCGCATAGTATTAATTATTTTATGTTTTTATGTACGTTTCACGCATTGCACATAGGCCCATTTAGGAATGAGATATATGATTTTTTTATATCGCTAGATAGGTCTCTTTTGAGAGCCGAAACTAATAATAATTATTAATTCACAGGTCCTCAACTTCCGTTTTCAAGTGTTGAATCTTTCAAGTGTTGAGCATCTCAATCCGTCAGTTGTAGGCCTCCCTGTGGCCACTTAGATATTGATACTCATCACAAAAGTTAAACCACATGGGCACGATAACCCCTGTTGAAATGGAACAGCCCTGCTCATTGTTGATTGAGCAGGGATGTTCCATTTCAACAGGGAGGCGTCACGCCACTGTGAGTTGAACAAAACTAGTTGTGTTCTCACTGACACTCCAGCCACTGACAGTCACATTTTTTTAAAACATTTAAGAAAAGAAATGAAAATAAAGTATACATGGTGGTCAAGACACATCTTCCCACGTAAGGTTCGCTGCGACCTCGGAAGCAGTGAGCCTTGCTGTCGAGAAGATGTCAAGAAAAAGCTTACCAGTTATTTCTGGACCACGGTAACCAACACTTTCAACATGTTCAAGCGAAGCATGTAACATTTTAAAACATCCAAACAACAATAAGGGTATCTGTTTATAGCCAAATCAACATGACCTCTGAATAACTTCAACAAAAATCATCCGCTCGAATAAATTATATTCAAACACACCGGGATTAAATTATACTATTTCAACAGAGAGTCTGTCTCTGGATCGTATCGCTCACAGTGACAGTGTCACCATGACACTGACACTGACAGTGTCACTCTTTGCTGGGTGAGTTACCTGTGCGGGGGATTCCAGTTTTAGCGTGACCCTCGACCTCTCTCCCCGCACTGCAAACACTACCAGCGTACGTAGAGTAAATGTTGACATACCACCGTCAGGTCCTGACGTCTGCCAGACGCCGGTTTAACGTCGGAACAACGTCTGCGACGTTGTCGCGACGTTAAACCGACGTCTGGTTTCTGGTGACGCTCTTATCTTGTATGTCACCTTGTTAGAGAAACTGCCTTAAAACCTTCAGCACACCGCTAGCATACCGTGATAACGGGTTCGAGCCTGATCATGAAGACGCTCCACACCGCACCCTAAATAAAACACACAGACATTAGACTAGACATCAACCCTGGGGGTCGTGTATCCCACCTGGTGGCGTATAACGTATCCACAGATTTCAGGATTTTAAGCACCGGGATTCGATGGTGTGCGTAAACAAACAGTCGTGCGGAGCCGCATCGACATTTGTGACACAACCATTAATCGATTATTTGAACACGACCGCAGATTTTTTGTCCGGCCGTAAAAAAGTAGGTGTCATGTACCCGGTAGAGAAGCAAAAGACAAGCACACGTTCATACCGGCCCGTCCCACGGCTCTGTTTGCCTAAGATCCCCCGAGCAGCTGCGTGTTTCCAGTTTTCTTGTGATCAGATCAGTTGGTGACGCTGTAACTTTTTTGTTGCATATAAAAGGGCAAAATAGAGTATTTTCTTGAAAATAAGTTTGTGTTGTTTAATTTTTTTGTCCGTTTATTTCTTTTTATATATGACACGTCTAATTTTAATTTTAATCATCACCGTTGAGCAATCGATCAACTAATTTATCATGAAGATTCAGTAAGTACTTTCTCTTTACAAGTAATCAAAAAAGTTGCTGATCTGTAGCATGACCAGCAAACACAAAACTTTTTTATAGCATTAATTTTATACAACGACGTTGTTCCAATATTGTACAAATGTTACACAAATGTTTTGCGTTTACTGGGTTATGACTTTTACGTGACCCTTATCTCTTTATTATGGATTTACAAAACGCGACATACATTACGGAATCGGCTGCAGATATAAACGACATACGTACGGTAGACAGCGAGACAATATAGCCAGGTTTACATATACAAGGTTAACTTGCGGTTGAGTTGATGAATTATTTAACGTGTGCCGAGTTAAGAGGAAAATCGATGGGGCCGTTTTAAAAGAGGGAGCTTGGCGCGGAATGATTGGTTAACTAATTATGCCATTGCACACAGTCTGACGAGGCTGGTCAGCCATGTACCGGCCCCATTAGCCCAGCACACAGTCACTTAGGCTAAAAACAAAACTAATTGACTAATTGGAAAACTTTCAACTTTAACAGTATCGGCATGTGTGTGGGTGTTTGGTTCGAAAACCTAAAGATACATTTAATTTTAACACACTAGACAGGTTGTGATGAGCCTGGTAACGAAGCACAAACTAATGACAGGAGATTTCAATTTTAAAATTAAAAAAACACTTTGCAGCCGATTTTCTTCAATTCTACAAATTTGTTTCCCAGAAAAGTAATCATCTATCTTTATTGGTAGAATAATCATGCATCATACACACTTGGAACTGTATCAATATTACTGTACTTAACGCTGTCTCATTATTCCCACCATTGACGCCGTGTTGTTGGTCCAACGCATCGATGTATCTTTTAGCTGAAGCTGAAATCATGTCACCCCAAAATATATCTCTGTTTCCGATTTCATGATGATTAAAATCACACATGAGTGGTGGGAAGTAGTACAATAGAGATTTATACCTTCAGTAAAAATGAAAACAATATTTCTCTATATAGCTTACCAATTGAATCAATCCTGATTGATATTTTACGATAACTGAAGCATTCATTGCTGCTGATCGGCAAATAGCGTGACTTTCAAGTATGCTATAACATTATAACATACGTGTGAAAATAAATCATTAATACATATTGTGTCGTTCGACGCGGTGTTAAAGCAAATATATAAAACATCCTTCAAATATTACCACTGACGATAGCCAAGAGATAGTGTGACAAGAAGAAATTATAGATCTTTCGTGGTAAGGTATATACAAAATTAAATATGTAGATGTTTGTAATCGTCAAATGCGCATACCCAGTAATAACTCGACGTGTTGACCCGATGTTGGTTTATTGTCTGCGAAGGTGGCCCAACAATAAACCAACATCGAGGCAACACCTCTTATTTACAGGATCATACATTCCAGCATGCGTGGTCAGATTATTTTTTCTCCGAACCGGTCGATCTCGGATATTCATCCTTTGGGCGTGTGTTTGTATTGTTATTCAAACTAGAGATTTCAGGTCTCCGGTATTCAAAGGCATGTCTAAGTTGCCACGCCGTCAATGTGGATTAGGGTCTATAAGCTGCAGACAGGAATTGTGCCGTGCAAAGTCGAAAGGCAGTAACTGCTTACTTTGCAAGTGAGCAGCTACTGCCTTCTGGCTTTGCACATCAGAATTGTGTAAATCACTGATGTGAAAGCTCTTGTGGGTATTTGAACAATGGGGGATTACACTTATTTGTGGCACCTGATTGTGCCAGAAGCTTCACGTGCTGAGGGCTCCACATTCCGCGTGGCGGCCGAGTTATAACGAGTAATCTGAATGATACCCGTAAGTTATCCGTATAAATTTGACGATCGCTACGTGTACAGTGTAGCATACATACGGATGACCTACGGATTCCTCCAGACCAGTATCCAATTGATATTTTGAGCAGGAATGGGTTACCTTCAACTTGTTAATCACACTGACGGATTTTGTTTCTAAGAAAATGTTACTGTTGCTGTTTTCAAGCGTTTTTCCAAAACTGAAAATTACGATTAAGTGGAATGCAATGACAAAAATAGTAAAAAGCGTCAAACAAAATTAGGCTTCTTTGCACCACCAATTATTTATTCGATTATAACAAGAAATTATGTTAATGATGGTTGAAATTGTTCGGTAAAAGTCCAATGGACAATGGACCTAACGTTAATCAACGTAATTGACGTGTCCAGTGGGAGAAAGACGTTGCTTCTTGGCTTAAAGACCTTTGGTAGTTGCTTGCTTCACCGTTGTGACATAAACCTGCAATCGTCTCTCTTCCAAAATACATTTAACACACACAAAACACGCCATGGAGAAGAAGTCCCCAAGGTAGAGAGAGGCAGGCTTATTTTCCAGTTGACTGGGTGCGTCACTCACTTTCTCAGAGCATTAGGCCTACCTTGAAAAATCAACGTCGGCCCAACATTAAAACAAAATTGGGTCAATGTCTCCTGTTAGCTAGGAAGCTTCACTCTGCTCTGAATGGACAAAAGACAGTAACTTCTCGCGTGTAAAGTAAGCAGCTACTGCCGTTTGGCTTTGTACTACAGCATAGCAGGGGGTGTGCAGACTATGTGATTACCCTTTGACATCCATTCCTTCTTGTCTATCCTATCTGCTTAGATGGTCCACAAGTCGAGCAGTACCCCTAATTGTGGCCATGATGGATACAATTAAGGGTATTACTTGATTTGTGTATGGAATATTTAGCTTTTGATAAACGCTGGTGTCCACTCATGTGGAGGGACGTAGCTTCTTATACTGTTGAACATACACTGTATCAACACACCAACTCTTTTAACCCTTTAACCGCCGGTGCCGCATATATTCGGGTTTTCATTTTTTATTAGCACATTAAGTACCACATTTTAAATATGTTAAAGATAAAATGTGACATCAACGAGCAAGATTTGAAAAGAGTTCACCTCCATTTTGTCAAATCTGTATAATTTTCACTCACTTGAAGTTGTGGATCGCGTCAGCAAGACACAACTTCAAGTGGGTGAAAATTCGAATTGTATAATTTGACGGTTAAAGGGTTAAGCTCCCGAATGATGTCTATAGATTATGCCCCAGCAGGTATTAAATCTCACTTGCATTTCAATGCGTGCAAGGATAACGCCATGCTGGTTTAATGCTGGATCAACGTCTGCGACGTTGGCTGAGCATTAATCCAACATAAGGCTGACCGCTTATATTTAAGATTATAATGTATGAAGTTCTTGGTATGAGCAAGGAGGTTTAATAGTGACAGATTATTTGATGTAGTGATGGCTGCGCAGATCTGGTAAATCATTTTTTTCGTTGTTCGCACTCAGATGTGTCACATAGTTTTGGTGAGATGAATGAACACTCAGAATTCAGACAGTCTGTCTTCCCTTACAAATCCTTTAAACGGCGGCGCATTTCACACTTGACAAATTGTCTATTTTTCTGCTGACGTGACGTGTCTTTTTGTGACTTCACACGGGATTTAACACCTGCCGTGACGCCGAGTGAGATACAGGTAATTACATGGAAACCAACCACAGACTGTCTTACCGTGGAAATAATTAGAAACGAATCTGTAGTAGGGCTAATAAATTTATTATAAAGTCCTTGGTGGGCCTGGCTGGTCTGACAATATATTTTAAGGTTTTATATTAAACCTAAACAGTTACGAGACGTCAGCTCTACGTTTGTCCAACATGAAGCTGACGTCGTGGCCATCTGTCCAGCATGTACCCTTACAACGCTGAAATATTTTTGCATAAACCACGGTTAAACTCGACTTACCCTTTAAAAAAGTAAAATATTTACAGTTAAAACACGTGAATCGTTGCTAGTGCGCGTGCATTTTAAAGCACCATAATCTAGCTCATTCTGTATCCTCCACGCACACTGCCCTGCAAAGCGAAAATGCAGTATCTGAATAGTAAGCAGTTGCTGCAGCCTTCCCAGCAAACACGAGACGATGACCCGATGTTGATTTAATGCTGGGTCATCGTCTACGACGCTGGCCCAGCATTGAATCGACATTTTGGTCATCGTCTCGTATCGCGTTTGCTGGGTTTGGGCTTTTGCGCTGCAGAATGCATACCCAGCAGACACAAGACGTTGAATCAATGTTGGATCAACGCTGGTTCACCGTCTACGACGCTGAACCAACGTTAAGCCAACATTGATTCAATGTATTGTGTCTGCTGGATACCACGTACACGTGTCTGTGCCACGTATCGCAGCAGCCATCCCTGCTGATCCCGGTAAACCATGGTGATCCCGGTGATCTAGGTTGAGGGGTTCATGGATCTCAGCAGTCCAGGATTTGATCCATGTTGTTTTTTACCGTCGGGATCGTTCGCACGTCGTCCTTCCCCTTTAGGGGGTCCCCATGGGAGGGGAGGGGACGGCAGCTGTCGGTCAGCGTGGGACATGCCACAACACCGCCCGGGAGGTCGTCTACCATTTCCCAGGGTGTAATGCAAAACCCCATCTCTCAACAAGTATTTTATTAATAAGTATTTACTCAGAGACTGTGAGCTAAACTAATGCAGGAGAAAGTCACTCACAGACTCTTTAATACTCTTATTTTTTTTTTTTATTGTGAAATATCCCGACAATATCATCGCTGAATTATAAATTACATTCTAGCCAACAACATTAATTAACATTTGCAGGGCTAAATGACATTTAAAATGTGACCCACTTGAAGTTGCATCTCTCCACCAACCACGACCCACAACTTCAAGTGGGTTAAAACATGTAAAAAGTAGAAATACATTTTTACAATTGGAATCAAAACATATGCCATTGTAACCAATTGAATGGTCACTTCTTCAAAATTTTCGCAAATAATATAGCGTCTTAGTGTGGTTTCTTAATAAATTTCAGGATAAAGTGTAAGCTTGTGGGTGGTTGAAATGGATTTTCTGTATTTAATTAATACAAATTATAATAATATATTTGTAAAAAAACTTTAGCGTTCTATGGGACTGAAACGAAAACCCGTTATCTGCTGACTCAAAATGATGGGGGTTGTATGATTAATGTCTAATAGGTTGATTCATTATGCTACCCCCCCCCCCCCCCCTCTCTCCTCGCCCTCATACACCTAAACCTATGTCACTCAACATTTAACTTTTCAAGTGCTGCATTTATTTTTCATCCACTAGAAACTGGCGTTGGTAACGCAAACAAATAAAAAATAAATTCACTTTCAAAAGTTATAGAACTGGATTTATTTTACCATTAGTATTATATGTATAGCTGAGACCTCAAGTTGCGCGTTTAATAAATTCTAGTCGATTTTTATTGTGAAAACTTTGTTTCAAAACGCCCTAAATATCGTCATTATACCAGAAGAGTTAATAAAATCAAGAAAATAGATTTCCAGAGCATGGCATTCATTAGTGTAAATATTTGATTCAACTTCCTCTAACTTTATGCCACACCAATGTTCAACCGCTCAATATTGAGGACCTAAGAGATTTTGAATAAAGAGACCTATTGTGTTTTAGTCCGATACATCTATAATTCTGAGCGACAACTGCGTCGCTGTCGCTCCCAAACGGTCGTTTGCGCGTGTCAAAAACGGCGTGGCTGCGGCTGCCACTGCAATAATAAAAGTCTCATTAGGGGCAACAACACCCGATTGGAAACAGGCCCGGTGGAAGGCGAGAAGATTTACTCAAGATGCCCTCGAGGCAGGAGTGCTCTCAGCAGAGATTGGGGCGGGCGTCCGGATCGGCCGGCGGGATGGGGACAGATCCGGACGAGGTGATCAACGCCGGCGCGATGCCGGGCCACCGTCGGAGACGGTGGACCGCCATCGCGCCGGCGTTGATCACCTGGTCCGGATCTGATGGGATATCTCATGGAATTTTGATGGACACTGTGTTGGATGGTTAGTACGGATAGCGAGGTACAGCAAACACGAGACATCGACCCATTGTTATCCCAATGTTTGGCCAGCGTCGTAGACGGTAGCCTAACATTGGACCAACATTGGGGCGATGTCTCTTGTCTGCTGGGACGTGTCAGCAGGTACACATTCATCCCGCTATGCAGGAACGCCACGCGCACGTGCGCCCGCAATAACATTTACCTGGTAATATAAGTGCTGAATTCCCAAATAACCGATAATTTTTCTTCTTTTAATGCTTAGAAATACTCTGATATGCATCATACCAAGAATTCAGATTCTGATGTATAAGGACGGTCCCAACACTGTATTTTTTTTTAATTTCTAATGGCCGTAGACACATAACATGGTTATTCAAATGAAGCAGAGAGAGCTGACCAAGGCGTGAAATCGATTCGTTATTTGAAAGTGCAATGGTGAAAAATTGTCAGCGGCTGCGTGTTCTACAGCATTCATTACCAGCTGGCGCTGATATGATCACTTTGGAAAACTTTTCATAGTCCATAGGTAAACAAAAGCACTACTCTAACCCTCCCTGAAAACATACCCATATGATAAATATGCTTCGTTGTGTAAACGCTAAGTAATGATTATCTTATAATATGTGTATATCATCTGTTTCTAATTGATGCGGTCCACTTTGGACACGTGCATGTGACAGGCCATTTAGGACGGGGCATCCACCCAGCCCGCATGCGCACCATGCGGCAGATCCGCACTCGCTGGAAGAACACAGGTGTTTTATAGGTGAACCTTTTGCCCGAGACTATAAATCTGTTTTTTTACTCCGCAACGGGATCTCGCTGTGCATAACTGAGAGGTGATTCTCCACTTACACCTTTTAAGTGTTTGTAGATTCAGTCTCTTTGTATATAAAAGAGTGTATCTGCCACTTTCCAAAGTGGCAGATACACCCTTTTACGTCGAACGGGACAATTTATCACGCGGACGCCGTTCTGACTTAAAATGTTTCATCACTATATTGCTCCTATCCTGCATATTTATTTTATGCGTTTTGTTCAGAGACTTTAATCAATCAATCACTTAATTAATCAATCAATCATTCATAGTCGTGATAGTCGTAATCACGTGGGCTATCAGCTGAAATATTTAGGTATCGCATCACAAATTGCATAGCTCTCGTGATGGGATTTTTTCTGTAGAAACTGTTTTACACATACAAATGTACTAAATCATACGATGATACCTTGGAAACTTACAAAGATTACGATCTATTGTTTATGATGTCTATTATGGCGCGTTGCATTGTGGGGTTCTCTTGTCCCACGTATTATGATGAACAGTGGTGTCCCAGCAAACACGATACACTTAACCAATGTCGGATCAATGTTGGGCCACCGTCTACGACGCTGGCCCAACATTGATACAACATTAGTTCAATGTATCGTGTTTGCTTGGAGGTATTCCTCCGAAGCTGCTGCTTTTTTAGAATTCGCAATAGCATTTTAATATGTAGACATGCCATCTAAGTGTATTGGTTTATCCTCGTCAGCTATACACTACAGTTTCACGCCCTGTCAGGATTCACAAGCGCAATCATCCTGTTCAGAGATCTCTCTCTGGATCTGACTTGACAGCCCTAATTATTTCTGTCTCTAGCTTGTTTGACCCGTCACTCCATCTGTGACATTGGCCTGGCCTGCAGCAGTGCGCGGGGTCATGTCTGCCGGCACCCCGTATCGCAGGCAATAGGCCAGAACTTTCACACCAAGTGTCATGTTATAATTCTATTTGGTGCCTGTAATTGAAGGGCTTCATCAAGTCACCTTCTCCCTAGGGCTGCTGGAGAGTGTATTTTAGGTAGGTTACAAACAATGCGTTAACCCTTTGACCACCGGTGCCGCATATATTCGGGTTTTCATTTTTTTATTAGCACATTAAGTACCACATTTTAAATATGGTAAAGATAAAATGTGAAATCAACCAGCAAGATTTAAAAAGAGTTGACCTCCATTTTGTCAAATCTGAATAATTTTCACTCACTTGAAGTTGTGGATCGCGTCAGCGAGACACAACTTCAAGTGGGTGAAAATTCAAATTGAATAATTTGACGGTTAAAGGGTTAAACCTTTCAACTTTTAAGATGCATCAAAACATAATTTCGCATATCTGTAAAACACGTAGAATGACTTAGTTTCCTACAACTAAGGGGTTCTAGAACGAAACTTTCCATGGACTTGTTTTATTAATAACGATTTTTTATTTGCCACCCACTTCAAGTCATCTTCATCCACTATACAAATCGAGAATTGCGAGAGCAATTCGCGGCTTGTTGTGGATTAAGATAACAATGATGAAAGTAGGCTTGAAATTATTGCTATTCTGGAGAGCTATATTTCTTTTATTAAAATCTTTTAAATATCCGTGGATTATGATATTCTGATAACTCGGGGTTTTACGTTTATCCACCCCATTCACCCTGAAGGATAGGCGAAACCCCAAATGACGCCTATACATGCCATTATAAACGGAGCGACATACGCTTAATGGCTGGCAGAGAATGGTTTAAGAACGTCTAGTCGCATGTGATGCATTATAAATGGAAGAGATTTTCAGAATTGGAAATCGATGGAGTCTATTACCGTTCGCTCTTACACCGTATAATAGTTAGAGCATTGTGAGGTAACGTCTTGGTAATTTGTATGCATGGCCGAAATAATATGACGGATATGTTGCTTGACGACAATAGTCTCTGGCACGAAATCCTCAATTTCTAATCGAATTGATACCGATCGTAACTAATAGTGTTTAAAACCTTGGAAGCTCGAGCTCAGAGGCCAAAACATTGTTATATTATGTAGGCAAAGTTCATGATTAATTTCACACAATGTCAAATTTGATATATCTCTCATCTGCATCCGAACAGTGCGATGTGCCATGTCTTCATTTCCGAACGAAACACTTCATTTGCGAATACCCAACATCCCTACCCATCTGGCACAAAACGTTGGCCCTATGTTGATCCAATGTTGGTCCACCGTCTACGACGCTGGCCCAACATTGGATCAACATAGGGCCAGCGTGTTGTGCCTGCTGGGTAATAACAAGGGATGTTCACCCGATGCCGGCATTCATTCGGGTCAACGCCTCGTATTTGCTGGGATTTTGTCCGAAACAAAGTGGAACAGAGGGAATCTCTTTTCTTATATATTATATCACTTTCAGTGACATAATTATGTTTCTCCTGATCTCTCAACAATTAGTTTTTATGGTAGAATTGAATTAAACAAGCTGGCCCCGGCATATCTTGCAACGTTTTTCACTGTATATATAGTATGCATACTATATATACATTTAGGAATGACTCCACCCGTGGACTTTGTATGGAATGCTCAACCAATACTGCGAAATTCACAGTAGAATAACTTGAACATGGATCTCACAAAGGGAACTATTGCTAAATATCTACTTTGGTCTTACTAAATTTGATCAAACGTTGGTTCTGCATTGATCCACAATTTAACCCACCGTAAACGACACAGTACCTGCCTTTTTATATCATTTTAGAAAAGCATACAACTCAGTCCGCAACGTTAATAGGTCGGTCACAGCGGGAAGGTGAGATGGATGGAACTGTGAAGCAAAAATCAGCCGCCATATTTATATCTGCACCCAATTTGAGATAAACAAGACAACATGATGTATGGGGTGTGTATTACTGAATGCATAAACTTTTGCGCAATATTAGAAACCTCCCCATACACTGGAAACAGAAAGGCTCATACGTTTTGTCACTTGGAATCTCAGTGTTTGATTTAGCTTCGGAAAAAATAAATTGCAGAATGCGTGTCATTGGCATTGACCATTGTTGTTTTCTGTCACCTCATGACACGTAGGTCATCGGTTGTGCAGAAAAGTACTTCATGATCCTAAAGATTTCACAATAGCCTATCATACAAAATGAAGGACCGTGTAACAGCTCAGCAGAAAAAATATATTTTAGTGGTGAATTTTAGCAAAACCACTTGTATGATGATTTGTAGATAAATGGTATGTGTGACTTGTACATGCAGTTTTTTTACCATATCATACCCCAGTAAACAAAAAACATTTGTATAGCATTTATGCAATGTTGGACCAACATCGGAGACGTTGGGCCGACTTTGTATGCATGTTATGTTATTTTTCCCATTTCTGTTTTGATGTATATATACGACATGGAAAAATGGTGGAATGGGATCGCAGGAAAACTGATATCATGTCTTTTTGTGGCTGTTCTGCATATCCCATGTATTAGCAGCCAACACATGTAGGGTTTATATGTTTTGCCTATCTTCAGTACCCATAGCAATCCTTGACTCCCGCGAGAGGCCGAGCGAGTCAAGGCTTGCTCAGGGGAAATTCAGGATTTGTCTGATATATAGACTGACACTATATACTGGCAGATCCATGCATCAACTGCTGATGTACGGCCACCACCACTGTTTTATCACTTGCTACACGTGGTTATTTACTTAGCTGGAGCTCTGTATATTTAATGATTGGTCAAGATGTGAGCTATGTATGTATTTTAAAAATGCATGAGATATTGGACAGTTTGGTGACACGCAGTCGCATATATATATATATATACATGTATGTTATATATTTTCATGTACACCATCAGCAACTCCAGGTAACTAATTTATTCAATACCATAATGAAATGATGACACTAAAACGGATCCTGAAAATAATATTCGGCATTACATATTTCCCCAGTTTACAAATCATACTAACTAACAGAAAATCAGATGCATTCTGCCAGAGAAATATGTTTGAACCTAGAACTAGCCTATATACTTCTTTGTCTTGGTATCTGCAGTATTTTTACAGTCGTCCTCTTGGTATTAAAGTGTCGAATCTGCCACTTTCAACAGCGCCACAGTGCTATAAAGTGGGACGGTAACCAGATATAAATGTTCCGTATCTTTGCCAGGCAATAACACATTCACAAGAGATTTCTCTCGCACACACAGATGTAATAATCTGTAAATAATAGGAAGATGACATACATGTACATGTAGGTCGTTGATCTTGAAAATTCAGTAGCAGAGCGTTAAGTCACATTGAACATTGAGAAGAGCGTGCTTTAACAGAGTGAAAGTGTCAAATAAAAAGAAGGCAGATACATCGTGTCAAGTGTCTGATGATTGAATAAAAACAGCTCGCCGCCGCAGGGCGTTTTCTCCACGGTGGGTCCCTCGGATTGGGGACTTGTCTGTATCAGTATACAGAACTTTTATCACTGTCTCGATCCGACCTTGTATATACTCGTCCACTTTCACGGGATTCTAGGTTGAACATTTAGTAGGAGGCTACAGTCATCAGTTTGTGGCCATTTGTATGTAAGCTCGTGCGTATGAATTTTAAAATAGATAATAGTGTGGAATTTTCAGCGCCTCTCGTAAGATGTTATTTTTTCTGATTTTTTGGTTGAATGGACGTAACGGGGAAATAAGCCTATTACTGCAAAACAACCATGTGATAGAAAATTTACATACACGTGTGACATCTCTAAACAATTTCAGCAACCGCATACATTCCAAACGACCAGCTTTCCATCCATAAATCCGGAAAAAAAGACAAGACCTTGGCTGATATTTGTTTATGGCGCAGGAAATCGTGTGTGTGGCAGGCCAGTGTCACTGGTATATAACAAGTGACACTATACCCGAGGAGACACGAGACGCTGGTCCAATGTTGATTTAATGTTGGGCCAGCGTCGCAGACGCTGGCCCAACATTAAATCAACATTGGGTCTTTCTTGTGGTGTCCGGTATTTTGTGTCAGGCCAACACTGGCGCAACTGTGGGCCAGTGATTTATCCGGATCGCTGTACATATAGTATGGACTGTAGGTCAGGTTATTTTGACCTTGAGTCCAGACTCCGGCAAAGTGTGACAAACACGAGTGATTTCTGGTGTAAACTCTCCCACTGTTAAGTGGTCTGTCAAATGATATGGCCTGCTCAGTGACACCGCTGAAAAACAAAACAAATTTACTTAAATAGCGAGGTACCGATTTTTTCCAAAACAATAGGAAGAATGTTGCCAGCTCTATGAATACAGTACAAGTATACCGTTATGTGGATAAGTACAACGTCCACTTGACGTGTGTTTGAATTTGTTTACAAATCAAGCTTAGTACTATACATCTCACGCGGATATCTTTTTTTTCTTAGAATAATACTATTATTGACCATTCGTTTAACTTTTTCTCATTGCTTCTAATTTGAAGTTCTGATATTAACAGTGTAATTATCTGACACGATTTAAACTCTCAATTGCGTGAGACATTTGTTGAACATTTGACAACAATTCACACAATGAAAAACCTATATCTACCTAATGGTTAGCATAGCATACCAACCTTTGAACCGCCGGTCCAGATTATATTCGTTTTTTTGTCCTAATATTAGCACATTAAGTACCGTCCTTTCAAACATGTTACAAATAAAACGTAACATAAACCAGCGAAATTTGAAAATATTTAACCTCCATTTTGTCAAATCTGAACAATTTTCACTCACTTGAAGTTGTGGATCGCGTCAGCGAGACACAACTTCAAGTGGGTGAAAATTACAAATAAATAATTTGGCGGCTAAGGGGTTGAGGGGGATCTGCGCTCAGCACGCGGGATCACAGGTCGTTTCCCCAAACATTACATTACACAGACGTAAACGTCAGGCGTCAGAACCCGGACGCCAGCCAGGGAGAGAAACAATAGAAGGATTTATGTTCCATGTGGCAGGACAGAGGTTTCTGCTCAATCGGACGATTAACCGTCTAAGT
This sequence comes from Flabesymbios commensalis, assembly GCA_964017125.1. Lineage (NCBI taxonomy): Eukaryota > Metazoa > Annelida > Polychaeta > Terebellida > Flabelligeridae > Flabesymbios > Flabesymbios commensalis. The sequence continues at coordinate 71,001,867 of OZ024905.1, read as the reverse complement.
ACCGGTCCAGACTACTGCCATTGCTCTTTGATTTGTCAATCTCGCTTTAAATAACAGTTTTTTTATGTGATTTATGCCGCAAGATTGATAACATGTTGGACTGGAATATCATTAAAATAAAAAAATTAAGTAATTTTTACCCATTTTAGATAAAACTTTCAGAGGATGAACATAACCAATATCTGACATGGAGCTTCGAGGGTTAACAATACCAGTGCTAGATAATGAGGATATAAAAAATAATTTAGATGCTTCTTATAAACTATTCAGTGTTTGAAATTCCCCATTATAATTCAGTTATCCTGAGGAATTGATTCTCAATGACAAAGACCCTGTCATGTGTCTTGCCTAATGTGTAAGTTTGTTTAGTCATGTGGGACTTGAACGGTGGGAATAAACAAACCACATCTGCTTGATTATGATAAACGTGACATGGACGTGATGTTTACAATCAAACTGCACCAGGTCCACTGAGTTGCTGATATTAAAACCGCACATTCGACAAAATTCAATTTGTTATGCAGTTACTTTTGTTTGAAATAATTGTGTTAAAATATGTGTTAAATCAGTAGGGTCACTCACTGATCCAATCAACGCAATACAAAATAATCGTGCTATAATTGCTGTATATATTTATAAGTCAATGTCAGCACAATTAATTTATGAATCATTGGATGTGAACTTATTGATCTTGCTAGAGCATTATAGGCGGCGTTTACTTTATGTGAGGATTCTTTGATCTGTCCATCCAAGGAGGTTATGTAACCTATATAACCTCCTTGGTCCATCAGGATGCATGTTCTGCTTTGCTCATTGCACATCTTGCATTGGCCTCGTATGCTGCCCTGCAACGGCAAACAGCAGTAACTGCTCACTTGAAAAGTAAGCAGTTACTGCTGTTTGCCTTTGCCGGGCAGCATACTACACTCTGCTATTGCACTTCCAGAAGACGTCATGGCATGACGAGCCCGGCATGTCGCCGCAGAAGGTATCAACACACCTTTCCCGTCGATTTGATCGGCATGTTTGCCCAGTCAGCACCCTGTCCGTGTCTCGGAGCAAATACAGAGACGTATAAACGGATACCTGTGTCGGGGGATCCATGAAGATCCGTGCCCAAAGCCTGGATATCTATCCCGGCCCGGGACGTTACGCGCCCGCGACAGCTGCCGCCAGCCACGCACTGTTTGTTGCTCCAAACCATACGGACTCCCTTCGCGCAGATTTGCAGATCCAGAAATCTGGATCTGCAAATCTGCGCGAGGAGAGCGATTCCGCATGGGACTGACGGGATCCTCGCCCGCTTCCAGATCCCGGCACCCGAGGCCGTTTATCCGAGCTAATCCCTAATCCTGTGGTACACGATGTCTGTCGGCTGTACCTGAGCCCTCAGGCAGGACTGCCGCTAACTGGCCGGGCTAACTGATCCAGATGTCTACATCTGACATGGATTTCACCAGATCCCGATGGACCTGCCCCGTCCGATGCCGGATTAACGTTGATCTGGTGTTGGCTCACCGCTGCTTGATATTTAGCTCGGCATCCCCGCGTGGCTTTTCCTTATAGCCGGATCCTGAATTTTGTCGGATCATCTGGATCCGATCAGACTTGGTGACGGACCTTCCCCCATCCCCCCAGCGTGCCAGCATCATCACGATCTGTCATCACCAAGGTATCCGGACTGGGCGGGGGGCTGTTCACGAGACGCTGACCCGGTACTGGCTCGATGTCGGGCCACCGTCGTAGACTGTGGCCCAGCATTGAGCCGGCACCGGATCAGTGTGTGTTTGTATCTAATCCCTGGCGTGGCTGCTGGTCAGCCTCGGGTCACACACCAATAAACTATCCCTGACAACCTGCCAATTCACTCCTGCCACAATATATACCATAAAAGATCGATGGCTGAACGGGTGCGCATGTAGAAAGTTCCAGACGCTTATGTTTCACAATGGCCATCGTCAATCAGCTGCGGTGGAGCCAGATTTAAAAAGGAAACACCTTCGCGTTACCAAGGGATTCCAAAATGAACCTCCTCTGAGTAATTAAGCAATTAAAAAGGGAAAAACATTGGTTTGACCAATAAATTAAAAAAGGAAACCTTGGTGCGACCAAGAACTATAGACTTTTAAAACGTTCTTCATGTGTCAAAGAGCAAACCTCAGTAAATAAGTCAATCACATAAACCTACAAGTAAGAAACAGAGTGAAACAGTTTAACCGTTTTGTTCGGTTTTCACTTTAATAATATTATCAAGGACGTTCTGAGTCACGTAAATCAGTGCATATTTCCATTATGTCTTGCCCAGGAGAATGATCTTGAAGGGGCATGCTGAGGGAGGTGGGACCTAATGATCAAACATCTATGAGAATCTCTGGTCGTGATGTTACCGTGTTTATACTTGATTGCGGCTCCTTCATGTTCCATGTTGCCTGATCTGAAGTTCCCACCTGGGTGTTGATCCGCTGTAGTACAGCCGAAAATGACAAATGTCCACAAGGAGGGCTCTTGTGGGCAACATCTAAATTGCGCAGCTGTGCCGATATCAGCTTCAGGGGATGTGTGTCTTCGGTATTAACGTCTATTAACCCTGGCAGTCCAGCAGAGTGACGTCAAGAGGTTCGATATTAAATAATTTGATAGATTTTTAAGAAAACTGTGGAGATTTTTCATATTTATTTATGCATATTTGTTGTTCTCTAATTTAGAATTTAACTGAGATAAGCGTTTGTTTGGATCATATTTAAATGAGAGAAAAAAAAGACTAAATATTATAGTGAGTTGGGAAAGGCTCATGTGCTATCTACTTTTGATGGTATCAGCTATCACGGTGCTGGTTTCATGCCGTGCCAGCGTCTGCGACGCTGGCCCGGCATGAAATCAGTACCGTGCCATCGTCTGCTGGGGTACAAGCCACTGTGAAGGGGACCAGTCACATCTTCCCGCGCTCGTGTGAAGCACTTCATGGAACGTGACGACGTCCCGGAGTCGAGCCCGGGACCGCTGGCAACAGTGGGGTGTCTCTCCCGGTATTTCCTGTCACCACCATGTGAAATCTTTGCAGGACTCACGCACATGGCCCGCCCGCTCTTGAGAGATCTCAGCACTCACTCACTCGCCCGCTTGACGACAGCCCGTGTCGTCTGCTGGCACCTCAGCGCCAAGATGGCCGCCGCGCTCCCGGTCGTTCTCGGTGCCACGAGAATCACGCACGGCTCTCGTTCACACGCACGTTGTGCAAAGCCAAAAGGCAGTAACTGCTTACTTTTCAAGTAAGCAGCTACTGCCTTTTAGCTTTGGCCGGCAGTACTCTTTTTCGACCCACGTCGACAATGGGCAGCTGACATGCCGTTGCCAGGTTAAACAGTTCACATGTGTAATCTTATTCAATGACGGCCCGACTTAAAGATCACCTGTGAAGTCGATACGCATGCTGTCGTCTTTGATTTACAACGCACACAAATGGCTGTGTTTTAGCGGTGAACTATTGACTCCACTAAGGAAGGGATACTCAATGAGTACATTGTTTTTTTTTAAATACTCGACAAATTCGGTAATCCCTGTTGAAGTAGGCAGATATAAACGTAAATCTTCGCCAAGAAGTACATGTATGTCCCCATGTTTTCTTTCTTGACTGGACTTTCTAACTTTTTCACTCCTTGTCGGTGATGATTTCTTATCATTTGAATCTGTCATTGCTGTCCCAATTGCCAGCGTCACGCATAAGGAAATATATCTCTGCTATCAGAGGAAGGGGTTGTTACATCTAAACGTTTGATAAAATATGTCAGTCAGTATTTCTTTGTGAAAAAATATTTCATAAAGTTTAATTACACTGAATCAGTGTAATGTTCTCAGCTACATGAGGAAAAACTATTATTGTTTTATGCAAGTTTTGACCATATTTGCATGAATTATTGTTTTAAAAAGTGGCAATCGTTATAAACACATCTTTTAAACATGAATCCTCATAGGAGAGTCGGATCAAACACGCTACCTCTTGACCACGGAGTCTCCTTCTTGCAATAATTTTGGTATTGTAATCAAATTCGTAAAAAAGGTAAATGACTTTGTAATTATTGAACTAGCTGAAATATAAACTTTTAACAATTTTAAATCATAAACAATTAACAGTTAGATTACTATCCAGCCGAGTAAAACATTTATTCTGCACATCAGTGTATTTCGTGGGGAGCGTCGATCCCTGATGTGGAGTCAAAATAAGACTCTAGAGATGTATATATACATGAGATTAACTCCCCGGATTGTTACTCAATTCAGGCGCCGCTGTCTGATGCCGGGACAACACGGAATCATGGCCAATGCCGCAGATGTAGGCCCAATGATCAGCTAAAGTTCCCTTAATGCCACCCGTCAGATGGTGTTTACTCCCCGGAGTTAGATGTGAAGAGGGTGGTTGACTTGTCCACTTGAGATCCACCTAACAGGGGCCGGGACAAATATTTGACGGTTTATTTGGATAAGCCGTTACAACCACCTTTCTGGTATCCTGGATTTGAGATGCACGGATTTTGTCCGGAGTGGGGTGGTCGCCGCGTGGGTTCAACCATCATACCGAATTGCATTTGAAGCTCTGTCGTCTACTGCACAGGAGCCCATACCAATGAAAATCTCAAAATAAAGACATTACAACTTTTTCTAATTTCCATAAACTGCTTTTAACTTTTCTGTTGGAAGGTAGAAAAAGTGCACATTTTATCAATTTTAGGATGTCTAGTGGAACCAAGGAAAATAGAATCAGATTATATTTTCCTTGGTGGATGGACCCCTAGCTCTTTAATCAAGGTTGTCTGTAATTTAAATATAATAGCATGGCATGCATGTGATGATTTATGTTGATTGATTATAGACAAAAGTTATAATCGTTACTATATAGTACACCTCGCGCCTGTTATGTGACGATTCTTCCACCAAGGTAGATTTCTGATTTCTTTTGAAAGCAGATCCGCTTTCTGTTGGACGCGGATTGTTACTCACAGAATCGATGAAATCTGAAACTAGATTGCAACAATGGGCGTGTTTGATGTGGTGCCAAAATCACCGGCGTGCATGGATAACCTTACAATCGTGTGTGTATATATAAGCGGGTCCCCATGAACTAACAACTCAATCGTGCAAAGGCAAACAGCAGTAACTGCTTACTTTCCAAGTAAGCAGTTACTGCTGTTTACCTTTGCACGTTACTGTAGATACAGGCCACTGAGTCACACCCGATACTATAGTTTCTCTCCCTTTATCGTTATCACACACCACTCCCTTTAACACTAACACTGATACATCTTACTGTTAAGCTGTTCACTCTTGAGGTGCTAAGCGTCGCCGATAATCGTCGCCCTTTACCTTGGGCTCTAATTTTAGGGTTTTCGTAAGATAATATGGTTTTAGATCAGTAGCATGAACGTCTTCATTCGAATTCAAAACTCGCAGATCGGACATTTTAATTACGATATTGACATACGATCACGTGTCGATGCAAATGTGATTATTTTCGGATTTACAATAATATAGGGCTTAGCCCTTACAGCGCGGGGATCGACTTTTAGTCGTCAGAATCTGACGACTGTAGACGTCAGATTCTGACGACTAAAAGTCGATCCTGCACTGTAGGAGTATAAGAATATTTGTAATGGCAGTAGACCCATAACACAGGTATTTAAATGAATCGGAAAGAGCTGACCAAGACATTTATGATGATTTCAAATTGAAAACACCCTTTGGTCTCCATGGATTTTGCAAAAAAATCAGCGCTTCAAGGGTTAAGCTATCTCCTGGAATTGCTGTAAAATCCTGGGATTTGAAAACAGAAAAAAACAGTACTGGGACAGGCCTGCGATTTATAGAAGGTCCTCAACATTTATCGAATTTTAATTTTCGAGAAAATCTTGAAAAGTAATTTGAGTTGCAAACGTCGGCGAAAAAATATTTTTTTCATCGCAATAATATTGCTATTCTATGTCGATTTAGATTTATTAAAAAGCAAAATGATTGTGTAAATTAAAAGAAATCTTTATGTTACATTTCTATACGCGCACATGTACAACACCACTGTTCAAGGGTTCTTGAAAATTCCGGATATAGAGCTCCGGGTCACGGGTTAATATATGGCGGTAATACTGTTTGTTTGAGGTTGACGTAGTTTGGCACCGAGGTCGTAGTGATTATCAACTGCTTGGCTGGTCCTTGAACTTATGTCATAACTTAATGACCGGATAGCACAACCGCCCCCCTCTCAATATCACATGTACTCAAGAGCTTACACGTGTGGTTGCGACGTTTAGAATTATCTAAATAGCTTCATTCTTTTCTCGTACTATTAAATTGAGAAAATTCACACTGTGACAATAATTGATTGTCATTAGATATGTTTGCTTAGGAATTATGCTACATAATATTTTTTCATACGTGCATCGACTTACTCCAAAAAGTGATACGTTGTCGCTGATCATTACATTAACGCGTATCATTACTCCCCTTCATGGAGGTGTCCCAAGACACGTGGGCCCACATCCACACATGCATAGTGAGGACGACGTAGCTCCTTTAAATCAGACCAAGTCAGGATTTCGTGGTTTCACAAAAAAAAAGTTAAAATACACATTTAAGCTCTCAGGTCTGGCGTAAGTTACAGACGTCAAAGGGTTGATTATGTACACACACCCACAACAACTCCACGGGTACTGAGAAGTACTCACAAACCCATCACGACTCCATGGGTACTGACGAGTACTTACACATGGTTCTGTGAGCTCCATGACATGGCCGTGACTGGCAGCACAGGGACGCACAGGGGTACTTATCAGTATCTGTGCCCCCCCCCCCTTATTGTGAACATCTTTATGTCCGACCCTCTGAGTCCTGCCGGATCCAGATTTGGTCATTTTCATCCACACGAAGCGATGAATCGCTGCAGCGATTCATCGCTTCGTGTGGATGAAAATGATATTTATAATTGATGGCAAGATATATATATTTACATCGATTGAACGCGTGGTGTTTCAATGGTCGACAGATCAGTGAGAAGTCAATTGGTCATGTATAATCTTCAGTAATATGGCCTCACTTTAAGTAAACACAGCTGCGCCGTCGGCTCTCTGTGCACAAGGCGTTCAATTTAAATGACTGATGTGTAAATCAGAGGGATCTACCTTGTACATGATGTCCAGCAGGACAGATTGACTGACCTCTGACCCCCCACAGCTCCTTCACCTTCAACACGTCCACTTCTTGTGACTGTCAGATTTACAAGTCATCGTGTTGCAGCAAGCATTTAAACATTGTCACTGTACCAGCCACTCTGGAATAATGGCATGCTGATATAATGCTCCTGTGAGCAGAGTTAGATGTTTCCATAGTATGGAAACACAGCATGATATAGTCATCCTGTGATTAGAGGTAGATGTTTCCATAATATGGAAACACACCATGATATAGTCATTCTGTGAGCAGAGATTATTATTTTATGCTATATCATTGCATTGAATTTGTCTGTGGTCAGCAGTATACGTACAGTAACCTTTTTAGTTAATTGTTAGATCTAGCGTGGGAATGAGTTTTCCGTATCTGATAAAAAAAAAAATTAGGTTATACGAGTAGACTTCTGACTGATTGGGCGATAACAATACTGTATGTGGTTATTTTCGTTCAATCTAATGAGATATCTTATAACTTATACCTTTCTCAGAATGGTATACATTAATTATTATCTCCGCTCGATTTAATACACAAAAAATAAAGAGTAATCACTGTTTTGATAATTGTTGGGAAATTTTCCATAATTTTCAACACCTTGATGACAATCCTCACGTTTTTTTGTTTGTTTTTTCACATGGAGCAACAGTGATGATAATGAGTTCATTTATTTCTGCATCGTGCTCGTAGGTCTAGGTCTAACTGTATTCAAGGTACGCGTACAGTGCCATGCCATGATGGTCTCTAAAATGTTGACAAGTTGAAAAGTTAACTACAAATCTCAAATAGTGAACATTTGTGACATCTCTGCACTGAATAACTTTCAGACTATCGGTCAGTCACTTGTTAATTATACATTATTCCGTACACTTCCTCACTTAGGGGACCTCCCCTCTGTTTGATCACCACGGGAGATTTCCAAGTGAAAACGCTACACCTGGCAACGACCACGCGTCGGCGACCCCGCCATTATCTCGGTTCTCTTCGGGCTAATTCGGATGAATTCGTAGTCTGTAGGACAATTCTCATCGGGATATTAAAACTAGATTGCGGTGGGGGGGATGCGAGAGAGCTGATTGACTGAAAGGTAACAATACCTGGTCTGGATCACGCGTATGGCAAGCTTTTAATGGCATGGAAGAGCGAGCACGTGTATGGCAAGCCACCAGCTCCATAGATGACCGTGACCGGTCATCTATGGAGCTGGTGGCTTGCCATACTCCTGATCCAGAAGCACCCCTTTTGTGGATGTTTGCTCAGCGTGCAACTCTCAAAAGGCGATGTAACGTTGTGGAAAATTCGCCGCGTCCTTCTCACAACTCGCAGTCCGCCACACCCACCAGCTTATCTCAACAAATCGATGAAGCGTGCTCACTAAACTCATAATCAATGCGACTTATCCTTGTTGTCGTTAAAAATAACGCCACAATGTGGATGCCGCATCGGACAAATAAATGTTCATAGTTATATTTGTGATCTTTTGGAAGTGCTGCATTTTGAATTTCACTGCTATGAATTGAAAATGAGATTTTTTCAGGTCAGTAACTTCAATATACATATAATTATAATGTAGTCTTTTCTTACTTATTTTCGAGATTTTTGGACAGGCAGCAACTTATAAGCATTTATGCAAAATTATTATAGTCGCCATATTATAGTAGATCTAACCGCAACGTCCTGATACCCCTTTCAAAATATAACAGCCCTCCTTAGTTTATATCACATGTATGTGCATTTAGTATAAATACAATGATCAGGGCTGCTTCAGTTTAGCATGTGGTCTCAGGCCCCTGTGAAAGTATCTGTTGTATAGGAGTAAGTCATTGGAGGTGCCGACCCGTCTACTATTATTTGCGGTGTCCAGTCATACTGTATTAATATTAATCGTAATCACACACTGGCCATTGACGGACATGTAAAAGAACGCGCCTGCTGACCGGTGTCATTTCAGGTCGTCTGGTCCATTATGGCTTCATGTTGAAAGAGTATTTATTTATTTTTATGTCAAATAATCCTCATTGATGGTAAGCAAATAATGCATAATGAACACTGGCTATATAGGCTATCTTAGCAGATAGTCGTTTTCTGACTAAGCTATCAAACCAAGCAAGCCATTATGATACTGTCGTGCAAAACCAAAATGCAGTATCTGCTTACTTTACAAGTAAGCAGATACTGCCTTTTGGTTTTGCAAAGCAGAATAGTTTTCAATCTATTTTATTTTTGTACCCTTGGATTTGAATGTTTGAGTATAAAAAAGAGATAAATTTATTTATTTCAAATAATCGTCAGAAAATATTGCATACATCTCAGCATAGGCCCTAATATTAATATCAATGAATTGTATCAGTACAGCATTTTACATGGATTAGCATTAATGGAAATTAAATTATCCTAACAGCTAAAGGGTTAATACGGAAGCGACTCACTGCCGGGGGGTGGTTTCTATTATTTGGGGCAACACTGCTTGTCAACATTAGGGTTGAAGAAATGGTGCTCGTGCATGCATCAATTAACAAGCACAAGACTAATTTGTCACACAGAGTTTACTTTATTGTGAGCTGCACTACTCCCAGTGTAATTAGTATCAACGTCGATGGAATAGATAGAAATCAGGGGAGGGCGAGTAATTAGCTAATGGCGGCCGTTATGACTCGTTACATTTGATGAACGTCTCAATCGAGGATGTCCAGTCAAATCTTCAGTCAGCTTACTAATCGCATTTTTAGTCGTAGGATCATTTACATTTATTGTTTACAACAAATAACAAATAATTATTTCTTATATGATAGGATGAGTTAACATGTGAACTAAAATTTTCTTATATTTCAATATATAATATCAAGTGGAAAGAAGGGATCTCAGAAGGGATCTCGCACCAGTAACTTCAATATACATATAATTATAATGTAGTCTTTTCTTACTTATTTTCGAGATTTTTGGACAGGCAGCAACTTATAAGCATTTATGCAAAATTATTATAGTCGCCATATTATAGTAGATCTAACCGCAACGTCCTGATACCCCTTTCAAAATATAACAGCCCTCCTTAGTTTATATCACATGTATGTGCATTTAGTATAAATACAATGATCAGGGCTGCTTCAGTTTAGCATGTGGTCTCAGGCCCCTGTGAAAGTATCTGTTGTATAGGAGTAAGTCATTGGAGGTGCCGACCCGTCTACTATTATTTGCGGTGTCCAGTCATACTGTATTAATATTAATCGTAATCACACACTGGCCATTGACGGACATGTAAAAGAACGCGCCTGCTGACCGGTGTCATTTCAGGTCGTCTGGTCCATTATGGCTTCATGTTGAAAGAGTATTTATTTATTTTTATGTCAAATAATCCTCATTGATGGTAAGCAAATAATGCATAATGAACACTGGCTATATAGGCTATCTTAGCAGATAGTCGTTTTCTGACTAAGCTATCAAACCAAGCAAGCCATTATGATACTGTCGTGCAAAACCAAAATGCAGTATCTGCTTACTTTACAAGTAAGCAGATACTGCCTTTTGGTTTTGCAAAGCAGAATAGTTTTCAATCTATTTTATTTTTGTACCCTTGGATTTGAATGTTTGAGTATAAAAAAGAGATAAATTTATTTATTTCAAATAATCGTCAGAAAATATTGCATACATCTCAGCATAGGCCCTAATATTAATATCAATGAATTGTATCAGTACAGCATTTTACATGGATTAGCATTAATGGAAATTAAATTATCCTAACAGCTAAAGGGTTAATACGGAAGCGACTCACTGCCGGGGGGTGGTTTCTATTATTTGGGGCAACACTGCTTGTCAACATTAGGGTTGAAGAAATGGTGCTCGTGCATGCATCAATTAACAAGCACAAGACTAATTTGTCACACAGAGTTTACTTTATTGTGAGCTGCACTACTCCCAGTGTAATTAGTATCAACGTCGATGGAATAGATAGAAATCAGGGGAGGGCGAGTAATTAGCTAATGGCGGCCGTTATGACTCGTTACATTTGATGAACGTCTCAATCGAGGATGTCCAGTCAAATCTTCAGTCAGCTTACTAATCGCATTTTTAGTCGTAGGATCATTTACATTTATTGTTTACAACAAATAACAAATAATTATTTCTTATATGATAGGATGAGTTAACATGTGAACTAAAATTTTCTTATATTTCAATATATAATATCAAGTGGAAAGAAGGGATCTCAGAAGGGATCTCGCACCACGGCCAGGAAATCTATTGACCAAATTGGATCTCGCTACTTAGAAAATAAATTTCCAATAATAACAAATGGTAAAAAATACTCATTTCTGCCAACTTGATGTTTAGTTTCAGGCTGGTGTGAAATGGCAAACAATTTTTCAGTATGATTGTTTAAATAAATAAAAACATTGCAGTTCGTATTCTTCCTCTTTTACCAAATATAAAACATATAAAACAAAATGATTGTTCTCTCTTTAGGGATAAGGGGACACCTCTGTCACTTTTTAAAGCGATATGTATGTCCCTTCAACCCTAATTTCTATGACAAATGTCTGTAATGACTTTTCTTTATGTCAATAAATTATCTGTCTGTCTGATAGAATTTACAATTCACTTAGAAGCTGTTTGAAATTTTTGTCTTCGTTTTGAAAATTATGTATGTGATAAACTGAGGTCGGGTGCGGTGAATCACACCTGTGCGGGGCTCGTATAAAGGCACGCTAATTTTCGGCACTCGTCGCACCATAAATTTCTAGTTGATGGGCGGGGGCTAAAAGCATTGATAATATCGCATACTGAACCCACATTGTTAAGAGCGGTGTATAACAAAGCCGCGGCTGCTCTTACTGGAAATGACCGCCCCCCCCCCCCCCCAGCAAACACTAAACGCTGACTCAATGCTGTTTTAATATTGGCCCAGCGTCTACGACGCTGGTCCAACATTAAAACAGCATTGGTTGCCACCACTCCAAAGTCTCCCCACGTTACCCAAATTAGGTGGACACGTCTCGTTTTAGGAGAATCTATAATTTATATCCATGTCATGCTGATAAGTGACAATGATGGGCAACCTCTTGAAACTCGACCTGACCCATGATAGTACACATACCTGGAAGGCATCATTTGTATCAAGTTTTCCTTCCTGAGACGCCTTCTCCCATCTTCCTATGTTTGAAAACCTTTAAGATGGAGGAAGATGTCATCTTTGTGTATTATCTGAAATACAAGACCAGTACACGTGGAGACGGAATAATACTGCATATGTTATATTTAATAATACATGTACTCACATGAATATTTCATAGAACATAGTATACAGCAATAATTAAAGACAATATTTAAAAATATATATAGTGATAGTAGTGAGTTAAGTATTATGATAAGACATCAAATGTATACGTTAATATCCCAGTAGATTGACCTATATATTTTTTCCTCAGCTTGACCAAGATCGCTACTTCAGACCAATCAGTACGCCGTGATCTAGGTCACATCTGTAAAAGCACCTCTTTGTACTTTATCAAGTATATTTTAAATGATGTAAAAAAAAACGCTGACCCAATGCAAGTCTAATGTTGGGCCAGCGTCTGTGACGCTGGGCCAACATTAAACTTATATTGGGTGAACGTCTCGTGTTTGCTGGTTCGGCGCTCCAGGCATACAGTGAATACAAAGCAAAAAGGCAGTATCTGCTTACTTTACAGGAGCAGATTATACTGCCTTTTGGATTTGCATGGCTGTACAGTCAATGCTATTATTATTTGTTCTGATTAGCTCAGTGATACCTGTAATTTTACCTCATAACTACAATTTTCTGCGCAAGTTAAAGTCAGGAGAACAATCAGTCATCGTATAGAGTACTGTAATCAGTACAACAAGGACATTCAAATTATACTCAATATCATAATGCTCTTTGTACCTAGCGCGATTACCTGCGCCACGGCAGTGCTATTAATTGTATATAAACCATTTCGTCGCCTCGGAGGTAAAGGATCCTATCTGACACTCGTTAGAGTGGCAGATAGGATCCTTTAGCTCCGAGGCGACGATTTGAGCAGCCATCTCTTACATATCATTATATGCTACACGTGACTCACTTTAAAAGTAATTAATTTAATATGGAAAATCAATCAAACTTGTGTTTCTTTTTTCACGTCTTTATTTGATGTGCTACACGTCACCGGTGTATTTCGCGTAGCGTTCATTTATTATGACAGAAATTCACAGCTTATAATATGTGAGCATTAGAAAATGAACATTTTGATAACAAAACCCGTTATTAAACGCTGAGCATTACTATAATCGTTGTTAAGCTGTTTTATGAGTAGCCTAGGTTAAAATACAGTTGTTGAGAATGCAGTGAGTGTTTCAACATCAACATTTGCATTATTTTTGTTACAAATAAAACAAATATGAGTAATTTTTCACCCACTTGAAGTTGTGGGCCGCGGTAGCGAGACACAATTTTAGGTGGGTGAAAATGTATAATAAGATAACTTAGCGGGTAAAGGTTTAAATAGCATAGAGCTATCAGCACCGAATTATATATACAGTCCAATCATAATAAGCAGTTTACAAAATATCATAATTATTATGGAACTATATAATTATCCTTCTGTATCTAAAAATAATATAATGTAGCGGGTTTTTCCAGTTTAAATGTTTAACCCTTTGACCGCCAAATTATTCAATCTGAATTTTTACCCACTTGAAGTTGTGTCTCGCTGACGCGATCCACAACTTCAAGTGAGTGAAAATTATTCAGATTTGACAAAATGGAGATCAACTCTTTTCAAATTTTGCTGGTTGATGTCACATTTTATCTTTAACATATTTTAAATGTGGTACTTGATGTGCTGATAAAAAATGAAAACCCGAATATATGCGACACCGGCGGTTAAAGGGTTAAAAAGGGTAATCAATCATATTTTAGCAAACTGGTGTGTTTCACAGGTCATGTATCATGACTGTTTCCCGCGGAGTGAACTAATGTTTAGTTTACTATATAATCTTCCTCTCTTTAGGAGGTGTGAAGACACAGGTATTTAGCGCCACAAGTGGTGCTAATTCAGGTTAATGTTCATTGAAAGGGTTGTGTAAGGGATCTCACAGCGGGGGATATAATATCAACTGATTAGGTGCTGAACACATACCTATTGTTACATACCCCCCCCCCCCCTGCTGCTTTATACATCAGTTTATCCTTCTCGTGTACTGGTATTGAGAATATTTGCCAAGGACATATAATTTTATGTTAATTTTGATTTCAATACTTTGAAATGAAACAAAAGAAGGATTAAGTTTGTTTAAAAATGTCGAATTACGTTCTGCTCTTGACATAGGAACGGAAAAAGGTGAATCAAGCACTGTGATTAAATAAATACGTAAAATTAATGAACAATATACGACTCAACAATTATATTACCATTAATTTAACATAGCGAAGGCCTACATGAATAATGTGCACAAATAAATTTGATTTTTAACTTCTTCAAATACATGTGAACTCAGTTCACAGTAGAGAACAAACTATGATTAAAGACTAATATCACCTACAGGCATTTCGACGTAGCTTTCTATGTAAAATATTGCAATAATTTAAACATGCAAATATTAATTTGCTACATAGTCACATTGGCATAAAAACGATTGTGCTTGCACCTTGATATTAATGTGTGGTATCGGCCACTTTAAAAGTGGCGTATACCACACTTTCCTATCAAGCTACTAAAACGTCCGAATTAGAAATTACATACTATATTCCCCCACCCCCAGACGCCACAGGTATTATCAACACCACTGTCACCATTATTCATTAGTATATGAAAAATGAAGACAGGTAACGCAACCACACCATAGGCGGTTCAAAAAGCGATAACTGTCACTGACGTGCAGGTACCAATCTATCAACGATTCGCCTATGGTGTCGTGCAGGTATCAATCTATCAATGATTTGTCTATAGTGACGTGCAGGTATCAATCAGCTTGGTCGTATTTGATATGTATGTAACTCCCACCCTTCTCTGCGGGATGAACATGCACAATGTTGCCGGACCATTCCATTGTCGACCCTTATCCTGCGAAATTTTACGGCGCAGAGATAGACTTTAGACGTCAGAATCTGACGTCTGTAGACGTCAGATTCTGACGTCTAAAGTCGATCCTCGCACTGTAAGACAAAAAATATTTATAATGGCCGTAGACCCATAGCAAATGAATCAGAAAGAGCTAACGAAGACACATTATGATGATTTCAAATTGAAAAAAAACATTTGGTCTCCATGGTTTATGCAAAATAATTCAGCGCTTTTAAAAGTGTCAAGAACTAAATAAAATGTTACTTTTTTACTAAGTTCATTATATAGCTTGCGGTGGATGCCCAGCTGATAGAGTTTTCTATTTAGTGGTGGTTTATTTTTTCAAAAAAGTTTACGTCATTTGAAGCTGGAAATTGTGTTGGAAATTCCTGCTTCAACTGAATGAAAATAGGCACCGACAAGATCAACGGAACAGACGTTTCCCTCAGGCTTTCATCAATGCGGACATTTTCCCAACACGTAAGATTTTCATTTTTTTATTTGGCTGTAACGGATAGCCTTATCACATTTAATGAGTATCCCGTTGAGGTTGCTTTCATAATACGAACATAATTATTGAATATATTTTTCAATAACGTAAAAAAAGATTCTTATCATGGCATTTCAGATGAATTACCGTGTTGAATCAAACTATAGGTTTTCCTGAAAATACAAAAAAAGGTACATAATATTCGGCAATCTAGTTTCCGAAATGTACTATTTTTCATTATTAACACTACAAGTCGTCGCCTCGGAGCTAAAGGATCCTATCTGCCACTCTAACGAGTGTCAGATAGGATCCTTTAGCTCCGAGGCGACGAAATCGTTAGTCACAATACATGTATAAATGAATATGTCAGTGTGACAGCCTCAGATATAAGTTCGTCCTGTATGACTGTATTCCTGAGTATAGAGCTATATTCAAAATAAACGGTGTTATTCAAGTAGAAATATGAAAGCGGAACAATTCCTTGTTCTATCATCACAAAGTACTGTAATAATTATGGGAGCGACACATTTTCACATTGTTAGATGTACACGCGTTGTCGTGCGCCTGCTTCAATGGATGACGTCGCGTAAGTAGTGTACGCTTGGCTTGCCATAGTGACGTGCAGAGGTGAAAAATGACAAGTTAGGGGGTTGACAAGCATGAACAACATGATCACTGGGGGGATATATTCTACCGGATATCAGGGTAATCCTAGGAAAATGTTACATTTAATTTTTGCCAAGAACCAAATACTAGGGCCTAATTTAACCTTTTTTTCGCCAGGGTATTTTATTTGAATTTTCAGCCACTTGAAGTTGTGTGACCCACAACTTCAAGTGGCTGTACTGAAAAAAGAAAATAACACATGTGACAAATTTGTGAGAAAATTATACGCAAAGATGTAAATAAGAATATATTATTACATATGTAAGAAAATTACACATAATTATTTGCTTAATTTGAGACCAAACATTTACAAATCTTGGTGACCAAACACACATTTCGTCCCCGATAACAGTGATCTAATAGGCTATAATAGAAAGGATTAAAAATAACTATAGGCGTGCTTCGTGCTCAAAGGGTTAAAGCAGGTCAATATCATTTCCGCTTCTGTTGATCTGTTAAGCAGTAGGTACAATAAACATGCCAGAAACACACAATTATTGTACATTGTAATCGCTCACATAACAGTGAAAGAAAAATCAATTTGTTTGAAAAGTGCATGCAATTCATAAAATAATAATAAGTTAGATCTTGACATTGTTATTTTACACGTGTGTCATTTTTATCACGTATATTTCTCTATTTTGCTCTGCACTTGGAAAACGAAAATATATTTAACCCTTTAACCGCCTAATGATTCAATCTGAATTTTCACCCACTTGAAGTTGTGTCTCGCTGACGCGATCCACAACTTCAAGTGAGTGAAAATTACTCAGATTTGACAAAATGGAGGTCACTATTTTCAAATCTTGATGATTGATGTCACACTTTAACAAGTTTAAAGGTGGTACCTTATGTGCTAATAAGAAATGAAAACCCGAATATATGCGGCACCGGCGGCTGGTTAAAAAACAAACGTTTTCATTATGTCCGAAATGTTTCTAATTTGTTAGTTTGTCTTTATAGCGCTACTTTACAAAGGGTATAATGCGTTATAGCAAGAATCTGTTTAATATATTCTTGATTATAGTGACACGGTTTATTCAAGGGGAGTCTCGGTCGGCTCTTACAAAAAGAAAATTGTATATAAAAAATCCATCAATGAAGGAACATCTAAGCTGATTGCTATCGTGCAGCAAAGTATTTCTTGAAACGCTAAAATGCTATAGATGTGGGGCAAAGATGTAGTAGTAATTTTAAATATTTTTATAGAAAAAATGAAAGATTTCCAATGTTTTTTCTTGTGTAATTTCGTGACGGACATTCAAAGTATTGCTACATGTCGTAAAATAATAGTATCACGCAATAAATTTGTGGTTACTAATGTACCTGTATGTGCAGTTTGAAATGTTTAGTATGTTATGGTGTACCAGCTGGACCCTACCAGCTGCGCCTCTAACGCGTAAAGGGTGGGTGTTAATCTCCCAGTAAACATCAAGGTAAATGATAAACCGGGTGTTTTATACGTAAGTATTGTCAGAAACTTGTGATGTGTGCAGGATGAAATGTGATACAGTCATAAGTGAGCTGATCAATCTAACCACGTAAGCACCAGAGTCACGAAATGCGCGTGAACTGCACCGCAGTGACGTATATTTTGCCGCTGTACTGAAAAAATCGATGAGAATACAAACTTTTTTGAATTGCAGAGAAACAGCATGCACCCACAATTAAGCTATATTACAATCAAATTTACCTGAATTTCAAATGTGGCGAACAAAAAACTGCTCCGTGACAGTGAGTAAGAGACAGTGACATCTAAACCTGCCGAGAGAACAGTGGAAGGGGTCAGTTAATGGTCAGTTAGGACGGATCTGTTTGACCGTGCAAACAGGGTCTGGCATGGCTCCGCAGATTTCCAAGCTCCGGTTACAGGAGCGACCAGCGGTCCCCACAGAAAGTCGTGTTTGGGTCGCGGTGACAAACGGTAACCTATCCCGTTCAATGCCAGGTGTTGACTCAACGCTGTGTTAATGCTGTGCCACCGTCTACGACGGTGGCCCAACAATAACACAGCATTGGGTCGGAATCTAGTTTTTGCTGGAATTTTGCGACACAAACTGACCTTATACTTCCCGTGGCATGCAGTGTAATGGTGTCGGTTTTTTGTAAGTTTTGCAAATCTACAAAACTTATCCGCACAACGAAAGGCATTAACACACATGTCATACGATATGGCGGCAAATTATTTTTGGCAGACAACCAGAAACGTCATTATGGTAACAACAGATATATGTTTCATCTTATCCTTGTAGAGATAACCCTGTAACAATCATGAATTATTCATATAAATACACATTTAAACGTGTTAGCTTTTAAATTATCACAACAGTTCACGCTGTTTATGTGATTCATTTGCACTTACATACATCTGGAAGTTTTGCTCACATGCATCACAAAATATTTGCTGTATATGACTGAATGCCAGCTATGAGATAATCACAGTAACATTGATATGGGACGGCAAAGGTGTGTAAATAGGAGTAAGGAGTTAGCAGACATGGATGGGTCATCCATTGAGGTGTTAATTCTCTGGTTTCCTGTCTGAAATGACTGAGGATTGTCTGGCTGTCACTCTCCTGCAGGTGCCATGCACAGCCACAGCCACGCAGCCCCGACTGACGTAGGCAACTTCTTAACATTTTAACCGCCGGTTATTATATATTCGGGTTTTCATTTTTTATTAGCATAATTTCTATTAAGTAACACATTTTAAATATGTTAAAAATGAAATGTGACATCAATCAGCAAGATTTGAAAAGAGTTGACCTCTATGTTGTCAAATCTGAATAATTTTCACTCACTTGAAGTTGTGGATCGCGTCTGCGAGACACAACTTTGAGTGGGTGAAAATTCAAATTGAATAATTTGGTGCATTTTATAATATCACCGTTAGTTTTTAGATCATAAAAATTGAAATGAAAATATTAATTTACTGAAAACGTTTTTTTTCACATTTTATTATATCTCTTTTTTTCAAGGATGATTGACCAGCACAGCTAATGACATAGCTTTGTCAGTTAGCAATGCAGAAAACTTGTCATATTTTTATTCTACAAATGTAATGATCCATTTCAAAACTTAAAGCGTCACTATTATAGAAAGGAAATAATTATTTATTAAAACTTCTTTTATTCAGTGGGATTGTCATCTGGTGCTTCAAATAATGATACAATTTACTGTATAATCATACAGCATTTGACCTGCATTGACCAACCTGAGCGACAGAAAAAAAAGAACAGTCTTTTTCATTTTGTCATCAGCCTTCCACTACATTATATCAGCGTCGTGTTAATCAGAAACTGAGCATCACCAATAGGCTATCGTATTTAGCATCAGCATGCCATGACATGATACCATTCTGTTATATGTATGCACAGACTGAGGAGCATCAACTAGAGGACATCTTATTTAGCATCAGCATGCCATGACATGATACCATTTTGAGGAGCATCAACTAGAGGACATCGTATTTAGCATCAGCATGCCATGACATGATACCATTCTGAGGAGCATCAACTAGAGGACATCGTATTTAGCATCAGCATGCCATGACATGATACCATTCTGAGGAGCATCAACTAGAGGACATCGTATTTAGCATCAGCATGCCATGACATGATACCTTTCTGTTATATGTATGCACAGACTGGGGAGCATCAACTAGAGGACATCTTATTTAGCATCAGCATGCCATGACATGATACCATTCTGAGGAGCATCAACTAGAGGACATCTTATTTAGCATCAGCATGCCATGACATGATACCATTCTGAGGAGCATCAACTAGAGGACATCGTATTTAGCATCAGCATGCCATGACATGATACCATTCTGTTATATGTATGCACAGACTGGGGAGCATCAACTAGAGGACATCTTATTTAGCATCAGCATGCCATGACATGATACCATTCTGAGGAGCATCAACTAGAGGACATCGTATTTAGCATCAGCATGCCATGACATGATACTATTCTGTTAGCAGGTTGGTCATATCATGGAGATCATATGGCACACAGTATATTGCACTTGATTTGACGTGGCTCAGATTTATCGCCCATTTTACGATCCCAGTCAACACTGCTCTGCAAAGTCAAAAGGCAGTATCTGCTTACTTGTAAAATAAGCAGATACTGCCTTTAGTCTTTGCACGACAGAACACAAGATGACACACCAGAATGATGCTGAACTGTCACCGTCAAAATCTCACAGGAAACCGCAGAGAGGCTGACCCGATGTTGGATTAATGTTGGGCCAACGTCTACGACGTTGTCCCAACATTAATCCAACATTGGCTAATGTCTCCAGTTTTCTGCGAGGTCTGTGGCATCATAAACATTTCTAAAGGCCGGATCTCGGACAGTGTTTCAATTTGACCGGTCCACTTGAAAGGGGCACTTATTAGAGGGGTATTTTTGGGGGCGGCCCCACCTCAAGTGGGTTCTTCGTGGCACGGGTCGGGGTATGAGGGAGGGCGGCGGCACTTGACGGCGGACACCAACTGACCAGGCGTCGGCTCACAGCTGGCCCGACGTCCATCGGCGTTGGGCCAGCGTTGGGTCGGCGTGGTCAGTTCTCTGTCTGGCCACTCTGTGATGAGATGGTGTGACAGAGGTTCAAACAGCCGCCCAGCCTACTGACCTGTCAAGTCTTGTTATATCTCCTGTGGCGGCAAACCCAAGGCGGACACACCTGCCAGCTGGCCAATATCTCCCCCAATTCACCATTGTCAGAACAGGGCAGGAAATAGGTTCATATTATAAAGAATGTAATGGCGCTCCCGGTAATATTTTAGAGAAGGAGACGTGGCGCAATGAGTAAAGAGCCTGACTGCCTCGCCAGTCATGCATGCGTCCCGGGTTTTTCAGATAAACAACAGTGTTTCCCCCTTCTCAATGTGACTAGGCGATCACGTTAATGGCGGCCTCGTCGAGTTAAGGTTTAGACCAGTGTATCGACGTTAATTTCGCACAGAGCCCCGCGCTGCGCGCTCCTCACACTGGTAATATTTTCACCGGACATGGCGTTATTCAGAAAAACGTTGCAGTGTTTAACTCTATGCACAAACAATATGTAAAGAACCTAATGGCAAGGAATCTATCCTACTATTAAGTGAACCCTGGCACCCGAAGGCTGCTGAGAGGGAGATAAAGGCATCGAAGCTTGTATAAAAGCTGCTTTTAGCCTTTCCAAATTCTTTATTAGTATATAATACTCATTGCAAATGTCTGGTTGGCAAGGGAGGCAAAGAACCTGGAAGCAGAAGCATTTTAGACTTTCATTGCCGCGAATTGATATAAACTAGTAGTATAATTATGCTACGTCTTGTACATTACTTGCTAAAACGGATGCTACAATAAGAAAAAAAATCACATTGTTACCATTTAACCGCCAAATTATTCAATTTGAATTTTTATCCACCCAAAGTTTTGTCTCGCTGCCGCGATTCATTCACGAGTAAAAAATATTCAGATTTGACAAATTGGAGGTCAATGATTGGCTCTCAAGTTTTATCTTTGACATGTCTGAAAGCTGATAATAAAGAAATGAAAAAAAAAGACGATAATAACTATTTGTGACCGGCGGTTAAAGGGCTTAACATGCTAAACATAGTGCGAATTGATAAACGATGATTTCAGGTGGATAAAGATGGTGTAGGTGGGTTTGTGTACCGAAAAACGTGCAGCGCTGCCCGGTAAACACAAAACATTCTTATAACATTTACACAACGTCGGCCCAACGTCTCTAACATTGTATAAATGTTATACAAAAGTTTTGTGTTTACTGGGTGGACTTTGCTCCTTGTCATCACATTATCATTATTATAGCGTCCATCTGGCTGCATGGTGACAGACTGACCATCAACTGACCAGAATACGCCGCAGACATTTGGTCAGCTGGCCACCGTGGTCCGTAGTTCATTGTTTTGTGTTATGACACAGCAAAAACAAGTCATTGCTGGTTTAATGTTCTTCCATCGTCTACGACGTTGGCCCACCATTAACAGTGGGTCAACGTCTCGTGTTTGCTGAGGATGAATTGTGCTATTAATCGTTAACCAGCACCCTGGTGGATATGATCATGAATCATTTTCTTGCATGTTGTCAATATTCTCACAACTCTGATGCCTGCATAATTCAATCTGTTCTAATACACAAATAGTAAAACAAACACTTCTTACTAAAATAAAAATTGTTTATTAACTTTTGCCATCCGTATTCTATTATTCTGAAGGCTATTACGAAAGAAGTATTGAATTGGCCACTGCGTGTGAGTATGTTGTTTTCCAGATCAAGTATTACATTTATAATAGTCACGTTTGACTCCTGTGATGCACCATCACTCCAGCACAGTCTGTGTCATTTTGCTGGTGCTTCAAACGTGTCAGAAATGTCACTTGAGGAGGGCCAGCTGCTGTACTACCGGATAAACATTGTGTCATGTTACGCATGCGCTGATTCAAACGCCATATGACCGTTGGTAATGGCTGGGCCGCGATGTTCCACGTGACTGAGAAGCAACCAATCATGATGTCTTGATTTTCTGTAATCCTTGCGTAATATTATCACCACACCACAGCGGGGGGGGGGGGATTGAAACTTGGATGTTATGTTTTCTTTTCTCATGCAAACTGATCACTATTATCATCATTCACATAAAGGTCCAGAGGAAATCACTCCTCAGACTATCTTGAATGAGGCACTCACAGGAATGTCTATTAGAACAAACATTTAGACAACACACATTTACTCCCTGATCCTACTAAGCCTACGTACCCTACAAGGTATTTCTACAAGAAGGATCAGAATTTTAAATCAGATGATCACATTATACCATCACATACGCTTGCTTACTGCTATACAGTGAGCAACACTTTGACTTTTAGCAGTTGGGCTTGTTGAATTTGTGACATATTTCAAATGCTTTTTATTTTACATTGTGTGATCAGCTTGCTGCGATTTTAAATTACAAGTGAAAATAACAGACACATTTTGTCCGTAACAGATACATTTTCAGTCGCATGAAATTTCATATCGCTTCCGCGACTCGTGCTTTGGTGCATACGATTCATGGTGCCTTACGGCGTTCGAGGGGTCAGAGATCACTGTTGAAGAACTATAAATGTCAGCAGTCAACTTGTAGTCGTGTAACACAAATATCATTAGCCAGGCTGTGTCAACACTGGCCGACAACAAGCAGAATGCTGTGAGTCAGGTTTTATTGCTCTGGTCAAACCCAGAATATACACCGGTCAATTGAAGACAGGAAGCCGACCGAGCTGACCTGTGAAGCATGGGGACACTAACGTTTACAATACTGCTCTGCAAAGCCAAAAGGCAGTAGCTGCTTACTTTTCAAGTAAGCAGCTACTGCCTTTTGACTTTGCGCGACACAATAAAAGGGCAGCGTTTGTCTGTAAATTGCCATCAAAGTAACTCCACTTGTGTGTTGCTGCTTGCACGGATTCGAAAATTGCAATTTAATTATATCCATGCGATTACCAATTGTAGAGTAACATGACATCCATATACGAATATATAATATAATATGTCAAATCATGAATCACTTAAGTCCGATGACACATGTATATTAAACCTTTAGCCGCCAAATTATTCAATCTGAATTTTCACCCACTTGAAGTTGTGTCTCGCTGACGCGATCCACAACTTCAAGTGAGTGAAAATTATTCAGATTTGACAAAATGGAGGTCAACTGTTTTCAAATATTGCTGATTGATGTCACATTTTATCTTTAACATGTTTAAAAGGTGGTACTTAATGTGCTAATACAAAATGAAAACACAAATATTTGCGGCACCGGCGGTTAAAGAGTTAAGCCAGCTCACCTACAGATTAAAGGGTCGTATCTGCCACTTGTTTAAGTTACAGATACACGACTACATAATCCTTACTGTACGTGACGAATTTTTCAATGAACACATGAAAATATAGACCAGGTGAAAATGATAGATAAAATCGAATTTATCTAAATTGAAACTTCAGGAGCAGTAATTTCTACCTTTTTCCAATTCTCTATAAATTATGTTATGATGATAAAATGTATTTATTTTGATATCTACTACCAACTTATTTATTTGTGAACTTGTGGTTTGCCAGCAACGTACCGGTAAAAAGTAAACCGATAATGCTCGTAGTCTGGACAACTCATGCAGTCTTAGTTTTAAAGAGTGAATATACATATTGAACTATGTTAAGTTGATTCCGCTTCGCTTGCTGTGTACACACATTTTATAAGTCATTAGTTATTCATTTGGTATTGAATGTGTTGGTAATCCAATATGGATCGATGCATGATCCACCTTCTGGGTCCGGAAACTGTACTGTTGAACAATGGTCCAAAATTTGAAAGACATGCTTTGATTTGCAGACAACTCTCAAATGTTTTATATGCAGAGGAATACAATGATACATCTGATTTCTAATTTACGTGTTTTGTGATCAATTCAGAATGTCTTAATTTGATAATAAAAGCAAATATCCGCCAACATCTTAAATCTAAGAACCAAGCAGTATTCCCAGCAAACACAAGACGTTGAAACAATGATGTCTTAAAATTGGGCCACCGTCTCCGACGCTGGCCCAACTTTAAGCCATCATTGTTTCAACGTCTTGTGTTTGCTGGGTTGCCATGCAAAGGCAAACAAACGTAACTTCTTGCTTTTCAAGAAGCAGTTACTGTTGTTTGTCGTTGCAGTGTACCAGTCTAGTGGGCGCCAGATATTTGTTTTGTTCAGTGGTTTATTGGTCATCCTGGTTGTTCTGACTCGGACTGACCAGTGCTGACCAGTGCTTGACCAGCTCAGGGTTGATGACCCTAACTGATAAACCCGATGGTTGCGCAGTTACCATCATTAAATTCTTGTCTGATTATAACAATGATGACAGTCACGGCATGCCATACTATCTACAGTCAATACTTACATACAGATATCGATGATATGCTAATACCGGCTTGTTTTGTCTGAATTGATGAATAATTATTTTCCTTGCTCGTGCTGAGTGATAAATGCTTCCAGTAAAACAGCAAACGCAGCGAAATTAAATTGTGTAAAATTATGAGCAGAATTCATTATTTAAATATACTAAATTAGATGTAAGTAGCCAGAAATCAATGTATACTATAAACAAAATACGAGAACGAAACGAATAATTTCCCTAACATAAAATCGAATCTTTTTTTCAAAATATATTTATAAAAGATAATGACATACATTTTGATTATAAAAGAGTCCTTCAAAAAGGGTTTCAGTTTAGAAAAAAAATGTTTTTCTAATTAATTATTGTATACTTATAGGCTAGAACAGACATTCCAAATTTCTTATTAAATGCACCACAACATGATTATAGAGCTAAACGGGTTATACTCTGAATTTGAGGATAAGTTTGGCGCCGGTTAATCTCTTTCTACTCTGCTCTCCAAAAGCCAAAGGGCAGTGAATGCTTACTTATCAAGTGGTCAGGTACTGCCTTTTGACTTTGCACAGTGATACTGTCCTTAAATCTTCCTATTTGTTAGACATACACGGCTGGCGATAGATCTGACATAAACCACTCCCGGTCCCGATAAATCTAATGTGTTACCATGGCTGCCAGAAGACAGTGGCACATACACGTGGAATGCTCCTCACTGTAATTATCTGCAAAGCCAAAAGGCAGAAACTGCTTACTTGTAAAGTGAGCAGTTACTGCTTTTTGGCTTTGCAACGCAGGCGGGGGGGGGGGTCGGTGGAGACATGGGAGGCAAAACAGGGACGGGCAGATAATTGTGCGTCACCCCCTAATTTGCCCCCTGTATTCACAATGGAGTCACAGCCGTGTTATGGCTTCTGTAGACGTTGGTAATCGAGGGTAAGAAATCAAGATGACGTCCACCATTTGCCGACACCCGCCTGATGTATACCGTCCCCTTGAAAGTAAAAGGTGTATATGCCACTTTGTAAAGTGGCAGATACAACCTTTCACATCCAAGGGGATGATATGTGTATCATGGAGAACTTTCCTCACCACTCCCATACATGTAGATCATCAGACCGAACGACGTCCTTGAAGAGACTAACTTTTGTCTCGATTGCCAACTGCGAGTAGTGTATAATTTCAAGCCTCACAGTTTTCCAAACTGATAGTTATTTTTTATCCATTTCGAGCTGACCATAATGTGTCAGCAATTCCAGCTTCAAATGGATGGAAAATACAAATAGTACAATAGAAAAATAATCGGGCGTGTTTTTTTCGTTCATACTAATCTATGTCATTTGAAAAAAGTTATACATTTTATATAAAACACAAGATTCCTACTATTTTTTATTACTGACTGGGCACGAACGTATTGATGCATACATAACAAACGTCTTATTCGGGATACCAAAAATTGCCAAAAACAATACTTCACCTATTTTTTAATTACTATATGGCTAAGTGGGATGTTTATGGCTATTATAGGGTGTAAGGGGTGTGTTTGCCCCGTTTGCCACTAGTAATATCACGGACACCCGGGTCAGGTTACATATTATCCCCTTTAAGAAGAGCGTCTCTTAGCCGCTAAATTAGCGCATTGTCCCGTCTCCCTGGGTGACCTTTTCCTCTCTCAGCTGTCTGTTTTGTAGGCATTATCTGTTCAATAATTTATGCAATAATATATTATGTTATATCATGTGATAATGATCCCATAAAAGGAAAATTATAAAGGGAAGAAAACATAGTGATTGATATTGCAATGGCAAGTAAAACGAAATGTCCACTCTGAAAGCTTTCTTTGCTACATCAAGGGCGCAAGTGTCCCAGCAAAAACTATACATTGACCCAATGTTGGGTTAATGTTGGGCCGACGTCGGAGACGGCGGCCCAGCCTTGTGTTTGCTGGGGTTGGAGCTGGGGGGCAAATGGGCAGTGTCACAGGATATGCAATTTGAATGATTTGAGAGTAATTTGTGTCACCAGATCCTCGTAACCCCCTGAAATGAGTCTTCTCTACTGTCAACACCCCGGGAAAAAAATGAGAGAGGACAATACTCGAAAACTTTGAGATGTATATTGCTAATTCCTGCCAACGAGCTGTACTTATGAGAAATATTACATGTTTCATTTAATATGTTTGTCGTGTTAGGGATGCACAATTAGATATATGGGGATAGGGGGGGTCTAGAGTTCTTGCAGGTTGCAAACTTTTGTTTAGACCTCTGCAAGAAAACTTATGTTTTGTCCATATTTTCAACAACCTGTTTTTTTCGACTGTTGTGGCGACAAACATTTTTCATATTTCTTCTAGCCACCTCCCCCCCCCCCTCTATATATCTAATGGTGCGTCCCTTATAATCGCAGCGGACACGAGAATTTAACCCTGTGTCGGTTTAACTCTGATCCAGCGTCGGCGACGTTGGCCAACGTGAAAACAACACAGAGTAAACGTCTTTTGTTTGCTGGTAGATTCTTTTCAGTAGAATAATATCACATTTTACATTCAGTACATTATTGTCAGCATTTTTTCTGTGTTACAGTCGCACCCGGCGAACCGAGCATTTCGACAAATCACACGGGCCAGAAAGAAGAGGGCTACTGGGTCGAGTTCCACTGTCAGTCCGACGGAGGAAACCCACAGCCGACCATCAGATGGCTGAGAGACGGCTCCGTCCTGATCGGACACACCACCCACCAGGATGGAAAGTTTAACACCACCCACAGCTACTTGGTGCGGGTGATGGAACCCGCCGACGACGGAGCCGTCTACCAGTGCCGGGTGGACAACAACGTGGGCTCAGAGCAGAGTGCGCAGACTCAACAACTAGATGTACACTGTGAGTACAACGTTTTGTTTTCGTGAGATCCATCTTGACGACCGTGAATACAAATTTCGGCCCAAGTATGCTATTTTAGTAACCCTTAATTTAAATAACAACTGAATGACGGCAGTGATTGGTTGATCTCGTCATGTGACAGGCTGTACTTTGAAATGGAGGATCCAGGGCGAATTTGACTCTCAGAAAATTGCTGCAAAACATCAAAAAATGTTTTCAACCCCAGCTTTTTGCTATTCAGAATTTTATCCAGCTTTGTAAGTTATAAACGAAATTTAGTAAAATGGCAATTATCTTCTATTTTGATGCATAATAATAATTATTAATCCATGCAAATATGTGGCGCAGACTGTATTCCAGGTGGGTCGCTACGTCAGCTAACTTCAAAGAAATGAACACGTGTTTTTTATTATTCTCATATTTAAACGGGTCAACAACGGCAGCCGTGTTTATTATGCCGGCCGTTGCCAGCCAGTGTCTGGCAGAGTATAGTTTGCCCAGGGAACACGTCCAATATTTTTCCACGGTGGAAATGGGGTCATTCGTGACCGATAGACTGAGAAATAGGCGGGGTCAAGCAATTATTTGGGACTGTGCGGACACAATGGATATGGTCAGTGATCATATTTGATCAGTTTTTGCCGCCGCGCAGGCCTCAGCGGCGTCCATCAGCTGGACGTGTTCTGTACCTGGAAAACACCTTCATACAACCAAGGACGTTCTTCCCTTGATACAACATTGGCCAATATTGAACCAATTTCGCATTCCTTGAGCCAACAGTGATTGCCCAGCAGACACAAGACGTTTAATCAATGTTAGTTTAACGTTGGTCCGCCGTCTACGGTTTGTGGTTCTTTTATGGTGATTACAGGCGGCAAACCATCACGCCTTCAAAGCAGCTGAGCCACAAAGCAATCCAGTTTGGCACCATGGCGACAACATCACTCTCCAGCCTGTCCCTGGGTTGTCCTCAGATCCCGACTGCGGACAGTATACACCTGTCCTACTAGCTCCTTATCATTCTTTGCATAACTTGAAGCCATTGTGAGGTTTTCATCTGTTTTAAGTTACATTTCCATGTGCAGGTACATAGGCCTATATGATTTACGAATAAGAACATATTTTACAAAATCGACTTCAAAATCTTAAATATCGATTGCAAAGTGGCCGATACGTAACGTACAATACACATCTAAATCGTCGCCACGGAGCTAAAGGATCCTATCTGACACTCGTTAGAGTGGCAGATAGGATCCTTTAGCTCCGAGGCGACGACATGTATATGGGTATTTCAATAGTTTCTGCACATTGTAATTACGAACAAATAGTTGGCTATTCAGTGTTCTTTGTTAATATACTAGAAGTAAGAATACAATTTGATTTTATGCACTCCCACCAGTTCATACCCATATTGTTGATACAATTAGCGTGTGCTTTCAACTGCCTGTAAATCATGGTATCAAATACACGCAAATTACTAGGGCACAATGAAGACATTAAGTTAAATGGCCGATCCGAGGTAGAGGATTGACAGTAAACGGTTTGTGAAAATGTCCCCCGCTTCACTGAAACGGTAATTGTTTTATCTTCTTCAGTGCTCTCTTTGAAATCGGCTGCAGTTTATGGTCGTTTAAAAACCCTCTGCACTTCGGGCTACTCCAAGCAGCAATGTAATTCATTGGTCAGTCGAAGTCAAGCTTTCGCCAACTTTCGCATTTTTTGCGATCTAATTTATTGGTGCCAGATAATAGTTTTATTCATTATTGCAAAAATTAAATACTTTAAAAAATATCTTGAGAATTCAATCGAATTCAACCCTTAAAGCGCCCTATTAAAAAAACTAATTTTCACCCACTTGAAGTTGTGTCTCGCTACCGCGACCCACAACTACAAGTGGCTGAAAATTACTCATATTTGTTTAATTTGAGACCAAAATTAGCAAATTTTGATATTTAAAAGCTTATTTCGTTCCCCAATAACAGTGTTTTGATCGGCTAATGAAACAAATTTAAAACGACCCTAGTCGTACTTAGCGGTGTAAGGGTTACGGACGAGGCGTGCTTGTTATTTGTAGTATGGGTTGATGATGAGTTTACTACTGGACCCCACTTAGTCAAGCCAGCCCCGCTTTATAAAGGCTCACTTACCAGGTGACAAAGATTGTAAACTCAACACCTGTAATTCCCCACCAACACCTTGACTCACGTTCAAAATGGCCGTCCTGACTACCACCAGAAAATGTGCAGGGGACCGTCAAGTCGTCAACGCTATGGAAAGAAATTGCATATAATTTGCGTTCTTGTGCGTTCATGTGCAGAGGCTTACCTTGAAAGTACAAGTACATTTCCAATCTCTGTTTTTCCCTTTCGGGGACATTTAAAATATATCATAACTCACAGCTGAGAATGATAGGTTACATTATTCCTAAATTAACTAACAAATAACGCCACATACGCATGCGTGGGTGACGTTTTCCAGCTATTATTCAACTATTTTTTCCGAGGGAAAAACAGTGATGGAAATTTTTATCTTATTATAATATGTCTAGTTTTTCAGCATTTCAAACACAGGGTATTTGCTCATTTTAGGCTAAAAATTGTGTCAGCAATACCCACAAGGATAAATAAAGGGAAGCCCACTATACGCATGCGCGCAATCAGACTGATAGCTTAGTTATGTTACAGTATCCGATAATACCAAGGAGGTTATGCAACCTCCTTGATAATACTCTGTGCAGACTGTATGTACTCGCCACCTCCCATTACCAGCATGTTTATCGCCGCACCGCGCAGCAAAGAGTTGCCATCCCTTTAAGTTGTGACAATGAGTCTAGACAAGTGGTGGATGGTTTACAAGTGGTCTGGTGGATATTTTAAAAAATCTTTCCATTCCGGACTCCCTAGTCGTGGTACACCTGATACATGTTAGAGCTATCATCAAGTGGAGATAACAGAAGCGGTGCCCTAATGATCAGAAAGGGTGCTCTCACCGAAAAACGAGACACCGACACTATGTTGTCCCAATGCTGTGCCAGCGTCGCCGACGCTGGCACAGCATTGGGACAACATAGTGTCGGCGTCCCGTGTCGGTTGAGAGTGGGCCTGGGAAGATCCCAAATCTTCACAACATGGGAAATACATGTCAACACTTCGTCTGTTTTTACGTGCGGCGGTTGCGTCAGTCGATGAAAATTGTCCTCCAGCAAAATAAAACCACCCATCCATCCGTCGGCCCCGCATTGAATCATTTTTATACAGGGTGTTGTATCTGCTGCAATATTGTCAGTCCTGTTTGTAGAACGTTAGTTCTGTGCAATTTTTTCAATTTTTTGATGTAGCGACTTTTCAAAGTATCCAAAAAATATTGATCTGTGATAAAATAAGTTTTATGCAAATTCACTACTTTGACATTTATATATACTTTCGGGTGTCCCCTTTCAAATCTCTTTATATCAGAATCACGCATTTTATGTTTTACTAAACTAAGCTGAACTAATACATGTAATTGCAACATTATATACATTTAAGTAAAAAACCGCATGCGTTTCAGTCGTTTCAGTCGCCGCTATCCCCCGAAAAGCATATCATTTAGAGTTACATTTATTCATGCTACAATTCTGCATACATATTCTACGTGATTCTCTTTCATCCTCCCTGGATCCGGATATCAAAGTTTTTTGAACCCATAAAATCAGCCCCATAATAATGGTCAACTGTGTTTACCACTCAGCCAAACAAAGTGAGTGACGACACGGACCAGATGCCGGACGCAAAAAAATCCGGGTGTAGGGGAACACTAACACTGCCGCGCAAAGCCAAAAGGCAGGATCTGCTTACTTTACAAGTAAGCAGATACTGCATTTTAGCTTTGCAGAGCAGAACACACATAACACTTGTGGATCCTTTCTTCTTTTTTTTCAAACGTTTACACGCTTTCAGCGGCTCAGTTTGCTCAGCCTCTGGCTGTATCTATTCTCCGCTCTGCAGAGCCAAAAGGCAGTAACAGCTTACTTGAAAAGTAAGCAGCTACTGCTTTTTGGCTTTGCACAGCAGTGCTCTACGTATGAGGTCAAACATGTAGACCATTAATCAGAATCTGGGGCAGGTGAGTTCTGTCAGGGGATGTGTGACTCCCAGCAGATGGACGATGGTCGATACAGATAAAATACAGTAACGGCTTACTTTTCATGTTAGCAGCTACTGCATTTTGGGTTTGCAGAACAGAATAATTTGTCCAATGACTTGTTAAATTACGCCGTGACCCCCTTTTATTTTAACCCTTGTCCTGCTGAATTGCTTCAATTGTATTTTTCGTCATTTGAAGCTGGAATTGCGAACGCAATTTCCAGCTTCAAATGACAAAAAATATTACTATTTATGAAAAATAGACATGTCTAAAATTAAATTATTGAATCAACAAAGCGTCTATTAAAATCTATTTTATCTAAATTAGGTGATATTTTTATTGATCTAAAACATCCTTAACCCCGTATATATCCGGGCATAGCAGGACAACGGTTAAAACGTGCAGCATATCAGCGCGTATTGTACGTGGAAAGTAGTGCAATTCTGCTGAAATAAGTGTATACATAATTGTATACACTTTAATACACACCATTTTTGTGCGACCAATACTCGTACAAAATGGTCTAAACATTTTGTCTCATTTATGTCTGTGTATACCCGAAATTGTGTTTACATTTATTGATATCTATTTTAAAAATATCACATTGTTCAAAGTGTTTAATCAGGGTACTACACATTTACTTGTCCTTTATTATCTGTCTTTAAATTTAGAATATACGTGTTTGTTTTCCTCGTCCCATATTATGACTTTCATAAAATATCCGGGTCTCCAACCAAAACAAACATTACAATCTGGGAGTGATACTAAAAATCCAGAAAGTGAGGATAGCACACCAATTATCCACTTGGTATATTGATACAGAGCACAGTAATAAACAGAAAGACAAACAGTGTAATCATGTCACAGCCACTCAATGGTTGTATATTTTCTCACGGATATTTTTCAATGCGGAGTAATAATTTTAATGATAAATAATAATAGTTTTAAGAATATATAATAATAATAATGCCGTGGTTTCTTAGACTTTGCTAAGACTTTGTAAGTTACGGGGCCACCATTTAATCTCCAGGGCAGGGGGGTGCGGTCTGGAGTATTTTAGAAATAAATCATTTCAGGCAGATTCTGCATGAAATAAATAATATATTTCAAAAACCCTTTTTATATAAACATGTAATAAAGTTTCAGCACGCCGCCGAGCCGGGTTGAACTAAATAATGTGTCCGCAATATATACTCCAGCCCACCCCCTCCCTGGAGATTGAACAGTGGATTGAAATTTTATTTTGCTTGAAATACATCAAATAAAGGGGGGAAATGTGGATGACTGAAAAAGGGTGTTATAACTTGTTCTGGCTGGTGTAAAGCCTTAGCATCTAAGACTAAATGTTGAACCAGTGTTGTTTTAATGTTGGTCCACCGTCACAGACGGTGGGCCAACATTAAAACAACACAGGGTAAACATAATTCTGTCTTCTTCGTGTGGCAGTGGACAGCTGCTGTGGCAGACTTCTCCATCAGACAGACGTCCTGTAGAGCCAAAACGTAGTATCTGCTTACTTTACATGGAATGAAATACTTTAGGTTTTGCAGAACAGACAGACGTCCCGCAGTGGTTACATTCCAGGGATCATAACACACGCTGGTCATTCCATTAATAATTATCTCTGACCAAGATAGCTATACTTCCCCAATCAATCCCTGCCCAAGCGTTTATTTTAGTATACAATGAGAGATGTTGAGCCAATGTTGCTTTAAAGTTTGCCCATTGTCGAAGACGGTGGGCCAAGAAAAGACCAGCACTGGTCCACTTCAACGTGTCATGTTTGCTTCAGAATGATGCACAGAAATAGTTCATGATGAGTTAATAATATATAAAAAAAAAACACTGAGTCCGCATAGAAAGTAGTAGAAGGCAGAATAATAATGTGTTTATCTTTCGCAAAACATAAATTCAGAGTAGTTTTGAATAGAGAAGTTTACTTTTCCTCTGCATCTGATAAGGCCCGCTGTTTACATATGTACCTTTTAAACCAATTGTTCTTTTGTGAAACTTTATCTTCATATTATCCATTATCATGATCCCTGTTAGATAACCTACTCTACATGTATGGGACTGTACCCCAGCAATCACAAGACGCCGATCCAGTGCTGGCTTAAGAATGGGTCAGCGTCTGAGACCCTGGCCCAGCATTGGTGAACGTCTTGCATCTGTTATGAATATAGAAGTGTTTTTATCTGGAGGGCGTGTAACTGCATCAGCAGTGTTAGCATTAATGAGGCGCCCGGAGGCATGTCACTGTAAACAACAGGTGATGGAGGTGATGGAGGTGGTCCAGGAGCCTATTGGAAGTCTGGTTCCATGGTACTGCAGCCCGCAATGTTATCAATAAAAAGGGACAATATCAAAATGCTCCACCGAGCTACTCGTTAACAAATTAAAATGAGCCTGACCCATCAAGGTCTTCCATGTTTTTGTCCAGCTGCTTTGCCTCTGAAACAAGACCCACAACAACAATATACAATGCTCACCCGGCCACAAGATGATGCCCCAATGATGGTTTAATGTTCGTCCAGCTTCTACGAAGCTGGTCCAACATTAAACCAACATCGGTTCACCGTCTTGTGTTTTCAGGGGGCGATGATGGAAAACGAATGCTTATCACATTGTCCCTGCTTATCTTGCGCAACAAAATTTACGCTGTATATATTTTCTTGGCAACTCCAATATTTCCCCGTCACATGCGACCTTGCGCTATAGATTTACGGTCTTCTCGCTGAAGGATGGGAATTTCTAACCCCCCCCCCCCCCCCCCCCGCGGTTGAGCTCTCAGCCACGGAATCTGACTGTTTACAGTGGTAATGAGCGGTGGTGTAACTCTGCCAGGTTCAGTTTACGTTACACTGACAGACTCGCTGTGTTATAAACGACCAGGATCCGCACTCTCGTACAAGTTACGATATATCGTAGGCTTCTGATTGGTCGAGATGGCCATCTCGACCAATCCGAAGCCTACGATATATCGTAACTTATACGAGAATACTGACCCAGGATCAGCCTGCAGACACACGCCAAAAGTCACCACCACAGGGCTGTAGCAAGGTGGTCCGGCCACAGTGGGATTCAGATTTTTGACTTGTCAATCTTTAGATTATCAGCGAATCGGCTGATTCCACTTTGACTTCCGGACCAAGTCTAGTATTGTATCCCCGACCAATGAACGAGTGGCTCAGCCTGTCACATGACGAGATCGGCCAATCACTGCCGTCATTCAGATGTTATTTAAAGTAGGGATAAAATACCATACATACTTCCTATACTCATGATAATATAGACAGGTCTTGATATTAGTTACTATTTCGTGTGTCTTTCTTCGGTGATTCATATTTCTGTGAATCATACCCTGGACAATCTGGATCAGGATTCCCAGCAAACACGGGACGTTTCGCCGATGTCATATCTGTTTAATTTGAGACCAAACATTTGCAAATCTCGTTGTTTAAAAACTCATTTCATTCCAATTACCTGTGATTTACATGTGATCAATTCACCTGCTCATAAAACGGATTAAAAACGACTGTAGTCGCTTCTAGTGGGTTAAGGGTTAATTTACGTTTGTGATGAGAACATTGACAATTCCATATCGCAGACTGAGCCCAGATAAATTAACCCTTTCACCGCTAATCACGACTATAGTCGTTTTTAATCCGTTTTATTAGCCGTTTAAATCGCAGTTATTGGGAACGAAATGTGTGTTTAAACATCTAGATTTACAAATGTTCGGTCTCAAATGTTATGCAAATATCAGTAATTTTCATCCACTTGGAGTTGTGGGTCGCGGTAGCGAGACACAACTTCAATAGGGTGAAAATTTAAGTTATTAAATTTAGCAGTTTAAGGGTTAATATTTGGTTGATTGCTCTGCTAAATTATTGATGAAGTCATTTTACAATTTTCACACTAGTCTTGTGAAACGTCACATGCATTTGAAAAGAGAAAAGTTTAGCAAATTAAGTCATAAAATAACCAGGTAATAAAAAAGACATTTTTATTTATTATCCCGTATATCACTTGATACGATGTAGATGTGCTCTTATTCTCAAGATCTCAAATGCGACAAGCAATACTTAGCTCACTGACCTAGATAAAATATGGAAAATACGAAACACCTCATTGCTATACTTAGTGTTTGATAAATATGGTACGCTGTAATCTTTAGTATCGCTCTATGTGCTGCACTACTAAAATATAAAAAATATTCTTTCACGTGTTACACACAGTTAGATCTGTATTGTATTTGAAACTTGCACCTGCATACTGAATATATTTCAGTCAAAATTGGAGAAAAGCAATTAAAGAACACATAAAGTCCAGTGATTATTTCCAATTGTATATAATTATGTGCGTGCGTTTCATGCTATTGACTCCAATAAAAATATCATTTTCAATCTATTAGAATTAAATTAATGTGTGTCCACTATGTCTATGAACTTGTGGTGTGGATAATATCTTTAACCCTTTAACTGCCAAATTCTTCAATCTGAATTTTCACCCACTTGAAATTGTGTCTCGCTCACGCGATCCACAACTTCAAGTGAGTGAAAATTATTCAGATTTGACAAAATGGAGGTCAACTGTTTTCAAATATTGCTGATTGATGTCACATTTTATATTTAACATGTTTAAAAGGTGGTACTTAATGTGCTAATAAAAAATGAAAACCCGAATATATACGACACCGGCGGTTAAAGGGTTAAGAATCACGCATCACCGTGTGTGTTAAGCCTGGTAGATAATATTGTACTTATTTAGCCATTACACGTGTGTGTGTGTGTGTATGTTTAAGATGGATTCCAAAGATCCCATTAAACTACCATTATCCTTATCTTTGTCCTACGACCTTTGTCTCTATTTATGCTGACTTCGTCTGGCGCGCTGTTCTAGAAACAATGAGGTGCAAATTTAATATCAATTCGTCTCTGTATATATACATTGTACGACGCAGACCATCCCCGTGATAAACAACTTTAAAAATGTTGATGTTTTAATATTGCAACTATTTGAAAAAATACATTCAGAGTAGGTCTAAATAGAGAAGTTTACTTTTTCCTCTGTATCTTATATTATATAAGGACAGTTGTTTACATATGTACCTTTTAAAATAATTGTTCTTTTGTGAAATTCTATCTTCACATTATCCCAGTTTGATAAACTACTCTAGCAATCACAATACACCGACCCAATGCTGACCTTATGTTAGTGACACACAAATGCGTCAATTGGAATAGTTGACATGGTAATTTCATTAAATATTATATCGAAGTGAGGATTTTCATATAGTGCACTTAGATATTTCATAAAATAGGGTCACTAATTTGAATGTGATTGAAATTAAAATGAAAATCACAGGTAAACATCGTGAACGATTAATTACATCTGATATGTTTGCAGGAAAATATTTATTCGGTTAATATATTTTTTTGCACTTGAAATTTTTACACGAACAAAAATTCATTGGTTATATAATTGCACCCAAATACTGCTATGTATATATTTACAATGAGAAAAAAGTAAATAATGAATATAGATTTTTTAAATATTTACACATCAACGAGTCTCTAATATCCAAGTTTCTCTTGTTGTTTTTACAGATAACCCTCGAGTGGACGTTGGTCAGTACAACCCCCTTATAGTGGAGGAGCAGGACAACGTCACTCTGGTGTGTCTGGTCAACGCTAACCCCGCCGCCACCGTGCGCTGGGAGAAAATCAGAGCAAGAACCGGTGAGAATAATAAGACTCTTATGTAATGACACCTCTAGCAGTCAAAGTGTCCTATCCCAGTAGACACAAGACTTTGAATCAATGTTGGTTTAACGTTGGTCCAACGTCTACGACGTTGGACCAACGTTAAGCCAACATTGATTCAACGTCTTGTGTCTTCTGGGATTTGTCACTCGTATGAGTGGCCCATATAACACCTTGATTGGAGATATAACCCTGTCGCCAGAAAAAAATAAGGAGAGAGTGCGATTACTCTGCAATGCCAAAAAGCAATATCTGATCACTTGTAATGTAAGCAGATACTGCCTTTTGGCTTTGCACCGCAATTTTCCGGCTTCGAGGTTTCGATCGTCTCGATTTTGCCTTGGATTGCAAAAAATAAAGACCAAATCCAATTCTCTTCGACATCAATTCTAAAGATAGTTCTTATGAGACATTGGTCTAATATCAGCCGTGTTTGAACAAGCAACTCTGTTAAAACACTTAAATCGCTGTTTACTATAAACTTGTCGAGGTTCATCATGCCAGAACACAGGCATGAACTAGATAGATCGGGTGGTCAAACAGCGAGACAATGAAATATGAATTATAAAGACACTCGTTGTACAAAAGTATCAAACAGTAAACCCATTTTCTAACGATGGGATTTAATCCCAATATATGTAGCAACAACACAATTTGTTGTTGTTATAAGATGACTGACTATAAATTACCTGTACAAAACCAAAAGACGGTAACTGCTCACTTGAAAAGTAAGCTGTTACTGTCTTCTGGTTTAGCACGGCAGACTACTGCCCAGTCGTCCCTGTCTGAGATAGACCGTGGAGTACTTAAAGCAGTGTGGTCATTCTTTAAATTCAATTAGGCTATTTTCACGCCCCCAGACTGTTCCGTGTCAACCATTACTTAGAACTCTGCTATTGTTGGCCAAACAAATTTAATGGCTCGCGTTGGGAAGTGTTTGGGTATCATATCAAAGCTTGCCTTGTCTCTAAATGCGTTCTTATATTGTGAGATCGCCTAAGTCTTGTGGAGTGGGATTAAAGCTGTATCAACTCGTCCACTCAAACAACAGATCGCTTAGCTGGGTGTACTCAACTAATAATTACTATAATCCTTTTCAATCGGTAGAAGACGCAGGTCAACTCCTCGAGCAGATACAGGTTGTCCATCTTTATTCCGCTGATACTTCAACATATTGTGATAATTTCTTCCAACTCAAACTAGTTTAAAGAATTGTGGAAGCTGTTTTTCTTGTTGTTTGGTTGTCTTTGAATTTGTATTCGAAAAAAGACGTTTCAAAAAATGAAGGATAGCCTACATTGAATTGATAATAATTATTGTAATATAAATCTGAAGTAACGGAAACCTGAAATGAAAATTCGAACGGCATTATTTATTAAAGAAATTGAAATTGTTATTGTCTACTTTATTAATTATAACATTTTATTTGACATTATCAATCACTTAAAGATGAAGATATGGAGTGGATATAAACGAGTCTAAATTAACTTGCGATTGAAGTTAAAACGAGTTTATGATAGTCAAAGTGATTTTGCTCGATGTAAATTTATTTCAAATTTAACATTTTAAAACGATTGAACCCCTATTAAATTTTGACGATATTATTGACGACTTCGTTATACAGTCAGTTGAAAAATCCCTAAGCGGCTTTGGATAGCATATATGAAGTACACCCCGAAATATTTGAATTCGCCGTGCGGATAATACAAAAAGCACACCGTCAAGTGCGGCACTCCAAAGTAATTAACTGTTGTGGGAGGTGGAGTGAGGTTGAGGGGGTGGCGAGCCTTTTATCCCGGGAGATCTCATCAGAAACACTTGAGTCTGAATCTCATACAACACGGCACGCTAATTTACATGTATAAGGTCCTAGGAGCTGCTGTATAGCAAAGTCAAAAGGCAGTAACTGCTTACTTGTAAATTAAGCAGTTACTGCCTTTTGGCTTTGCCCGGTGTGTATCACAGTGGGAGCTATGGGTATAATACCTGATGGCAAAGACGCTTTAAATTGAGAAAATGTTCAATTGACTTATAAGATGCTCTCGGTGAGTCTCTGTTGCGGAACGGCTTTAAATCTTCAAATACTGCAATACTCCTTGACATTTTTCTTCATTTGGAACCCTGATTTGCTGACGCCATTGCTTAATATGACCGAAAAATAACTGCATTCAGACTCCACCAATGATAAATTATAATCGGTGCTTTATTTAAGATTCGCCCCGTAAATTACAGTCGAATTATTTGTTGTGAAAAACAGTTCGAAAACGTTTTAAAGTGACTGTTTGGGCAGCTACAAGCTATATTTTAAAGTTTGCACGCATGCGTATCCAAGTGCGGTTGAAGGTTTTTATGTGAATAACAAGCCCGTGTTTAAAGCCGTGACCATGTGTCTGCAGATGTAGGTGTTCACCATTTCTCTCTACATCTTCGTTGATGTTCTAATTATAGTATTTGGACTGAAGGCTGAATCTGAACAACACTGAATCAACATTTGCTCAATACTGGGCCACAGTCTGCGACGGTGGCCCAGTATTCAACCGATATTGAGGCGGCGTCTCGTGTTTGTTGGGGTGACGGGAGGACCTGAGTTCGTGTCCGAGAGAGGTCGATTATAAGCTTCATATCTTGCTGAACAGTGAACCACTCATCAAACACAAGATGACGACTCAATGTTGATCTAATGCTGGGCCACCGTCTACGACGGCGACCCAGCATTAAATCAACATTGGTTCACCGTCTGTGCACGATGTTATAGACCGTTGATTCCCCAGGGGGTGTTTCCATAGATTGGTCGCCCGCACATACCCCGGTATTATACGGCCGACTGGGAAATAACCCCTGGAACTTATCAGTCTGACCCGCCCATCGTGTCAGAAATGACGTCATTTAATTAAAAATACGTATCCAGTTGGGAATGTTTCCCAGCTGGGTGGATTCCACCCAACTGGGTGGATTTAACCCAGCTGGGAAACATTCCCGCCTGGATACCGCATTCGCACCTGGACGTGAACATAACTGGCGAAGTGAGGAACGGGACCCCAAGAATTAATCAGAGGTTCGTGCAGCTTCTAATGTATGTCTGTACACAGTGGGGGGAGGGTTCCGTGTTTGCTCCGGGTATTAGAGCGACCCCCGGCTGGTGCACTATACTACCTGGTTAATAAGCATAATAGAAACGCTTTGGTGGCTAAAACTACTCTCCCTCGGTGTTAACTTACATTAGAAAATGTCAATTAGAATTTTTCTCCATTCCAAAATGGAATCGTACTAATTTTGTTTTTGTGTAATCGTAAGCAAATGTAAAACAATGCATTTCATAAACAGGAAAATCTTTGAACAATAGGCCTACATTGTTCTTCATATTTTGTTTATCCTCACATGGAAAGCGTGTATGGGGTCGGTGAGGTGGGGGTGGGGGTCAATATTAGCAAACAGGACCCCGTGTCTAATGGCCACTCTTCTGACCAAGCGAACGTGACGGACTATGTGCCTTGCCTGGTCTACAGTGAGTGACCGGTGGTCAGTGTTTACCCTTGGGGGACAGGAGTATGTGGATCACTTCTAAACAAACCCTGCGGCCACCTGGATTGCCCTATCAGGCAAATGAAGATGCTTAGATTGCCGACAGATAGAAAGTCTGGAGTTGCCTGGGTGGCCGACGTGGTCTGCAGCAATGTCCAGGTCCAGGTGTGAATATATACCTCAGTAATAAGACATGAGGAGCGGATATGAATTAATACACCGTTCTTGACATGAAATAGACATATTTATGCCACATTAATTATGTGGTGTATATTAAGATAGGAATTATTATGGTATAGCAAAATAATACAAAAAGCTTTTATCGACAATAGAACATCAACAGATAAATGTGAAAGGATTTAACCTCTCATTCATTACAACACTGCTTTCATAATCCTTTTACAATTTGCATCAAGAAATATTCTCAATTGGCCAAAAAAAAACAGTTAAAATAAACCACCAACGAGAATATTCTCCCTATTTTAACTAGAAGAACATGATAAATTTTATCTCTTATATATATAGAAATTTCAAACAAAGCCCATTTCTGGCTTGTAATGTAATGATCTTCTGATCATTTGTCACAAAAATGCAGCCTGCTCTGGATGATGTGCTAGCACAGTAGACACAATATGATGGTTCTCCGTTGGCTTGATGCTGGGCCACCGTCAGTGACGGTGGCCCAGCATCAAACCAACGGAGACTTCAGGTCTCGTGATCAATTCATCTGATGACAAGAATGAGATATTGCCTGTTCTCATGGCGGATTCAGTAAACTCGCCGCCATATGGTAAGCCGATCCCAGAACAGCAATTACGGTTTATTCCTCGCTTTATAATTATATTTAATTCGCTGATCCAGAGTCTACTTAAATATACTTTTCTCTAAAATATACGGTAGATAAAAGTCAATTTAGTGAACAAAACCACCAGGTAAATACTGACAGTAATCCACCTGACGCTATCGACAGTGTCGACAGTGTCAGTGGGGATCACTGTCAGTCTATGGCGGCGCATTCATCTCCCAATTGAGATAACTCTCAAATCTAAATGTCAAACCAATCATGACAGTAGCACGGGGGGGGGGGGGGTGGGGCAGATTAATAAATGATGGGCATCGCGCGGATCTGCCAATAACCAGATTAGACAAACCCGTTATTAAGTCTGTGTATGTCCGGACTCTTTGTTGCCGGCGCGCGTGGGCAATCTACAGAAATTCAATTCGAATTTAATTCGTTCCAGAAGCGAGTGAATCAGGGCTGTTGTTATGTCACCGGGTTTTATTAGCCATTCTTGCATTGTGTTGCTCTCGCTGGAAATGCGAGGCGTTGGCCCACTGCTGGCAGAACGTCGGTGGGCCAACGCCTCGTGAGCTGCTCTTGCGGTTGCTTCTCAGCCGTTGTTGTGATGCTATAAAACAACATGACCTTTTTTGTTTTCTGAGTTTTTTTCCTCCGAAATTGTTGTCAGTCACGCCGACTCCTCTGACGCTTTGGTCACCAGAGGGCTTTATTTACCTCGCTTGGCACGAACAACGCTTTAAAACGCTTTCTCGTTGATTTTTCACTGCACAAGTAACAGTTGAAATTTATTAAATTTTACAACTGTAGATGCCAAATTTATCACCATTTGCAGATTATAATATATCGTTTTTTTAAAACGTGGGGGTTATTTCAATTTTGGCGATTTCGTCAGTAAATGCCAGTCAAATGAATGAAACATGCCCAAATACAATACACCACTAAAAGGGTAATAGTGTCCAAATATGTAGCTTATATATAGATTAACATCTGAGTATCCCTGAACCATGCAGTAATGAAATAGCTGACATGAACAAATGCGAAGATACTGCACATTACCAGAAATGCATGTATTTCTGACATTACTCATATTATTATTGAGTATTTTTGTTGTCGTCTGACGCTCACGGGGTGTTTTGGTCACGCGCCTGTTTTTGGCAGTGACCGTTACGTGCGGACACGAGCGTGTTCATCATCGTCAGCTCTGTCACACAATACGACAATCCCGTTACATCTGTCGGTCGTGACCACCGTCACCCAGTAACAAACAGAATGCCAACCTATACATGTGTCACACTATTTCCTTGTGCCCCCTCAGAGCTCGGGTCGCTGGCCCATCGTTGGGTCAATGCTGGGCCAGCGTCTGCGACGCTGGCCCGACATTGATCCAACGATGGGGGAGTGTTGCTATGTTTCCTTGTGCGCCCCTTTCAGATCTCATTCATTCTTAACGGCCGCCACTGTCTGTCTCGTTGACCTTTACAGCCAATCATCGTAGATCATTCTGTTTGAAATTCAGCCTACTGCGGTGGCTCATTCGGTTTGGCTGTGGACTCCTAGCCTGGATGCAGGCCTACTGTGCCGGGTAAAATGAATGTTTTCTGTGGTATCTCCAACGGTTTTGAAACGGCTCAAAGGCCTGGGATGTGCAGCGCTTTAAGGAGTCATTTCTAATCCTGTGTCTGGAGGACAGTGTCATCTCAATCATCTCACCATCCTCAGGAGGTTCTCCTGGCCTAGTTTAGCCTATCTGTGCACAAAGGTGGCCTAAAGCCTGATTCATTTCATTTCA
Source organism: Flabesymbios commensalis (assembly GCA_964017125.1). Taxonomy (NCBI): domain Eukaryota; kingdom Metazoa; phylum Annelida; class Polychaeta; order Terebellida; family Flabelligeridae; genus Flabesymbios; species Flabesymbios commensalis. Next base: position 70,957,632 of record OZ024905.1, on the reverse strand, counting down.
ATGACAAAACAAGACAAAAAGTTGTTCCGGTGATTAAAAACATGCAGAATTCAACGTGTAGGCCTACACCCGAATACACAAATTAAACCAATACTTCCCAGGTATAATAATACTTATACATTCATATAGAAATAGACATTTAAATCGTTTTGGTACTTGTCACAGCATGATGTCTTTTAACCTCAGTACTACGTACGGTGGCTGCAGTACTGAATAACTCGTATTCTGTTGACGCAATTGCCAGATTTGAATGAATGGAAAATACCTCTGCAGTTGGTAACCATTATATATATTTAGCTATAGCCTTCGTGCCTGCATATTTGATTCATCAAAGTCAATATTTTTTGGTGAAAAATAAACCGTGAGATTTTTAAACTGAGAAAATAAAAATGATTGCCATGTAACATGATGTGCGAGTCATTACGGAGCTATTGATAAACCTCGTCACACCTTAAACATGATGACTCTTGTAGACTTCTCTCAGAGTTATAAATATATACTATTATACTATTATCGTTTGTGTTGATTTAAATGCGTATCTTGTAGTATCATAAATACTGACAGTAAGCGATTCTTATCAGAAGAAATCACTCTCAAATCATATCTGGTAGTCGATCGGTTTGTTTCTTTTAAAGAGTTACAAAATTGCCTCTTGGTTTCCTTATTTATGGTCATGCTGATCACGCCTACTCAGCCAACACGTTTGCCCGATATTGGTCGAATGTTGGGCCATCGTCTACGCCGTCGGTCCAACATCAGGCCAGCATAAGGTCAACGTATAGTGCCTGACATTGTGTTCATATATTTGGCGACTCGTCAACCACATGGCCTTGATGAAACCTCCATATAAGACCGGGCAACCAGATGATACGCTGCATTGGCCCAGCGTTGGCTCATTGACGGGCCGGTGCGGCGGACGTTGACCCAACTATATATAAACCACCAGCGGTCTAAACTCAATCCGTGCGGAAATTATTTTCACAAATTATGCGCAGATACAATCTGCAGACGGGGCTTTGATAATCACGCGCTGAAATACGATGCCCGTCAATGGCCATAGATCTCTGGCCTGTCACGCAAGTTCACAGTCATTACATCTAAATAAGCGACCGCGGAGAATTCCCTGTGAATCAGCCACCCCGCAGCATAAAGTATACTTATATCGGGGTACTTATGATGTACTTAACACGTATTTTTAACCCTTTGTCAACCCTGGAAAGCTCATCACATTTTCATTCGTTGTGAGGTGGGAATTGCGGCAGCAACTCCCACCCCACAAAGAATGAAAATTACCCTTATTTTAATAAAAAATACTCGACTGTGCTATAGCCTATGAAATTGAAGCTCCAAGCATCCTGATTTTAAAACCCTTACAGCCCGGGGATCGACTTTAGACGTCAGAATCTGACGTCTACAGACGTCAGATTCTGACGTCTTACGTCGACCCCAGCACTGTAAAGCTACGGCCCCACCAAACGCTGCACCGTGCCGCGCCGCGCTGCGCCGGGCTTTGCGCGCCGCAAAATTCAGTAAACGTGGCCCCACTAAAGTAAAAATATTTCCAATGGCCGTAGACCCATAACACAGGTATTCGAATGAATCGGAGAGAGTCAACTAAGACATTTATGATGATTTCAACTCGAAGAAAACCCTTTGGTCCCCACGATTAATACAAGCATAATTCAGCGCTTTAATGGTTAATTGGTAGTAGTGGCATTTCTATTAGTAGTGGCATTTCTATTTAATTATTCTTATTCAAATTAATATCTTTGATGACGCATCGATGCGTCACCAGCAGTGGTTAATCTTGGCAAGAAAGATACTTTGAAGGGGATTATTAATCAGGATTTCCGGTCGTGATATTCAGTATTCACCGACTCTCATTCATGTAACTTTACGATTTCATCAAGCGTTGAAATATGTGTATGTTGTCATTTTCTGTCACATTAATATGTAGCGGTCTTCAGTAGACAGAGGCGAGAATAATAGTATTCATATAATTACATAGACACCAGGTGACCACAAGGATTTTTTTCTGGAATCTCAACTTCTTTTTATTGATTCTACACAATTAAAATTACATATAATTATGTGACCCTGACGTAGGGTTGAGACTTTTCTTTTTAAATTAGCTACATCTGATTTTTTATCATTGTTTTCTTGTTTAATGGAAACAAAGGGTTCTCATGCATAATTATATAATTTATACACATAAAGCACTATGAGAATACTCTTGATATATATGACTGAACCAGCCTGAATGACCTGTTTCTCATACGAAGGGCATACTAACTTATATATGCACACTTCACACAATTAAAACACACAGTAAATAATATATAGAGACTTAGAAATGCTAAATAAATAATTGTTATTATTTACTAAGGTCTTGGCAATCAAGATTGAACGATTACCAGAGTGGCCTTTACTATTTGCTGGGAAATTTGAATGTAATAAAGTGGATAAATATCGCTGAATATCGATATATATCGTCGCTGTCATCACTTAGTAGCAGTCCAAGAGGATTTAAATCATAACAAATTTGCTGTTCTACTCTCTTGTGTCGAAAATAGAACATAAAAAATCTGTTTTATCTATGGTGATTATCTCTATTGTAAAATGGCACGAGGGTGAGGAAGTGACAAAAACCTACATTGTAATTTGAGCCACTGGCAGCTGTTATAGGCCCGAGCCATGTTTATTTTTCAAACCCAGATTGACTTGCGCTGTCTTATTAGCCTCCTCGCCCCAGTGACTCGTGTGGTGTACCAGCAATTAGCCGCCCCTCGCTCGAGCCCATGTTCTGATGAATTGTGAGTTGGCATTTTTCGTCATTTGAAGCTGGAATTGCTGGAATTGCGAACGCAATTTCCAGCTTCAAATGACGAAAAATTTAAAATTTTGTCAATCTCAGCGTTTTGTTCGTCATTTGAAGCTGGAATTGCTGACGCAATTTCCAGCTTCAAATAACGAAAAATTTAAAATTTTGTCAATCTCAGCGTTTTGTTCGTCATTTGAAGCTGGAATTGCTAACGCAATTTCCAGCTTCAAATGACGAAAAATATTTCCATATGCGCGAGAAAGAGGCATTTTCCAAATTAAATTGCTCGATGAACTGAGCATCTACCACAAGCTATTTTATCAATCTCGGTGTTTTTTTATTCAGTTTGAAAACATATACACATGCTACAAGGGTTGCAAAAAGTGTGAAAAATAACATTTACAGATTGTGATAATGACGTCATTGTTCAATGTCTATCATGTGACGCACAACTCTGACACGTGATTCATCTGCTAATTATTAGGATGCACGTGGTGCATATGACAGATATGCTACAGTGCAAAGGCTAACAGCAGTAACTGCTTACTCTTCAAGTAAGCACTTACTACTGTTTGCCTTTGCGGGGCCGTGTTCTCACCACATGGAGTTGTGGATTGTGACATTGCGTAAGTCTCGTTTGTAAATGTCTAATCGCCTTTACGGCTATCTGTCTCCTGGTCAGCGCTGATGAATGAATAAACGACCGTGGCGTTTGTCCACCAGACTACTGGATGACTTCATTGAAACAGATATATGGGTCTCTACAATCATGCTACAGCCACAAATTATATTCAAGTTTTATCTAGCTATATCTCACCTAAAATCATCGTTATTTCAGTGAATTCGTTTCGCAGTTTGAAGTTAATGACACAAGAATTAATAGTTCAACACGAACACTGTCACTATCATTATACACACATTATGTAACAGTACATCTACAACATCCAATGGAATGAGCGATTTATCTTTTCTTCGTATAAATAATATGTTTCCGATATCGCCACAGTATGCCTCTGTAATGAACGCAACTGATAATATTCTCATAACAATACAAAATTCACTGCAGGAGGGGAGTCATGGTCACAAGAAATCGATATTTGTGTGTATTATATCATTAAATGATTCATTAAATTAAGTTCATTAAATGGAGAATATTTGAAAAAAATACATAATATTTACGCTTAGTACAATATGTTTTACTAACGAACCTATGAAAAAAGGTTGTTACTATTGGTGATAGTAGTAGGTCCTACTTGTGACAGAGTGGTGACTGTGGTTGACAGCGTCAGTATTTGTGACCTCAGCAAACGAGGGATAGTGGTCCAATGTAGGGCCACAGTTGTGGGCCGTCGCCGAATGGTGGTACTGTGGTCAGTCACGAGTAATGGGCGGCTTGATGACCACCCCCCCCCCCCCCCGTCGTTACCGATCATGACAGTCACGATGATGTAGACATCAGGTTGCCGCACGTGTGTCGTCACCGTGACCTGTTATTGTGTCACGATGACCAGTGGTCAATTTGTCATATATACTGACCGCGCAGGTAGAGAGCAGACAGGTACTAAGTACCCCGTCTGCTGTAAGTGATGTAGTTATCGTTATATTATTATTTGACGCTTTTACCACACACTACGACGTTGGCCCAACATCAAACCGGCATTGGGTGAACGTCTCGTGTTTGCTGGGCAGCCCATTTCTAAGCTCATAAAATGCCCGCATTATATCTTGTTTCAATTATTTGAATCATTTCAGCTTATCGTGGTTTAGTTAAAATATGTGACACTTATAGTCATTATATTAGGAGTTTAATACATCTATGAAACGCATTATATATAAATACAGTATTATGACTTTATGCAAACAAATACTAACCCTTACAGTGCGAGGATCGACTTTAGACGTCAGAATCTGACGTCTTTAGACGTCAGATTCTGACGTCTAAAGTCGCCCTCCCGCACTGTACGAGTAAAAATATTTATAACGGCCGTAAACCCATAACATAGGTATTCAAATGAATCAGAAAGAGCTAACAAAGACATTTATGATGATTTTAAATTGAAAAAAAACCTTAGTCTCCATACCCATGGTTTATATAAAAAATTTAGCGCTTTAATGACTAAAGCGATACAGCTCGTTCCTGTGCCAGTAGGTGTAATGAGATGCAAGAAATTACAGCACGAGGTATAAATTACCATTCATTGTAGTTTTCATTAGCTTGAACCCTCTGCACAGCGAAAAATCAACCAACTAAGCGAACTGCTTAACATTTTCAAAATATTTATCACATCTTCATAATATACTGTCTGGGATTGTATGTACATGTATGCGTGAAACATATGTATCATATATTATAGTATTATTAACATCTATATTTCATATACTTATTTTAGTAAATACTTGTACATGCATTATCTATTTTATTATAATATGCACTGTTTAACATAATGTATGCTATTCATTTTAATGACGCATATATCTGTATAGACTTTCCTCCGTCAATAAATATTTATCTATCCACAATGACTGATATGACAATAAATGAAATGAATCGGGCTTTAGGCCACCTTTGTGCACATATAGGCTAAACTGGGCCAGGAGAACCTCCTGAGGATGGTGAGATGAATGAGATGACACTGTCCTCCAGACACAGGATTCGAAATTCGAGCCCTGGCGGTCTGAGGCCGAGCACGCTACCTCTCGGTCATGGAGGCTCCCCACAATACTAAGTTTCACACGTGGATGGGGAAGAAACATTTTTGTTTCTTTCAAACCGCCGAGACCGGGAACCGAACCCCGAACTCTAGCGTGAAAGGCAGCGGTGCTAACCACTACCCTAGGGCCCCCGCCCGACTGATATGACGAAGAAATGAGTTGTGCATTTTAGATTACAATTCTGTCACGCAAATCCAAAGGGCAGTAACTGCTTACTTTTTAAGTGGGCAGTTACTGCCTCTTAGCTTTGCAGAGCAGAATTAAATCTATCAGCTTACAGACCCAGTGAGCACAAAACATTTGTATAACATTTATACAACGTCGGCCCAACGTCATCGACGTTGGTCCAACATTGTATAAATGTTATGCAAATGTTTTGTGTTTACTGGGGAGCGTCGTGAGAAAACGGAGTCCGTTCACATCTACATTTATTAATGAGGTGAACAATGTCATAGAAAATTATGCCGCAGTCCACTTCATTTGTGCTGCGACCCGTGACCTCATTAGCATAGAACAGCCCGCGGGACATGGTGGGCGAGCAGTGACAAAGTTCATAAAGTTGGAACTGCAAAATTTGTTTGATTTTGTTCCCAAGTCAATTGGCACTTCTCAGCAAACGTCAAACGTTCACTCAATGTTGTTTTAAAGTTGGGTCAGTGTCTGCAGTTGGTCAGCCAGCATCATATCAAAACATCGGTGTAATGTCTAATGGTGACTGGGTAAGTTTTCCCACAGATCTACCTGTTCTCTACTTCTTTAGTTTTTTTCAAATTCGGATACTTAGATGATGGGCATCTAGTGGTTGCTGGGTTCGTTTTTTTCTAATTAAAATACCTAATAGATCAAGGAATCTATTGGGATGGACTCCTTGCTTAGATGATGGGTGCATTTAGGTGTAGGTTGTTTTGGAGGGGAAAGATATACAGTACTTAGCCTTTTTCACATCATATAGATATACACGTTACTTTTACTACCGTGGTCGCAGACGATGAACCAACATTAAATCAACAGAGATGTAGAGTCTATTGTGCACGTGCTGTGGTATCATCATACATGTTCATATTATAATGTTGTTTTAGATGCCTTAACCCTTTACCCAAATTATTCAATCTGAATTTTCACCCACTTGAAGTTGTGTCTCGCTGACGCGATCCACAACTTCAGGTGAGTGAAAATTATTCAGATTTGACAAAATGGAGGTCAACTCTTTTCAAATCTCGCTGGTTGATGTCATATTTTATCTTTAACATAATTATAATGTGGTGCTAATAAAAAATGAAAACCCGAATATATGCGGCACCGGCGGTTAAAGGGTTGATATGGTTATCTCAACCGCGTTGATCGGAGATGACCAGTCAGTCCAGATCGATTGTCGACCTCTGGTCACTGCGTATGGTGGGGACATATCGCCGTATTGCTTTGTGTGGGTCAGTTTTGAAATATAATTGTATGACTTGTTATACGTACTGTTATATATCTGGATCTTTAATAAGCAAGATGGTATACTGTAACAGATAAGAAGAGGGGTTGACTTGTGTTGTGCTAGATTCAATATAATTATACAAACCGATTGACTCGAAACTAATAAGCTCATATGAGGCCATTTGAAATTATGCTTAGAAACAATTCGATCTTCATTCGAAAATATGTGTGAATGAGGCAACCAAAGATATCGAAAATTCAATTCTGTCATTGAATTTGTGAATTTAATATTCTGAGATCGATAGTTGAGGTGCATGGATGGAAAGATGGACTGCGAGAATATTAAATGGAACTCATCATTATTTCAGAATACAATATTTTTGAAATGACCCCTGTAATACAGTTCAAAATATTTCATTGTACGCTATAAATACGGAAAACGTGACAGTAAGATATCGAATAAAACTAGATTTTTTTCTTTATTTTTATCTGAGTATATATGTCACCGGTGGTCGAAGGCTCCTAATTGACCTGTCATATGGCACGTGTTACTCTGTACTCCGTCCGTCCGTCCGTCAGTCAGTCCACCACTGACGGTTTATCTTCTTGTGTTGTTTATCGCTCTCATCTGTCTTTTCCTTGTGACTGGTGACAGTATTGTCAAACAGCGCTCATCAATCATTTCCGATAATATTCTGAAAACAGAGACGGATAAAGTTAACTGATCGTTTTGAAGCCGGACACTCTTTGTGTGATGGGGCAACCCGATCGAATGACGACTTTCCAATACTTGTATTTTAATTATCATATTATGTTTACACTGATCGTTTGCCCAATTTTGTCTTAAAGTTGCTGCCCGAACATTATTAGGTGAACGTCTCGTGTTTGCTGTTGATGATAGATCACTTTAGAAAACCAAGAGGCAGTATCTGCTTACTTGTAAAGTGAGCAGATACTGCCTTTTGACTTTTTGACAGTCAATGCTGGTTTAATGTTGATAAACCATTTGCGACGCTGGCCCAGCAATAACTCAGCACTGGTTTTAAAAACGTTTATTGGGTACGATGGTGTGTTGTCTCGCGTTGGTCGTCAATCTATTATATTTGTATTTTTTCAGTTTTCATCTCCTGAGGCACCTCTCCCATTTATCATGTTTACAAGATAATCGTCAATGTTTTAACCGACAATGTGTCGGTGACAGTACAGCACAGCCCTGTGCAAAGCCAAAAGGCAGTATCTGCTTACTTTACGAGTGAGAAGATACTGCCTTTTGGCGTTGCAAAGTATACACACAGCCCTGTCCGTAAACAGAGGGTGTGGCATATGGTAAATTGCAACATTATCTCACAGAAGTAAATCTTATTGTAATATTTCCGCGCACAGCTGTTCCGCCAATGACCATACACGACCTGGTTTATCCTGACCTGTGACCCACGCGCATGCGTGTACTGGGCTGATGAAAGGCAGCGCCATGCCGCGGCGGGCGACTGCGTAAACGTGTATGCATTTTTAATCTTGTCCAATTTTCAAATGTTTTGTAAACGGGTGGTCTTTTGTCGTGGCTATACATTGAGCTCGTGGCATTATTGTCTAACAGCAGATTTATTTAGTGGCGTGGACATTCTATAGCCATTATTACAATCTGTTCATAACGGCCATACTTCAGTGAGCGTTAATCTTTAAAGCGCCGAAATATTTGTGTATAAACCGTGGAGACCAGATGGGTTTTTTAATGTGAAATCAACATAAACGATCATTTGAGTGCGAGGGTCGTCTACAGACGTCATATTATGACGTCTAAAGATGGCCCCCGTGCTGAAAGGGTTAATATATATGATGTATCACCTATGTGTTTCTTTGAATTATGATAGGATGCCATCACAATGCAATGGATCAGCAATTCAATATAAAATCTTGACTGACATGTCATTACAGTATGTTACAATGTCGCTGACAGAACAGCAAAAACGCCACTTGGTAGGCCTATACTATATCATTAGAAAGTAATTTGGCCGAGGAACCATATGAAAAGGAAGTACTTGCGGATAATTATTATCATTAAGACACAAGGAGATGAAGTTATAGCTGTTATGACTTCAGAGAATCCCGGGTACTCTCTCAGAAATATGTACGCTCAGGGCGGCTACTCTTTGTTTTATTGTGGCGTGTCTAATGGCGGCAAAACAAGCGTGCGTTATGATAGGAATCCCATTATGACATAGTGTCTGTGACAGGTGACATGGCCGCCTGTTATCTGGCTGTCATTTTAGAGTCACACACCGATGATCTGGCACCGTATCAAAGTAAAGAGTCTTAATATCAAACTTCTAGGTGCAGCGGGCGAGTTTTTGTACGAAGTACATTTCATTAAAATCATGCAAAAATATGCGTAATATAGAGTCACTGACGGCATATTTGACTCTAATATCTACTGAAAATCAAAGTACTTTTCATCCGCACCGAGTCGAGAATCGCTGCAGCGATTCTCGACTCGGTGCGGATGAAAAGTTTAGTTCAGCTTGAACGCATCCCGGAGGGGAGAGGGTTGAATGTGAAACGGGATATTAATAATGTAGGCATGGCAAACGGCCCACGGGCGATACGGTCGGCCCACGGGCGATACGGTGTCAGGGGGTGCCTCCGTTGTCATCCATGCGCCAAATTGTTATCGCCGCCAATGGTCTTGTTTGGCCATTGTCGCGATTTCATCCGCCTGATAACGTCACCGAGATGCCAGATTCTCCGCCATTTTGTTAAATTTATTGCTAAATCAAGTGCAGAGCTTGCCAGTCTCGGAAATGACAGGCGATGTGTTTTTCCCAGCATATAGTAGTATATTTGCCTCATGTCCGCGTGAATATTTATTGATAATATGAAGGCTGGTGTGAGAGAGTGAATATTGCTTTACGTCGCTTTATGCGCAATTATTGTAATATCGCGACAGAAGGAAGCCTTTAAACATTTTGGCTTCAAGTTCATCTAAGTGTTACATTTACCTAACGATTTAAATTCCATCATTCTAATTAGGAATGACTTAGTTTAATTTAGGCAGAAGCCTCATTATATGGCAAAAGTTTTAGCTTCTTTCATTGATAATAATACAAACGAGCTGCAACCTGGTGAGATAAACTCCGCGCAAAAAATATTTGACATTGCTCAGTCCACACAACAGTTATGATTCTGAATCGTCCCACCTCAGATGAGGGTACTGTCGGTACAGCACAATCTTATGATCAGAGAAGGATGTGGACATAGGAATTCTTTATTCACGTCTACATCAAATGACAGTAATTATCAGTGATATTGGAGGCACACCAAGCCACCATGAAGAACAATGTGATTGTGCTCTGTCCTATAGCTTCCCAACCGTTACAATCGTACAATATCGTCACACAGAAAAAATGTGAGATATAAAGCTGATGAATAATTAGTCCTATGTCGACCATTACGTACTGTAATATAATTGTATTAGAGAAGGGTTGATATTTGAATCAGGTGAATATACATAAATTTGTGATACAAGTGAAATTAAAAGACATCGCAGTCAGCTGGTGTGCTGTTATTAAATGGTAGTGCATTCCGAGCAAACAGTAGACATTTACCCAATATCGTTTCAATATTTGTCCAGCGTCTGAATTAGGACCACACATATTCTGTATTTGTGTGTAATTATCAGTTCAGTTTGTAGAAGTTGCAGTTTTTGCCAGTGATACAGAAATTCATGAGGGTGCAAATATTAATATGATGTAGGAATTAACCTGACTAATCTTGCTATAGTGTCAAATTGATGACTGACTCTAAACAATATAGGTTACATGGTAATAGTACTGAAGGGTTCCTTCTAAAGAACCTATATTGTTTAGAGTGAATTCAGTATCCGTATGACAGCGTGTAGAGAAAATTGTATACAGAAAATACAAAAGCAGTGCACTAGTATAGTCATCTTAAATTTGCAAGACAAATTAATCACAAGAAATACATCATATGGAATATGTCATCAAAAAAAAAAAAAATAATAATTTATGCTATACATTCGCTCATACCTATACGACCCATTTATTTAACACAGTGATACATAACAGTCTCGACGTACGATGATCCAAAGTCATCTTTTTACACAACCAATGCGCCACAGGATACTTCCTCAGCCATTACCACATTTGCAGACACCACACCCTCCATCCCCATCAGTTCCTGTCTATCCACCAGGTTTTGTGGTGAAACATTACATTGGGATATAATGTTTCACTTGCACTGAGCTATATCAGACGATTTACGTCGAAGAAGAAGTGTCTGAAATAATCATTTAAAAATAAGATGAAAGTATTTTTAACCCTTTCAGTGCGGTAATGGACTTTAGATGTCAGAATCTGGCGTCTAAGGTCGATCCCCACATTGAAAGAATAAAATGTTTATAGCGGCCGTAGACCCATAACATACTAGGTAGTCAAATGAAGCAGAAAGAGCCAACTAAGACATTTATGATGATTTCAAATTTAAAAAAAAACTCTTGATTTGATTATATAAATATTTTTCAGCGCTTCAGGGGTTAAATAAATGATACGTAAAGGGTTGCTATTCGTATCAGGTGAATCGATCCCAAATAACTGTCCACATCAGATAAAGAAAAATTCACACGATAGCGTGCAATTAGTAGATCTAAAGTCACCGGACGCGGTCCGGCGAACCCAATTAAAGCCGAGCTCACCTCGTTTAGAACGGTCTCGTTTAAAACGGTCTAAACAAGGCTGGTCGTTACTTAAAGACCGGTGCGTGGGGCTCGCACACACACGCCCTTCTCGTACATATAATATATAAATCATGTAAGGATTTACGATGCCACCGGATTTGTGTCATTGATAGAGTGGAAAGAGGAGTTCTAGGTGAAGTGATGAGTGTCCCCCGCTACGAAAATCAACCCCACCTGAGAATCGTGTACTGATCGTGGCAGTGTCGCCGCGAATCTGGTCCGACGTCTTCGACGTCGGCCCAGATTCGCGGCGACACTGCCCCGGTGTCCACCCCCAGCCGACTGACCCCCCGCCGAGCTGACCCATGTCCACCCCTCTAAACCGTAACGGTGTTGTGGGTGCTCGCTCACAGCTAACTGTCCACTTACTTCCGTGTGGACTGCGCCATTGTGATGACAATCCCACTCGAGATGGCCCCGCGATTCATCCCCGCCGATGGACAATACCCCCGCCGTATTGAACCCGGCGGGGCGACTTGTCCGAGGTGGAGTCCTACTCCGTAATTTCTATATCACAATTCCGCTGATTATTTTTCCACAACATTGAGCTTTTTGTGAGAGCAGGGCTTTTAACCCCGAGTGCAAACAGAAGCAATCGGTGTCGGTTGTCTGCTAATGACTCGCTGGCCCCGGCCGGAAAGCTGGTCATATGTTTTATCTATCCCCCTAAACTAGCACCGGGATTTCGCTAATGAATTGTCAGGCATCAAAGGAGGGGACAGGTACATGCCGTCAATTGATCGCCGTGTGATATTATGTATGCTGTTGTGGTTAGATAATGATTATATCTGCTCCATTCGATCACCGCTTAAGTTATTCAAATTAGATATTTTAATTTGCTTTGTAACATGGGATATGCTATATATTCGGGACCTATTGGCACGTTCTCAATCTCATATCATTCAATCAAGCTCATTTCCTCACCTTTGCATATTTAAATGATGAGTTACTAACTGTTCAAGTGCCGCATTAATCCTTGACATTATACTGAATAATATTGTAGGCGCAATATCCAGCTTCAAATGAATGGAAATATTCATCCGTTTGAAAATTAGACCAGTTATACTGTCTTATAATTTACTATGGGCATAGTTTAAAATGGGCACCTTCATATTTCATTATATCTCATACAATTTTGTTGTGATTAATTAGTTCGAAAATACTGACCTGCACTGAAAACGTAACCTATTTTAGAACTAAATTTATCAAAAATATTTACCAACACCACACTTGTAGTGGTATAAAAGTACCGTTAGCCATTTGGTTGACGTGAAGCAATATTATTTCTAATTAAATCCTCATAGACAATAAATCTTATATAATCTCATGATTTTCAAAATAAAATAGCGTTATAACTAACAAATTATCATCATAATGAAAAACTTATTTTATTACTAAGTCTTATATTATTGACTACATGTTATCACTGTAAGTTTACTGTACGACACACATGCATTTTTACCATAATAACAATCCGTCGTTCTCCCCTAGCGTGTAAAGGATGATTATGAATACAGCGATGAACAGCTGCTGGTCCGACATGAAGCACAGCTCTGTCATCATTGCGCAGTATGTCCATACCTTTCAAGTGCAAGCGGTGTTATTTAAATTAAAATTGTTTCTTTCAACTCTCCTCGCTCTCATTCAGCACACAATGGGGATTATAGAACAATCAAACAGACGATAACACTACTGCTCTAAAGCCAAAAGGCAGTAACTGCTTACTTGAAAAGTGAGCAGTTAATGCCTTTTGGCTTTACAGAGCGGAACATTTGTCCTTTAATTACGTTTCCGCGTCATTGCTATCTAACAATTCGGTTACCTTGGTGAAGCCAATCACGCCATAATCCGTTATCTTCTTCCAAAATACCATAGGCTTTTTACGGTTATATTTAGATTGGAAAAAGCTTGCAATCAGAAATGCTTCAAAATTGATGTAAATCTAAAAAAACACGATGATGCAACATTATAAACTTTTAAAGTACCTATCGTGGTTTTTCTGTTCTCAAACTTTGCTGGTCCAACAACGTTCAATTGGTTAACTCAAAGATATTTACGGGTATAACATTTAACCAGATTATCATACGCCACACATGTAAATTATCTGTGCTTTAAATTTCACGTATCAGTTCTAATAATAGGCACTCGTTTTTTTCACGTACCCAACATCCCTTCCAATCTTCTAAATATGATTTTTCATGGACTAGTCTTCTAGCGGTACGCGTCCACTGCCGTTATGACATGAATTTATAATATATTCATACACTTGTCTGGTTGATGGTGCATGCCGGTCACAAATCAGTCAGTGCTACAGCGAATTTTAAATGCGACAAGCCCGACCGGTCCAAAGATTTTTTCATGATGAATTATTTATATTTCCGTCAGCCGATCAGTGTGCACTACATTCAATATCAAGATTTAAAATGCTTGATATCGCCACGAATCTCTCTTTTGTGCGGTTACTAAGAATGTATAGGTGGTATTTAATTCCCTCCAAATATAGAGGTATTTGCGTAATTATGCAAACTTAGAAATTCGTCTCCCTTTATCTGAGTATTTGGCTCCATACAAATCTCCTGCTAGGGTAGAAAAGGTGAATGAAGTTTGCATGTGCTGTGAATCGTGATAGCCACGTGCGTGGAATACTTAAATATTCTCCATGGTATATGTCCTCTTTATTATATATATGGTATGGTACACTGCTGTGCAGAGGCAAACAGAAGTAACTTTTTAATTTTCAAGTTAGCAGTTACTGTTGTTTGACTTTGAAGGACTGTTTCACTGCGCAAAGGAAAACAGCAGCAACTGCTTACTTTTCAAGTAAGCAGCTGGTGCTGTTTGACTTTGCACGGCTGTTTGACTTTACATGCTGCTGTTTGCAAGAAGGAAACTCAGAAAGCAAAGATGTCTGCGGTTTCCCAGCAAACACAAAACATTTTTATAACATTTGTACAACGTCGGCCCAACGTCTTCGACGTTGGACCAGCATTGTACAAATGTTATACAAATGTTTTGTGTTTGCTGGTTTACGTATTACAGAGGACATGATAATGATGGGTGACATGGTGTCTTGGCGTTGACTGCCTAATCCCTCTGGAGAGCTGGTACGGCTTTGTGAAGTGCGACCTTCTCAGAGGACCACTACAAGCATCCTCATTCTTAAAGCAAACATCATACCCTAGCTTCCGATAGATCCCACAACAGATCTGATTGTGTAGGATGCGCAACAATTTCCGAATCAGGCGCGCTCTTCAAAGAGGCGCATTGACAGAGCACATTGTGATTTCAACTGGACGCTGTCGTCTTCGTTCCTCTGTGCTCGTCTTCTTGTTCATTTCTTTGAAGTTACAGATATGTATGCACACAGGAAATTATCCAGGACTTTAATCCGAATATTAATGAATTCCAATGTAGTCAGGTAACAATGTTTAGCAAGGACTATCGAATAATATCTCCAATGAATAATTACCCAATAAAATTATTTGATTATCGGGGATGAATGTGAATGCCTCAAGTCGATTTTGGTTTAGCCGAGTAAAATAAATCCCTATTTAATCCGCTGGGTATAGCCCAGTTTGGAAGGAGACGAATGAATACTGATAAAGCCAGGGATTTTGAGCTCCATTCCTGGGGACCTATATTATCTGTCACTACACAAAGTTTGAAATACGATTTTTTAGTACAAAATGTCTAATTCAAAAAAGTACGTTTTTTTAAATATGTTAACATAAGCCAGTGCTTAACATATTTCAACCCTTACAGCGCGGGGATCTACTTTAGTTACCAGAATCTGACGTCTACAAACGTCAGATTCTGACGTCTAAAGTCGATCCCCGCACTGTAAGAGTAAACATATTTATAATTGCCGTAGACACAGGTATTCAAACGAACCACGAAGAGCTAACTAATACATTTATGATGATTTCAAATTGACAAAACACTTTGATTCCCATTTTTTTCTGCAAAAATATTTCAGTGCTTTAAGGGTTAGAGACTTGTGGCCGCCTTTGATGCCGCGTACGAGGAGTCAGGCACACCACATGATTATAGAAAGCTCTTCTATACACTTCAGAGCTGGACAATGGTGTGTGGCAGCAAGTGGCTTTTATATGTTAGAATCATGTTTACAATGATGTAGAAAATGAGCGTGCATTGCTGCCGTCACTATCTTTTTGTCCATTCTACATCAGTGCTCTCTGCTGTGCCTCTGCTGGGAGGGAGTGATTGTACAATACTACACTGCAAAGTCAAAAGGCAGTAGCTGCTCACTTGAAAAGTAAGCAGTTACTGCCTTTTGGCTTTGCACGACATAATGGGTGGGGCTTCAGCTCGACTCCCCTCTATCAATCGCATGTCACATGTGGCCAGGATGACACTTCAGTTTTCAGTTGAAAATTGTATGACTAGTTATTGTTCTCGTTTTCAATACAAAAATAGTATATATCAATCTGATCTGAATTGATTTACTAATCAAAACCCACCTTTACACTTCTTCAAGAAATAAATCAAAGTTACTCCTAATTCACATAATTATGGTGAACTTATTACATTCGATAAGTAGTTATGGAACTCTCTGGCTTCAAGTACATAAAGTGACTTGTTATTGTTTATGCTGGAATTTAAAAAATCCAAATAATAAAATGTCTCTCATTGCCTGCATAAGTAGCTGCAGTAGTGTCGCTTTGGTCTAATTGTTTTTAGTATGAAAATATGGAATACAGACAGACAGATATTTTCTTGACAGAAATAAAAGTCATTACAGACTTATTTGTCATAGTAATAAGAGAGATATATGTACATGTATATACAAGAATGTTAGTTTGTTAAAATCATGTGAGTCAATATACATAGTATGATAAACAACTAAAATCATGTTAGGTGGCATTGCCATAATAAAAACTGGGTATTTCGGTGATACAAATGACTACTTCTTAAAATAAAATTAAAAGGCATAGCCAAGATAACATGGGGGTCTATCATTTTGCTTCCCGCACCAAAACCAGAGATAAAATAGCTACTATGTTTAATATACTAATTATATATAGTAGCAAAAAAGACACTCTGGAAAGCGTAGAAACCAAAAATATATACAGGTGCATAATTATGCTACAGTAACTGGAGTATGAAATAAGACAATGGTAAAAATTATATGGTATTTAAAAAATATATATATGTATATGTAATATAACGCAGTACAATTAATGTGGCAATCCGCGAAACAGGTAGCTCCGAGCCATGTGACCATGCAAGCACAGTCGCTATAAACTCGGAGATTCCCTGATAATGACTAGTGGTGTAAACTTAACAACGTAATAACAGTACTACTACCGTAACACAATATATACATACTAATAAAAGTCGGACATTGTGGTTCGTCGACTGCCAACAAAGTATAGCATCAGAACCATCCATATTATCGAGTGTTGCAGACTTGTGATGTAATAACAATGACAATTACGGATAATAATTATGTGTGCCATTCACGCAGGACATGGCACTCACACAATAACATTAAAGTTTATTTAATTAACTAGTGATTTATTACCTATATGGCCCTCGCACAAAAAAAAAACATTACAGCTTATTCTAATTCACTATATTGTTTATTTCATACCATTTCACTCACGACCTAGTTAGTACCACATACTCGGAGTTACAATCGAAGAAAAACATTCCCGACCTCATAGATAAAATCAGCTGACTTAGCAACTCTGAAATCATCCATAAGGCCCCACCTCGTCTGATAACAAAGGCGACGGAAACGTCCCTAACCGGCCCTAAAAAGCCAAATAATAAATCCGAGAGCAACAGCCGTCCTGATATGTGGTAATACCCAAGTCAGATCATGAAGGCATGATAATATGGATAATATAGCGATAGGTGACTTTGATTTATTATACTCGGTGTTTTTAACAATTAATTTGTTTAAAACAGCCATAGATAAATTGCGCTAGTGACTTCACCACTGTTATGTCTCTAGATGTCATAATTTGTAGAAACATTTCATTTGTCGGCTGTATATTGATAGTTGCGGTTACCGAGTTAAGCAAGATTTTGCGTTCATTATTCATAGCGTTACAGTGGAGAAGAAGATGTATTTCGTCGTCAATTTCGTTTAATTCACACCTTGTGCATATTCGCTGGTTTATTGGAGTGATTGGATTATTGTATCGTCCTCTTTCTATATTTAGATCATGTGAGCTCATTCGGTATCTCGCCATTGATGTTATGAGATGGTTACCCCTTGTGTGTAAGATATATGGTTCTACACAGAAATACTTTTTTACTAATGCATATGTGCGCAGCTTACTCGAACTCTCAATATCTTTTCTCCACTGCTGTGTAAATATTCTAACAATTGATTCTTTAAATAAAAGCATTAATTTATTTGTATCCTCAATATTCTGTGATTCCCAAATTTGATCAAGCCCGGCTCGTTCGAGGACAGAGCGAATACGGGAACACCAATTCGTGAAGCCAATGCCATCTAGCTCAAGAAGCATATTGTAGGCATTTCTGACTGGATGGCTCTGAGATAGTTTTAGAATTCTACACCAATATTTTACAGCTTTTATGTGTTGTCGGATGATCAGTGGAAATCGTCCCGTGTCCCCATATATTGCAGGTGTAGGTGTTTGCTTTCTAACTCCAAGTGTAGATTTAATAAATTTTAGATGGATTTTTTCCAGATCGTTAACATCATCGCCTGTGTACCAAATATCACTTCCATATTCTAGTATGGGCAATATTTGACAATCAAATGCCTTGAACGCAATAGTGGGTGACAATTTACCGACCACAGGACGGGACTGTTTACGTAGAGAAAAAATTGCTTTACCAGCTTGGGAAGCAAGATAAGAAAAAGTTTCTTTTAACACGTTATTAGCAGACTTGGTGCTATACACCACACCCAGGTATTTATATTGTTCAGATTTTTCTATAATGTTATCACCATAGTGGAAGCTTACGTGTACTTTTGTGTAACGCTCATTGAAGATTAGAACTTTTGTTTTAGGAATGCTTACTATGATATGCCAAAGGGAAGCATATAAATACAGAGCAGTTAGCTGTTTTTGTAATCCCTCAGCAGATTCTGAAAAAAGGACAAGGTCATCTGCAAATAACAGATATACCATTAGTAAGGTGTCCACAGGGATACCTTGATCTTGGTCAAATGTTGCGGATATGTCTTGTAAAAATTCCGTGAATAGTTTGGGACTGAGCATACCGCCTTGTAGAACCCCATATTCGCTTTTTAATATGTCACTGATACGCGAGTCCCATTTTACACGACACTCTGCTTTAGAAAACATGCTTCTTATTATGTTTAGCAAATTGCCGTCTATTCCCCTGTTCAATAATTTGTAGTATAATGCTGTTCTATCAATATAGTCAAATGCTTTTGTGAAATCGACAAAGCATGTATACAGGGGTTTAGAAAGACACCTTTGTTTATCTATGATGGCACATAGTATGAATATATTGTCCGTAGTTCGCGAATTGCTTTTAAAACCAGCTTGATAAGGATCATTATCATTACACACTTCGTTTTTAAATGAGAGTCTGTTATTAAGTATAGATTCAAATAGTTTCCCAATACACGGCATGACTGTGATTTTCCTGTAATTGTCTGGAACACCATGGTCCCCCTTTTTGTAGACAGGGTGGATTATACCGGTAGCCCATCTTGATGGATATTCACCATTGGTAAGAATGGTATTGAACAACAATTCTAATGCTGGCAATAGTTCATTACATCCATATTTGTAAAATTCGGCAGAGATACCATCTACACCCGCTGCTTTCTTGCATTTCAACTTTTGAATTGCCTTTTTAATTTCTTCTGCAGTTATGGGACTGTTTAGGAACTGTGTCATATTAGATTTATCGTGCTCTACATTATGTTGAAATGAAATAACTTGCTTTATAATATTATTCATGTGTTCATAATCAAAATAATCCACATGTGGTGGGTAAACTTGTTGTTCAAAGTATTTCACAAAGTCTGCCAAAGTAGGCCCTGTAGTAACATTTCTAGGATTTAAAGATTTCCAGAATTTCCCATAGGAATTAGGATCTTCCGTTCTCATATTTTCCAGCTCACTAAGTTTGGCTTGCTGGTATTGTCTTTTCTTTCTTTGGATTAATTGCTTATATTGTCGTAACATTATATTATACACGAACACATTGTTTAGTGAGTAGATAATGCATGGTATACGTGAATCTGTAACAATTCTTTAATAATAAAACACGGCCATCTGTCTGGACACATCGTAAGAGAGAGTGTTCATCACACTTGTCAACCTCCAGACAAAACATGGTTGTAAATTGATCCAGTCAATTGATACAATGGTAAACACACACTTCACATAGAATAACAGAAACAAATACTGTTATCTTATTTATTGCACCAGGACCTGTAGCCTATATATAATTCATAAAAAAAGAAACACAACACTGGTCTGTGAACACCAAGTCTCGTGTCCCTTCAGCCACACCACTCACCTTCCAGCATGCCAATACTTTTAGCGCGCATTCAATATAACTTTATCAAATGATACTTTTTTCAATCCATCATATTAAAACAACTCAGCTGAACGTGGGCGTCGTGAGAGTTTTTAAAAAATAACTATTATTTAAATTGGGCGAAACAGTTTTAAATTCAACCACAAAATGAGAAAATTGCTATTGAGGTGTCTCGTTTTGTGTGAAATAATTATTATGCGCATTTGAAACATGAAGTCTCTCTTCTCATGCATTTGTCAACGTGACACAAAATCAGTCTGACATAAGTAAACTATTGTGTGAATGCTTTTCATATACTAGTACTCTTCATAATCATCTGTGCAGAACCTTAAATAACGCATTGTTAGACAGAAAATTGTACACCATGTAGATTTCAAACTTATTGTACAATTATCCGCGGATGAACCTGAACGAGAAAGCGAACCAGTCTGAGCAACCAGTCCTGCTCTTATAGTTTCTCAGCCTCAGTCTAACCATGGAGATAATAGAGTCTCCCACGGCCTTAATCCACCCTGAGAGTCATGGATACGATGAGGGAGGGAGTGGGGTGTTATATTAGTAAATCTGGTCACACGTGGATGGAATGGATACACTCTGCCTGGTGTACCTCCAGGTAAATGTAATCCCTTGGAGTGGTTATTAACTTGGACCTGGAGTGGCCAGATGTACACTGTGTGTGTTCTAAACAGCGTCCGATCCGCCCGTGTTGACTTCATTGATCCGGGGTGGGATGGCGGCCAGCGAGAAACTGATGCTGATTGAGGTTCTAGGACCCCCCCCCCCCCACTTCAATCACGAGATGTTGACCCTGTGGTGGTTCAATGTTGGGCCACCGTCGTAGACGGTGGCACAACATTGAACCAACATAGGGTCAACGTCTCGTGTTTCCTCCCTCAATTGTGAGTAGATTGCACTGATTTTATAAGAATAAAGCGTTACATTATGTTTTTTTTTGTATACAAACGACCTATTCTTAACATTATATCCAGTAAAAAATAATTAGATTCACATAAATTCTCGGAATCTTGGGATTTTCACCATGACGAGGATGGGGTACAGTTAATTGGACAACTCATGGAGTGAGAAGGTTGTTCTCCTGGGTGGACTGACTGGTCAGCCGCCTGCACAGATTGACTGGGGACTGACCAGCGGTCACCTGGCTGCGAGCCCCGTAGTCAGGTATTCACCACACATTGGCCGACCTGCGGTCAGTCACGCCGACCAACATGAATTATGAATGACTTGCCAGAAATATCTTAATTAAAAGCAGATCGCGCCGCGGTTCGCGTCAGGATATTAACCTCTGACACTCGCGGATTAACGCTCTTAGCACTAAAAACTAATCAAATACAGACTTTGAGGCCCATTTTTCACCTGCTGCGAAGAAAACCACATTTAAAACAATAGAGAAAGCGGCGTCAACTGTAAAATTCCCGAAATAAAATTGTGAAATTTAAAATGAAGATCGATGAAAACATGGATATTGACAACACTAGTTAACTTTTTAAGGTAATAGAATATAAAAGATACAAAAAAAAAGATACAATGGTGATGTTTTCTTTCTGATAGTAGTTCAATTAACTTATATCAATAAGATTTACCCGATACTCCATGTAACACCTCCATATGATTGTTGACTTATCCAGGAAAACAAACTCATTAAATATGGATTATATATTAGCATTATTATCCACCAATTCAGGCCTGAGGATTATATACAATTAGCTTTGTTGGATTTTTGTGATACAAAAGGATAGGTAATTTAATATCAAATAAACTAATGTTTATTATTAGCAAAATAAGAAATGTAAATATAAATATTCCAATATGATATAAATTTATGTACAGCTATTTCCTCATACTACAATAAATATTAGCTTTCGCACTTGATAATATTACATGTTGTGTAAGTTAACAGGATTTGTTTTTATTAAACCGTACAACGAAAGGCTATAACAAAGTAGCCCACTGGGCATACGACGTTGTTGCACCGTTGAATCAACGTCGTGGGCACAGTGAGAAGGCTTTAAAATATAGGGTACCAGTCTGATTGCTTGTGTATCTTTAATTTGTGTGGTGCTTGTGGCCATAATTATAAATGATGTCGTCGTTTTCATATTATCTATTGTGTGTATAAGAAATTCCCCTCTTGGCATTAAACCCAGTTATTTTTATGATCTTTATATGGTAACCTTCCACCGTGAGCCAACATTAAAACAACAATTGCTCACTATAAACCCTGTGTTCTCTGGGACATCCATTCAAATGCTGTATTTCAGATGGTGTAAAATTATGAAGCAAACATTTAATATTGTATGTTCACAAAATTCGCCCCCTAAATATTGGCTTAGATTTATAATTTAAGCATGTATTTTAATTTCTTAGATGTCACATGACTCGCATCTTTACACGAGCCTTTCTTTCTGGCATGTGGATGCATCGTTCAAAATCAGTCACAATAGTTTCTTGTCTTCATTAAATACAAGTTGTTGTACCACCCCCGTAACATAAACTGCGCTTTCGTGACTAAATTACATGTATGGTAACAAAATTCGCTCTAAAAAATTAGCTTTGATTCATAATTTTATTTAAGTATATATTTTGACTTATTAGATGTTGCATGACTCGCATCTTCACACGAGCCTTTCTCCATGTCCTCTGTGGCATGCTGATGCATCGTTCAAAATCAGTCACAATAGCTTCTTGTCTTCTTTAAATACAAGTTGTATTTTTCCGTAACGTAAACAGCGCTTTCATGACTAGATCACAGCTATATTTTCAATTAATTTCGGTGTCCATGCTTATACGATGTAGGATGATTGCCTATAATAACATATGCGTGCCTCGTTACCTCTCAGCAGGAGTAATAAGTAGTTCTACTTCAGTGTTATTTAGACCCCGAGACCCATCCACTAGAACAGAAGAGACGTTGAGCCAATGTTGATTTAATGTTGAGTCAGCGTCGCAGACGCTGCCCCAACATTAAACCAACATTGGTTCAACAGCTCTGGCTTTCAGAAATATTTCGTTCGCCGGAGATATCTTCAACGCCGGACCATTGTACGAATGGTGGCCCAATAAAGCCGTAACGTCCAGGCAGCCATTTTTATGTGGAATTCCACTCAGATTTTTGATTTCAGTCAGATTTTATACTTCACTCAGATCTTTGACCATGTGATGATTTAAGACACATGTTGAATAATAAAAAAAAACATAGAGTGCCATGTTACGTGTAAATTGGTTATTCAATCGTTCACAGATCTAATTTATATATAATATACCAGTATAATATCTGATTTGCCATGGCTATTGTAAATACCGTGGGTGACAAAGTGCAGGCTTGGCGCACCCCCTAATTTGGATCGGGCATCGGCAAACAGCAATAAATGTCTCTCGTAGGCGCCTTTCTCTGTGGCTTGCTGCGCCACAGACAATAAATTCCAAGTTAAAACAGGTGATTGACGCAGTCAAAGAGAGAGAGTTGGATGCGTTGCTATGTGATTATGACGACAGGCGTTCATTCATTCTTGACTCTTACCACAAATAATGAGATTTTCACGGGTCGCCGGTCAACTATAATGGCCGACGAATGCAAATAATATTATTATCATTTAGCCAGGAATAAAACCACTCATCTTTTATTATTGGATGCGTACTTTTAGAGGCATAGTTAGTTTATCAATTTATATTATACGAAACAACAATTTCATCTGTAGGCTACGCGTATCACAATGTGCCCTGGATATATATATTTTTGGGATTTTCACATCGTTATTTAATGTGGAATACGCCTTGCATCATCAAAATTAATAATTTACACTCGCAAAAATGGTTATTCGGGGTAGAATAATTACACATACATTGTGAAGCCGTATTTCATTTTTTTAATACACAACAGTAATAAAATTGAATAAAAATACACCAGGTTCCAATCTAAGCCCAGCTAACATATACACTTAAACATGATTTGTTCATTCATAAGTTTATTATCTATCATTTGAGTACATTTAAACAAACAGACTGTGAAGCAAGGTATGTTTTATTTATAATCCATATATATTCCATATATTTAATATTCCATAAATATAGCATTAACATAATAATAAGGAGCTCGTCACTAGAGCTGGTTTAATATTGGGCCCGCGTCGCAGACGCTGGCTCAAATATTATGTTGGCACGTACTGTTTGCATTGAACATGGTATAGAAAACAAATTTAACTTTTGTGAGGCCTTTATATTTTGTCTCGTTTTCATTTAACTAGAGGTGTGATTTTCAAACGCAATTCCCACTACAAGATGAGTGAAAAATTCGGATTTTATTATTTAAAAGTAGCGTTACACTGTATATTATCTCAGAACGTCTTTATTGTTATGGATTTTAACATTTTTAAATAATATATTTTATTCAAAAACCCATTTGCTGCGTTAGTGTGACAAGGATTCGCATTACGCCAGCGTTGTGGTTTTAGCTAGTTGCTGAGACAGAGCAGGCTATCCATCGTTCTGGAGATGCTCCAGGATGTTGTGGTGTGACACATCGCCTCCTCATTCATCACTCCCGGGGATGAATCATGACCTAAACCTTCATCTGGATCTAAGGACGAGAAATTGACACCGTGGGCAAAAAACTGCTCCAGTTTTTAGCGCGCCAACAGCTCAGGTTTTTTATTTCCCATTCCTCAGGGTGATATGTCGCTTCTTGTTGCGCTCACTCGTGTGATAGATTTAAGTGGCGAATTCAACGACTTGAATTCGAGTGTATTTGAACTGCTATTCCAGAACAACAAATCATCGAATTTTAAGAAATATTTATTTGAAAAGCTCGAAAAAAACACAATAAGAGTAGCATATTCATTTTTCAAACACATATTTGAAGCTGGCAATTGTGTCAGCAATGGCAGCATCATGTGAATGAAAAACATCAAGAACTAAGGCACCCTTACAACGCTGAAATATTTGTGTATAAACCATGGAGATTCTTTCAATTTAAAATCATTGTAAATGACTTAGTTTCATTTGAATACCTATGTTATGGGTCTACGACCATTATAATTTGTTTAATTATTTCAGTGCGGGAAACGACTTTAGACATCAGAATCTGACGTCTTCAGACGTGTTTTTATACGTCAGATTCTGACGTCTAAACTTCTAAAGTCGATCCCCGCGCTGAAAGGGTAAATAGTTGAAAAATAAATTAATTTATATTTACACACCGAAGAAAAGCAATACCAGAAACCCGTATCCTGTTGATGAGATGTGAGCCCCTCGGTCAGATGCGGTCTTGAGCTGCTAATGCAGACACCCTCCAGCAGCTGGCACCACCTACAGGGAATATGTGGCCCCATCCGTCAGCGACCGTGCCCACCTGGGGACAGCTCCTTCAGCTCAGGGATGGGCGCTGGGCGCTGGGCGCGGGGAGAGCATCACTATATCCACGTTTGCCCCAGTCAATGTGGATTTGGTGTTGGCCCACCGTCTGTGACATCAAACCGACATATAAAGCTCAACGATTTTCTGCGGTGTAGTGGTTAGAATAGCTGAGGAGAAGTGTTCTCTGAAATCTTTCTCAACTCAGTTGTGATCTTGCACATCACCGCAGGGCTAATGTCGGGTCAACGTACCAAGTCGTTGGCCCAACATCAATCCCACATCGTACGTCAGCTGGCAAGAGAGTGAACGA
This sequence comes from Flabesymbios commensalis, assembly GCA_964017125.1. NCBI lineage: Eukaryota > Metazoa > Annelida > Polychaeta > Terebellida > Flabelligeridae > Flabesymbios > Flabesymbios commensalis. The sequence goes on along the minus strand of OZ024905.1, from coordinate 70,931,721 downwards.
TATATAGTTTGACAGTTTCCCAAGACGGATTGGGTGCCTTGAAGTGCCCCAGAGTATATGTCTACGGGGCCTCAGAAGTAATATTTGTCGACCTGAAAGTTCAGCACTTGCCCGGCCATTCATTGCCAACCTTGGCTTCGACTGATAGTTTCTTCAACTCTTTCAGTGCGGGGACCGTCTTGACGTCAGATCTCATGTCTAAAGACGGTCCCCGCACTAAAAGAATTAAACAAATAATAATGGTCGTAGACCCATAACAAAGGTATTCAAATGAAGCGGAAAGAGCTAACTGATACAGATTTCAAATTGAAAAAACCCTTCGGTCTCCATGGTTTAAACAGAAATATCTCAGCGCAGTGAAGGTTAAAATAAAGCTCTCCAGTTTAGCCATGGTGATTTCTTCAGTTTGACACGTGGGATTTTACGGCCAGTTAGCTATGTACTCAGTCTTGTCCGTCTGTCCGCGTCAGGGATCCAGACATAGTTCTGGATCACAGCCACACAGGTTGCCATCTGTGATGGATGCACGGGTCAGGTTTCTCAGGGTTAACCTCTTAAGCCCCCGAGTCCCATTTATCCTCCACATGGTATATTTTTGATAGAATTCATTGAATAAAAATGGTATTGAGCGGCGGTCACACTAGCGACTTTCTGAGTTTTAAACCTTACAACTCTGAAATATATTTGTATAAACCATGGAGTTCAAAGGGTTTTCTCATTTTGAAATCATCATAAATGTCTCAGTTAACTCTTTCTGCTTCATTTATATAAAGACGGTAACCGCACTAAAAGGGTTATTCTGAGATGTTATACTGGGATATTTTTGATGGAATCAGGACATTTTTTTCACCTCAATGTGGGGATTGCGACAGCGATTCACATCGCGAGATGAAATAAAAAGAATAATAATAATAACCGGGTGCCAGGAGGGTAAAACGAAGGCGTGGTGGGAACTGCCCATGGGCAATAATGTTAATATGGAAATACAGCATCATAATATTGCATTAAAAATACAAGCACTCTTGAGGTTACCTACGAGACGCAAAAAGTCATTGTGTTCAAGAGACAAAATGCTTTCCCAGTAAAGTGCTTGTTTCTTCAAATAATTATATACTACTTTTCTTATTCATGATCCGGGGTTTTTTTTTGTTGACTCTGGTAAATACTTATTATTTTTTGTGTACACGAGACATATGCTTTCCTAGTAAAGTGTTTTTCTTTTCAACTTACATTCTAACTTTTCTTGTTCATGTTTCAGAGTTTTTCTGTGGTTCAGGGTATGAAACACCAATGTGTGACGCTGTGTAAAACTTTCTTAGCAGCGCGAACGTTTGAAATCATTTTTAAAAGCCTTCCAGTGAAAATGTTTCGTTGCGCTCCCTATCTGAGAAGACTGTGCCTGTGTTAGTTATGACTTTTGTGGGCAAAGTTAATGACGCAATTACGGTTATTAAGTTAAAATTAGCGGTTCGCAAGAATGGACCCGTGGCCTACAGTCGCCGTGATGTGTTGACGCGCGGTAACGCAACAAACAAAGCTAATGAGGCTCAATTGACTCCGAATAAATAATAAAGCCCCTTGTTCTGCAGCTGGTGTGCAAAGCCAAAAGGCAGTATCAGCTCACTTTGCAAGTGAGCAGATACCGCCTTTTGGCTTTGCAGGGCCGTCAGCTGGTGCGCCGCTCCGAGGGCGGGGAGTCAAAGGCGGGCGGCCTCTCTCAATTAGGGAGCAATTTTTGCTGGTCGTCATGAATTGTTTTCCCCCGCGTTCGTGTCATAATGCGCGGAGGGAGCGTAACTTAACCAGAGAAAGTGGGTAATTACGTTTGACCCCTGACCCCGTGACGGAGGTTATGGTGACCCCCGCGGCACCCGGCCGCGATAATGGATCACGTGGGTGAAAGTACCCAGCTCACACGAGACGTTGATCCAGTGTTGTTTTGATGCTGGGCCGACGTCGAAGACGGTGGGCCAGCATCGAAACAGCATTGGTTCAGTGTCTCGTGCTTGCTGGGTAAGGGGTTCACTCTAAAACACGAGTTATCAGTGGTGACGTGAAAAGCCAGAATGCGGTAACTGCTAACTTGAAAAGTGAGAGGTTACTGGCTTCTGGTTTTTCACGTGAAAGCTGAGATGGGTGCCTCAGTCACGTTATGCTCCCGACCCGCAGTCTGTGTGCGCAGAAGCCACGGAACTTACCCGGCGTCATCCCGCTAAGGTTTTTATAGACCCGAGTAGAAGTGGGCCAATACAGAGTAGAATTCCTTGGATCAAAACATTGTGTATTGACGAATTTGACGATAAGAATATAGAGCCATTATCACTATGAAATTTTGGCCAAAATGTATTATTGTGAGGACAAATCCTCAATTTTGGCGATCACTTTGTGCAATCCTCAATACCCGTATTTGGCGAACTATTTTTTTGTGAAGACCATTTTCATTGCAATATTAAGTATACTATGAATTCAATGAGGAGGAAAATCTATGTCTTAGTACATCAGGTCGTCATTTGTATAGGATTCGATAAACGAAAAATGATTAGTCTCTCTAATTGTCAGAACTTGGCCAAGCAATACTTACGAGTGCACATCGTCTTTGTGTGCAGGCCCCCTATACATGATTACCGCTGATAATGTCTATTCATAGGAGACAACCCGAGCATGAATTCAAATGATATAATTGACATAATTTGAGTAATTTATATATTCTAGAGATGTTGGTAATGTCCACATCCTCACTTAGACATGTACATATACAAACATTATCCTGGCATGCGATATCAACCCTTAAAGCGCTGGATTATTTCTTGTATAAAAACCTTAAAGACCAAAGGGTTTACTTCAATTTGGTATCATCATAAACGTCTTAGTTAGCTCTTTCTGCTTCATTTGAATACCTATGTTATGGGTCTACGGCCATTATAAATAGTTTTACTCTTACAGTGCGGGAATAGACTTTAGTCGTCAGAATCTGACGTCTACAGACGTCAGATTCTGACGACTAAAGTCTATCCCCGCACTGTAAGGGTTAAGAGTGTGGACCAAGTGTTGAATTTATCCAGTATACCTATTCTTAATGGCATTCTTAATCCTTTAACCGCCGGTGTCGTCCATATTCGTTTTTTACATTTTTTACTGGCACATTACATATCAGCTTTTAAACCGGTTAAAGATAAAAAGTGACATTTATCAGCAAGATTTGAAATTTGTTGACCTTCAATTTGCCAAATCTGAATAATTTTCACTCACTTGATTTTGTGGATCGCGCCACGAGACACAACTTCAAGTGGGTGAAATTCCAATTGAATAATTTGGTGGCTAAAGGGTTAAATAAATCTGATTAAAAGTAATTATACAATAAAAATCAATTGTTTTATTTTTTTTAATTTGTGGTGAACATGAATATAAAACATGGTGAATATGAATATAAATATAAATATAATACATCTAGAAGTTCCTTCTATCATGTAGTGAGGTCAAGCTGCTTCTCGACAGCCCATTCACATTATTTATAGCTGTCATTTTTTTAGTTTAAAAATAACGTTCTTGCCAATTTCAGACGTTTCACCTCCAAGTGATAACAATAACTGGCCCAACGTCGTCATTGTCCTTTGACTATCAGTTTCATGAGAAGTTACGGCAGGATTTATCTCTATTTTCTGCATTTTCTTACCCTTATTAAATACATAAAAATAGGTAGGAAAATGAAATGAATGGGGTTTTAGCATATTAAGGGAAAAACCCTAGCGCCGTAGGTGGAAGAACCTGAGGGGGGACATTCAGCCAACTAGTGTTCTCGTATTTATTTGTTGTCTCCAATGACAAGTCAAAAGTAGCAAGGGGGGCTAAGGCCACCTCTGTCCACATATAGGGTAAACTGGGCCAGGAGAACCTCCTGAGGATGATAAGATGAATGAGATGACACTGCCCTACAGACACATGATTCGAAATACGAACCCTGGCGGTCTGAGGTCGAGCACGCTACCTCTCGGTCACGGACGAAAAAAAAGCGATAGGAATGTTAAGTAGGTGTCAGTAGATTTGATACTGTGACTTGAGGGTGAGCAGGTGAAACGGGATTAAGATCGGCTATCTACTTGTCCCCGAAGTGAAAAGAGGTCGCCCGCTCGCCTGTGTTGGAGTGTCTCACGCAGGGGTAAACCCTACTCGAGGTGACGGGCCGAAACGTGCCCCTGCCGGCAGGTGGCGTGTAGCTGACAGCTGGGGTGATGGCTAGTGTCGTGCGCACGACACGCCGTATCCACAGATCCCTGTATCCCAAGACAAACAGCAGTAACTGCTTACTTTTCAAGGAAGCAGTTACTGCTGTTTGCCTTTGAGCGATACGGCCTCGTCTGACGCTTTTTCAATGATGATTTTATCTACTGGTACATGTAACAATATCCTCGGATTTAACAAATGTACATATCTCAAAGAGAGCCGAAATGAAGTTTTGGAAATGAAAAAAATATTTATGATTTGTTTTAACTATCAGCAGTAGTTGAACAGTTCTTTTAATTTGGAACACAATCATTTTTGTAGGTTTCTTTACAAAAACCGAGAGCTTGACAATTCTTGTACGTAGTCGGCATCGTCTTGCATTTATACATTTTGATTGACCACATAATTTGCATATGCTCTGTATTCCATTTGTTTCACTCTTCAAACACTATTTATATTTAAATAGTGAGAATTGTTAGTGAGAAATGTTAAAATGTAAGTGTGTTAATCCATAAATATTTTTTTTAAATGGCTAGGGTATACCTCCTCTTAGGTTTTCTGTCTCTATCAGCATCAGTGTGGAAGACGTGTATTAAAAGCGCGTATCATCCACTTTACAAAGTGGATGATACCACCTTTTAATATCAATGTGGCGGCACTGTCAGGAGTCCGCCACAAACTGACATTCGCCACAACCATCTTCATCTTTCAGAAACTAAACCGAAAATAGTATCCCAGCAAACACGAGACGTCGACCCAATGTCGAGCTAATGTTGTGCCAGCGTTCGCGACGCTGGCACAACATTAGCCCAACATCGGGTCGATTTCTCGTTTTTGTCACAGTATCGTTTACTGCTAGAAATTAGCACCCACGTCCAGACTGGCAGCAAACACGAGATGTTGACCAATGTTGTTTTACTGTTGGTCCAACGTCGAAGACGCTGGGCCAACATTAAAACAACATTGGGTCAACGTCTCGTGTTTGCTGGGTGGCAGGAGGTTCCCGCCGATCGGGAGGTCATAAATTAAGTTTGACCATTGCATCTCCCGGTGATGCATGGACCGCTACGATACCACCACCCGATACTTCTGACTGACGACCAGACTGACAGATGTCGGCTTACATCTTTGATCGGATTTCTGCTACAAAACAACTCCACCCTCTCCCATCCTGAGGATTTAAATCTCCTTGATGATCTGGGCAGCTGGTGTGCGTCTTTCCAATTCCAAAGTGATGATATTAAGGACAATAAATCAAAGGCATATTGTTATTGATTATTTTTATATTAACTCAGGATGAAGTACACACAACCTTACATGCGCCAACCAATAGACGTTGACACATCTAATCACATGATTGACACCAGCACCGGTCGTTTTGTTGTTATTAAAATACTAGTATGGATAGGCATGGGCCGACGATAATAGACACTGGCAAATCAGTACGTTTAGGATTTTTTTTTTTAATTCTTTTTTTTTATTTTTATGTATTTAATGACAAAATATCACCTGCTTGATTAGCGGGAGTGGGGGATGTTTTTGATGACCTGGTGGAAATATGTAACGTGGATGCTATTATTATTTTCGTGCTGCAAATGCCGCTCAATAAAGCTCGTGGGCGCGATATCTTTTGATGTTTTTGTGCCGAAAACAGTCACATCTAGTTGTGTTATATTTTTAAACTAGTGTTTGCCCTGCCTGTTATTCCACATTAGTTTGCTGCTCTAGTTACTGATATAAAGGAGTGGAGCAAAAGTGGCGATCCATTTCAGTAATTACTTAATGATACATTTCGTCATCAATCACATTATAGATCAATCCTTCTTCTGGAACAGCTGACGCGGTTTACTGCGTGAGGAATGTTTGCACTTGTAGCTTTCTCTCTATGTCTGACACCAGTTAAATTGATCACGTTAGTTTTTGCGGGAAGTGTCCGTGAGTATCAAGATACTGATTGATTCAGGTTAATACCTCAAGTGATTCATCAGAATCGTCGTCTGGGAAATTTAACCCTTTGAGCACCCTCGTCGCATTGTGCATCACATGGAATATTTGAAAAGTCAGTCATTAGGAAATCTTGTAATCCATCAAATTGAGGACGTCCTATGCTTTCATTTGATATATTATATATATACCAGAGTATTTTATTAAATCAGGTAATTTTCATTCACCCTGAGGTGAGAATTGCGGCAGCAATTCACATCTCAAGGTGAATGAAAATGACGATTAAATAAATAAAATAAAAAAATGACGACCAAATCTCTTAGAAATGAGGGGTTTATAGTGACACTGGGAATGACGCTGAAATTGAAATTTAAATCTTCCTATCATGTTTGTTGAAACAGTCAAAATGCCACACTTCTAATTCAGAAATGATCATTTCTCCACTGTGACGATGTCAGCTGAAGTTGTGAATTTGACGTAAACTAAAACGATGGATTTTATTTTCCTCTTTGGTTCTTAGAGGGAGGCCGTCAGGTGGCGCTGACTGACATATAGCAGACTAATGTCACGGTTATTATCACTGACAAAGAACGCTCCTTAGTCGGACTGATAACTTCTCAACTCTGAACGTTATCAACGCTTTCAGTCTAACATTGGTGAATGGTCAAACCGCTTATGCTAGCTGGTTCAAGTGGTTAATCAATAGATCTAAAATTTTAATAAGCAAAATATAAACTATCACCAATGCGGGAGATCACTTCGTTAACCTGATATGTTTACATAACAAACCAGAATACAGAGTAAGTGGTTGGCAGTCACCTGCGTCTGTACATGAGGCTCCACCCCTTACCCACTGTCAAATTTGTTTATCCCAGGACGAGTGTTTTTCCCCTTTAATGTTTTGTTATCATGGAACGTGGGAACACGCCCATGTATTATCATGATTATATATGACCAAAGGAGCGTTTTCATCAATAAAAGTGGAATATACACCCATCTACGCGCAGGAGCGTCGTTTCGTTGTTATTTAACTCTTTAACCGCCAAATTATTCAATCTGAATTTCAGCCACTTGAAGTTGTGTCGCGCTGACGCGATCTACAACTTCAAATGAGTGAAAATTATTCAGATTTGAAAAATGGAGATCGACTGTTTTCAAATATTGCTGATTGATGTCACATTTTATCTTTAACATGTTTAAAAGGTGGTACTTAATGTGCAAATAAAAAATGAAAACCCAAATATATGCGGCACCGGCGGTTAACGGGTTAAATTGGAGTAAAATGCAATACTCATATTAGCTGAGACAGCCTGACGTGGACTACTAATATCCACAATCTCGAACCTAATGCAGTATATTGTCCAGGCAAACAACTTTTGCAACAATACTAACCCGATGTACGTCATTACGTGAGGCATTGATGAGAATATGAAGTAGGATTTGGGAACATGCGCATTTTTTCGTGTCTAGACACATATTTCACGTTTAAAGGAGTGTGCATCCTCTTTGAAGACAATGTATAGATAACCAGCATCCGTGTATGGCATATCTATCAACAGGACCTCAGAAAGTGTCAGCTACAAATAGCACAACGAGCCTGGATTTCACAAAACATAGCATGTGACAAGATGTGTACCAATTTGTCCTCCTTTTTCCTGTCCGTTTTATTCACAGTTTTTATGTATAGAAAATCCTTGGTTTTATGGTTATATTATTATCTACTAACCAGAAAACACAGGACGTTGATCCAATATTAAAGTCGCATTACCAGCTCAACTTCTCGTGTTTTTTGTGTGCAAATAATACTTTTATTTTTGTTGTATCTCTTGTGTTTAATTTATCTCTTTTGTATTTTCGTGTGTTATACAGAAACAAGCGCTCATTTGAATCTGGGGATAGTGACGGCTGAACACACGGGGTCCTACACGTGTACAGCCTCCAACACCCTGAATACCGTCAGTCAACAGCTGGAACTCAATGTGCAATGTGAGTATACGACAATGAAGGGATGTCCTCTGATTAAAGAGTCATATCTGCCACTTACGTGGCAGATATGACTCTTTGATCAGAGGAGGATACGATGGAACGAGTGACAAATAACCAGCACAAGATGCTGAGCAAAGGATTCCTTTCTTGATTTAAGCTGCTGTTTTGCTGGGACATTGTCAACAAATGGACCTTCTACCAATGGCTGTTTGTTGGCAATGTTTTTATTAAAGTAACTCGGCCTCATCTCGTTGTTTTTTACGTTTGTGGTGATGTTCATACAACATTTTATATCAATGCTGTTATAAAACTGATGACAGAGTCTAATAGCTGAGATATTAATATCATATCCAATGTCAACTAATGCTTGTGTTTGAATTAAAGCATTTCAATCAATATTATGATAGATCTGACACGGAGTGTATCTTTAATTATAAAAATCGAGTATATTTTCATTTATTGATTCTTATGTGTCACTGAAAGTTATTTTTTTGTTAATCTTCTATGCTAAACAATAATTATGGTGAATATAATAATACCTAATCAAAAAGATAATACAATATTCGGACAAGCATAATCAATTCTGCCGTGCAAAAGGCAAAGGGCAGTATATTCTTATTTTACGAGTAAGAAGTTATGCAAAGGCAAAAGGCAGTATATGCTTACAAGTAAGCATATACTGCCTTTTGCCTTTGCAGAGCAGAATTGGCGTGTATTATTTTTTATTTCCACCGTCCATTCCTAACATTTGCTTTGTTTTCTCTGCCATCAGACGGGCCTCGTGTGCACGTGGTCAGTGGTGACGGCCAGTGGTCAGGTACTATCCTGTCCGTGGAGGAGAGTACCAGCGTCACGCTGACGTGTCAGGTACAGGCCAATCCCGGTACCACGGCAGATCCGGGATGGTACACCGCGGACGACGTCCATATTAAAGATGGCGGCACCCTCACGTTCATCAGCGTGCACCGTGGCAACACTGGCGGCTACTACTGTCAAGCCAGCAACCAACTGACGCCGTCAGGTGGCAGCACCGTGACACGGACAAACAGGGGGTACATGACCTTAGTCGTGCAGTGTAAGTATATCAGGAGGATTTTTAATTCAGATGTCATTTAGATCCAGAATGTTGAGTTTTACCCCCTGCCCAGTAAACACAAAACATTTGTATCACCTTTGTACAATGTTGGGCCAACGTCGAAGACGTTGGGCCGACATTGTACAAATGTTATACAAATGTTTTGTTTTTACTGCGTGTGCTGCTGAATTGTTTTTTTCTCTTTTCCATTCATTTGAATGAAAAAAGGAATGAAAAATAATATTATTTATGAAAAATAGACATCTCCGAAATTGTATTGTTTGATCTACCACAAGTTATGCTACACGTCTTAGTGGTATTTTATTTAGTCTGATGTTTGCTTGAAAATGTACATATATTATATATATATATACGGTCTTAGCAGCACAAGGGTTAAAGCTAGCTGTACTTTATATTTTGAAGTTGGCAATTGCGTCAGCAAGGCCAACTTCAAATAAATAAACGGTCAAACGAAAACAAATTTCCAATTTCAATTTATTATTTATACTGGTTCAATTTTTGTTATATTATTACCAAATCTATATTTATGATAAACACATTAGTTGAACACAGTAATTAAACACATTGAGAGGTAACTAATTTAAACAAATTTATTTGGATCGTTGCGATCAACTAAGTTTATTTAAAAATAGTTTAGTATAAATTTTTTGAATACAAGTGAATGACATAACGTGACTTTATATCGCTCTCTGTGGCAATCTCGCGACAGGATGAAAACCGATGTAAAGCCCCACTCTTATTGAAGACAGTTAAAATAGTATGACCGTGTGAATACTGTAGTTGCAATAACTCTGCCGTGTAAAGCCAAAAGGCAGTAGCTGCTTACTTGAAAAGTAAGCAGCTACTGCCTTTTGGCTTTGCAGAGCACGAGCTGTGGACGGAGAGTGGATTATACCATGAACCCCATTCATCCGTGTCAACTGTGACCGTCCTGATATGTTTACTGGCCACCAGCCCGCTAATAATACCTCATGACAAACTAGACGGTACTTAGACAATTAGTGCTTTCACTGCCGGAAGACATAAATACCGGGTGCGCTGCTCGTCTGTACTTACCCATAGGTAAGGGGACAATGCGACTTGGCGGCTGTGAATCTTCAGGCAATATGATCGTGTTGACGATTAATATCCAAGACAATTATCTTGAGATGTTATTCCGTACAGAATTATCATTTTATTCCCTGTGCTTAGCCACATATACATCGTCGTTGTTAAGTTCAGTAAATCTTACAGATAAAAACCTGTGATTAGAATTTACAGTTATTTAATATTATTATGCAGATCACATTCTTATACATCTCCAATAACGAACTTTTTTAAGAAAGTTATTTTAGCAGCTATTTTAGTGCTAAATAATGATGTAACTCTCCGATTAACCTTGCACCTTTGTATAAAGTTTTGTATTGGCCTTTGTGAAAAGTATATATCCCAGTAAATGATCCCACTGTTGGTTTAATATTAGCCCAGCTTCGCATACGGTTGCCCAACAATGGCCCAGCATTGGCTCAATGTCTTCTGTTTGTTGGTTTTATATGCCGTTACGTCGTCACTTCATAGGGTTTACTGCACAACTGGTGACTTAGACGTTACAGATTAAGACATGTGACATCCTGCATTTGTTGAGAATATGACATTTTCTCACAGTCCCAGATATTCCAGTGCTCAAAAAGAGCATTCGGTGCTGATTCGGTAATAGCTCTATTATTTCCGTATAATGGATGTATTTCTGTGGGCTGAAAAGAGCGTCTCTAAATGATACAAAATCACGAGCACTGTATAGAATACTAACAAAGAGGCTGAATAAACACCTTCTTTGGTATTAAATTGAGAAGCTGTGTGTGACCCAAGAGTTTATATCTTCTCTAGCTGCTAATGTGGTATATATGCCACTCAAATAAGTGGCATATGACACCTCAGCTGCTAAAAAAGACATATATCTAAATTTATTTATTTTTTCAATTTCCATGATCAATACCACTGTAATATCACCATAGTAGCATACCGCACACTAATTACTCAGGTAAATTTATTTTAATATTTCAATGCTGACATAGCCTTTTATCCCCTGAGACTATGTTAAGGTGGCTCTGACTAAATGATAGGGTACAGGCACGACAGCTCGCAGTGGCGTGTCCAATTCTACATATCGGTCCACGCCGGTAATGCAGGTGGGGCGGCCATAGCTGTCACTGTTTGGTCCCAGTGGACCAACCACATCATGGACATTGTCACACCAAGGGGGACTCAAATGCGATTTATGTCAGCTCATAATTCATTAACTGCATAGCGTCATGCAAATATTTAACATGTGTGTACGTTATTTGCATAATTAATAATATTTCAAATAATTAAGAAAAATGTAAAATTACAAATATACTTCCATGTCACATGTATATAAAGTGCATTTTTTCTTATATTTAAACCTCTGTGTATCATACTCACTATTGTAAACAATTATATATACTTTTTTATTTTAAAGTTCATTTTAAAGACAAAAATAAGCTTTTACTTTCCTTTACATCTCAAATTTCACAGCATAAAAGATCTAAACACTCAAAAGGGCTACTTTACTCTCCAATGTTATAAATGTTGGGCCAGCATTGCAGACGGTGGTCCAGCATTAAACAAACGTTGACCAATTGACTTGACATTTCCAAATTTCACCTGACTATATAACAGTATTACATTCTGTAATTAAAAAAAAAGTACCTGCAACAGAAATGGCATTAAATGGTTCGGCTATTATTATTGATGCATATTCCAGTGTGGTGATTAATTTGCCTGGTGATTTGAAAGGGGTGGGCGGTCAGCCCACTGCCGTGTATTCATATTCACGTCTGATTTAGCACCGACAATAATTCTAATTCACTTCCTGCTAATTGTTACAAGGGCAGCCAGCAGCGGAAAACGATTACCCAGCGTGACATCGGGTAATAGATCTGATTACATCAGCAAAATGGCTCGTAATTGTGAGAAAGTGCCGTAAAACTGAAACTGACAATTTAGTTTGACTTGTACTATATTTATATACAATATTTATTAAAAATCACACTAAAGAATGATTTGTAGGCCCATGTATAGTCTCAATTTCCCGAAAAGTGCATCGGGCATAGAACAATGCTTAATATAAGCATCTGAGATGAACCCGGAAAACACACTGCCCCTATGTAGTTAAATGCTGGGCCAACGTCTGCGACGTTGGCCCGACATTTAACCAACACAGGATGCTGTGAGGTTATCTGAGGACAAAAAGTGACCGGCCAGCTGACAGCTGACAGCTTGGTCACCGTCAAACTTTAAATCGTGGAATAACTTAATTTCCGGGGATTCTAGTTCTATAAAAGCCGCGTCACCTTCATGACATTTACATTTTTAATTATCGTAACACGATACCACTTAACGAACGACTTGTGCCGTCGGAAAACTAAACTCTGTTTACTTGAAAACAAAAATTTCAACGTGACTCTTCGGTGATTTTTGAAGTCATTTTAAATTTGTTATTGCTGAAGTAATTGCAGATATATGAGACCCCTATACTTCAATACTGGACACGCTATAATTTACATTAGAATTTAGGTAAATGAATTTGTTTACATAAATATGTGCACAAGCATTTTGTAATTTCGCTGTCCACTAGTTAGGCTGGTAGTGGTTATTTATTTATTTATTTAAATTTAAAAAATAAAGTTCATTGTATCTTTGACTGTCAGATGGTCCAGGACAGGCTGAGATGACGGCACCTGGTGGTGTGGTCATAGGAGATACAACTGCTCTGCACTGTGATGTAGATGATCCAGGTGAGTTAACCCTTTACATGATAGAGATGCAAATATGCCCCAAAAATATATCCTGTAATAAGAATCTATATTTTTGTTTTATCATTCACTGCTCCTGAAAATTTTGCATCCATCCAATACAAAACCATCAGTAGTTGTTTTGTTATCTTCTCAGCTGTGCTCTGGCTACGACGTAGCCAGAGCTCAACTGAGAAGATAACAAAACAACTAGTGACGTCACTAGTTGTTTTGTTATATTATCAGTTCAGCTCTGGCTACATCGTAGCCAGAGCTGAACTGATAATATAACAAAACAACTGTAGACCAAACGAACTGCATAGATAAGCTTATACTATAGGTGAAATGGAAAATTGTAATCAATCCACTGAACATACAAGCAGTAAATTAACACTCGGCTGGAAAAAATAGTGATACTCTTTCCCTAACTATGCCAGAGGTCTGGGTTCGATCCCGCTTGGTGGTGACTTCAACATCGCTCATTTAATATGTTTCTTTGTATAACCCCTTGTCCTATAACATTATAAAGAATATAAAAGAAGAGTGTACACCAGGTCCAGTCTCCTTGAAAATGATACAATTAACACCTTTGTATCATGAAACAACTGACCACTGGGCACAATGAAGACATTATGGGTCCCAGAATCGTGTTTACATCTGGCGGAGTGTGATACGACTCCCCCTATAATATTCATAGAGATAACGATAATTGTTTATTCATTAAACCAGGTCTTAGGAAGCGACGTGGTGATTATACTGCCATGCTCAATAACCAAGGGACCTAGGCATGCTGGTATGATTGATTGGCACGTGAGATGATGAGGGGAATTAATACTTAATTCGACTCAGGGATGATTGTTGGGCCGAAGCCCAGGGCTGAATTCACATCTGTGTCATTTGACATCCACTATAAACCACATTATCAAAAACTGACAAAACTCAAAACCCTTTCTGAAGGCGAACAAACACGGCACGTTCGCGGCGGCCTGAAATATTGAAACCCGCGTTTTTCCCAACACTGGACTGTGTTTCTTTAATCATAAATGATTTCACGTCGCAGTATGTGTCGATAGTTACGGTGGCGGGGGCTAGTTGAGATAGGTTGTTGGCGTGTTCAGTATTGGGATCATGCAAATGCCATGTGGCGGTCCACTGGAGATCACATCGTCATGGCAAACACGATACGCTCGCCCCAGTGTTGGTTTAATGCCGGGCCAGCGTCTACGACGCTGGCCCAGCATTAAACCAACACTGGGGCGATCGTATCGCGCTTGCTGGAGTGTCAAATGGATAAAGCATGTTCCGTCGTAAAAACGTTAGCCTCGTCTACGAAAAAAACAGAAATGAGTCAACCAACGCGGAATTTCGGTATGAAGTTGGCTCGGTGTTGGACTAACATCCGAGATATCGGCCCAACAGTGAGCCTATGGTGGCAAAGAGATCGCTTCGTGAAGCAGAGATTTGTTCACCCGACCAGGAACTTTACCCCACTAACAACACTCGACACACGACAGTTACCACTGCAAAAAATGGACAATTTCTTTTTAAAATGACGTGTTTTTTGGTCATATCAGCTTTTGTGATCAGCGTGATAGAAATAATTTGTAAAAACCCACAATATGATAGCCGTTGCAGATATTTAAATCCGGAATCTTTATCATGGAAACAGAGTGCATGTCAGTCGAAGCAAAAAACATACAATCATTCTATTTTGCTTGGTCCAATTAAGGTAGCTGAAAATTCACATAACTATTGTAGCATTATTAACCTAGCCGTTTAAAACTAATTTCGAAAACATGTTTGATTAAGCTGTAGTATAATACATAAATAACTTATGTAAATAGTTTCTCTATTTATCACTAAACTGTCACGCAAAGACAAACAACATTAACTTCCTACCTATTAAGTAAGCTATTACTGCTGTTTGCCTTTGCTTTGCAGAGTCAAATACTAATATGTTCTTTAGTAATACTATATTATAGTAGGCCTATACATGGTGATCATCAGTTCTCTGAAAGCTTACCTATGCATGATACGGTACTTTGAAGATAGTAGAGAATAATGTGAAAATAGCCGTATATAATATTTACACCTTTCTCAATTTATATCCTTGCGTTCCAGTGATCTATTCGTGTCTGCAATTTGAACTATCCCACAAATCTCACTGTAAAATAATCACGTGACTTTATTTTCAGGAGAACCGGAAGCCTATTTCATATGGGAAAAGGCCGGTGGCGCCACCCTGATGGAGACGACCGAAACGCTCACACTGACCAACGTCCAGCTGTCGGACAGCGGCGACTACACGTGTACGCCAAAAAACACGATAGGCGAGGGGGGCTCGGATACACAAACATTTGAAGTTTATGGTAAGTGGTCTATCCTTGTCTTTGAATTTTCAGATTTTTCATTCATTTGAAGCTTGAATTGCTGACGCAATTTCCAGCTTCAAATGTTTTGTGTTTGTTGGGTAGGCTACATACAGATGGTGGTACAATGTTTGAAATGGTGCGTACTAAGATCGTTGGTTGAAAAATGACTTGGTATACGGTATTTTTCGAGAGTTGATTCCTGCATAGAATAATGCTTATTATTTTGCATGTTCATAATAGTAGGCCTGCATGACTATACAAAATGCAATGAAGAACCTTTAAAAACCTTATATTCCTGAAATATATGTTATCGGCAAATTGAAATGGCGTAACGCTCAGTCATAATATTGTGTTTTGGTTGACATAATTTAATGAGAAGCACAAGCAGCTGCTCCTCGCGAGGGGTACGTTTACAAAAGCCGCTTACATCAAACATATACTGTTCTGCAAAGGCAAAAGGCTGTATCTGCTTACTTGTAAAGTAAGCAGATACTGCCTTTTGCATTAGCACGGCAGTAATGTTTTGCTCGTTCTATCTTTCCCGCAATCGCCAATTAGGAACTTCAGTACGTCTGCATTTGTATGGGAAAGGAAAGACTTCTCACTTAATTCGGAGATTCGCTTTAAATCTTGTAAACAAACACAATTAAGGGGGTAAGGAGTTTTACGTCGACATAAATCGTTCCCTTGGATTTGAAAGGGTGTATCTGCCACTTTGTGAAGTGGCATATACACCCTTTCATATCCAAGGCGGCGGCGGCGGTTATCGTCTGGCGCAATCCGCGCCATTACGTCACCACATGAAAGTCGGCAACGATAAGCTAAACACGATCTACCGGCGACCTTGGCGCGGCCGGCGTCGCTCCCCTACTCCCCCGTGTCAACTTGTGTTACCTCAACTTGTATCTGATATGGCGTAACCCTTCTGGTTTTACCATTCCTGTTGTGCAAAGCCAAAGATACTGCCTTTTGACGTTGCAGAGCAGATTAGGAGCCGACTGATTAGCTGCTGGGAGGCCAAACGGATTGCACACTCATCCCACCACGTGGGGATAATGAACATCTTATCTCGATGGTGATTCTAATTAACGTTTTTGCAAAAGCACTTTTTTTCAGTTGCATTTTAACAATAAAAACATTTTAACAGACACTCACTTAACCATTTCAGTGCGGGGATCGTCTTTAGACGTCAAAATCTGACGTCTAAAGACGGTTCCCGCACTGAAAGAGTTGAAATATTGATAAAGGACATAGACCCATAACTTAGGAATTCAAATGAAGCGGAAAGAGCTAACTAAGACATTTATTATGATTTTAAATTGACAAAAACCCTTTGGTCTTCATGGTTAAATACAACAATATTTCAGCATTGTGGATACACTCAGTCTGATCCACCTGCCTTCTTGTGGCAAACTCAATCTGTGTATTTTGAAAATGTGGATTTCCTCATTGTGATGCGAATATAATAGTTTTTAAATATCGAGGAGATCGGGGTTTTCATTGGTTAAGCACAAGTTAAAATGCTATAATTATCTATTTCCACTGGAGGCTGGCTGGCATGACATCTATTCACAACAATACCCTCTAATTTGACTTAATTTACAGCCTGTGGCAGTCCATGTTACATGTGTCACTTTACCAACGGCTGTTCTCACATTTCGAATGAATTGTTCGCCGGTATAATAAGTTCAAATTTACAAAATATTCCATCAAAATATTCATATATTTGATTATCACCAGTGAAAACTACGAAAGAATACTATTTCTGATCTTTGCATGGGCATACTTTTTCTTATACATGTTTACATGTTATACACAGCAACTGCTTCAAAAGTGAAAATAAATCAAATATCAGAATGATCGACTCGCGTACACCTAGAATTTTTTATTTAATATTTATGATACCAGCGCTATGACCCCGTTGACGTTGGTCCAACATTGTGTAAATGTTCTTGAAATGTTTTGTGTTTACTGGGATGGTTTTGAACCATCATCACATATGGTACAAAGACTAGTAATAACCCTATATGAATGTTGTTTTCCTAGAAAATAACGGTGTCGATTTAAAAGTTGCGAGGACACAACACTGTACACTGTTGGCCAAACATATCAGTCGCCTATTTACAACAGAGATCAATGGCGACCCACAATATTGATTAAACGTATGCACGCCGATGTGGGATATTTGCACATGGCAGCACCTGCGGCCGTTATATGACAGATATCCCAGTTAATAGGAAATCAGATTGGTGTATATCGCCGAGCGTACACAACATATACGGAATGTTGTCTCAACGCTGGGTCAACGTCTGCGACGTTGGCCAAGCGTTTAGACAGCGCCGTTTGTTTCTTTCCCATGGCCTTTTTTCTCTTTGTCAGACTGGGACGTATGTATCTAAGTCTCTAGCAAATTGCTCATTCCATTGTCAACCAGTGTCCGGTAAACACGACACACTGACCCAATGCTGGTTAAATGTTGGGCCAGCGTCGCAGACGATGGTCCAACATTGAACCATCATTGGGTCAGTGTATCGTGTTTACTGGGCATGATGTAACCAGTCTACCATCAAGAACAGCAACAAGAGACATTTTCAATCACATCGTTCCAAGTGGTCCTATGTCAGTACAGGCTCTGAAGTACACCGTAACCCAAGCTCTAGATGTTTTCTTAATCGAAGTGGATGACTGACATGGCAGATATACGCTATCCGGGCCTTTCTCCACTAAACGTCGCATTTTCAGTACCCTTTTAATACTGTCCTGTGGTACTAATTAGAAGTGGCATCTTCGTTTTTCTTTTAACAAAAGTCATTATTACATATGAGGTCTGTTCAATCCATAAATTAAGTGAGGAATCATTGTTTGTCTTCTGAGCAGTGTTTGCCAAAGGACAGTTCAGAACAATTGGTTTAAACATGAGTGCCAATTTAAATTGGCATCCAAGAAGTCATCCGACGGCTATGATTATTAGTTATGTGGACCCCAAAACCCCACATATACTGCAAGTTCAGTATTGTGTAGATATGCCAAAGCTGATATAGTCCACCCTTAGAAGTCAGAGTGAATACATGTCTGAAACATAATATCGTACCCTTAGATATGAAAGGGTGTATCTGCCACTTTACAAAGTGGCAGATACACCCTTTCATATCCAAGGGGACGAATTATGTTACAGATATTATCTGTAATTAATAGTAAAAGCAAGATCATTCCATTTCAACTAAATGGAATTATACACTATGTTTTTTTGCAAAAGATATTAAGTCCCCCTCGGACAGTTTCACTAAACTGTGAAATAATCTTCTTTTAAGCATTCTAGATGGTCAAAATCTGCAATGCTGGACGCTTATCATTTTCACGCATGCGAGTTTCTATATAGGAGCGGGGTAATAACTGGGTTCAATGAAGCTCATTAAGAGATGTAAATCAATCTTTTAATCAAATATACATTCTTGATATTTATCAAATCTATCTATATAACATATCAAATGAGAGGCCACAGCTTACTGTTCTTTTATTTAATGAATTATCTGAGAAAAAAGGTTTAAATGCATGTATCGGGGAAATCGTTTAATTTGGAACACTAGTTTTTTTATGCTGTTGCTATAGGCCTATAATCGAAATGCTGTGATTTTCTGAGATCTCATGTAGATCTCACACGGTTAATGTCTTCATAGCCAACTAACAACCGACGTTGACTCAACGTTGAATCAGAATCGTGGCTGATCTCTCAATTCCAATCCAACATTAACACCGATATACCGCAGTGGCGTCAAATACTGTAATACAGAATGTTCTATCTGGCATCAATAAAGTGTATCATTAAATCCTCCTGTCCCAGTAAATGTGAGACATTGACCCGATGTTGGGCTAATGCCCAGCATTAGCCCAACATCGGGTCAATGCCTATCGTTCACTGGGATGGCATCAACCCCGATGGAAGTCCTACAGGCGGGAGAGTGGAGTCGAAAGGGCTGGCTCTTGGCTGGGGTGATTAGCCCGGTGGGGTGGTAGCAGCGGGTTGTTCCGCGACCCCTACCGACCAAATTATAAACCACGCATAAGTACGGTACGCCCCGAGAGTAACATTTTTTCTTCAGAGGACCACGATGGCAGTGACAACGCTAGTGTGTTAACCCTTTCATCGTTATCTCAACTATTATGCCTATAGTCGTTTTTAATCAATTTTATTAGCCGTTCAAATCACTGTTATTGAGGATGATTTGTATTTTTTGGTCTCAAATTCAACCAATATGAGTAATTTTCACCCACTTGAAGTTGTGGGTCGCGGTAGCGAGACACAACTTCAAGTGGGTGAAAATTCAAATAAGATAACTTAGAGGGAAAAGGGTTAAACCATTTAAGAACAGATGTCTCACGTGTGTCCCATGTGGCCTGTTCGATTGAAATCAATTGAAAGGAAAATACTAAACTAAATGCTAATTATAGTCGTTTGAAGCTTTGGTCATGTTTATTTGATTTATATTTTTTATTTTAGTAATTTTCATTCACCGCGAGATGGGAATTGTCGTAGCCATTCACCACACACCGATAATGAAAAGTTGATGAAATTATTGTATAACTTAAGGGCTCGTAACGTCATTCATATCACATTTTGTCCAGTCACAATTTGTGCAGCACCATTCATGACAGCAATCACGTACAGGGAAAACCAGGCTCTAATGATGAATATCATCAGAAATAGATATTTCTGATATCATCCACTTGTAACTAAGTTTTAGTTACATTTTGTAAATCAAGTGGCTATTTTCCTCATAGGTGCTTGTTTGAATGTATTTTCCAATAAAATTCTTCGCAAAAAATATGATAATAAGTGTGTTAGGTTACAAATTGTATCTCTAAAAAAGGTAATTTCTCCACTATAGTTTGGCAAGATAGATAGGGTGTACTCTGTTGTAAAACATACAATCACACGCTTTGACACGATTTTAGTCACATGAGTGGAAAAAGAACTTCGCTCACATTTTGCACGCCATAGCTTTTCAAGTAAGACATTGCTTCAATTATTATTATGTAGTGGGTCGTTTCGATACATGAGACAAGATTGTCTGTGTGTGTCCTAAGATTGTATTATGGATATGTTTACAAATTCGTGCAACCAGACGTTGTGATTCAAAACTCAGGCTATTTACATAATATTAAACACTTGAACAACAATTATCAATGTATCAAAAATAAATACGGAATTGGCTTCTGGGACTATAAACGTGGTGAGGACACATGGCGTGAAATGGGAGGTTTCAACTTCTGGCGAGGTGCAAGGTGAGACCGGGGGGTCGGCAGTTCGAGTCGGTCAGGTGTGGTGAAATGCTAGGTGTCTGTTCTATAGCACAGGTGAACACAGAGATGGGTGGAGACACCTACCGACACTCAAGTGACTCTTTGAGGTCCACTCCTCAAAATGCAATGTAATTATTTTGAAATGAGTATATTTTTTAATTTGTATGAATTTCGTACAACAGTTACATATTAGAATATATTTTATTATACTAGATGCTGACATAATCGCGGTAGCGTTATTTCGACGTTTTGTGAATTCAATTAAGATCCATTTATAATTCAGATTTTTGTTTAATTCTATATCAATATCACCCTTCATACCTTAGGACAAGGTTAGTGGTGATGACAACTTCCTTTATTTCCATAATAAGTTTGAATTAGTTTTTGAACAGCTGTCATATACCTGTTCGATATTACAGACTAAGTTGGAGGTGACCAGCTCTAAATTAGTTGAGATGTAAAATTGACTTTGTCCCTGGGGACCCTTTGAGACTCACAGGGTATTAACCCTTTAATCACACAAATACATTTTTTTTAATTTTCATTCACTTCGAGGTGCGAATAGTAATAGCAATTGCCACCTTGAACTGAATGAAATTTGCTTATTTGTATAAAATATTCAAGTGTAAAAATAAATAAAATTATAGCTCACAATATCCACATCTTGATGCCTTGTACCATTTTCTCCATCAAATCACTTCATTAAAAAGTACACCACGTGACGGAGACTTAAAGGGTTTACGCGCCCGGTCCCAGTGGACTAAAATTCAATTTATCAGCCTAATTGGACAGCAGTTTTGTCAGTGGCTGACTTTAACGGCAACGCCTCCAACTCGCTCCAATGGCTTCCCAGCAAAAACGAGACATGTGTCCAATATCATTTTAATGTTGGGCCAACATAACAACAACATTGGCTAGATTCCTCCAGTTTTCTGGGTTGACGGGGGTGGGGGGTTACGGACGTCTCACGCTGAATATCGGCGTTTTGTCGGCCATCTGCCTTTTGACATTGTCTTATTAGCCACCGGATCAATTTGTATCAAGATTTTATTAACGTTCTTAAATTATAAACCGGAGTGAAATCAGCTGCCTTTTGGGAGATTTAATTGTGAGTTAGGGTGAAAAATCATTCACCTGCTGAAATAAGTTATTTAAAAATAAATACTCAAAAATAACTTTTTATTTATATATTTATTTATTCGCCATACAAAGTATTAAGAATTGATTACTGCATTAGAGGAGTAGATCAAACGCGTTCGGTGAGTGAATATACTTATAAAAGGGTTGAAAATGCTATAATACAACTTGAAAATATGCTATTAATCTCTTTGAGACGTAAGCTAAGGTATTTTTTGACTGTGTGACCTAAGTGTATGTCAGATCTTCCATGGACTAGTTGGGTTAGAAGTTTATCATAGCAGTAAAGCATTTATTGCATAATACAACTGAAAGTTACCAAGATCTGAGAATTAAATATACGGAGTGGCTATTCGTACGGGGAAGTTATAATGGCAGTCAATGGGAGCCCGTCATTTCGTAAACGAGGCTGCCCATAGAGTTACATTACGATGAATCACGTACGATTAGCCACTGCTTGTCACCATTGGTTTCATCAAAGCTTTTGACGTTTTATACTACATCAGTAATTATTTTGGGTGTCCCTTCGTAGACACATGACATTTATTTTCTCACATCTTTTTTCAAGAAGAAAATATGAGTTGTTCATTAGATAATACCTACCTCAAATGCTAAACTCTCTTGTATATGAAGGATCAGTTTGCTAGAGAACCAACTTGCAAAGAAACATCACTTGGACTGAACATGCTGAAGGCGATTAGACTTTAAGACCTTTAACTTTTATCTCTGTTATCCCTGTGCGTCCAACAGTGATCGTAATCAACGTCAGAGTCGTTAGGCGGCCACAACAACACAACAGACACACAGACAGACATGACGGCGGGCATTAAAGTCACCAATCACAATAATTACCTCACAGCAGCCACTATTAACTTCTCAGCGGCCGTTTGTTGTGACGGCTTCACAGAATGTTTGGAAACTTGAATCTAATCTTATTATCCCAGGGTTTAGCAGTGGGAAACGCGAGGTGTCGTGCCAATGCTGTATTATCGCTGGGCCAGCGTCGCAGACGCTGGCCCAGCGATAACACAGCATTAGCACGACACCTCGCGTTTGTTGAGTTTGTACTGGGAAACAGGATAGGATGAAGACAAGGAAAGCTCGGGGCGGGGTGGTGGGAAGTTGAAAGCAGGAGGGAAAATACCCGGGAACTGTATCTGACATGCAAAGGCAAACAGTAGTAACTGCTTCCTTTACAAGTAATCGGCTTCTTCTGTTTGCCTTTGCACCGTAGTCCATGGCAAATGTGAAAAGAAGCAGCCTGAAGAAAGGGCGGGATTCACTGATGTTATTTCTGGGGATTATGTCAGGAAATCTGAGTCAGATTTGGCCACTTAGTGCGCTTGACCTGGTCTGCATTGCGTCACCTTGGTATCAAAGGGTCGCATCTGCTACTTGGTTATGTGGCATATACGACCCTCTAATACCAAGGCGACGATTCGACCTGGTTAACTACTAATGGTGTTTACCATGCCATTTTCACCACTTGTTCAAATTTGAAATTTGAATGTGCAAACTTTAAAAATTGTCTCAATAACATTTTTCAAAGAATATTGTAGGGAATGCTCATTCATAAGTACAAGATAAAAAAAATAATATCCATATACAGAAAATCTATATTCTTAACCGTTCTGAAAATCTTCTCGAATAATTTCAGTAGGCCCTACGTTTGACTTTGGTACGTTTTATTTTCACACAAGTCGTATATAACCCTTTTTTAGATTCCATATGGAGCGATAACCACAGGGCCCGTATTCTCGTACAAGTTACGATATATCGTAGGCTTCTGATTGGTCGAGATGGCCATCTCGACCAATCAGAAGCCTACGATATATCGTAACTTGTACGAAAATACGGGCCCTGATACATATTACTTGAAATCCCCAACTATAAATGTAACTAGTTTTTCAGAAAATCAAGCCTCCTCTTTCAGCCTTGAATCAACCAGCACCATCCCAACAGGGGGTGAGCAATGTAGGTGCCTTGGGCAGTTTGCTCGATGTACTCTCTCACAAAATGTGGCTCACCTGCTCCTCATTAAAGTGACTTTTTCTGCTACTGTTTCTCTTGTCAAACTGCATCCATGATCTAGTACCAGGTCCATGCGATCAGCGTAATTTCACCATTTTGTTCCCTTACCTTTACAAGTGCTCAATTCGTTCAGGTTTTTATCCAGTCGAAGCTTAAATTGCTGTCGCAATTGCTAGCTTCAAATGAATTTCAAATACTCCTAAGGTTAACAAATAAACATTTAATAATGTACAGTTCATTTAAAATATGCATCTGCACATCCGATATTTTGTCGTAAAAAAACGGCTCCTAAATGCGTAAAGCAGTGAAAGCGTTACATTTGAAACAGCAATTAATATCGGATTGTAGTTATAAACTGTGAAGTCCAACGCCGCGTGAGTTGACCACAACATACAAACATAACAAACAAACATGTCCCACCATGCACCAAAGAGTAAAATAAATTGACTTCAGCCTTCGCATTAACCCTTACAGCGCGGGGGCCGACTTTAGTCGTCAAAATCTGACGTCTGTAGACGTCAGATTCTGACGCCTAAAGTCGCTCCCGGCACTGTAAGAGTAAAAATATTTATAATCGCCGTGGACCCATAACATGGGTGTTCAAATGAATCGGAAAGAGCTAACTAAGACAGTTATGATGATATCAGAATAAAAAAAATCCTTTGGTTGCGATGTTTTTTTTTAATTAATTCAGCGCTTTAAGGGTTAAATTGCAAGGTTTTTATGTCTGGCTGTTGTTGTGTGAGGAGTTTTAGTAGTTGGAATGTACAAAACTGCTGTGCAATGACAAACGGCGGTAACTGCTTACTTGAAGAGTAAGCAGGGGCAGGATTGCAGAAGGATGCTATGGGATGCAGCCCCGAGGGGACCAGTGAAGCAACCTGAAGCTAAACCGTACACGGGTGATAACATGATGGGGCAACAGGAGGAAGTGCTGATAGCAGATTGCAGGGATTGCTTCCAATAAGGGATGCGGATCATCTCCATGTGATACTGGCCAGCAAGGAATCTATAGGGCCCTATAGATTTATTGATGTCAGCAACGGCATTATTTTCAAAAACCAAAGATACAATAACTTTCCCGCTGAATTAAGATCAAATCATTGCAATATGAGAAATACCATAGTCATCAGTGCCCCATTAATTTGATTTTTAATTTCGCTTGATTGAATCCGGCATTGTCGAGTTTTAAATAAATGCATGTTTTTATTTGCGGATCCGCACCAGCATACATTGTATGCCATACATTTCAGTCATTATTTTATTGTCTAAAAAAGGTTCGAAATCACTTGAATATTGTCGTCCACACTGAAACGGGCTAAACTCATCAGATTGTGTAATTATAACCATTTGTCAATATTGTGTTGTCGAACACTACAACAGTTGCTTCCAGGCCTGTTTTCGTATTATTTCTCAGGTAAATGTAATCTAGAAATAAATTAATCAACATGTCATATACTTACAAAGAATCATTATTCATAGTAGCATTTGTAATGCACGAATGTGAGGGTTGATATATATGTTCATTTTCTGACTGCAGGAATTTTTATTAAATTATTTCAGGTCCAGTTTGTCAGAACATTATCCCCATCACGTACAGCTGAATACAGTAATCAGACGTACGAGCAACTTTAAAGTGCTAAACTAGGGTAGATAAAGCACAGTTGAGCGCACGTGCCTATTAATATCGGGTCGCCTAGCAAACAGCAGATGTGCGTTCACACAATGCCGGTACGATAATGGGCCAGCGTCGTAGATGCTGGCCCATCATCGTACCGGCATTGTGTGAATGTAATGTTTTTTAACGGACGGCAGACGTTCTGTACGCGTCGTTACTACAAATAAGCGGATGTGCGCGGCCTTTCTACTTATTATGACTGCTGTCTGACGAGGTTATGACAGTCTAACAATGACTAGCCATTTTTTCTGCATCCTTCGCTCACTGCAAGGCAGCATTTATTCAGTTTTACGGAAATGCGATGTCGCCCTCGCATGTTTTAAAAATGTTGATACGATCATGAATTTCCGTTGAAGCGTAAATACAAAATGTCACGATTTTAAAGTGTAAATATAAAATTTCGTGAAAATACATATCCCAACGCCCCACAAGTTACACACATTCATTTTAATGTAATAATTTCTACATACATAAAATATGTGTGTTCGTCAACTCTTCTGTCATTAAATTACACCAGTCTTTATAAATAGTGTGCATCTATCAACTGTTATATACCGTTATCTATATTTGCGAAAAATATATTCACAAATCGACCTAAATCTTAAATCTAAAACCTAAGTCAGTCACGGATCGGCTGATATTATTTGTGTTGATATTTAAGTCAGGTCGATTGGTGAAACCGGGTCCATAGTGCAAACTGTTCTCCATTTACGCTACTGCCGAACTGGCGGACATGGGTGATTCATTGCAAGCAGGATACATTGAACCAATGTTGGTAGATTGTCTCGTGTTTGCTTTTTTGTCATTACTGAGCCAGATATGCCACCAGCAACATCTCCAAAACACGAAAATGACCCTGTGTTGGTTTAATGTTGGGCCAGCGTCGCAGACGCTGGTCTAACATTAAACCAACACAGGATCAATGTGCTGTGTTTGCTGGGTATATAGTAATGTCATGACTGGGTTGTCATATAACAGTCTTAGAAGTGCTATAGAAGTCGTCATTAGTGCCAGAATGATTGAGTAATTCGGGTGATGTACAAGGGTGACTGGTATAGCACTGTGGGGTAGGCTGCTCCAGGTTCTCTAATTGTCTTCTAGCCCCAAACAACCCTCTTGCCTGTTACGTCTAGCTGCCAAAAGCCTACTAATGACCACTGTAATGACACTCCGCGGGCTGGTATCATACCACACTCTCTCTCTGTGTCAAACCTTTCTTATTACTATTTATTTTCTTATTACTTTCATATTCACTGGTATGTTCTCTTTGTTTTGTTTGTAATTAAGTAGTGAGTTAACCCTTTGCCTGTTAATCACGACTATTGTCCGTTTTAACTCGTTTTATTAGCCGAATAAATCACTGTTATTTGGGAATTAAATGACTGTTTAAACGTCAAGATCTGCACATGTTTGGTGTCAAATTAAACAAATATCAGTGATTTTCAGCCGCTTGAAGTTTTGGATCGCGGTAGCGAGACACAACTTCAAGTGGCTGAACATTTAAATTATTTAATTCAGCAGGATAAGGGTAACAGTTTGGTCCTATTTTCTCACAAATTAACTGAGAAGCATTGCAGTTGCGCTGTTGGGGGAATTATTGTGTAAGGCGACACAACTATCTGAACATAAGTACGTACGTTTATTTATATATAATTATCATGATATAATACCATTTCCGCTTTGATTTTAAATCATCCACTAACATTTTAAAAGTAAGTTTGTAACTGAATATATCGTCCCCTTTAATAGGAAAGGGTGTATCTGCCACTTTGTAAAGTGGCAGATACACCTTTCATGTCCAAGGGGGCGATATACTAAGACATATTCACTCTATACAGTGGTCGGAGGTACAAGGCTGGAATAATAACCTACAAAATGTGCATCCGCGCCTTTATTCGTAGTCAATCGTACCTGGGTCGGCTATAAACATGACGACCTGTCATACACTCGCAGCACCATTGCCACCATCAAATATACTCGCCAAGATAGATGAAAACCTGCCACCAAAAACTAGCTGACCAGCGGCCATTCATTGTTGGCTCGCGGACTGACCGTTACTTGGCAGGAGGTATGATATACGGCCGAGTCTGACCTGTGGTCATCTAGCACTGGTCACTCTCGACGTTATGATATCACGACGTGATGGGTTCGCCGCCCGTGGGTGGCGGTCAACGCATCCTAAATACCGGTTTACCTGCCATATTGACTATACTGATGTGCGTGTGATGTGGCGGCCATTTGTTTCTCGTCAACTACCCAGAAAGACGTTGACTCAATGCTGGTTTAAGGCTGGCCCAGCGTCTACTACGCTGGGTCATCAAGTCAACGACTTGCGTTTGCTGATGATTTATTCCTGCAGCAACTGTCTTCGCCACAACGACCCTGCCAACAAACTTTCGACATTGAACCAATGTTGTATACGTGTTGGGCCAGCGTCGCAGACACGTACACAGCATTGATTCAACGTATCGTGTTTTCCGGGTTGTAACAACCGAAGATTCGAAATCACATCTCGTTTAACCCTTTAACCGCCATATTATTCAATCTGAATTTTACCCACTTGAAAATGTGTCTCGCTGACGCGATCCACAACTTCATGTGAGTGAAAATTATTCAGATTTGACAAAATGGAGGTCAACAGTTTTCAAATATTGCTAATTGATGTCATATTTTATCCTTAACATGTTTAAAATGTGGAACTTAATGTGCTAATAAAAAATGAAAACCCGAATATATGCGACACCGGCGGTTAAAGGGTTAAGACTAGCCTTTGTCTCCACCACTGACAACAGTTACACTACAGTGCAATGGTAAACAGCAGTAACTGCTTACTTGTAAAGTAAACAGTTACTGTTGTTTGCCCTTGTGCGACGGAGCTGACCTGTTAAAACTGTACTTTATTTGTTAATTATCGGACTTTGCGTCGCAAGCGTCGTACCGAATGTCGTAAATGACAATCATATAGGAAGCATGAATCAGCCTGCTCGTAATTCCAGTGCAAAATTACTCGTTGTTGTTTTATATTTATTTGGAGTAAGCATTGCTGCCGCAATTTATATCACTCTGCTTAAAATCTGGATCTGTTATTATAACAATGATTAATAGTGCTATATTTGAGATCTATACCTCTACATTTAATACATTTCACGGAAAATTATTTTTTATTATTCCATCTATGTCAGGTCTCAGTCCATGGTATGGGTTGTGCAGCTCTCTCTCACTATTGCTCTTTAGGCTACACATCCGTATCTAGCAAATACAAAACGACTAAAATGTTGTTTTAAAGTTGGTCCACCGTCTTCGACGCTGAATCGGGATAAAATTCATGCCGCCAGGGAATATTTTTTTCATAAATCACACTGCCACACATCTGGTCCAGAGTTGTAAAGGCTACCAGAGCAGCGTGGTGCCCCCTTAATGAGCAGGCATAGCTCTGCCACGTTAGCACGTTCCTTTGATTCCTGGATGAAGATGGATCAGATGGGGAGAGGCAGATAGAATCCAGGTATTAGATAGTGGACCGGGAACATTCCTCAGTCAGCGAGTCCTCTCCGGGATCAGTCCTTGTTGACCTACAGCGCTGATAAGGGACAGGGAAGGGATAAAGGACGGGGAGGGGGCATGGGACAGGGAGGGGATAGGGGACATGGGGGAGGTGTTCCTGGAGAAATAGCTGCAGTGCTCTACACCACACGTATAGGCCTACCTCCTTAATCTTTAACGCCTTCAGCGCGGGGACCGTCTTTAGACGTCAGATTCATTCTGACGTCTAAAGCTGATCCCCGCACTGAAATAATTAAAATATTTAAAAAGGCCATAACATAGGTATTCAAATGAAACGGAAAGAGTAACTAAGATATTTATGATGACTTCAAATTAAGAAACTTCTTTGGCGTCCATAGCTTATAGAAAAACATTTCACAAATATCGTATCAAATTTCTATCCACTGTGAACAAATAATATCCCTGGATATATACATTCAATTCCAAAGGAACAATGCTCCACAAAAAATATAATTAATGGAAATCTAATGAAACGTTTAAAAAATATCCCCAGTGTAATAGGTCTATGCTGTTCTGCAAAGCCAAAAGCCAGTAGCTGCTTACTTGTAAAGTGGGATCTGCTTACTTATAAAGTCAGCAGATACTGCCTTTTCGGCTTTGCAAGTATTGCTACGCCTGAAATTAAATGGGCTAATTGTCCTGATCTTTCGTATTTTGGACAATTGGGCGGTATTGTCTCGTGAATTATTTTATTCAGAATATGTCAAAATTCATGGAACATATATAAAGAGCATTAGTTTTTAAAGGGTTAACAAGAGGGTTCTTGTGGAGCCCACTAGTTCTTGTTCTGTAATATACATACAGTGGACTACTTTTTACAATGCCTCTGAGTTACTCTTTTATGCACATATAGTCTGTAAATCCACTTACAATCACTCAAACAGACCTTTCATTGAGTTTTTTGAGATGACAAGTTACAAGCTCCCTGATAACCTCTGTGATTCACTTGCACGTTGTATAGATTTGAGACTGTAGATGTGAGACGGAAATAGCCTACAGTAAAACTATGTCAGCCGTACTGATAACAAAACTACAATAGCTTGTCGCCAGGGAGATTACACAGGACTTTTTCGGAGAAATAAAAGTTTCCCCGCCACTCCCGTGTTGACCTCATATAATTCCCCTGGGTATTAACTCTGAAAGCGCTAAGTTTTCTTATTTAAATTTGTACCCACTTGAAGTTGTGTCTCGCTACCGCGACCCACAACTTCAAGTGGATGAAATTACTCATGTTTGTTTAATTTGAGACCGAACATTTTCAAATCCTGATGTTCAAACTCACATTTAATTCCCACTAGCAGTGATTTGATCGGCTAACAACACGAATTAAGCGTAAGGGGTTAAAATGAAGTATATCATATTGTAAAGTGGCAGATACGTCCCTTTAATTCCCAGGTGACAATATGTAATTGTCTAGCCCCAGGAATACTCCAAACTATACAACGCTTGTATCTTTCTATCCTATAGTTGAGCGCGGAGCCTCAGGGGATACTAATTTTTCGTGTTTTTTCAAATTATCCACGTTGTATCTGGCCTAACAGATTTGTTATTAAAACAGCAGATAAGCCCGAGCAATTCACCCGGCTAATCACAGGGCTGGAGGTGGTGGCGAACAACTGTATCTGGGTTCGCATCATATCTGGAAAATAAATGACACCACTCGCGGAGATTGAGCGCGCTGGTCAGCGTAAGATAGCATCAGAGAAAGTACAAGTATCAGCAGGCTGACCCTTTAGGTGCTGCGGGACCCCGCGGTATTTTTCATTCATTTGAAGCCGGCAATGCTGACGCATTTGCCAGCTTCAAAAGAATGAAAATACCTCACGTTTAACTATTAGACCTGTTATAATTTACAATAATCAGTTACTTGAGATCTGAAAATTCGCTGTATTTTTGCTGCATTTTTGCTGTTTAAGAGTGTATCCCGCGGACAAAGGGTGGAGAACAATCACACACGTACACAACAACACATGCGCGCGGCAATCATCGTGTCCAAAATTGACCTGATAATGGTATAGCCCTACAAATAACTGTACCGGTTACCAATTTCATAATCACAGATAAGTTTCATTTCATCGCGTGCATTTTAAATTTAACCCTTCAACCGCCAAATTATTTATTTTAAATTTTCACTCACATGAAGTTGTGTCTCGCTGACGCGATTCACAACTTCAAGTGAGTGAAAATTATTCAGATTTGACAAAATGGAGGTCAATTATTTTCAAATCTTGCTGGTTGATGTCACATTTTATCTTTAACATATTTAAAATGTGGTACTTATGTGCTGACAAAATATATGCGGCACCGGCGGGCAAAGGGTTAAAGAATCAATAATGACAAATCGATTTAGCCTGCCTTATTTCGTTTGATATGTTTACAGATATTTCGGAGTCAAGAAATGAACAAAATCGACAATTGAAAATTTCGGATTTAAAAACTTGGAACACTCCTTTCGCCATTCCAAGCAGACACGAGACATTCACCCAATGTTGGTACAATGTTGGCCCACGGTCTGCGACGCTGTCCCAACATTGTACCAACACTGGGTGAATATCTCGTGTTTGTTGGGTTGTTTTTCCTGTTTTTGAGTTATATCTTCACACGGAACAGTGTTTACAGATGAGTCAGGGTTTTCGCTCAAATTGATCCATGTGAACAACTATGTGATTTTTTATTGCGGCACGTAAATAAAGAGCACTGGATGATAGATTGGCATTCAGATGACACGAAACATATCCACTCTCTCAAGTGTTTTGATGAGTCAGTTCTACCCTTCACAATTCTCCCTAGATGCAAAAAGTATGTGAGTTTTTATTGCGATACCTGCAAAAATCAAAATTATACACAAATCAAGCCTTCAAACATTTAACAAACGAGACCATTGTAGAATTTGTTTAGATATGTATGTGACATTTTTGACACACCAGCAGTTCTCTCCTATTATCAGGAATATGAGACGAGGTATTTCATTATAGCACTAACAATAAAATTATATTTATCATTCTTCGGTGGTGGTTGTGGATACTCTGAACCAAAAATAAAATAGCAAGAATCTTGAAAAACACAATTTGGCCTACCATATTTGTAAGGGCAATGTGTTTTTGTGCATTAAAAGTTACACAACAGAACGATTGCGCGAAATTTGTCAAATTTACAGATTTCAAATAAGGCCGACATTATTATGAAATTAAAATGAGTCTAGTTTTTAATGGTAGGGGTATTTCTCATTAATTCATTCTTTTCATTACGTATAGTAATGTAATTTATATTATCTTTTTAAAACACCTTAATTTGTATACTCAGTATATCATGTATATATGAACACAGATTATATAGTTATCGACAAATGGATGGCATCATGCACAAGTGGTCTAACCCACATTTTAACGATTTTGAGAAAAAATCGCGCTGCGACATGAAGTACAGGATAAAACGAATAAATACAAATTAACACAAAAAGTCAACAAAATCAGTGACCAAATGATCTAACCATGAATGTGAAACTCGTATATTGATCAAGTTGTTGCTATCAAAATCACATATTTTCATTGTTTTTTTAATGTGGGTTAGCCCACTTGTGCATGATGCCATACAAATATACTATTCTTGTCAGTCTGGATCGGAGAAATTAGACAGGTGGAAATATTGTATCCGGTTTTTCAAACTGTTTAATCAGTCAACACTGCATAGGTGTAGCGGGGATTTTATGCGGATTATCAAAGCAGGACCCGCCATACGGGATCTTGACTCATGGACGTGCGGTGAGGTGCGATAATTCGTCTGGCAGACGATAATTGCGGTTCTCTTTGATCTCTGGTTGCCACAAAAACCTACTCCCGGATACAGATGTAAAATTAAATCGTGCACCTGAGAGGGCATATCCCAGCAAACATGAGACATTGGCTCAACGTTGGTTTACTGTTGGGCCAACGTCGTAGACGGCGGGCCAACAGTAAACCAACGTTGGGCCAACGTCTCATGTTTGCTGGGATCCGATATGGGTGCGTGGATTGAAATTACAGACTTCTTGGACTGTATCAACATATGGGTACTGGCGCCATTAGCTATGCTTGACCTAACTCTGTAATGGGGCATAATGTTTATACATAATATTTTATCATGGTGCGGTGGTCAAATTAATTGCACGAAGCTCTAACTTGTCAATGTACTTTGCATTACTTAATAGTTACATAAGCCTCAACCCTTATACAATAATGCAAATCCTGATTAGCCACCCAGGCTCGCAATAATGCGATTTTCATATATATGTGACATTTTTATGTACCAAGTTTTATATGCTGCGTCTGATGGTTGCTTATGAGGGTCTACTTTAAAATACATCACAGTTTACAAAAAATAACTTGAGTTCCAGGAGTACGTTTTTTACGTATTAAATTTACAAAGTTTTACATATAAAACATAGCCAAACATGAATAATAACTTGAATATGTACATTCCTTTCACGACAGATCGACGACTGATAATAGATGAATATTTCATCCATTATCGTCAAATCAGTCAGCTAGAAAAAAATGTCATATTTAATAGTGGGCTCACAGAAAAATAAATCATTGATGCCATTGCATGAAATATAAGCATATACTTTTTGGACCTTCCTATGACATTATGATATTATTAAATAAGTAGTACAAGTATTATAAAAGTATGCATAAATACAAAATGACACGTGAATATTTGTCCTTAATGTGGATGTAGCTTTGGATGATTTGTCGATGAATATCTCAGTTTTATCTCAGTGATATTATACAAACATGGATTATTTAAACAAAAAAAAATATATCCATGGTATAAAACGAGGATTAAAATAATTTCACCTGTTTTCTACAGTTAAAAATATATTGTATCAACAGAAAATAATATTGTGGTATTATATTTCTTAACTGATATGATTGTACACGTCTATAAAATATTTTTATATGAGTGCGTAGGCCTACAGTGTATGTGTTTGCACGTGCTCATGCATTTATATATGTTTGTATTTTCACAATCATGTATATATATATATATATACATAGATATATGTGTGTATAAATGATTAGTGTATGGATTTTGTATTTATTTATTTTCTATTACCTAATTCGTCCCCTTGGGTATGAAAGGGTGTGTTTACCACTTTGTAAAGTGGCAAATACACCATCCAAGGGGACGAATTATCATACTTTACAATATTTCCAATGTATCATTCCTGATCCACAAAAGCTGATCCACCACTCGCTCTGGTCGACGGAGGTGCCACCTAGTGAATCAGAATAATTTATATTATGCAGTAATCCACAAAAATCGCTCAGTCAGCATGATGGGAAGTAGACGGCAACATAGACAGCAACCTGTAAACATTTTTTTTTTAATTTAATTAAATCACGACTTGATGTACCTGCAGTACATTGTTTTATAAAATTATAAGATGTAATTTCAAACTAAGCCATGCCGTCAATAAAAGAAAGATAATTTAAACGTATTGTTTAACGTATTGTTAAAGGAGTATAGTCAGTGTTGTGCAGTCATAGGCCATATTAGTGTGTAAAATCTAGATATACAGCTGCAGTAGCCTACGTGTAGGCCTAGACCTAAGCCTTAATCATCGGACCCGGTGATTAATACATTACCTTAACCCTTTAACCGCCGGTGCCGCATATATTCGGGTTTTCATTTTTTATAAGCACATTAAGTACCACATTTTAAAAATGTTAAAGATAAAATGTGACATCAACCAGCAAGATTTGAAAAGAGGTGACCTCTATTTTGTCAAATCTGAATAATTTTCACTCACTTTAAGTTGTGGATCGCGTCAGCGAGACACAACTTAAAGTGGGTGAAAATTCAAATTGAATAATTTGACGGTTAAATGGTTAATGTACTAAAGACGTTTTCTGGCGACCTTGCAAAATAGATTTCAGAGATTTGCATTGGAATCCGAAACTTGTTTGCACAGAGAATCGACAACGATTGCCGTCAATTGATTATCTTTTCAAAATTGTTGTTTGTAAAGTTGCGTCAATTGATGCTGAGTAGATCAAGCAAACACCAGGTGCAAAAATGCTTGGTATCTTAGTTGGAGTAACAAGGGGTGATTATGCCTCTTTTTTTGAAAACTAAAAGAAAACTGAAAACTAAACGATTTTTTGGCTTCTCAGAAATGCTCGTTCGTATCGGCCTTCCGCCTCGCATTATTTGTTTTCCCGCCCTGGCTACATCCCTATCACTTACAGGCGCTGCTCGACTTTATATTATCGTTAAATTCATTATCACAGAGCATCGCAATAGCCATGAATCTGTAGATTCCTTGGTGATAGACTGCTTGCACGAATTTGCGCGTGAACAGTTTGTTTGATTAAAACAGTTCAGCGTTAGTCACTGTGTGGCGTGTTGTCATTGAAAAGTGTGTAGGCTAACAGTTGTCTGATTAAAACAGTTCAACGTTGCTCACTGTGTGGCGTGTTGTCATTGAAAAGGGTGTATTCGTTGGCCGTGCTATCCCTGAACAAATCCCAGCAAACATGATCCGTCAATCCAATATTTGTTTAGCGCTGGCCACCGTCACAGACAGTCGGCCAACATTAAACCAATATTAGGTGATGTCATTGTGGGCCAGCGCAATGGGTGATGTCACAGTTGATTGAGCAGCGCTATACAGACTCCGTCTGGCGAATGTTTATCCAGCGCCACATGCTAACGCCACCTGGTGACTAAAATAAAAGTAAAATGAAGACAAAGCAATCTCAAAAGATGCCCAGCGTCCCTGTTTTCATATAGGTAGATTCTGAAGCCATTCCCTATTTTCTCCAATATAGGACTATATATTTTTTTTTATTACGGTCTATTTGCATTTTTTTCCACTAAAATTCCGAAGCTGAAGGTTGATCTCTAATTTCACTTTTTTTATTACGTCGGTTTGGATTAATTTATGCTTGTTTACTTTACAATGTGAACTTGAATGCATAGCTATGCATGGTAAATATTGTATTTATTTTTGGAAGAAAAAAACAATTCACGGGGAAAGGATAATTTAGGTAAAATGCCAGGTTTTCAATGGCGAATCAAAGTTAAGGTCTTCAGGCTTAAGGCATTCAATTAAAAATTTTGAAGTGCCATAAAAACCCTAAAACGCTTATAACTTTTATTACCCGGACTTAAAACTTAAACTTGGCTAAAAATCAGGAACCCTGAAATTTTGAAAATTGTCAGGGGAAAATAGGCCTATTCCAAAACGTCTGGTTTATTCGTTTGTAAGCTCAACACCGTTTTAAAACGTACTAGGCCTACTAACTATTCTTTTTTTTTTTTTTCTTTTTGACAGAGGTCCCCTTATTGTTGAGTTTGGCTTACCAGGAACTACAATATGAGATCAGCGAGGTGGATGTAGCCATTACATGTCAGGTGCGGGCAAAACCCGATCCCGTCATCTCCTGGCAAAAAGACGGACAATCTGTGACGGCGGGAGCATATTATGACGTCACCGATGTCACAGAAGACATTAGGGACGGCTACGGCAGTGTCATTGTCACAAGCACGCTCAGCTTTACGGGTAAGAAACAGTATTATTATTTGGCATGATATCTCAGCAAACACAAATCATTTGTACAACATTTGTACAACGCTGGCCTAACGTCTTCGACGTTGGCCAACATTGTACAAATGTTATACAAATGTTTTGCGTTTACCGGAATAGGTCTATGAGATTTGATTGAAATATTAAACTTGTCCGTCCTTCTCAGCAACAACGAGATGTTGAACCAATGTTGTTATAAGGTTGGGCCACCGTCTCCGACGCTGGCCAGAGCTTGAATCAGTTTATGTCACAGTTATAACTTGCTTCTGAGTCAGAAATTTGTTGACTTCCAGCACCGTTTCAAGTCAACAAGATTTGGGGAAATTAAACCACTTGAAGTTGTGTCTCGCTACCCCAACCCACAACATCAAGGGGATTAAAATTAAGGTGAAAATTAAGGTAATATAAAGCTTGTTGAGCAATTGCAATATAATAATTATTTACTCCATGGTATTTAGGACATTTATGTCTAATAGAGCACTTAACGGGTAGCAGCAGCCGGGTTCCTCAATCCTGTATGTTCTCTTAGTCCCTGGAAGCTGGGCTATGCTAATTCATACGCATGGGGGTCTTGTCGTCGACAGCAAAGATAACAATAAATCGTACACGACGCACATCCCTGCCTTCTTTATCCACCATAAACCTAAATACATCCAGAATCTTGAGAAAGGGGTCCGATTAAAATTCGGTTTGTCTATAGTGCCCGAAAAAAAATTTTAGGCCTAGGCCTAAGTGTCAATAATTATTATTTTTTAGTCTTCTCATTTAATAGACTGGGGATTTGATAGAGGACCATTCGGTTGCCTTGTCCATGTGAAAATGGGAGTCTACAAAATTAGCTGGAGGAAAGGCATTGAGCGCTGCCACTGGTCTACTTTCTTGTAGTATTTTTATATGTCAGTGACAAATAGGCCCAGGCCTACTGGTGTTTTGGCAATTTTGGTCAATGTTATGACAATTTTCAAAACGTTCCTTATACAAGAACAAGCGCCACCTGGTGAATGACCTATTGCATATTCAATGCATAACGATACACCAGGTGGCGCTTGTCCTAGTCTCTAAGTTGGATGCTTGTAAACACGATAATTCACCTAGTTTAACACGTATCCATGCTAAATTAGATCATACTTTAATTTCATACTTTCTCAGCTGTCGGCTAATTAAAACGACGTGGCGTTGGGTAGTAATTTAAGCACATACAACTGAAATCATAGGTATGTGCCACTCGGAAATCCTAATAAATAATGCTTATAGCAACTGAAATGATATGCCTACCAAAAACAGCTCAAAACAGGCACAACGAGTTTTACTTTTAGATGATCAGAAAATATAATTGACAAAATATTTAGAATGTCCTGCCCGTGGAGTGGCGGGGTCCGATATTTCGTTTGCCTTGACTAACTGTTTCAAATATTCAGCGCCGGATTTACCAGTTCCATGGGACATGCTCATTCTCTCACATATGACTGTATGTCTGTATCAATAATTTTATTGTAGTTTTGGGGGACCCTATTCTGTAATAGTCATACAGCAACTGGTTGGTGGGGCCCTGTAATAAAATAAAATTCATGTTTCCCCGACATAAACAGCATCTGGCAGGGGGCCCTATTTCCTATTCTGTACCGATCGGTGAATAACTGTTTGGTCCCTTGTGTTTTACTGTTCAATGCTGATAATTTTCATGAAATTCACAAGTTTCCCTGCATCCAGCTGGCATGGCCGCATGGGCCCTAATCCCCTTCTGTACCGGTCGTTGAATAACTAGTTGGCCCCCTGTGCTTTAGGTGGCCATCATTCAATCTCCAGGCGGGGGGGCTATTTTTGAAATAAATATTTTGAGATTGATTTTTCAGGAAATAAATAATTGTCTGAAGGACATGCTTGAAATAAATATTTCATGGCCCTCAAAAAAAGTTTTGCCTCGGTTCGCTCGGCATTATTAAATGAAGCCAAATTTTGTTAAGCCTCCCCCCCCCCCCCCCATCAATACTAAGCCTACTTTGAGATCCAACTTTGTAGACAGGAAAAATCAATTTTAAGAAAGTGAAATAAATAAAATATTGCATAGGCCTACAGATATTGTAATAAAAATTATGGTAACATTCAATCTCCATGGTGAATGGTGTTACTGGGCCTGTAAACTTGCTGCATATACTAATATGTAGTCCCTACCATATTAAGCCTGGTACATTTGGAGGTTTAATAAACATGGTATCAGCAACAATGCAGCAATACAAAATGTTTTGGTTTTTTTTATTGAAAGTGTTTGTATTAGGACTATGTCATAATTAGGTATAAATCTATGATTTAAAAAACTAAAGGATAAATCTATATGGTGACAGTGACTGTCATATTATCAAATTCAGTGCATAAGTGCATGTTACGTTTCAAGGAATATACATAAAATCTAATTTTAACAGAATGCAAATTGACCCTCCTAATTGCCCCGAATTAATCTCAAGTAATCTGAAAAATCGTCTGCTTCTGGGGGGCTTGAAGTGCCCCCCTGACCCCCGTCTATTGAGGCCCAATAATTCTTTTGGCCTGGGGCCTTCACACTCCTGAATCCGGCGCTGCAAATATTTAAGTTGTATCTTTTGATTTTCAGGTACGGAGAGGGACGGTGGTAACCATCTACGTGTTGAGGACACCGGTCAGTACATCTGTACTGCTGTCAACATTGTCAGCACCACTGACATCACCGCCATTTATGATGTAGAAGTACATTGTAAGTAGAACTTTTCAGCAAAACTAATCACCCAATAAACCTATGATCATAATGCCTACCATTTTAACCCTTGTTCTGCTCAATTTTTGTCACTATTTTCAACAAATAAATAACTTGAAACTGGCAATCGCGTCAGCAAAGCCAGCTTACAATATAAAATGGTAAGTATAAGGCATTGAGTAGGAAACGGCTACGTAGAATTTAACACTTTGAAGCCATCGATCCCGATTGTTTTCAAATTTTTTTTATTTCTTTTATTAGCGCATTTAATACCAGCTTTAAAACATGTTGAAGATAAAATGTGACATTAATTAACAAAATTTCAAAATCGTTGACCCCCTTTTTGTCAAATCTGAATAATTTTCACTTACTTGAAGTTGTGGATCGCGTCAGCGAGACACAATTTCAAGTGAGTGAAAATTTCGATTAAGTAACTTGGCGGTTAAAGAGTTAAATGTAAACATGAGTTAACTTACTTTTAAAATTACCAGAATCGTCCTCAATTCTTCAAGAATATCAAATATTATTACATACGCCTAGTTGTTTTTTTATGATTGTATTTATCATTTCTTTTTTTTTCAGATGCGCCCGTCATGTATTCCCCCGAGCCGACTGTTGCCATCGACACCAACACCAGCGCCGAGCTGATATGTCAGGCGCACGCTCTGCCCGAACCCTCATTCCGCTGGTTCAACGGATCAGCGGAGATGCTGACCGGAGGCCGGATCCAGATCGTGACGTCACAGGTGGAGGGGGAGTACCCCTATCAGAGCGTCCTCACCATCACTGACGTACAGTACTCAGACCTGGGCTATTACACCTGCCAGGGACATAACGACAAATACACGTCAGATCTGGTCATACAGCTCACTGTCAAAAGTATGTAGTT
Organism: Flabesymbios commensalis; assembly: GCA_964017125.1. Lineage (NCBI taxonomy): Eukaryota > Metazoa > Annelida > Polychaeta > Terebellida > Flabelligeridae > Flabesymbios > Flabesymbios commensalis. The sequence continues at coordinate 70,891,410 of OZ024905.1, read as the reverse complement.
TTTTTCATTCTTTAAAATTGACCGTGTTGTACCTTAATGCTTAAGATATTTTTACATTGTTGACGATAATCATAGGATTAAAATATATAGATGGTAACACAAATATTTTATGGATCCGTTTGGAAATAGTTTGGGTCGATTTTCATAGACTGGTACTTTTAATGTTATCATGATTTTTGAGAAAATATGAGGGTATAACAACATGTAATATAAGCTTGATGAATCATCTGTGAATTTTTTTTCTATCACTGCTGTTGTTAAAATTTTTAAATGTTATACTTTCCGTTATAATACTTGTGCTGATTTACACTACCCTTCCCACGAGACGTTAAACCGATGATATTTTAATGTTGGGCCATCGTCTACTACACTGGCCCAACATTAAAACATCATCTGTTCAACGTCTCACTTGCGTGTTGATTTCTACTGCCAGCTGTACCTGAACCTCCCACCAATCTACACGCCATTGACAAGACGTGGGAATCTGTGCTGTTAACTTGGGAGGCTGGATTTGACGGAGGTTACACGCAGGAGTTTATAATCACATATACCTCACCAGGATCTCCCACTGTCAGAGTCAATGTAGGCTCTGTCACCGAGTACAACGTCTCCAGTAAGTGGCAACCATGCACTTTAAACCTTGAAGCGCTGAAATATTTTGCCTATATAAAACAAAGAGTTTTTTCAATTTGAAATAATCATAAATGTCTTGGTCTGCTCTTTCCGCTTCGTTTGAATACCTATGCTATGGGGCTATATATTTTTATTTCTTTCAATTGCCGGGATCGACTTTAGACGTCAGAATCTGATGTCTAAATTCGGTCCCCGCGCTGAAAGGGTTCATAATTATTTCCTAAAATGTTACTTTCATTTTTACTTTAATTCAACAAAAATACACAACTTATCAATACACTGTTTGCACGATTTTGCGCATAAGCAGGACTCCCAGCTAAATAGTTTAGTTTTAATCACTGTGTGGCGCTTTGTAATAGAAAAGAGTGTGACAGGACTCCCAACTAAATAGTTCAGCTTTTAGTCACTGTGTGGCGTGTTGCTAATGGGAAAGGTGTATAACCATTATAAATTATGGCCTGGTTTGTCAGACAAAAATCTTTAAAAACCTATGTCCCCTTTTCAGTTCAAATTATAAGTGTATATTAAATATACAAATACATATATAAATACAAAATTAGGGCCTCTAGTACGTTTTAAATTTTAAAATGCCAGTAAAATTCCATGGATCATTCGGTCTACCGAACAAAAAAGGATACGATGTTGATTTCATGTTGGTCTATCATGTCCAACATTAAACCAGCATTGGATTAATATCACGTGTTTGGTGAGTAAGAATCTGATCAAGACCACCTTACCAGTGTTTACTGGCTGCAGGTACATTTCCTTATATTATTTGTGTGATGTATGTTAAAGGAAGAAAACAATATAAATATTCATTTCAAGATACACATATTGCGGCGGTTATTCGTTTACAAAATTGTCATCGGATGAAAAAGTTAAATATACTCTCTTATTTCGTGGGATATGATTCAACTATTTGATGAAAAGGCACGAAATGATTTCGAAAATGTGGTCAGTAGGAAATGTTCTGCACCCACCCCCCCCCCCCCCCCCCCCTGTTTGTTAACACCATCGTCCATAGATAGCCCATTCATTCACCAGGTGGCGTTCCCAATCTAAATCCTTTAGGAAGTGAGGACTAGCGCCTCATAGTGAATAAATTTGAAACATTTCTAAAATTAATATAAAAGGGAGCTGAACGTTCTAGTTACATATTTAGTATCCGATTAAAATATTATGGTCGAAACATGGAAATTTCCGCTAAATTGTTGATAAGAAAAAATATAACCGTATGGATCTTCACTTGTATGTATTCGACCATTTTTTTTTACGTATGATGAAAACAGACTCAACTAATTGTTGTAGATTATTATCCTTTACAGATTTAATAACCTTACCACAGTATAAAGAGTTAGATTCATGTTGGGCCGATGTCACAGACGGTGAGCCTACATCATATCGACACATCAAATCGACATAAATATGTCCCTTTAGTGTCGTCTTCAGCGGAAATTTTTTCCTCCACACAATTGAGAGGGGAATACTTTAAATTCCCACTGTTTATTTAAACTTGTTTTTTTTTCAGATTTATTTCCTGAAACTATCTACAATTTCAAAGTTTTCTCAGAGAATAAGTTGGGTGGTGGCGAATACTCCAATAACATATCTGTAAAAACCGATGGTAAGTTTGTCTTGTGAACATAAATTTGTGAAAAGTGCTACAACGATTGTGTATGTTTCTATATAGTTACGTTTATTTCCTTTAGATTTTACCCCTTTGCATTGTGAGAGCATACCTATAGCGTGCTGTATCTTTATCGCGTTATTCTGTGTTATTCATTTAAACAAAGACTTGTTTTTACTTAAAAATATATAAGATTGCAATTATATACACTTCTTGAAATAAAAAAATGATGATATTATGAGATATATTTGCTATTCTCATATACCTTTTATTATTCTTATTTTTGACTGACCGATCGTATTAGTTTCTTCATGTTTCATTAGCACATTAAATACCAGTTTTTGAACATGTTAAAGGTAAAAGGTGACATCAACCACCATGATTTCAAAATCGTTTACCTCCATTTTGTCAAATCTGAAGTTGTGAATCGCGTCAGCGAGACACAACAAGCGGGTGAACTTTCCAATTAAATAATTTGGCGGTTAAGGGTTAAAGAGAAACAAGTACATACTGTAGTCATGGTAGTGAATGTACTTAGTATACTATACGGTACTTATTTGGCATATTTCTTGAATGTTATAAATATAATTTATTTGGCAGAATACATCATTCCTCCTCCTAAAGATGTGTTCTACTACCACAAGACGCGCACGTTGGAGTTTACCACACTGGATACTGGCCCGGAGCAGTACTGCGCCCGCGTGGACGTCCACGACGGTCTGGACTGGGACCTGTATGAGCCGTGCGCCCCTACAGAGGGGGGATCCATCAGGATCGCTGACGAGTGGCTGGTGGACATGATCCAGATGGCACACTGTCTGGATCGACGACCAAAAATCTGCAGTGACAATGTCACAGCCATAATCGGTGAGTTTAGTACCGACTGGACGCTGATCCACGGTTGGCTTCCCAGTAAAAACAAAACATTCGTATGACATTTATGCAATGTTGGACCAACGTCGAAGACGTCGGGCCGACGTTGTACAAATGCCATACAAATGTTTTGTGTTTACTAGGTTAATGTCATTTGGGACTGCTATCAGCATGATCAGTGGATTAAAATTATATAATGCTTCATATATGGCTACCCCTGATTATGCTGATGGTCACATGGCACACGGGACTTCAATGTGGTTAGCATGTTTCATTTATGACAACAACCAGTGTCAGAAACACAAAAAAAAATTATGAAAATAAAGCAAGCAAATAAAATTTGTAAAACAAGTCCATGAATAGGCTTTAAGCTGATGAAATGCTGTATAATAATAGCATGTAGGCCCTATATTAGAGTGAAAATCCTCCGTTATATAGGACGCGTCTATTTCTTTACAAATTACTATAGAAATAGGAAATTTTATATAATGGCTTTTTTGTCAGATACCTCATTTCATTATTTCTTGTGGTCATAATGTTTAATAAGCACATTAGACAAATGTTAGAATACGGTAGTTCACTATCCATTCCCTCTGAGTACAAGACGTTCAATCAACGTGAATGACGTTGATTCAATGTCGCTACAACGTCGTACGTTGGATCATCCTTAAAATGAGTTCATTTTGAAGTGGAATTTTTTGTCAATTACAAATATTAAAGTAGTTACGTGTAAGCCTGTTATAGCAAGTAGACCTGCGCTGTATATAGACCTATACGAAGTATGTACAAAGTATCAGTAATCACGAAACATTGGCCCAATGTTTAGTCAATGTCGGCCCACCGTCTGCGACATTGGGTCAATGTATCGTGTTTGCTAGATATTTCCCGTTATGACAAATCCCCTCCCCCAATCTGATCCAGCTGAATAATACCAGATTTCAGGCTTGATCGAGTTTGAAGTACACTTTCAATGGTGATCGCATAAACCTGGTATAATTTGATACTAAAAGTGAAATTCATGACTGACAGGGTCATGGCCGTGACCAGGATTTGATACACCCCGCTGTCACCACACAAGAGACTAGTTAGCGGGGGGTGTCCCAGTGGGCCCTCTTGTCGTGCAAAGCCAAAAGGCAGTATTTGTTTACTTTACAAGTAAGCAGATACCGCCTTTTGGCTTTGCAGAGCTGCATTGTCGTCACAGGTGAATGGATGAGATCCCACTGGATGGCAAACCACGGGGGTGATAATTATATGGGACTACCTGGTATGACGTTTCCGATTGATTTGCTGGTCATTTGAAGCCGTTCTGGATGAATGGTTCTTCGGAAATTGGCCTACTGGATTGATGAGAAACGGAAGACAATCACAAGCAGTGATATGTCCTAATTGTTCATAATTACCTACATTTAATATAAAATTAACGGATTGAAAATAACGCGTCTTAACATGTAGAATTATGTTGATTATCTTTGCCCTATCCGTGTTTTTTTTCGGGAAATTTTAATTGAATGGGTCTGGTGATCAAGGGAAGGTCTGTACTTCAGCAAATGTTTAGGCAGAACATATTGAATGGGAAGAAAATCTTTGAAGCACATTATTAAAGGATTTTTATTGGAACGATGACATGTTTTTTTTGTCTAACAAATAATATTTCTGATAATTAGGGGGCGACCATTAAAATAGCATGTGGGGCTGGAGCTTTTTGTAAATAAAAAAATTTGTCCTTTGAAAGTCTGAAATAAAAAATTCTCTGGACAGCCTGAAAATAAATAATCCAATATTTGTGGGAAAAATAATTTAATTCACACTTTCTGAAAAAAATGTATGTTGCTCATAGCCAGCCTGGAAAAAATAATGTAGTTGATACATTGCTTGAAATAAAAAAATAATTTGAACAAAAACTACAACCCCCCCCCCCAAATAAAAAATAATTTGAACAAAAACTACAACCCCCCCCCCCCTACTATTCAATGGTCTTCCCCTTATCATGCTTATATTATTGTGATCAAAGACAAGCGAGCTATGTCGACAGATAAAATTATATCCAGCAAACACAAAACATTTGCATATTATTTATACAATGTCGGTCCAACGTTGGTCCAACATTGTTGGTCCAACGTTGGGCCGACATTGTATAAATAATTGGTGGTCCAACATTGCATAACATTATACAAACGTTTTGTGTTTCCTGGGTGTAGGACACGACGTTACAACGTTACCAGGCTAAATGTTGATCAATAGTTGAAAATGTGGGAAAACAGCCTCTTGACACCTGACAGTCTGTCGATACCCATACCATGATTGTTTTGAAGTGGTATCCCTCACCACTTGTATCTCTGTATGGCGCTATATCGCTGATAAATATACCACTTGAGTCTTTCAACGGCTTATCGCGGGCTCATCAAGAATTAGTAAAGATTTTGACCCTTTTCTTCTAAAAGAAAAGGTACGACAAATCGTGATTGTGATACGTTTGTGATAAAACGCATATATAAAACGACTGACCGGGGGAAAAATGTCAAAAATAACGAAACTATTGAGCTTGTAAATGCAAAATTGCTTAATAAACTGCAACTTCTAGGAACTATCAAACAAGCACGAGGTGCATACGCAACGTTATTTTCATGTTGTTCCACGGTCTACGACGTTCACCCAATTTCAAGCCAATATTGGGGCAATATTTCGTATTAACTGCCCAGCAAACACCAACCATCTACCCAATGTTGGTCCACCGTCTACGACACCGCCCAAACATTGGTCCAACATTGGGTCGATGTCTCGTGTTTGCTGGGTGCACAGTGGGTAATCGGTCATACTATTCCATCGACAACCCTATTCACAGCTGCAGATTCATTAGCTTCTCTCTACAATACTGCTAGCCTTTTCCTGTTTCCTGGGGGTAAATGTTGAGATTGACTGTACTGGGGTATAGTATTTAGAAGCCTGGGGCACCAGCTGAGACTTTTGTGTGGTGGGTATAGATCTACAGCTCTCTTTGCTGTATTCAATCCAGCTGTTTATTTTGCGCTCAGTGGGATAACATAGCCGGCCCCTAAGCCTTGGTCCATGCTATTGGCTGAATGCTGGGAGAGTCTACCGCCCCGCAAAACGTGGGGGGACAGGCTGGACGTATTACACAAACATACCGTTTGTTTTTTCTCTCTACAGACAAAAACAATTAAATAAGAATATAAGTCATGTACTGTTTGTGAGGAAATAAAAGGTAGATTATTTCAAAATATAATCAGTCTTGAGCTTCAGAGGGTTATTCCTGCACCCCTCTATTGTCAGTGCTGGTTGAGTTGGTCTCGGCCTTCATGGCACTGTCAGGTGACCCACATGTGCTCGGCTTACTACACCTACCAATCTAATCAACAAGTGCAACTTTCACCTGCCTACCTGGCATATCCATATATTCTGGATTTACCTGATATATCTAGATTTGAGGGGACCTCATATCCGTATCGTCTGAGGCTGTCCGTGATGGTTTACTGAGATGATATCGTCGTGTTTGAGAGGAGAGTAGTACCCGGCCAGCTCGTCAGCTTCAGTCATGGGCGACGGTAAGCATTTTCTGTATAGTGTAGGTGTATACGCGCTATGACAATGTATAGGTGTAGTATTAATACAACACCGTCATTGTGTGTGTCATATCCACAGGTAGAAATGATTGTAGAGGTCTAGGAAAGATTGTCTCAGGTGTTGTAGGAGGCATCATAGGCCTAATAGTATATTATGTGTGTATAACCAAGCGATGTATTAATATTATTGTGACTCACTATACATGATATAGGCTATGTCATATAGAGCACCTGTAAATCTTATTCAGCCCCCACAATCGATATATGATATGTGTATAATACGATATGTGTATAAATACTTTATTTTGCTCATTTTGGGATGATACTTTATGTACCACTTTATGTAGGCCCTTACTACTTTATAACAGATCATATGACCCTTTAATTTCAAGGAGCGGTTTGTTCAGTTGGCTATTTAAATGGCTGTGTGCAATAATATGTTGACCAGAACATATTAACACTTTAACCTCCGGTGCCGCATATATTCCGTTTTGTATTTTCTATTAGCACATCAAGTACCACAATTTAAATATGTTAAAAATGAAATGTGACATCAAACAGCAAGATTTGAAAAGAGTTGACCTCCATTTTGTCAAATCTGAATAAATTTTAATCACTTGAAGTTGTGGATCGCGTCAGCGAGACACAACTTCAAGTGGATAAAAATTCAAATTGAATAATTTGGCGGTTAAAGGGTTAAACTCGATAAAATATCAAACCATGCAGTAATCTACAACGTCACTGTACAACTGAAAATAATTTATATATATAATATAATTAAATCATATTATAATCTATTATATCTATCAATATTATAGCAATTTTTCATCCACACAATAGGGTCTACAATAATATGGTTAGCCGTCTCAGATATATTTCAAAAATAATGTATTATTTTGCAATCTATTATTGAAGCCGTACAATAACCCTTTTAGCACAGGGACTGACTTTAAAGACGATCCCTGCACTGAGAGAATTAAAAAAATATCTAATGGTCGTAAACCCATTACATGGTATTCTAAGCCGTGCATGATGATTTCACATTGAAAACAAACCTTTGGTCTCCATGGTTCGTACAAAAATATTTCAGCATTGTAAGATTTGAGAACTTTGGTAAAAGTATACATTTATCAGTCTGATAATTATTAGGTTCGCATGGGGCCAACTTATAACATGTATAAGCCGACATTACATTTCACCCCCTGATCACTATTTAGGCCTAAACATGTTAAATTAACTTTGATAATTTAGCCACAATATGTTGCATACCACTATGTGACTAGCATGATATAAAACGTCATATTTATAACCATGATAACCTGAAACACGTGTGCCTGAACGATAACCATTTATGCTCGGTCCGATGCTGGCCCTGGCGTCGCAGCCGCTATCAGATATCGTGTTTGCCAGACATGCAGTGTCACCGCACATGTCTGGGACCACATGAGGACATGACTGATATGCCTATACCCAGAAAACACGACACGTTCACCAAACGCTGGTTTAATATTGGGACGATGTCGCAGACGTCGGTCCAATATTAAACCAACGTTGGGTCAACGTATCGTATCAAGTGTGTATACTCTCTTTATCTTTATCCACAATAAAGTAACTACTAAATTTGATTAACGACTTAATGATCGTTTTGTTACACTTGAGGTATCGGAGCATTTTGTGGCTAATTATTTTCTAATGAGAACTTAATTTGAAGAAACTCCCACACTTTTTATTCTGCTGCAGTTATCGTTGTCAATACATTTTTATACTATATTAATTGGAGTCATTCTTCTTTAATTAGATGCGGGACAGCAGTTGATGTAGAATAAAATAGAACATGTAGAATATACGAAATAACACAAGCCAATTATAACCATAAAAGTGATTATACTCATAGCGGAGGAAATATTGTGCACCCTATTTTATAAAAATGTTTCTCCAACGTTTAACCAACGTTATTTTCCATTTCTCAACTAGGCAACACCTTTTGGTGACACTTTTACAAGCAGTGATGAGTATTGTACTGTAATTATTTTATGGATCATCAGCGCATGCTCTCACGTGGTGGATACATTATTCTCAGGTTAACCGTTTAACTGTTGACTGGTTGAGTGGTCATCATGCTGCAATATGGAAAAAAACGCTGTATTACATTATTATTTTTATTATTTTACTCTTTGAAACGAAGGATGGTTCACCCATAGTATATGGTTTAATAAAAGGCAATAGACATGATAGATCTAACATAACATGTCGAAACTGACTCATTGCACATCTTTTATAATAATAATTCAATAACAAAACGTTTCAGGCAAAAGGATCCAACATAGATGAACGTGTCAAAAAATTGTTATGGTGAAATCACCCTCTAGCAGCCAGAGTGTCGTATGTGCCACTCATTTGAGTGGCACATGCGACACTCTGGCTGCTAGGGTCGATAATATTATGCACACTCAATATTACATCAGCGCCATTCTGAGGTGTTTCTAACTGCAGTGGGGTAATGGCTGGAATCACACTGTGCTGATTTGTTACTTCCAACCAGCCACGGGACTTTGAACCAATGTTGATTCAACGTTGGGCCAACAATAATCCAACACTGGTTCAACGTCGCGTGCCTGCTGGGTTGGCTCTTTCAGCAACGGAAATCATGGCGCGCGTTATTGCAATATTATTTAAGCTACTGGCAGAGTGTCTGCTTAGTATATTTAATCCTTTGACAACTCATGCATATACAATAGATTGGCATCTGTTAAATCACTAAAATATTTCAGAATTACCTAAACCATACAGACTGTTAATTAAGTTTATTCAGTCAATTGTTTGTCACTAACTGGATTTTATAATCGCAGAAGTAGCCCAATCCTGGCTAAATCTTGCACTGAACCCATAGACTACACTTTGTTTCGGATGTTATTTGTTTAGCCAGGGGACACAACTATATATTGATATTGTTTACATAAGGAAGCAGCTGCCATTTTGTGGGTGTACGTGTTGTAATGTATCCCACAGTGTGTATTAAGTCAGTTGTCGTACAGCTGTTTGTCCACATAACATATACTATTCCGCGCAAAACCAAAAGGCAGTGTCTGCTCACTTTACAAGTAAATAGATACTGCCTTTCGGGCTTGCAGAGCAGTACTATAGTGCCCTGCCCCTCTACTCACGCCCCTCGGGGCATGCAGAACGAGTAGTTATGTACGCACAGACCCTGCACTCAATCATGTCAATCTACCACCGTTTTTGCTGTGCCCAATAATTGGGCACAGCAAAAACAGTGGCAGATTGAGGGATGGGAGCAAAACCGTATCTTGTTGACGACTGTAAATTACAGGGAAGAGTGACGGAAAAATGACTATTTATCTTGAGAATAAGTGCTCTCTGAGAAAGTTCACATTACATGTCATGGAAGAAGGGGTTTTGAACAGTTCATGGGATGTCAAAAAGGGCTGCCAAATCTGCCACGATGTATTAGGCAATCTATATGACGCCGTAACACAAAACTGGCGTAAAACAACACTCACTGCCCGGATTAATTGGGAAATTGTGGTCTCTTATCTAGAAAGTGTTTTTTATGTTTTTTCTGGCACAATGTTTTTGGCAGTCCGAACAGGGTGGTTGACAAGACTTTAGTAACACTACTAATTGACGATTTATTTCACTCCTAGATTTTTTATGACATTAAAATTAGCCCCACATTCAGGTTTAGGTCCTATCCTAATAACAAAAAAATACTTATTTTATCCCTTTATCACATGACCTATTTAATCACGTTTCATTTCAACTCCCATGGGATGCCCTGCTTGTATTTAGGTGCAGATCACCCTTCTCAAACACAATACCCAGTGTTTACTAGTTTATATCTGACTGGACTAAACATGCTAAAGCATTGTGAGAGTATCTCGGCAAACACAAACGTTAAACCTGTGCTGGTTTAATGTTGGGCCAGCGTTGTAGACGGTGGGCCAACATTAAAACAATACTTGTTCAACGTATCGCAGTGGATATACTGGTAGCCATGACAGGATAATTACGAGCACTAAACTTCCTTTTGCGATCTCGCAAAGAAAATATTGCAAAACTCTTGTGCTGTCTTCAAGATGATATGCAACTTCCCATACACATCGATGTGTGTAACACAAGAAGTTGAACCGATGCTGTTTTAGTGTTGGTCTAACGTCGTTGACGTATTGGTTTAACGTCATGTGTTTCCCATGTTTACTGGGAAAGAGGGAAACATGTATTTAAGTGAAATTCTAAGCGCGGGCCAGGGTTGAACTCGAATGCCGACATGACAGACGACAGCCCTGCCAATATTGTACCATCCATTCCAACACGAGACATTGAGTCAATCTCGGTTTAAGGTTATCCCAACGTCTGTTACGCTGTGACAACATTGCGTCAGCATTGTATATTGTCTCTGTTTGGATACAGTCATACAGTATAGACCTCTTTTGAAAAAGCGTTTTAAATTGTTGAAATTTCGCCGGTCATGTACATGTGTACAATGTTCCCGTCTGCTACTGAGTTTAAGCATAATTCGTCCCCTTAGATATAAAAGGGTGTAACTGCCACTCTGCAAAGTGGCAGATACACCCTCTCATAGCTAAAGGGACGAATGTTTAAAACAGGTGTTTATTTCTTCGCCTTATTTATATGTTTATATGGCTTTGTCTCAACTACCGAGCCAACTTCCTGGGATTCGAAGAATTGCAGAACAATCGCTATGCCTATAAATGTCACACCCGACGCAAACTGTGACTATAGACAATGGGCATTAGTTCCGTCAACCTTCTGTTCCAGGGGCTCGCTCACTCGTGTTGTTACCTTTGATCTGTTAATTGACCACTGGGAGCAAAACACAAGCGTGTATGAACACTTATGTAATATTATACAATCAATATACGCATATATATATTATACAATAGTGACCGTTGTTTATGTCCATTCGACCAGGCCTTGCTTACCTGCTCACAGGTATATGAGAGGTCATGGTATTGTGACTCTATATAGAAGAACAAAGCCTATAGCGCTGCACCTTTTAATTACCAAGGTATCGCTTCTTGGATAGAACCATGTATTTTTTATGTTCGTTTACGTGACCTATGCAACAGTTCTCATGCATTGACGTGATATGTGGAATTTTTCAGAACACTCGGGACGTTGTCCCGGTGTTGTATCAATGTTTGACGACGCTTGTCATTTACGTTTATACATCACCACACGGAATACCTGAGAAGACAGACAGGTTGGTGATGTGACCATGTCGAGTGGTTGGACGTGTCTAATATCTAAGGCCGGTTGACAGCTCAGGGTGAAAATCAACTTCTCCGTACTCAATATTCAATGAGTATTTGCGGCTTTGTGGTGGGTGTACAGGTGCTATGTGAGGTAAATGTATTCTAAAAAGTTTTAGGAAATGTGCCACCAAAGAATCGTATGAATATTCCACTATATATAACATTATAATATGGAGCGAAAAAACACCTTAAACTGTTAAAAAGGACAAAGCGACAAAGCATGTCGTCACATGTTAGACACTGGATTTAAATTCTAAATCCCGCACGCTGTGGTCGAGCACGTTTTCTACGGATGTTCCGTGTTAGAACAAAGGACAAGTGTTGTCACTGTATCTGACAAGTATCGTGTGGTTGTGTTGGACCTGCGGCAGAAGCACGTTCATGATTAGTGTATTGTATGCATGCTAACTGAAAGACACATTGTCTAGTTATGACCATTTAGACATGTTTGTTCCCACAACAGTCTGTATGGGCCTACATGGTATACAACCTATAAAACTACAATATGTATACCAAGTTATAGATTTTATAGCAATTTTATTGCTAATATTAGAAATCAAATTTTGTCCGTGTAGGCCTATACATAGGGACATCTGCGGGTGCTTTTATCACGGTTTAATTGGTTTGATCGAGAAAACTTGTTTGAAACAACTTGTGTATTATTGCAGGTAGGCCTATATCTATTCTATACATACCTTCGGATAGCCTACGATATATCGTAACTTGTACGAGAATATGGGGTGAGAGTTTCCGATCTAATAAATCAAGCTGACAACAGGTAGTTATGAGTTGAGATCTATTGTTAGCTGTGACGGTAAATATGCACCGATAACATTATAATTTACCTCCATTATCATGACTAGAAAAATAACTCCCCCCCCCCCCCCCCAAGATCTGTATTTTTAGTAAAAAAGGCCGTCCTGGCCTAGGTGTAAATATAGGACGCACTGATGACCTTCAGGAATTCTAGTGATTTCGTGTATTATTTTACATTTTGACAATCGAAATAGAAAAAATACATTAACCAACCATGGTGCCCTAACAGACAAAGTGTTGAATAAGACACTCATTTAAGTGGCACATACAACACGTTGCCTGCAAGGGGACTATATCAGTTGTATATGCTCGCAATAGTTTAACGTCACGTAGTCGGTACCATTATCGAAAATAGCATAAATTCAGTGCAAGGTCGTCAGCAAGATACATCTAATCTTGACAGGTACTTGTCAAATGTTTGAAGCTATTCAAATGGGTTTCCAATAATCATCAGTAATTACTGGTTTCTGATTGAAATGGCGTCGATCCAGTTTGTACGTGTGGCAACACGTCCCACAGATTGATCGCTCACAATAAACACGAGACGTTCACCCAGAATTGGTACAATGTTGGCCCAGCGTTGCAGACGCTGGGCCAACACTGTACCAACATTGGGAATGTTTTGTGTTTGCTGGCAGTTTTGTCGTATCTGCCAATTTTCTTGTAGAATGACCCCCGACCACTTGTGATCAGACACCATCGATCTCTTAACAACTCCTGGCTGTATGCTAGCGCTCGATAACCTTGATAAGTGCCAATCAATTAATGCGACTTAACACATCACTGCGGCCTGATAGCTAGATGTATACAAAGGAGGTTATAATGACTATATACGTGATGATATAGTACGAGGTCTATATCAATAGATCACACTACGTGAGCGGCGTATAAACATGTCTAGGCAACGTATCTCATATTTTATTAATATATATAACTCGTTGATATGCATGTATTTCTTTTGTTGTCTTCCCAGTACAACATACATGCTGGTAAATCGGAAAAAAATTCGATGATTTCTTTTTTGCGATTTTATTAATTATACGTGAAAAATTATCCAAGTACGGTTTAACTTGAAAGTAAAATATCAATTATTCGCATTCTTTCTGTAAATTCAAAGATCTATAATTTCCGTTTACAGCACTAAGTTATTAGCTAGATTAACCATGTTAACTGTACGACTAATACGTCAAATAAGTGAATCAATACTGATGATACTGTTGTAATGTCTGCAAAATTGAAAATAAACATGTTTGACTTTGTTCTGAATCTATAAATAATATATCTTTACCTTGGATTTGAGATGAAGTATGTTCCTCTTTAAAAGGTGATAACTACACGCTCTAAAACTCCAAAGAGATATATTATATTGATTTTACCTTAATTATGTTGATAATCTGTTAATGACGATAAAAATCTTCAGATACTTCAATGCACGAGTTAAATTTGCGATATTTCAATGATACATTCAATATTTGAAATGTTATCCGAATGACATTTTACGAATTATATTGTCGCCATTAGAACGATCAGATCGTCTGCTTGAAGCTATATATAATACAAAAGTATTATTGTTTCTAAAAAATATATATGCCTACATTGTTATGAAACGCTACCAGTATGCTTCTATTGAACAAGATTTTTATTGAGCACTGTGGATCGCCATTATAAGAAAAACAAGGTTGATGTTTTTTCCATTAAACATGGTACATTGGCCCTGTATTGATCTAATGTTTTCTCGCCGCCTGCGATGATGGCCTTTTTATGCTGAGCACCCTTTTCACATTATGTCATTGCATATCCTTAACAATATTTATTCAAAATAAAATGGTAATATCCACCGACATTGACCCATTGTTGGTTTATTGTTGGGCCAGCGTCGTAGACGGTGGACCAACATTGAACCAACAATGGCTCATTGGTATAATCCATCACAATAAGGAGGTTCTCGGCTTAAATTTCATTAGATTTGAATGAAAAGTAAAATTAATATCTGGAGGCAGGGAATATTGAGGTTCGACCCTTACTACCCTGAAATATTTTTGTATAAACCATGGAAATCAATTTTATTACAATATTGAATCATCATATTCCGTTCCCAAAAACAGTGATTCAACCTGCTAATCAAACACTATGGTGGTGCATAGCGCTGAAAGGGTTAAAGTACATGGAATATAGACCAGTGGACGCCACGTGTTCGCTACGCCAGCAGCCATCTCCAATGAGGAAGCATCTGCTCACACATGTTACGGGGAGAAAATTATCGTCTATCTTACTATATTATCGTACCGTATCGTAGCCCTACGGTCAGTATCTGTGCGGAGGGTCGCCATCCAGGCGAACAATAAAATTATGACGGCTCAATGCTGGGCCAACGTCTCAAACATTGGCCTAACATTGAGACAAGGCTGGAGAATGTCCTAGTGTTTTGTTGAGATGTGAGAACATTTGTGTAAGATTAGATTTTTACTTGGGAGGAGTTTATTCTTGGTCCTGCAGCATTGAGCGAACGCTGCCAGAGCATGTCGTTCATGTCCACTGAGATGTGTTCAGCACGAGATGTTGAACCAATGCTGGGTTGATGTTGGGCCAGCGTCGTAGGGTTTGGACAGCAGGTCTTGAGCATCTGTCCACAATATACCAGATTTGGGGGCTGTGGGGTGTTTTTGTATCGTTGCTTCGATCGTGGATAAAGCAAATATTATGAATATTGAAAAAATACAACCTGTATTGATCCTATATGGAAGAGAGCTATCGTCGACATGTATATCATTGTGGCACCAAAAGGGCCCCATTCAATCAACATCTATAATGCCATACAAAGCATGGATTTAGCCTCCTTGATGCGACGATATTTGCACAGTTGATCACCTCGCACCTCTTTTTCTCACACTTTAGTCTAAATCACACAGCTAACAATGGTACTGCAATCAAAGAGGCTGTTTTCAGCCTCTTTGATTGTAGTAGCATTGTTAGCTGAGAGACTTAGACCCCTTGGTCACCATATACATGATATACCGCCAGCCCTATGCACACGTTAGTCTGAAATACTGTCGTGCAAAGTTAAGAGGGAGTATCTGCTTACTTAACAAGTATGACGATACTGCCTTTGCAGAGCAGAATACATCATGATAATTTGACAATAACAAAATAACATTATAATGAGGAAAATGGATGTTGTTGCACTATATTCCAACATCACAGAACGTAACTATTCCGACACTTAAACATAGTAGGCCTATAGACATGATAGATGCTGATTTTCGAACAATTTTAACGTTCAGCAGACAACAATTTTTACCAGATATCGTGCTCAGCAGACCTTTTGTGCTCGGGGTTAGTCTTCTAGTGATAAACACCTACTTTTCTATTCAAATTTCATCCTCCTTACATATCTGCATAATGTCTGTTGATAATACTTCTCTACTGCACGTTGCAATGATAAACGACGCATTTGCGTGAGAAGAAATCTATTTCTATTTTAAAATATAGTCGTGTTACATCAATTTATTTTTGTAATTCACATTTCAAACATAAACTTTTGGGTAATATTTAATTTCTGTACATATACTTTACAAATTACTCATATGCGAGTCAGATACCCTATGGGTAGATTCACCAGAATTATTTTCCGCCTTTGGATCTGAAAGGTTTTACAGTTATGTTGAACGAGGGGGAAGTGGGTGGGTGGGGGTGGTCGGGGACAATGACATGGGTGCCGGTTTGATATTGTGCAGGTCGGCCGTGCGTCACCGTCACGGCCTGGTGACGCTACTAACAACAGTGTGACAGCCATGACCATGACCAGGTGTGTATGTGCGTGCCAGTGTCACAACGGACGCCGGCTCAGCCCTGTTTCAATGCCGGACCAGCGTTTCCAACGCTGGTCCTGCATTGAAATAATGCTGAACCGTCCCACCTCACCTGTCCACATGCTATCCCACGACGCGGCTTCTCTGAAAAGCGTTCCACAAGCTTGATTTCAAAGTGCCTTCGAAAATATAAAACTACTGGAAGAGTTCCGCCATTAAATTGGGTATATTATCCCTATCACACTTATGTTTATTCGAACGCACGCCTGCATGTGCTTTGTGTTCAATCGCTATATCTCATTTTTAACTTGTATGGTGGTTTATAAAAATATTTCTGATGTGATTCATCATCCATATTTGTATTGATTTTATATTAATAGTTTATCATTCTTGAAACATATTGGAATGTTTGATCATTGTGAATTTGCACAACAATGATCAAGACAGTAATTGTTTGCAACTATTTTGTCGAACTATATACAAATCTCAAGATAATGACTGGTTGACACCTAACAGATACTTCTCAGTGATCATGCACAACACAAATGTGATTGGTTGTGTACCACTACCATATACCTGATGATTTAAATAACGAGGGTGACTTGCCATGCTAATTGTTAGTGTTTTAGTTGCGATAAAGTGCTAAATTATAGAATTTAATTTTTCACCCACTCGAAGTTGTGTCTCTCTGTCGCGACCCACAACCTCTAGTAAAAATTACTGAAATTCTGTTAAACGCAGTGACGTCACCGGAAACCGTTTTGAATGGCTACTCGGTGAAATAATGTTATGTAAGACACCCCTCCCCCATACTAGATTGTATTAGCCAGGTCGGTGAAAACAGTGGAGGTCAAGGTTATTGAGTTTCACAGAATATAAACAATTTTAAGTAATACATACGCCAATCTTTAAAACTTCGCTTCCAATTTTTCCCTAAAATTATCTGGCTTGAAGGACAAGCTGTAAGCGCATATAGACGTGATTCGCACTTAAAGGGTTAACGCTGATGAGGTTAACTGGTTAATTGGGGAGATACGTTGTTATGTCTTTGTTAGCAGATGGAGAGAGATGGGGCGGCTGGTCCCCATGCTCTAGTTACACTGAGATATAGACAGAGATCTGTAGATTGGCGGCAGGCAGCCGTGCATGTTCCCGTAGCTATATTTAACAAGCCAGCAAGCGCAAGACGATGACCCAATGTTTAAATAATGTTGGCCCACCGTCTTCGACGTTGGGCCAACATTAATTAAGCATTGGTTTAACATCTTGTGCTTGTTGTTTAAGGTTTGTAGTTTACGGTAGATTACACTTTTCACTCAGGAGGTTAAAAAGAGATGATGATCAATGCAATAAAAAACGAGACCCATCCCGTTTCAATATATGGCTGCGGGGAATTTATACCAATGGCTAATGCTATCACTGTGTGTGAAAAAAATGTTATAGGGCCAGGGATAATAAATCTTCACCCGGGGAATGCATTCCCGCCGTGTATAGAGCCTAAGGGCGGGTCCAAACAAAACTAAACTGGGTTTGTGACTGCGAACCACGAGTCGTTGAGCTAACGTTGTTTTAATGCTGCCCCGCCGTCTTCGACGTCGGCCCAACATTAAAACAACATCGGGTTATTGTCATGTGTTTTCTGGGCTCAGGTTTAGATTGGCTGAGACCAGGTGAGACTATAACTCTAGCAGGTGAGGCATGGGCGGGCATCTGTTCCGAGCCACCTGGCTAAAGGGCTGAGGGGCCTTGCTGCCTCCTCTCAGAACAAAAAACTACTCCCTGTCAGTGGTTCCTAGTTTTCCACTGGCGGTGTACCGACGTTGGGTCAATCTTGGGCCAGGAGAGCGTCTCGTTTATGTTGGGATCCTCTCCACAAGCTGCCATGGTTCAGAGGCTGACGGTTAATTAGGATGAAGTTTATTTACGCCCACTCCAGTCTCTAGAGAATCTTCTACAAATTGAACACGCAGCTGGTTCGTCACAGACTAACTGTCTGATTTAGGATCAGTTTTTGAGATAAATCTCAGTTACTGTTCATTTGGAGGCTGGTGTGGATTTCTAACTGACACTTGCTCTTTATTTCCCTGGGTGTAAAGTTTTGTTTTGCATCAATCAAGGAGTTTTTATCAAGCTCCAATTACATAAATGGGAATTTAGGTTTATATGTCGGTTTATATTAGCCTACTGCTCACCTATACATACCGAATTAAATTGTACTGTATTAGTTATGGTTTAAACATGTTAAAGCAAACCTTAGAAATTATAATTTAATTTATTAAGTACAACTTAAAATAGATCCATGCATGTGTTTACCATAATGTGGCTGTGTGGCGCTGAACTCTTTAGGACTTGACACAGACATTATGTCCGCTCAACATAACAGTAACAAAAAGACGTCAATTAACATTCAATGACTGTAAATGAGAAGAAAGAATTTCAGAAGGGGAAACAGATGATATGAAACGGTATGAGTGATTGTGGCTGACTTGTCACGGCTATAACTGGATCCCACTGAACCATGTGATGGAAGACATTCTTGACACGTTTCAAAGTTTGTGAGTTAAGACATGGTGTTGGGGTAGATCTTGACCAGCAAACACAAGACGCTGTGGCAACGTCGGAAGACGTTGCCCCAGCATCTTGTGTTTGCTGATCCAGCTCACCGACCCCACAGTATCCTCACAGTCACTAATCTGGATAGCCAACAGCTGATGGCAAAGCCACTATAACCAATAACCGATGGTGGTAGGTGGGTTAGTTGAATGATGGACTGCGAGTTTAACTGCAGCTCCTGTACCCACGTTGTTGCTACAGGACGGTTTACCTTAGTTCTTAGCCAAATACAATTTGTCAGTATTTACCCAAGTGAAATACATTCATGTATAACGAAGTTCAGTAGAGGTTGGATCAGTCTTCCCTCAGGGCTCAGGCTCTGCAACCTTGTGATGATAATTTATGACAGTGTAAAAATCTGGAAACAACTACTAAAGATAGGCCCTTATTATTATATTTTCAATTTCCCAGTGGTGATTTTGTTTAAGAAAATGCCGATATTCAGTTTTGAGCTATGGGAATGAGTAACTACACAATTTTACTGGTTAAAGATGGGTCATGGATCAAATATTAAGATTGTCTCAGACCACGCCCCCCTGGTATACAATGACATTCTCAATTCATGTAGATGTATCGTTTTGTTATTACCAAACTAAATAAATAACTTTTTGTGGGGATTAAACAAGAACTTCGTTTGAGGAAGAAACCTTTCCGCACATCCATGGAGACCAATACTATCTGCGGTGTTTGTATTGGACAGCAGGTAGGCTTATCATATCATCAGATTGTTGCCATGACTACGCCAAGGTGTGCTTCGTAGCATCCCTGACAGATTGTATGTCAGTCGGTATCTCCACAGGTGGCATATACTCAGATGACACCAGAGGCTGGCTGAAGTGTGGCTCATTGATGGCAGACGCTGGCCTAGAGATGTCCCGAGAACTGGAGATCGTGGCCGACGTCTCCACTTCAGCAAAATCTCAGTATTCTGTATACTGATGAGCAGCTAAATCTGCATCAAGGTTACCGTTCAAGAGACGTCCACCTGTGGTGCAATGACGCCTGTATGCTGGGCCAACATCTTATAATTATGCCCAATGTTAAGCCAATGTTGGTATAGTGTCATGTGGGCATGGCGTCTGTAAGATGAAGTTATGCAGCCAGTGGTGTGGCCTCCCCGCTGTGGCGACGCATGGTATTACAACACGGCTAAAGATAGAGGGAAACTTTACGAGGGCTCACCTAGATCATGTAGATATACAGACACTCTTATCGATAAACAACTCGTTATGTCTGATTGCATTGGTTTCAAACAATTTTTTTGTATATATTATATCTGACACTTAGTTCTCAAAGATTGTTATATCAAAGTATAGTATGATGAGATATCTGTCCCTGCAGATTCCTTGGTGCGAGAATATATATAGCTAAATACTTTTCTCTGACTTGTAACTTTTGCACTATTATAAATATAATTCATATAGTATGAGCAAGGATTAGTATGAGCAAAGAAAATAGAATCTATTTTCCTTGGCATGAGTCAGAAGTTCTAAAAATGTGAAATAAAAAAACAAAATTAAAAAAAAAATAACAAGAAAATGAGTGGTAGAGGAGCTACTCAGCAAACAATTGTATGACAATCTTCGACTTTGGTCTAACATTCTACAAATGTTTTACAAATGTTTTTCGTTTACTGTGTAAACTTAACTAATCTAAGCCATGCTGTGTGATATTAGAAGCAGCACTTGACATGCACACTTACTTTTCACTTCAACTAGTACTTGTAGTAATTGGCTTTAAAACACGAGAAGGAGTTACTGGCATAAAAGACACGTTGTGAAAACTTAGTGTGTGCAAGGTGTGTGTGAATAACGTGTCATGATAACTAAGTATGATCAAGGAGACCTCGGTATAAGAGTAAATAATATGATTTGTCAAGTAGCCCCCAGAATGTTCTGTCCTACGGAATCTCGGCACGTACAGGAGACACAAAGACTAAGATCTGTTTCACTGTTGGGCCTGCAATCCACCAATGCTTGACAATATCTCGCTGAGATATGAGTGATGTGAGAACATTTAAATAAAGCCTGGTGCACGTATTCTATCCATTAATAATACTGACAAGATAAGTGGGCTGACTAACCCTGAAGTACGTGGACGGTGAGGGTTGTGAAATAGTGTATGGAAACTTTGTTTCTTTTCATAGAATGTTATTTATAAAACTAAACGTAATACTGCAATTCTGCCTAACTTATGACACTTATAGATAAGTGGATGAAAACGCAGAACTTAGCATTACACACCCAGCAAGTACGAGATATTAAACCAATGTTCGTTTAATGCTGGTCCCCCATCTGCGACGCTGGTCCGACTTTAAGTGTTTATTGGGTTTGTGTGTGTTCCGTGAACACAACCTCCGTATCAATACCATGACGGCGTCCTTTGTTGTTGACGCTCTGGTTTCTAGAAGGTTACGAAGTATATTTATATTTCAATTCCACAGCCACAGTACCACCTCTGTTTAAAAGTGACTTCAAACAACATTTTTATTGTCCTTGCTTATCACAACCAAAGGAAGCTTTCCGAGCGAAGCGGAAGTTGTTTCTTATAAAATCGTAATTTGTCTATACTTACATTCACCTGTGTATCTTCGTAGTGATGACACTACTATTTAATCAGGCTGTTTGCTTTAGACTTGGAGACAAGCATGCGGTTAGAATGGTCGGTGTCTTAAGTATTTGTACACGACACCTGGCAATGTCAAACTCATCTCCACTCCTGTCACGTCTTATCTACGATTCTGTATCTTTCTTTGTTCTTCAATCTGTGTAGTTCGGTGATAATTCTGCAACTCATTTTTACGGAAATTATTTGCACATACTGACACGTTATTTGCCATAACAGTATTATATTCTATCATTTGACCATCCTTGCTTTGAACAAGGGATAAAAAGTTCTTGTTTTGAACGATCTATTTGAATTGTGTATGGGTTTGGCGTAAAAAGTAATATCGCTATCTTGCTGCATGGATACAATATTTACACATGTGACAAACTTCTCATCAAATAGTACGAGACTTTAACCTTATACTGGTTTAATGTTGGACCAGCTGCTCCAACATTAAACCAGTATAAGGGTCAAAGTGTCATGCTCCCTGGTTTGCCTGATCCGTGGCGTCCATATTTGCTCTCCGTATGTAAAGAACCCGGCTATATGTGTGCTCAGGATCTATTTTGACACTGAGAGTGACATTATCCGTTGGTCAACAGCAATGTGGACTTCCCTCAGTGCAGGATAAACACTACAAGTGTGCAATTTAACCTTTGTTAGTTGGTTAATGATATTGGCCATATGTTTCTGTTGTTACCATGGTTACATTTTTTCATCGCATTTTTATAAGGCAATTGGTATTTTCCTTACTTCAGATAGCTTCATTTTGTGGGGGGGTGGATCTAAGAGCTGTTGACCGAGATTTCCGCCACCTGATTGGTCGAGATTACCATCTCAACCAATCAGGTGCTTAAGATCTAAAACAATCACTTGGAAAATGCTTGGATATAATTAGACAAACTACATTAATTTCGATTCGTTATGTGCTCGGATGTCAAGAATACGAATACACGGATAATTGTTGTTTTTTCGGATATCAACTTATCTCATCTTCTCTACTGCAAGGCTTGACCACGCGAGGCGGCGGAGTCAAGCATTGCTGTATGGAAGATGGCTTATCTTGGCTCTGTGTATTTTATCCAATAGATTCTCCAAATTATTTACGTGTGTGGACTAATTTTACGATCAGTTTTTAATGCCAGGGTAATATGCCTCACAGAAAATACATCACTCGGCCTGTTTATCTATAATTTATTGATACATGCATATTATCTTGTTTATTATGTTAATGTAATGTAATACGGCATATAGCCGACATATGCCGGCTACCGACAACCACTTTTCACAAAATACAGAATTAAACATGTTTAACATACATAGGTTTATTTCTTCAATTTCAGGAGCCAAGTTTTCGATTGACAGACAGTTCAAATAGCACCCTATTCACATCTGTCTGTAGATTATAGGGCTTAATTACATAGCTTACAAAATAGCCTAGCTATCGTCGCCTCGGAGCTAAAGGATCCTATCTGACACGCGTTAGAGTGGCAGATAGGATCCTTTAGCTCCGAGGCGACGATGGTCGGAACACACGTTTTTTTCCTACGCAGCAATCGCTATTAACGGTGATCCATTTATTAATAAAACTATTATTATAAAATTGTATAGACTATATGAAAAGTTTCTGCTGGCATGCAGGTAGACCCAAATACTTGCTATAGGCCTACTATAAATGATTTAGTTATCAAGTATCATGACCGGATTTTATTCTGATCATAAATAGATTATGCCATTAATGTAAATAGTATACGGGATGGTGATTAAATATCGTATTTCGTTTTGTTATGAATGAGCCCATAGTTTAACGGCGGATATAGGCTACAATGGTATCTGATCCTCGATTTATCATGATTTTAGTGATGACTGGCTCGATGAAAAGCTAGATATTTTGATAATATAGTTCCCCCTCTTGTTGCATATTGACAACTTGAAATAATTTAAACAACATCTTACAACAAAGTACTCCTAGTTGTCTCGACCAGCTTAAGGTACATCCACCGTTAACATCCTTTAATGTTATCTGTTTTAAATTAGCACCTACTTTATTTGAAGTTGTCTCGTTGACGCGACCCAAAACTTCACGCGAGTGAAATTATTTAGATTTGTCCTGCAGGAGGCCGAATAGCCTATTTTATATTCCATCTAAACTTCTAAATTCTTGCTGTTTTGTGACACATTTCACTCTCAGAATCTGATTTAAAGTGATAAAGACCAGGCTTTAAAAACGATATTGGTCGTGATTGGTTTAAAGGGTGGACATACATGTTGTGACATTATATTGCTACTTGTTATTTTGACAAGAGTTCAATTCTAACGGAAAATAAGTATAATAAGCCTATACGTTGCTGATCACGGTTGAGTGAAGACAGTAAACTTGCAGATGTAATTGCTTCTGCAAATGTTCTCCACATTTTGTGCGGTGAAGGTGGGGTGACAATATACAATGTCACAGTTAATGCTGTGTGGTTTGCTCTATTCCAATCCCGAATCGTCATCATATAGACGCAATATTCCAAAGTGCTTGAAGCCCTACAAAATGCATTTTGGCTGCTTAAGCCATAATTATGAAATATCACTAGAAGAAAAAAGTAGTCACCACTGCCTCAGAGTGCATAATTTTATTTTATTTCAAATCTGGTGAGTCTTCAAATCGTTTTCGAAATGTTTTTACGCAGCAGATCTATTGATCGAGTCTGTACGTGGACATCTCAAACGTATATACCACCACTATTATAAATCATAACCTCCTGATAACACGTTTACTAATGGGGATATTTTTCATTCATTTGAAGCTGGCAATGCCAGCTTTAAATAAATGAAAAAATTGCAAGAGGTAATGTCGTCGTTTCAGTGTGTCTTTGTGCCTGACCGTATTTTTGTCGTTCACTCGCCGATCAATGCTACCACCGCACCTGAATAGATACGTTGACCGACAAGGTTATAGTAAACTCCGTGGTTTGTACACAGCGTGTGCGGCCATCCTAATATAAACCCGCTCACCTTCTCATGTTTCAAGCTTGGATTTGTCTTGTTAGTTTGCATGTAAGGGTGGATGACATAGATATCACTATTTTGAGCCAAATTATGGTCTCCCTGAAGAAGCTATAGATATTTTAAAAGATTTGCTTTAGGTTATTACACACATTAGATTTATCAACACTGATCAATGCAAAACTGCTTTTGTATTGGAAATATAGATTTACATTGATGGGGTCCCTGGTGTAGTGGTTATATACTGCCGCCTGTAGTGCCGGAGTGTTCGTCACCCATGTGCACTCTGGTATTCCGCTTCGAAGTAACGAAATGTTTCTTCTCGGTCTGGCACTGCACGTAAAGATTCAGTTTTGTAGAAAGCAGTCTCGTTGACAGAGGAAATCACACCAAATCTTTTTTGGCTTGAGCGCCGGCTTTGACGCACCCAATTTGGCAGAGTCATTTGTATCGCAAAGTCTGTCATTAGTAGCACATTATTAGTACAATTAATTATATTGTGTACATAAGCAGTACTGTAATTACTGCTAGTAGATCAGATATACTATACTCATGCCCTCATCTACACAAAATAAGTACACTTCTTTGGCAATTAAGTATCGTATCTGCCTGCCCCGGGGCGCGGACCCAACACTATCTCAACACTGGGTTAATTCTTTTCGTGTTATGTACGAGACTGTTACCAGCCCTTCATGTCAAGGGAAGATTGTCTTGATAGTCCACACATACAATGGCGATCACGCCATCACAATATTTAAGTTGCACAACTAAATTGTTTTTCTTGTGTTGTTAAATATTTCGATCTTTGTCGTCGTATTCATAAGTTCAACCGCCAGAATTATCCGGGAGTGTAGTCAGTTGCGATCGTGTGAAACATGTTAAAATATCCGCACAAGATTTAACCCTTTAGGCGCTAAATTCTTCAATTGTAATTTCCACCCACTTGAAGTTGTGTCTCGCTCACGCGATTCACAACTTCAAGTGAGTGAAAATTATTCAGATTTGACAAAATGGAGGTCAACTGTTTTCAAATGTTCCTGATTGATGTCACGTTTTAAAACCCAATATAATCGGGACCGGTGGTTAAAATGTTAAACTTAGATAACTACAACTTGACTGAGAGTTTATGTTATATCTTTCGTCCGGAGCAATCAGTCTCAGGAGCATTTAGAGATATCCACTGCTTTGTAGTTATACCTCATCGAATATGAATTATACGTGGCATTATATATTGAAACAGTTTATCGATCACCATACTCGCTTGGTTAGGTAGCTTTTTCAGTTATTAATAATGTATCCTTGTTTGTTTTTTGTATCTTTGGAAATAAGAAAGATTTAATAGGTTGTTGAATACCAGGCGTACATTATTAATAGATCCAGAGAGTGCATCTGTCACGCTCCAGTCATCAACACCTTCCAAACACCTGCCGCAAGTTGTCTCGTACAAGTTACGATATATCGTAGGCTTCAGATTGGTCGATATAGCCATCTCTACCAATCCGAGGCCTACGATATATCGTAACTTGTACTTGTTGTAAAATCCTGACTACCAAGGTTCGAGTAATGTACTGGTTTCAATTATCTGACAGATAGACAGCCCTACGATATTTTGATTCATATGCTTGGTATTGTTTTTTTTATTAAGTTATAATAATTTAAATAGAAAATCCTGTTTTGATTGCACTACTAAATTGTGATTAAATTCAGTACATAAAATCATTATCCTATTCTTGGACGATAAGGTACATAAATAGCTCCCAGAATGGGGGTAATTGTTTTTGCCCTCCAACTAGACCGCGCTGGCAATCTGTCACATCGTGAAATATAAATGAAGATCCTAAAGGAAATAACTCCCCGAGCACATGGCATTGTAACGTAAAATTTACTTATTTATAAATCTCTACTACTGTCTTGCAGACTACCTAGCTAGTTCAGGATACATACAAATATAATAAATTATATGGTTTTCTAACACAACATTTAAATGAAAGTTATTATGTATAACGGTTATACATAATAACTTTTATTTAAATGTTTAAGAAAACCATATTATAACGACAATGTATTTATCATCGGTCATTCATCAAAGTAAAGAGAATGTCCAATGGAATTTACATGTTTTATTTTTATATCATCACAAAAATACAACACATTTCGTTTACACAATTCATCGACATAATAGCTGATTATATGGACGTATCATAAATGTGTTGATGACAATAATTTTATCATCAATAAATAGAAATACGGGTATATTTATATACTTACAAGCTGAAGGCTCTTTTATGCTGACATATAATTGGCTTTGAGTCATGGCCCCTCGTAAAATTATGATATTTGTTTTGTATTTTTTTTTCTTTGTATGGTATGCATTTAAATATACGCTTACGTGACCGAAAAATGCTACATAAACTGTTTATTTCTAGCTAAATGAGAAAATGGTCAAAAGAACTGTTTTTTTTATAGTTTGGAAACGTATGCACGGGGAATGAGCATACTTTTATCGTTTGTGCTGGATAAAAAATTACATTGGCTGGTACAGAATGATGATACAAATTGCAGTTCTACTTTATCTGGATAGTACAAGCGTGCACGTGGACACAGCAGTCCACCAGTAGCAATATCCAGATATTGACCCACTGCTGGCTTAATGTTGGTCCACACGTCTACGATGCTGGCCCAACATTAAACCACCGTTGGTTCACTGCTGTGAGTTTGGTGATATTCTTCAAAAAGCACAACACATTAAATATTTATAGTTATCTATATATCCTACGGCGGTCTGGCATTGTACTGTCCCAGCAGTCAGAAGCCGTTGACCCAATGTTGATTCAACGCTGGTCCACCGTCTGCGACGTTGTACAAGCCTTGAATCAACATTGGGTCAAATCTGATGTGATTTTGTACGACCTCATGGACACAGGTGGATGAGCGAGATCAAAAGGCAGGTTCATGTGTGTGACACGGTATGGCATCATGGCACCAGGTGCGACTATTACCAAAGGTTCAACAAACCTTTAAAATGTTTTCAGGAACAAATAATTAACCCTTTGACTTCCAGGCCGGGGTGCATACCAGGATCCAGATATACTGGTGTAGGAGTTCTATTTTTCGTCATTTGAAGCTGGAATTGCTAACGCAATTTCCAGCTTCAAATGACGAAAAATACATAAATGTAGTATATATTTGACGAAAATTTGTGTCATTTTATGGTTACGTTCATTGACGAATGACGACGGAAATTTCCGTCATGTATGGTAGTGAAAAGGTTAAAGGGGCTGAACACTCGCACCACGATGACTGCCACCTAGGTTACCTGTATTCTAATTCCCGGTGTTAACATACCAAATTATTGCTCCAATAATTGCGCACTTTCGGGCTCGTTTTGGGTTTTGTGTAGCCTTCAATTCATTGGAAACACACGAAGTATACCATTTTTTTTAGCTAGCATACAGATACGTATACAGAACAGACTATAGTGTGGAGTGTACACCAGCCTACCACCTAGTGAATGAGGTGTTCACCACTGGTGAGTGACTTGTTCAGGTATGAGTGGACTACTGACGTGAAGTCCCCGCCATTACACATGACAGCAGGTGGTGATGGTCAGAGGGATGGACATGATGACAGGCTGGGCGGACACACTGGACACGCTGGACAGGTGTCAGCCTCCTCCATCACACCAATAATTACACCTTATCTTCTCTCATGTTTGACTAGTTGACGTTAGAATTAGCGACTCAATGGGTTGCCTGTTATTTTCGAGAAATGTATAAAATAGTTTGATATAAAAATTTATTTATTCGGGTGTAGTGGCCGGTGGAAGACCAGACCTAATTATCTTGTCTAAAGTAACCAAACTTCGTTTATGTATATGTTTTTAGAAATCTAGCATTGCAACTTTGACTTGTATTCACTTAATTGTGAAATTGAGAAAGAACAGTAAAATATTATATACATACTTTTACAGATTACTTTTTTTAGTCACTCAGTTCAGGCTGATGAGGGTAACGGAATAAGTTTTAACACGTTCAATCCTACAAACATACGTTGACCCAATGTTTGAATAATACTGGTCCACCGTCTGTCACGTTGGAATAATGCTGGTCCACCGACTGTCATGTTGGCCCAGCATTTATCAAACATTGGGTCAATGTATTGTGTTTGCTAGACATGGCCGTGGATAAATAGGTATCAAACACAAAACGTTGAACTATTTGTTGGATTGAAGTTGGCTCACCGTCTGTGGCCAACCTTGACCCAACGATAGTTCAACGTCTCTTGCTTTGCTGGATTGCAAGCTCGGACTGATGACCAGCACGTGACCACGCCGATCACCCACAATTCACCGCAATCATCCTGTAATCTGTCGCCCCTCTAATTACCAATGCCATCACATTGATTTCTCATTGCTGGCTTCTTTTTCCATACCGGAAAAATTCAGCCTTAATCACCTGCATCCCTTGTATAGTTTAATTAGCTTGACATCACTGATCAGTCAAATCCCCCATGTCTGGTACAATAGTTAATGCACCTGTGTACCCGTATCTCATGTAGGGCAACATTAAAATTATGATTATTTTGTTTTGATGTATTTTTAATCGTGTGGCATTGTATTTAAAAGGTATTAAACGCTTGAATCAATATAACATGAGTCCAAGAAATAATCGTTTAGCGTTATCAGTGGTTATAGACCTATACATTCAGGGGCACACATTTTGAACGGTGAAATTCAAGCCCAAAATGGTAATCATCTGTAAATGTTAGACTGTTTAATTTTACATAATCTATTTGTGCATTATATATAATCTGTCTGGGAGCAGCGTACTACCTTCCGCATTTAATCATTTACATAATACGTTTACACTGCATGATTTTGATGAAGCTTTCTAAATGTTAATGATCAACACGGCAGATGGGTCCGGGCAGGAAAGCGTGGTATCCCCTCATTACGTGTAATTAGCTGTGCTTAGCTCGCTTGTCCTTGATAAACCAGCAAACACAAGCCGTGGCCCAATGCTGGGCTGATGTTGGGCCGGCATCGTAGACGATTGGCCAGCAACAGCCCAATATTGGGCCAACACTTCGTTTTAGCTGGGACGCATGGGTAAAAGGCGGACAAGATCAAAATATATAATTGTCATAATTAGCTTCCCAGTAAATACAAGACGTAGGACCAATGTAGTTTCAATGTTGGACGATGGTCCACCATTGAAACAACATTGGTTCTAGGCCTTGTGTTTACCGGGTAATACTATTATTGTCTTCAATTTAAAGTAAATACTGTAGCAAAGCCGGTTATTGTTTTCGTTATCAACATACATGTAGGATAATGTCATTATCCCAGAAAAGCCTATTTGACATTACTAAATTCATTGTATGGTTAAAACATGGAGCGCACAGAATTACCACGTGATAGGACTCAGTACATGCAGTACTTCATCCTTTCCAACCTTTTAAAATAAAATGCCTATCACAAACAGATTGCATTGAAGACACCAAAGATTCAGATAGATTTATTTGGGATTATTCTGGCAGATTTTAACGTTATTGTTTTTTTGTGTGTTTTTAGTGGACGAGCAGGATGACACACCTGTGTCTGTGATCATCGCCGTGGGCTGTGTCTGTGGTACCATTATACTCGTCCTCCTCATCATCCTCATCGTCCTCTGCTACAGAAGATACCAATCACAAAGTAAGCCATACACGCACAGCAGCCATTACAACAAAGAGGAGACATGGAGCCAATGCTGGGTTAATGTTGGGACAGCGTCTGCGACGCTGGCCCAACATTAAGCAAACATTGGTTCGACGTATCATAATACTTGAGAACTTGCAATTAATAATAGAGAATGAACCGGTATAAATCATATTTACATAAGATTTTTTTTTCCTCCGATGTGGGTATTGATTTCTGTTAGTGCTGATGTTTTTCTTACGTAAAGGAAGAGACACTTTGTTGCACATTGCGCAATAAATTTATATTTTAAAAGGGTGTGATTTGCAGTGTTGCAGTTTCAATTGGAATTTAGTTTATACATATTTTATATGTACGATTTTTTTTGATTTTTTCAGGAAAAAACAGTGGAACTGCAAGGTGAGCTTTATTTCACATATACGATTTTAATATATATTTTAGTTATATTTTATTTGTTGCAAAAAAAAACTATTATATTTTGAACATGATCTGTAGGATTGGGTTCGTTTATAAATTAATACAGCTCTGGGATATTAGCTTATTTCAACTGCATGGGGCGTTATTATTTATTGTGCAGATCTACTTTGACACTGTGAGATGGAGTATAAAAACCTGCACTTCTTTTATCGTCAATAACCCTTTCAGCGCGGGGACCGACTTTAGACGGCAGAATCTGACGTCTGTTGACGTAACTGAGATTCGAAAGTCGATCCGCGCACTGAAAGAGAACAATATTTTCAATGGACGTAGACTAACTATGAAATAGCTAACTAAGACATCTATGATGATTTCAAATTGAAAAAGAAGACTTTGGTCTCTTGGTTTATAATAAAATATCTCGGCGTTGTTATTCAATATTGCCTTTTATATTTAGCCCCAGTAATCAGCCCGTGGTACCACAATCCGACGATAAGCCTGATGGCAGTGTACAGCCAGCAGTGAACGGCCGAGGGGTGGAGAACCGAGCACTGGACAGTATAGACCTAGATGACCCCGGCAACTCTCAGGTGTTCTCTACAGATACATCCAAAGTGGGACCGTATGGTACGTGCACGGGCTGTGAGGGCCACAAAAATAATCTACACTATTATTTAAAAAAAATTGTAATTGAAAAGCAACATGAAATGTAGGAATCACATTTAAAAATATTATAAAGTAATTTAGATTTAAGCAATAACATACATGTCATGTTGTCGCCAAATTTTATGCATAGGACGATTCGGAACGTATTGGACAGAATAGCCTTTTTGTAATGTCTCAGCTGTACCTCCTAGTAATTAATTTAAAAAAGGATTATTCATTTATTTTATGCAGTTTAAATGGACAAGAAAATTCATGGTATTTGAAAGTATGCAAACATCATTTTGTGGATCTTTGATTAAGTATATATGATCAAATTTTTTTAAGCTTTTTCAACGAACATCGATAAAATAATCAGATAATAATGTAATATATCTTGGTGCGATCATTTGAATGTGTATTGTGGCGGTAGTATAATTAAAACAACCCTTGCTGCATCATATCAATATAATGAACGTAGCTGAACAAAGTGTTACTAGGTATAGCTACATGACCCGTGTGTTTGTTTTTTTAGGAGACATATACGCGCAGCCCTCTATTAAAAAGAAACAAAACGGCATCGCAAACGGACACGCGGGCAACGGCCACACGGGCAACGGCCACCCTCCTCAGTGGAACAATCCGTCCAACACTACCAGTTCACACTGCCTTCCCGCGGGGCCTCCACCCAGGTACGACAATGTACTGCCACCACCACGATCCACGTCACCAGAAAACCCCTATGTATCGGCGCACAGAGCCAGAAGAAAGAATCCAGGTGAGCCGACTGCTTTACGTATATAGCTTACTAAGATCCCTTTCAGCATTTTGTGTGCACAACATGGCATATTTTGAATAAAATTAATCAAGTGAAAAATGATGTTATGTATCACAATAAAGATCCCTGAGATATTATACATTACGTATTCTGAAAAATTAACACTTTTTTATTCACATCTCAAGGAGAAAGAAAATGAGATTAAATAGACTAAAAGACACGTTAATATCTACAAAACAAACTATTGTGTTTACTGGCTTAAACATAGATTAACCAAATATGGTTATTAAATCTATGTGTCTATTATACATGATATGTGGTTATAATATGTCTATAACCTGATAACATATTTGAGGGCGTAGTTTAAGCACAGTAAACATTTATTTTATGTTGTTAAGTATCCCATCGCTAACTTTGAATAACCACAGTGTTATTTCTCTTCCACACACAGATAATCACTTTATTCAGCTGGAGAATCCTTACGCACACCACACCCCCCACGAGACAAGTAAAGAAGGCAGCAGTGACAGCGGGGTGTCTACCCCAGACCCCCAGAAACCAAAGAAAGTCATCTACGAGGTGGTCGTTTGAGAACATTGAGACACTCAAGTCGGGGATCGTCTTTTGACATCAGAATCTGACATCTAAAGACGTCAGATTCTGACGTCTAAAGACAGTCCCCGCGCTAGTGCTGTGCCCTAAACAAACAGTAGCAGTGCGGTGGTGTGTCTTGAGAGCAGAATGTCGTATCAGATACGATATTTTACTGTCAAGATGGCTAATCCGCGTGTTTCGCTCGTCGCCTGTTCTCTTTTCGTGTTGGAATTTACCAGACGCAGCGCAGCTAAAGTCGCGTAGAGCATCGGAGCAGGTTCGTTTCTGTGCTGCCACTTGAGTGCTGGTGGACTACTGAGACATGCAGCCGACAGTTCATGGAGTCAGCCGCAAGCTGAAACGAGCTGGAAATGGCGACAGCTACTTGTGATTTATCTCACGTGAGAAGAAAATAATGATGATACATCGTCTGGCAGGCCACTCTAGCAATGCTTCATGTTGTACATGGTATATAGGGCTTGGTTGCACCACACTGAGACGGGGACGATAATGTGTGAAGACTTTAACAAGTCGTTCCCATGGAATTTTGAATTCCAAGGGGACGAGATGTGTGCTCTCTCGTCCACGGCACTGTGAGATACATATCCAGTGAGACCGCGACCGTTGTCTCACAATACACCAATGTGTTGAGGGAGCGTTTCCAGCATAGACCAGAGTGCCAAACTATCTAAGTGACATAAACGATGGATTACTTAGGCCGCTGCTCAATAAATGCGTCCCAAAAACTGTAGGGCCTACCTTATACGGACTCCCTTCCTGCAGCTTATGTTGGAATATACTTTTCTTGTAGACAATGTGTTACAAGGAGGATAAGCGCCACGTACTGTACCTCACACACCCCTGGGATTTAAAGGGTCACATGTGTCACTTGTCGAAGTGACGGATGCGACCCTTTAATCTCTAGATGTCGGCTTGTAATCTAAAATGTCTATGTGCCATTCACAATCCCGCCACTACACGCGAGCTATGCAATGACCGTTATCTTCCATGCCCGGACAATCCTTCCACTGACTCTGTATCTGTGTGTGTACGTCCCTTTGGATATGAAAGGGTGTATCTGCCACTTTGTGGCAGATACACCCTTTCATGTCCAAGGCGATGAATTATGCTGATGAACCATCATTAATAGCGTGTTGTTAGCTCAATGTTTTCTCACAGGAAGAATAACAACTGTGTTTACAAGTTATAACCTGATAAAGCAATTACAGTTTAAAATCACGAAAATGACGTAATTGAACCAGTGTCATATACTTCACTTTACCTTTCCACCACTGAAGTCTATCTTTGTAAGCTGAATGCTATGCCCATCAGCTTGAAAGGTGTGTTTCGGTTTTGAAAGGGTTAAGCCCCAACGTCGCACATAGGAGCTCTGCACTACTTGTCTAATTTTGAATTAATAAATACTACATCAAGGTCGATTATTATTTTATAAAAATAATTTTCGCTCACTGTTAGGTGGGATTTGTGCTAGCGATTCACAACTGGCAGTGAATGAAAACGTGATTTAACCCTTTAACCGCCAAATTATTCAATTTGAATTTTCACCCACTTGAAGTTGTGTCTCGCTGACGCGATCCACAACTTCAAGCGAGTGAAAATTATTCAGATTTGACAAAATGGAGGTCAACTCTTTTCAAATCTTGCTGATTAATATCACATTTTATCTTTAACATTTTAAAAAATGTGGTACTTAATGTGCTAATAAAAAATGAAAACCCGAATATATGCGGCACCGGAGGTTAAAGGGTTATTCCCAGGATTGTTGAAGCTCAGCTTTGTGTCCAACGCAAATTGCTCGGCCTACTTGTTTTTTATCTTATTTAATTTTATTTACATCTCGGTGTATGTATACCTATATTCAGATAAATGCATGGTTTGCGATTATTCCAAAAATTAGGCTGTTGAAAATCATTATCAAATTATATATTTTTAAATTTAAAAAATGTTACACTATCAATAGTGATCGTCACAATCGGCCAAATTTATATCTGTAGTATGTATTTCCTTTTGAAATGCGATACCAGTAATCGTGGTAATGGCGATATCACCATTGATTATATTATTAATGGTGACAGTTACTGCAACGAGAAAACTCGCACAGTAAATAATTTGCTAACTTCACTATTTGTATTTTTTATGACATTTTTCCATAGTCTGTTCTAATTTAAGGCACCAAATTTTCATTTCTACTATTCTTTTATCATGTTTAAAAAGGGAATGGAGAAAATGTTGACGCTGCAAATTAACTTTATAATAAAAATGTTTTGATATAATATAAGCAATGACGGGTCTTCAATGGCAGTATAAAAGAGGTGCTACCTTTTAGGATGATTTTATATATTTTATCTTCCTAAGAGCCTGTTTTGTTGTTACCACTCGGTGGATATATGTGGTATCTGCTATTTATGAAGACGAGAAATAATTCACTGAGCAATATTTAATCCACCCCCGTCATCACCAGACTTTGTGTGCCTGATAGTGTCGGTGTACACCATCAGTCATCAAGATGACTAGCCCCAACCCTTCCCAGCAGACACATGACATTGATCCAATAGTGGCCTAATGTTGGCCCAGCGTCGCAGACGTTGGGCCAACATTAGGCCAACATTGTGTCAATGTCTTAGTGTCGTATAAATTATATTAACCCTTAACCTGCTAAGCGCGAACTACAGTTGTTTTTAATCCGTTATATTGGCAGATTAAATCACAGTTATTGGGAATGAAATGAGTGTTTAAGCAGCAAAATTTGCAAATGTTTCATCTCATATCAAACAAATATGGGTATTTTTTACCCGCCTGAAGTTGTGGGTCGCGGTAGCGAGACACAACTTCAAGTGGGTGAAAATTTGAATAATTTAATTCAGCGGTGGGGCTAACCGTATATATGTGGTTTCAAGACAAGAAATGACACTGAAATGGCTGAAATTACTTAAAAAGTGAGCTGATATGCCTACTACCTTTTTTTCTTTGCACCGCAGAATTCAGTGAGACATAGTTAACCATTTCTAATCCCCATCTCTTTAGATTATTTGCCCAAAACGTGGAAGTTCTGTACTCGAGTTACAGACTATGGTGGCTATTTCAGCCGAGTAATTCCCAGTCATACTGTATCCTCCGGATGGCTTTAACCCTTTAGCCGCCAAATTATTCAATTAGAATTTTCACCAGCTTGAAGTTGTGTCTCGCTGACGCGATCCACAACTTCAAGTGGGTGAAAATTATTCAGATTTGACAAAATAGAGGTCAACAAATTTCAAATCTTGCTGATTAATGTCACTTTTTTACTTTAACAGGTTTAAAAGCTGAAATGTATGTGCTAATAGAAAATGTAAAAAACGAATATGGACGGCACCGGCGGTTAAAGGGTTAACCCTCACACCGCTAAGCGCGACTATAGACGAGTCTATTCCGTTTTATCACCCGATGAAATCGTTGTTATTGGGAACGAAATGTGTGTTTAAACATTAGTATCTGCAAATGTTTGGTCTCAAATTAAACAAATGTCAGTAGTTTTCACCCACTTGAGGTTGTGGATCGCGGTAGCGAGACACAACTTCAAGTGAGTGAGAAATTAAATTCTTTAATGTGGCGCTTTAAGGGTGGATGCTCTGCGTGGCTTAGTGACATTCATAGAGTACCACAATAAGGCTGCTGGATTTTACCCAGTTTTTTTTTAATTTGCTTTCAAAAAGTTTGCTTTTAAAATATTTGCATTTTATCGGAGCCACATGGGTATTTTTAAGCTAACGAATGCATTTTTAATTTATTGTTGATTTAAATCTCACCAACTAACATCATATGACGTAAACTTAAAATGTTATATTTATTAGCATATTGCAAACGTTACATCCACAAAGAATAATGCTGAACATTTTTTTAGAATATGTTTGAAAAAAAAGATACTTCAACTTGGAATGTAAACTGCTGAAAGTTCATCGTATTCCAAAGTATTTGATATCATAATTGAATGTTAATAACTGGGAGTACATCAGATTATTGATGTAATAATACACTCTTGACGTTTGCCCAACTCTCAAATTGACTCATTATTGGGTCGCAATCTGGGACCCTATCGCAACTTTGCGTTTCTAATGCGTTGAATCTTATGTCCAGTGTTCACTAGGATATTTGTTAAGAACTATAAGAATCATAATTATCCGTCCTGTACAACTGTATGAAGCTCATGCAACTCGGGGAGACTGTGTCATTCTCATGAACTGTAAGCTAGTTGACAAGTTTTAGTCGTGCTGGATGCCAGTTCCGCTTTGCAAAGCCAAAACTCAGTATCTGCTCACTTTTAGAGTAAGCAGATATAATACTGCGTTTTGGATTTGCACTGCAGACTCGACCTGTTAACAGTGTGAAATATCTTGCTGGCTGATTTTTATTAATAGTTTGTTCAACTAAATTCGAATTCGATTATCCACAGCTAATACACATATATGTATTTGACATATTAATTATATTTATATTTTATATGCCTTAAGAGATATTAGCTGTAGATAATCTATAGTTTAACAAACGAAACATTTGTTATAATAAAAATCTTTGAGTTGTTAATTTTCGTGAATTCGCACAATAAATGACGTAAAATCTAATAGTGTGTATCCTTCCGGGTGAGCTGCAAGGATTGGTCAATGATGAATGATGATCATGAAGATTTATGCATGAAATAGCTCATAGTGTACAGATATTTTATAAATGAAAAGTGAATGTTATAAAGTTTGTAAATATATATATACATGTGTTTTGTTTTTATTGACTCGTTGACGTCAGACTAGAGAGATGTGTTCTATAGGCTTTGTCTATGAGTTAGCGATGCCCGGAAGATTTAGTCCCGATCCGCCGTGAACCCTATCAGGCGTGGCCTATGAAATTTTTTTTTTTTTTTATTATTTATTAATATTCGCCAAATACACAGTATACATTACTTTGTTCAATGATAAGAAAACATAGTCATGATAATACTGTTGGCTGGGACATGGCATCAGATATGTGATATCTATGCTAGGCCTGTCCCATAATCAGATAACAATGTTATTAAAGTATGCGTGCAGCAATTATGAAAAACGCATTCCAGCAAAACACGAGACGCCCTCATCAAACGCCGAATCAATGCTGGCCCACCGTCTACGACGCTGGCCCAACACTGACTCAACACCAGGTGAACTTCCCGTGCCTGCTGGGATGTGTCAAAAAGAAAAAGAGAGAAAAGTGTTTCATGCCTGGCGACATCGCGGACAGCGACAAACGGTAACCCACGTGCAAGAGTTGTCAATATCATAGGTCGTAGTCAACTTTACAATGTAAAAATTATATAATAGTTTCTTAAAAGGTTTGACAAATAAATCTATTGCGGCAATTAATTTGTTGTATTGTGTTCGGCAGGATATTCCACATTTTTACTACCCGATTAGAGAAAAATAGCCCAGCCAATTCAGAGTTAAAGCGTACAGATCTTGAAGGCAAGACCTGTTGACCTAGCCTAGTTCTAGAGGTGTCAGCGTTATAAAAAGAAAGAATATGTCTAATATCTATATCTATGATATTATGTATACATTTATATAGAAAACACAAGTCGTTGATATCTTTTATAAAAGACAAAGGAAGTAATTTGGTGTTATGTAGTCTGGTTGGGTAATCCGACACATAATCATTAAGAATATATTTTGTGGCTTTACGTTGTATACGTTCAATCTGGTTGAGATCTGCCTTGCTACAGGAATAAACAATTGATGCGTAGGAAAATAACGGTTTAACCAAAGTTGTATATAGGTGTAGTTTGACTCTATATGAAGCATTGAATCCGACTGTACGCTTTATCAGGCCAAGCATTCTGTTCGCCTTGCTAATTTTAGTGGCAATATGACTTCTCCAGGTTAAGGAAGAATTGATTAGTAGTCCTAGATCATTAAACCTCAATAACAGATTCTAGTTGAATGTTATTTAAATGGTATTGAAAATTATGTTTAAAAGATCTGGCTATTGTGAGGACTTTGCACTTGGTACCATTGAAGAAAAGCTTCCAAATATCACTCCAACGTGTAAAAATATTCAAATCGCTTTGAAGGTCTACACAATCCTGCATTGATTTAATTTCTCTTCCAATTTTTGCATCATCAGCATATAGAGTTTTAAAAGATAGATTTGAAATATTGTCCGCAATGTCATTCACATATAATATAAACATTAATGGGCCAAGTATTGACCCTTGGGGTACCCCAGATCTAACAGGTAGTTTAGTAGACATGCTACCGTGAATTAATACTCGCTGGTATCGATTATTTAGATAACTATGGAACCAGTTAAGCAGCGTCCCATTAAAACCGAAAGTCTGAAGTTTATGTATTAAGAGATGATGCGGAACTGAATCAAAGGCTTTTGTAAAATCAAGATATATAACGTCAGTTTGGCCACCAGAGTCTAAATTTTTTGAGATTTTGTCGTAAAAGACATATAATTGAGATTCTGTTGAGCGTCGTTGGACAAAACCATGCTGGTTGTTAGAAATGAAATCTTTGATTTCTGGATAAATTATGTTGCAGATAGCACGTTAAAAAATTTTGCTTAAAATACTAAGTAAAGATATAGGCCTATAATTTTCGCAATTAGTGCTATCACCTTTCTTAAAAATGGGACATATATTAGCCATTTTCCAGGAGTTAGGAAATATGCCAGCTTGCAAAGATATGTTTAACAGTTTGGTAAAAGAAGGTGCCAGTTCCTTAGCACAATTCTTTAGAAATACACCTGGAATGCCATCCGGCCCTGTCGCTTTGCTTGCCCTGGCTTGTGTCTATATTCTGTAATATAATGCGGACTTCAGCAACTGATAACTGTACAATTGATAGATTAGGATTAATAAAACTATTGATGGGAGGAATGTTATCCGAATTATGGACGTGAGTAAAGTTTGAATAAAATAAATTGTTAAAATAATTCGCTACAACTTCAGGCTCGTCTGAAGTATTACCCTGACATTTCATTTCAGAAGGGATATGTTTACTTTTTGTCTTTGATCTTAAGAAGCTCCAAAACCTTTTGGGATTAGTCCTAATATCATCGAGCGAATCCTTAGTATATTTATTGTATTTTTGATCTATCATGTTCCGGAGACTGTTTCTGAGTCGACGGTATTTAGCCCAAGCACTCTGGGTGTTAATCCTCCTAGCCCGTTTGCTGGCAGTCTCTTTCTTTTTGCTCAGATTTATTACCTCACTGTCAATCCAAGGGGGAGAATTAATGTCACGAATAATGCGACGGGGTACAAATGTATTTAATGTTTCTTCCAATTTAGAGACCCAATTATCACAAATACGATTAATGTCGGGTATACCCACTGAGTCACTAACTATGTCGATGAGATCAGCGTTAGTTAAATATACCTTCACCTTAGTCCAATCCACATTCCTACAGTCAAAAACTGATCTAGTCAGTTTATTATTTTTAAGGCCACTAGCCTCGATAGAAAAATTTATAAGGTAATGATCCGATGGAAATAGGTCCTGTTCAACATCTATATCCGTAATTAAATGGGGTGATGTAGATAATATTAAATCTAATCTGTTACCATTTTGATGGGTTGAGCACATAACTATATGTTTTAAACAGAATTCTTGGAATATATCATAATAGTACCAGTAGTTATTATTATCCGTAAGCGGAACATTCAAGTTCAAGTCAAAGTCTGGTAAATTAAAATCACCCATAACAAGAATGTTGGAGAAACCTTCTTCTCGTATACGACGGAGACAGGTTTCTAAATTTTGCGGACATTCCACAGAGTTATCAGACGGTGGTCGGTAATAAGTCAGAAGAGCTATCCTCGGGAGTTTAGGAATAATGATTTCAACAATAATGATCTCATTATGTCGATCATTCTGTACCATTAGATCAGGTCTCAGTTTTGAATAAATACTCGTGTGGATAGCTGTTAAAACGCCACCGTACTCTCCGCGATCCTTTCTATAAATATTAAAATCAGCTTCAGGTAATATTTCACAGTTTTTGATATCTTTTTTGATATATAGGAGTGCCTTATACAGGGTTGGTATTACTTGTAATCAACGAGCCTGAGACGGGTTTATATAATCCAACCTAAATAATATCACATATATAGGTCTAAAAAAATATTGTCATTATAACAAAATATAATAAAAATAGTACAAAAACAATAGTAAAATGTCCATTAAAATAACGCTATGTGTTTATGTTCATAGATGGATTTTCGGCATCTATGTTTTATATCAAATATTTACAAAATCCAATAAAGTATGTACTACTAATAATACCTGGGTAATTTATCTAAGAGTAATAAGAATAATCGAATTATAAATAAACAAACTATTAGTGATATACTTGGCATTTAAAGACTGAAACAAATTCAAGCAAAAGGTCAAAGGATCATAGAATTGTAATAACAACACTGGAAGCCTAGTGTGGAGCGATGTATGAAAGGTACGAAGGACTCAAATGTTATTATTGCGACCTATTTAAAACACTATAATATAATAATACATACTAATGCACACTCCTTAAAGCAGCTCTTCGGGATGACATCGATTTTCGTTTTCATTTTTGTAATGAAGTAGTTTATCCCGCAGCTCATGATTTTATTTTTTTCAGAGTTTTTAGATTTAAAAAAATATTTTTTATCAACATTTCTATGAATCCGCTTAAAACCCAAACAAAATTTTTGTATACCTAAACACTTGCTAAAGGACAGGTTGAATGCTCATACAGCATTGGGCCACATGTTGATGCTGTCGGTCCAGCGTTGGGCAGACAATCAGTGTTGCAGGTGTACCCCCCCCCCCCCCATGTCCTGACCAATTAGCGGCGATTGATTTGATCTCACCGTCCAAGACGTGGGAATATGTGGTGTAAAGTGCTGTATATTGCTGACCTGTTTTGCTTACATGTCAATATACGACCTGGAAATATAACTATTTCACTCTTTTTCGGTGCTTTAAATTTTTTTTTTTTACTTCTTTGTTATTTTTAGTTAAGACCAGTTGGCTATATGGCTTGATATAAATTAAATTTTCAAAATTGACAAAATTGAAGATGTTTCATCCCACGGGGTTCCTTTAGTAATATAATTTAAAGCGAAAGGCGCAAAATTAAACTGGACTGTGGCATGTTTACATATTATTTCTACCGCTTTTTATGAAGGTGTGACGTTTTAACACACCAAGTTAACACATCACGTGCTAACGCGAAGTTCACCGCTGAATTGGTGGTCTCTCCTTGTGGAATATCCACAATGCAGCGGTGCGCACAAACAACAAAGTTGAAGGTTGGCATAGCAGAATGAACAAGAGTATCCACAAGTGCCATCCCAATGTGTTTGAGCTGGTATCAGAACTCAAAAAGGAGCAAGCCTATACAAAATTGACCCTCCGACGCCCACAGTATCAACAAAAGGATGAGATGATTCAGCGACAGAAACAACTATTCCAGGCTGGGGCCCTCACTGTCAAAGAATACATCACTGCCATGCGCCGTGTTACACACACTTATTAATTGAACATTGACATTATCATACCCGTATAGTGCTATTTGATGCTATGATATATCTCATTGTATGTAATTTAATATTGTTGAAATGCTGAAAGTTTGAACTCCATTATTCTAAGTTTAAAAATGTCACATTTCTGAAATAAAAATGTCGCAGTGAATAGCTTTTCTTGTTTTTTTGTTGTTACAAAACATTGAATGCGGTAAATGTATTTTAGCCGTAAAATGGTGTAATTGGTGACGTTATTAAAACCACCCGATTATTTTGTTAATCAAAATATCTGAAACAATAGCGTCTTCTTTAAACATAACTGGGATGAAAGGTAATTATTTGACAAAATATCTAAAACAACAACAGCATGGCTTCCTTTGAATCAATTTAAAATACCATGGCTGGATGAGAGCGAAATAAGAGGGGTGTGTGATTGTATTAGCACACCGATGACATCACACCTCTGTGGGGAAATCGACCACCAGTTATGTTGGTGGGTATAGATGATTATAGCATTGTTGGGCCAGGTGTCAAATTCTTAATCCATTGATGTAGCCATGTGTGAAAAATGTGAAAGACTTGATATCTTTAATGTGCAAAAGTTAATTAGACGCTGTATTTAATAGATCTAATATTTTTTAA
Source organism: Flabesymbios commensalis (assembly GCA_964017125.1). NCBI lineage: Eukaryota > Metazoa > Annelida > Polychaeta > Terebellida > Flabelligeridae > Flabesymbios > Flabesymbios commensalis. Next base: position 70,848,254 of record OZ024905.1, on the reverse strand, counting down.
CAATTATCACGTGAAATATTTTGTCATTAATATTCTTTTTATTAAATAAGTACAAAATTATTTCTAATGATAATTCCTTAAGCGGGTTAGCGCGAGTATAGCCATTTTTATTCTATTTTATTAGCATGATTAACATATCATTGGCAATGGAATAAGTGTTTGAATTAATATCCAGATTTGAAAATGTTCGATATCAAATGATTTGTATTTAAATATTTTATTTCGCGCTTTAAAGGTTAATATGAAACTCACAAATTTCCTTAATGTCTAATGTCAAAATTATTTTAAACGAGGGCTTAGATATTTCTAATAATCATTCTATATTATATTTTTTAAATATTTCACCTGCCAACCAAAATAAAACAAACATAGCTTATAAGACATATACTTCTCTAAATTATTAGCACAGGGCATTATTGTACTTGACCTGGAACTACGAGAGGGCAGCCGATTTTTTTACCAAGTTCCTCTATAAGGTCTCTAGTAACACAGAAAAAATCTTAAGCTCAACTCGTTGGGGGATATTTTTAGGCCACGCCCTTTTTTGGTATAAGTGAGGATGTTCAGTGTGATAAAAGAGTATACCTCTGTACATACTTGACCGATTTGTATGACTTTTGTGTCATTTCGTACAAGACTTGATATAGTAAACTGATATATATTATTTGATGACCTTGAAGGATGAATTGATATGTGAATGTCAAGTTCAATCTTAATAGTAATATTTTTTTCTGGTTTTGTATTTATTTTTCTACAATGCAATACTTTACAGTTATGGTGAAATCATCGCCACTCCCTAAATGGGTGTGCAATTGGAAAAACAAATTCTGATATTATCTAATTTGCATAAATAAAAAATGGTCTTCACTGAAAATGAAACCTAATTAACAATACTGTTGACTTTTGCTTGTAATTAGCCTGTCAAAGATGCTATAGTCCACCACGTAGTTGTATACATTGTTGCACATTGTCAAGCTATGTCAGATGAACCAACAATTATTGATTGCTAAGATTTATTGTTAAAATTAGTAAATTAACAACATTAAATAACATCAACCACCAGGCAAGATGTTTTTTTTCGACATCAATAACTAAACCTGAGTGGTGGGCAAGTAATAAGCCTACATTTTTATGGAAACTTTTGAAATTAGTTTTTGAAATTGGAAAAAAATGTTTTTTGCACAAATTCAAAATGTTCAGTTATGTTCTGCTACTTATTAACACCGAATTCAAAATGTCAACTGTCCCAGATGCTATTAATTACATGTAGTTTTGATATTATCTTATTTGCACAAATTCAAAATGGCCGCTCATGATTTTTATTTGGTTCGGTTATGTACTGCTTCTTGTTGACACCGAATTCGAAATGTCAACTGTCCCAGATGCTAATAATTATGGTTTAGCATACAGCCCCTCAATATATTCACATGTTTGAAGAAGTGTGTAAAGACTGTCTAGATATGGTACGATGTATTATAAAGTGGAATTTATGTACTTTCAAAATAATAGGGCATAGTCTCGATGTCACGATATTGCCACCAAAGGTAATATAAAAGTCACATTCATTCTATACACAGCTGATGAAAAGGGGAAATCGAAATAAGCAATTCAGGTAATTCCATTTTATACAAGAAAAGAAAAAAATACCAACCCTTCTTCTACTCTATAATAACATTATAAACACGATTAATGTAACACATCACAGAACATCTTTTTCAACGTATCAAGCGAATTCCACACTAAATTATTAAATTCTGCTGGACAAATTAAAATTGCTAGATCTCACGAAATACAGCGTAATACTAGCTGTACCTAGCCAATCTAGTGGACTGCGTTTGTGACCTCGAAGATGTATTATATAAAGCTAAAGATTCCGCTCTTTTCACATGACAAACCTTTTTTAAAAGCTTTAACTTTCTGTTTCAACACGTGGGCATATATGAGATGGCGTTATATGGAGGTCATGCAGTGCTTGTGGACATAAATTGAGTTGTTTTCTGAATTTATCGTATCGTATTGTAGGCTCGATAGACTTAAAGCTGCATATATCAGTTTACTTATTCTAGAAAATTTAAAATACGGTATGACGCTGTTTTGTAGAATTTGTTATCTATGTATCAGAATAAAAAATCGTATAGTGATTTGAAAGTATGTTCACCATCAACGACATGTGCTATGAAATATCCCACTGACTGTCGTTAATAGCTGCAATACTACAGGGGAAGGACTCTGCAGAGTCTGCGTATATAAATGTTTATTATTGTCTCACGTGCACCCGATATAAACAATTATAAAATCAAGCATGCAAATTAAATAGCATATTAAACTATTGACACCGGTCACTCCTAAGTGGAGTTATGAGAGACCCTAGATTTAAGACATATTACTTCATAAAAAGCTAGTTTTAAGTTATCACCGATTTTTAGTACAGTATTTACAACTCATGATACACTGAACATGTTTATGTACAAATTAGGCAGAATTATGTAATACAATAGATAATGATGTTAAGCTCATTATTAAATTAAGCACAGTATGTTTAAATAATTGACTTGCCATATACAACATAATAAAAGGTTATATACAGACGATGAAAAGCTATGCAATGAAATGGGATTTTAAAAAAAATGTTGATGCCCAAATTACGCCAAAAAAGTATTAGGCTAATTGTACATTAGATACACAACTGACTATAGTATAGGTGTAGGATCCTGACTTCGTTCAGTTAAGGTGGCAGTTATCCCCGGCTTCCCGGAGGCGGGAGGTTGTGGACGACCGCCTCGTTTCCGTACCTTGGTGACAGGTGCACACAATTGCAGCCGGGCGGCTTTGGTACTTTTTCCCGCACTTCAGGCGCTACACTCGGCGACTACGGACGTGCCGTAGTTCGCTCTCGCTAAGTCAGATAGGACGTGCCGTGCGCGGAGGTTGTGCTTTGCTGTTGCCAAATGTCAAACGAATAAACATGACAAGTGGAGAAAGAGTTTTATGATTTGTTTGGAACCGTCGACTCAACGGGGAAGGAAGTTTGAGTTTAAATGGTGAGATCGGGCAGATTCCCTCGTCGGCCATTGTGACCCCACACTAAAGGCTCCGACGGTCACTTACAGGTACTCTCGGCGCGAGGGGCTCCCCATCCCACCATACTGGTGACCCCTGACGACTGATCTTCTACGCAACAGTGTTTCCACCTAGACGCCAGTTGAAAACCACTGTTTTCAAGGATAGTTTTGATTAATTTTAAGGGATTTTTTGAAAAAAATCAATAGCATTTTTTTCATCAGGTACGTGAAAACTGTAGGTCATTATTTATATGCCAGTTTAAATTAGTCAGAAAGAGTTATCAGAGGAGAAGCACGTTTTCTACGTCGAAAACGGCGTATATTTCTAAATTTTGGAAGAAATCCCACGTGTTTGGCGCCTTTTCAAGATGGCGACCTTGTCGGTTTCTCTAGAAGAATCCAGAAAATTATTCTCATAGACTTAGTCTATCATTTGTTAAATGTAAGAGTTTGTTTAATGCCTTCATCCTATTAATGCCACTGTAGGCGAGTAGGGAGTGGGTATTTTCGGTAACTCAATTTTTATCGTTGATTATCATAATTGGGTGACTTGATTTTAAAGTCCACAGACGAAGTCTCGTCATTTTTCCGATTTTTTTCAGCAAAAACGACAGAAATTATAAATATCGCTTCGACTCGGGTAACCTTTAATAGGTTTAGGGCCAAAATAAATTGTTTCCCTAAATGAATGTCAATAAACGGTCTTATTTGGTCTGTTTAAAATATTCCCAGGACTGTAGGTCAATATTTTGTACTATTATCATATGTTATTTCAGAGAATGCTGAATATTGTACATGTATTTGGTAGGTGTGCGCCATTTTGGACGCTGGTGTCCCTTACTTGGCTGATCGCCCGCCGTGGGCACCCACGTGTTCCGCCATAACCGGCATGCATCTGGACAGTGAACCTGTGTCGCCACATCACATTAGCATAAATTAGGCCACCATTTTGATTTGGTGGAGATCATTTCTCACGTGCTCAAAATTTTACACGGACTGGCTGTAATAATTTTTTTTAAATTGTTTATAAATTTTCTTTTTCAAAACGATTGAAGGAGAGGAAATATAAATAAGTTGTTTCGAAAACAAAATTGTACCACTAATTGTGTGAGATTTTTGTTCACTTTGAAACGCCCTTCGGTGTTTGTAATCGTTCTAGCCTATTTAGCGCCTTATTTGGGAACGCAGTAGGTAATGAATATGCTAATGTGAGGCGAGACGGGGATGATGACCATATACTATGTACACATCGTTCCAAGCATGCCGTCACAGACTGTAAGCCACATGCTGCCTGCCGCACAGGCTGGAAGCACCTACAATACATCATGCACACACCCGCCACAGACGACATAAATGCAACCGCTACGAAGACAGTCGGTTTATACGTCAATCAATGAATCGATGCGAGCGATTGATTCGGACGTTTATGAGAATGACTCGGTTATGAACGTACCATTATAAAAAAAAAAACGTGGAATGTTCATCACAGACATCATTTTTCAGCGAAATGATATACTATATCATTAATCAGCATAGACTACTGTCAGTCACGTTTTAAATATTAATCTAAAATCATAAATATAACTGTTTTTCTTCGCAGTCACATTTAGTCTATCAGTTTGAGAACGAAATTTTCTCACGATAGTTTATTTCTGAAGTTTAAATTTTTCATAAATACAGAAATATTCGATTTGACAGTTGCGCTATTGCGAAACATAGCAAATATTTGAATGTGTTTTTCGACTTAAGTGAATTTTTTTTTTTTTTTCACCCAGGTCGATTTACAAAATACTATTATCCTAGCTTAGCATAGCATGTCATAATTGTATCTGGCATATTATTTTTTTATGTACCATTTCGACCTACGGTTTTCACTATACCATTATGCATGTGTGTGAATAAGTGAAAACGTTTTATGTCAAATATAGACCTTCAGTTTTCACTTCAATCAATATATACCTTTGTGAATTAGTGCACAGCATTTAGGTGAAACCTCAGCGACGCATTTTCAACTAATCTGCAACCCCTGTTTCTCGCAACATGCGACAAAGCATGAACATTTTCTACAGTCTACAATTCTAAGATTCAGCATATTACAGACATTTTTCATCTAATTTACACGGCAACGCACAACCTATCCGCGCACGGCGCGTCAAAATAGTTGGCATGTGTTAATACGACATGCCATTTTAAACACATTTGAGATAGACATAGAGCCAATAGGCCAGCTATCTCAAATGCTTCACTAGTTAGATAATTTAAAAACACTACTTCATAATGTCGAAGCAGTACGACAGTGAAGGCTTCATGTCAACGCCCCTAGAAGGTTCGGGTGCTAGACCTAAAGATGATTATCATCAAAACAGTGAGGACAATGAGGTTCGATTCCGAGAGGCAGATGAAGAATATCAACGCCTCAAAGCTGATTTCGCTCTAATTGCCCGAGCTAAACGTATGACTTCTCACTCTAGGAGCGACTCCTCAAGGAGTTCTTCACCGCTCGGTAGACAGTCACAGAGACGTGCTACGAACTTACCAAAGTTCAGAATCGCCACTTTCTATGCTTCGGATGTTGAACTCTGGTTCAACCAAATTGAGACTCAGTTCGCTCTTCACCAGATCAACGATGATGATGAGAGGTACAGCTTAACCTGCGCTGCACTTTCGGGCGAGGTCGCATCGGATGTGAGGGACGTGCTACTTCAGCCTTTCAGGTCCAATAAATACGAAAGCCTGAAAGCGATCTTGATAGAGGGAAGAGGTTTGACCACACCCGAAAGGGTTAACAAAGTTATCTCTGGTGAAAGGATTGGTAATGACATTCCCTCGCGTTTCCTGCGGCGTCTGCAGAAGACTGCAGGTTTCGGCACCAAAGCTGTGGTGGGGAAAGCAGTAATTCGTCAAGCATTCATACGCCAGATGCCCGCTTCCATCAGAGCCCATTTGGCGACTCAACCCGACAGTGCCACCCTCGAAAGTTTGGCCGTTTTGGCCGACCGGGCACTGGCAGCCGAAGAGGACGTCGAAGAGAGTAAGCCGGGGGTTGCAGAGATTAAGGTAGCAGAAACCACCAAACTAGTTGGTTTGTTGGAGGATTTGTCTAGGCGAATTAAGAAACTGGAAACCGTGACTACATCAGAGAGGAAAAGAAATAAAGGACGTGGACGAGCAAATAACTATGCTCCTGCGCCTGCATTTGCTCCTAATGTTCAGGCCTCAGGTTTTGTTAGCAACCAACCTAGTCAGTATAGAAATGAAAAGGATAATGCTCGACCTTTCGTCCCGCCGACGAATTTGCAACCACTTGCTCCACCTTTCGTCCCGCCGCCGAACCCACAGAGAAATGACGCCGCTAAGACATTAGATTCGGCTAATGCACCTGTCTGCTATTTTCACCAGACTTTCGGTGATAAGGCACGCACGTGCAGGAGCCCTTGCGCTTTTTCTTTAAACTGCTAAGCCAGAGCAAGGTAGCGACTCTTGCATCTGGCGGTATAACTGAGACGCAACATGACTCCGCGGACGCTAGTTCTCCAAAGTTATCTCACTCTAAGTTATTATATGTCGCAGATTAAGGACATAAATACAGATATTTGATCGACACGGGCGCAGCTGTCAGTGTTCTGCCGAAATCTTGTGCTAACAGGATTTCGGACGCTGACAGTCTCCCCCTGGTGGCAGCTAATAACAGTACTATACATACTTACGGCACCTGTAAACGCGTCGTCGATGTCGGCTTAAAGCGCGAATATCCGTGGACGTTCATAGTGGCAGATGTGCAGCAACCCATAATCGGGGCTGATTTTTTAATCCTTTATAATTTGCTCGTAGACTTGAGAAGCAGATGTCTCCGGGACATGCGTACAGGTCTAGCTATTGCCGCTTCACTGTCATCGATTAAACCTCTGTCATTGAACAGAGTTGACACCGTTCAGAATGAGTACACAAAACTCCTCGGCCAGTTCCCGGAACTGACACGCCCTACGACAAAGGGTGAGACCGTTAAACACGGTATAACACACAAAATAGTGACTAAAGGACACCCGGTGTTTGCACGACCACGACGTTTAGCACCCGATAAGCTGGTTACCGCAAAACGCGAGTTTGATGAGATGATAAAACTAGGGGTCATTGAACCCAGCGACAGTGAGTGGTCCTCAGCGCTTCACATGGTGCCAAAGAAAAACGGCGATTGGAGACCATGCGGGGACTACCGTAGTTTGAATGCACAGACCAGATCGAAAAAAAATTCAAAGATCGACTTGGTCAGGGCTTATTACCAAATTCCGGTGGAACCGTCCGACGTACACAAGACTGCCGTTACTACACCTTTCGGCTTGTTTAATTTCACTAGAACACCGTTTGGTCTAAGAAATTCCGGTCAAACGTTTCAGCGCATTATAGACCACGTTACACGCGGACTTGATTTCGTTTTTGTTTATTTGGATGACCTACTGGTAACCAGCCCTGATCATAAAACGCATAAGAAACATCTACGAATTCTTTTTGCTCGACTATCTGAATACGGAATTATCATTGGTCCTGAAAAGTGTCAGTTCGGTACAACTGAATTAAGTTTTCTAGGTCACCACGTTTGCGCCGAAGGAATTTCGCCGTTACCCAGCGCCGTCGACGCGATTGTTAATTTCGTTAAACCCGAAAAGCAACGAGCATTGCGTAGATATCTGGGAATGGTGAATTACTACCACCGTTTCATACCGCATTGCGCCGCGAAGTTGACACCACTCAATAATCTACTGACAGCTGCCAACGAAGGACATACCAGACTGTCACCGAATCAAATTTCGATTTGAAGTGGAATAAAAATGCAGAGTCAGCATTTTCTGAGTCAAAACAGATATTGGCAAACGCTACGCTTCTGGTGCACCCAGATTCTACGGCCCAGATTAACATCACGTGCGACGCTAGTGATGTCGACAAACACGTCATTTAGCTTTCATCGCTGAATTCACCACCGATATTAGATATGTAAAAGGAGAGACAAATTTCGTCGCTGATGCGCTGTCACGACCATCAGTGTCAGCGATACATGATGGACCAGCGATAGACTAAAGAGAGTTAAGTCTCGACCAAGCTAATGACGCGGAATTCACGCGTTTGAGACACTCGACTACATCCACTATGAAGTTCGAACTATTAAAATCGTTCGATAATCAATTGATCTGGTGTGATGTGTCCACGGGACACAACCGGCCGTACCTTACCGCGAAATTTCGCCGAAAAGTTTTTTCAAACTTGCACGGTTTAGGCCATCCATCGCATAGAGCTACCTTTGATTAATACCCGATTTGTATGGCACGGCATGAATATAGATATTGCTAGATGGTGTCGTACCTGTAAGGGTTGCCAGACTGCTAAAGTTTCACGTCATAACACCCCAGTTTTCGGAAAGTTCACTGAACCTACCGAGCGATTCGATCATGTCCACGTAGACATAGTCGGACCCTTACCTTATGCTGATGGCTTTAGATATCTACTGACTTGCGTCGACCGTTTTACACGTTGGCCCGAAGCTATACCTATGGTAGATATTAGAGCCGAAACGGTCGCCGATGCCTTCTTCAGCGGGTGGATAGCACGTTATGGTACCCCTGCCACTATCACCACTGATAGGGGCGCTCAATTCGAGTCCAAATTGTGGGATAGTTTGTGTAATCAATTCGGGATTATTCGAAATCGTACCACGAGTTATCACCCTCAGTCGAATGGCATGGTCAAACATTTCCACCGTCAATTGAAAGCCGCCATTATGGCGCACGAGTCACCGAATCCGTGGACTATCACGTTACCCGCTGTGCTTTTAGGAGTTCGTTCCGCCGTTGAAGAGAGACTAGGCAGGTCAGCTGCCGAGATGATTTATGGGACAACCCTTAGACTCCCAGGAGAGTTTACTAAACAGTACACCGTCGACGCCAACACTGATTTGGAGAATTATTCAGACAAGCTACGCGTGGCCATGTCGCGTCTCCGTCTATGTCCGCCACGTGACACACAACAACACAACATTTTCCAATTCAAGGAAATAGCTACATGTACTCATGTATTCTTGCGCCGAATCGCAATTGCGCTGCCTCTGACCGCCCCTTACGACGGGCCATATAAGGTCGTCGCGAGGAGTGGCAGAGTAATGAAAATCCTAGTTAAAGGCAAGGTTGAGACGGTCTCTTTAGATCGCATTAAACCCGCACATCTTGAGTGCGAGCCTACGACAGGTACGACAATACAGCGTAAAACGCCAAGCAAACTACGGAGATCGAAGGCTACCAGGACATCTAGTAGGAATCCACAGGGTCCACCTGGAACTGGTAGTGCGGACACTCTGACGTCCAACGGGACGAGAGTTAAAACGAAAAAGTCGACGGCAGTCAGAAGCAGTCAAAAATCGGCCACAGTCCCAAAGCAAATAGATGTTAAAGTCAACTTGTCTAACAGAGAGAATACTTATGTAGCGCCGCATTCGCGAGCCCCCGCCGTGTCCCGCGCTAACGGGAACGGCGGTGGTTTGCGAACGTATTCCCGCATACCTTTACATCTACGGGGTATAACCCCGGGTGCTGCTGACGCCGTAATCGACTCGACCAAAAGCAACCATGCGAATATCGCTAATCGCGAAAAAATTTCGACCGACCAAACAGCGCGAAAAACTAGAGTCGGACGAATAATCCAGACTCCTGCCCGGTCCGTGCAGATGGTTCACGCCATAGTTGCGCCTAACGACATCTATGGCGGGCCCAGCCGCATACATCGTATTAACAATGTTTTAAAATTGTAAATGAATATGCCAGGCCTGGCAGCATTGTGTACAGATATATAAATGTAAAGACATTTTTTTTTAGCAAGTTCATTGCTAAAATACGAATAGAAATTTATGTTAATTAAATGAATGGGTTGATCGCAGCATGCAGCAAATGAATACATACATAAAGGACAGTTGGTGTTAAGAGGATGGGACAATTCATGTATAATGCTGCGATTTCAACCACCCACGCTGTAACCACACTCGCTATATTTTTTAAACTATGCTTAGTTATAAGAGGTTACATATTTTTACAACCCCGCTACTTGCACGAAGCAGTCTCCTACATGTCAGTTGGGTCCTACGTTATCACTCACCCGGGGGTAATGTAGGATCCTGACTTCGTTCAGTTAAGGTGGCAGTTATCCCCGGCTTCCCGGACGCGGGAGGTTGTGGACGACCGCCTCGTTTCCGTACCTTGGTGACGGGTGCACACAATTGCAGCCGGGCGGCTTTGGTACTTTTTCCCGCACTTCAGGCGCTACACTCGGCGACTACGGACGTGCCGTAGTTCGCTCTCGCTAAGTCAGATAAGACATGCCGTGCGCGGAGGTTGTGCTTTGCTGTTGCCAAATGTCAAACGAATAAACATGACAAGTGGAGAAAGAGTTTTATGATTTGTTTGGAACCGTCGACTCGACGGGGAAGGAAGTTTGAGTTTAAATGGTGAGATCGGGCAGATTCCCTCGTCGGCCATTGTGATCCCACACTAGAGGCTCCGACGGTCACTTACAGGTACTCTCGGCGCGAGGGGCTCCCCATCCCACCATATAAGTATACATAACTGACTAAAAATGGACAAGCAAATGTTTAGTCATTAATGTGTGCTTTATTGAAAATCTCAATAGGTCGATTGAGGAAGAGATGACAGAGGCCTAACTAATTAATTGTGCTTATTGTCATAAATATTTTTATTTGATTCACCAAATAAAACTCTACATAAATAGACCCCAAGTTCATTTAAACATGTTAAATTGATCAATTACATTCAAAGGTGGACGCTATTCTGATATTGGAATATTTCTCAGGATAAAAAAGGGCGTGGCCCAAAAATCCCCCCCCCCCTCCCCAACGAGTTGAGCTTAATACTTTTTCTTGATGATACTAGAGACCTTATACTACAACTTGGTGAAAAAAGCCGTCTGCCCTCTTGTAGTTTCAGGTTCGGCCATATATTGACAAAAATGCCCTGTGCTATATCAATCTAATAACAAACGTAATAAAATAATCCTTTTTTACAGTAGATTAAAGGGACTGTCCCGAGTGCCCTAAAGTTAAAAAAGTTAAAATTCGTGTTATTTAGGCTTATATGATCGTAAATCTGTATTATCTTTCTCCACCCTCCATTTGAAAAAGATATATACCCGATAAGTGTGTATTTCGGAATTTTCATACAATTTGGAAAAACCATCACACTAATTCTATCTCGATTGATCATAAAACCTGCCTGCTCAGGGTCTAGATGAAGGGTCCGATATTGATTTGTTTTTTTCTTTGAAAAGGTCAACAGCCTGCGTCAACACTGAGGAAAATCCCTTCCCTTTTGTCACTACCACAGCCCCGAACATCCCGTAAATGTTGCCTGCGTATTTTGGCGATATTCGCAATGTCCCGCAAAGATATAAAGAATGTCAATCGGCCGAGCTTAGCCAAATTGGTGAGCTAACCCTTTATGTCCTATGGTCAAACAATTTATTACAAAATATTACCAAAAAAACACATGGGCATGCAGTGTATCCTTGATTTTCAGATTAATCAATCGGCACCTGCGATATACCATATAACAGATAATTAAATTTCCGTTCTAATAATACATAACCCATGCAGTAGAGTAAATAGTCGTCTTTCCACGTACGCTCAAACATGTTTTTTATTATAAAATAATCAAAATTACCAGCAAAACAAACTAGTCACTATGGTCAAAGAAAGCGACATAATAAATCGTAGTTGTTGGACATAATTTATCCATATCTGGCCTATGTTATCTGAACCCAGATATGTCTATGTGCTTGAAAATGTGTGTAATTTATATTTTTAAATGCCATACCTACATTATATCAGATATACATAATACTGTATTATGTATTTCTGAGTATATGTAGTCTGGACTAAAATATGAAACATGAAACGTTGCCCGAGATTTTAGTGTATACTTTTTTTATCCACATAATTTGTGTGCGCTGAATTCGAGTCTGTCGGATAACATTCTATATTTGGTGACCTTCACGTTTAAATTAGCAAAACACAAAATGACCACCAAAATGAAAACCCCATATTTTTATGGTTTGTCTCACATGAAAGGACAATTTATGGTCTCTGCAATATTTTTAATTGATAATTTTTTTCTTGTGTCTTTGGAAATAAATGACCGTCATTTGACCTCTAAAATCCGCCGTTTTTTATGTATTTACTGTTACTATAAGTATACTGCTTAACATGTTAACGATAAGATGACGGTATTTGTGGTAACATAGTGGATTAAGATTATTACTGACGAGTAAATTTGAAAGAAAAAATCCAAAATGGCCGCGAAATTCACCTTTATATGAACACTGAACAAAATGGCTATCGAAATGTAAATTAAACTTCTTTTGTATTTGTGGCAGGGCATTGCTCAATTTGTTTATTTTGTATGACTTTGTGGCCGATAAAACATTCCTGCTTGACCCATAGTTTTTTGTAAAACCCAAGATAGGCGTCATTTTAATATTTACTATTTAATAATGACGTCATTCTAAGTAATAAGTACACCAAAGCATGTTAGAATATATTGTGCCTAAACACAATTTTGAATGCCTTTTAACCTAATTTGCCGTATTACGTAGTCCATTTTTTATTAGATTTTCATTCAATAAATGTTATTTATGATATACCATTCTTACAAAAGGGGAATATCCATCTAGATGGGCTACCGGTATAATCCGCCCTGTCTACAAAAAGGGGGACCATGGTGTTCCAGATATTTACAGGAAAATCACAGTCATGCCGTGTATTGGGAAACTACTTACATCTATACTTAATAACAGACTCTCATTTAAAAACGAAGTGTGTAATGATAATGATCCCTATCAAGCTGGTTTTAAAAGCAATTCGCGAACTACGGACAATATATTCATACTATGTGCCATCATAGATAAACAAAGGTGTCTTTCTAAACCCCTGTATACATGCTTTGTCGATTTCACAAAATCATTTGACTATATTGATAGAACAGCATTATACTACAAATTATTGAACAGGGGAATAGACGGCAAGTTCCTAAACGTAATAAGAAGCATGTTCTCTAAAGCAGAGTGTCGTGTAAAATGGGACTCCCGTATCAGTGACATATTAAAAAGCGAATATGGGGCTCTACAAGGCGGTATGCTTAGTCGCAAACTATACACGGAATTTTTACAAGACATATCCGCAACATTTGACCAAGATCAACGTATCCCTGTGGACACCTTACCAATGGTATATCTGTTATTTGCAGATGACCTTGTCCTTCTTTCAGAATCTGCTGAGGGATTACAAAAACAGCTAACTGCTCTGTATTTCTATGCTTCCCTTTGGCATATTATAGTAAGCATTCCTAAAACAAAAGTTCTAATCTTTAATGAGCGTTACACAAAAGTACGCAGAAGCTTCCACTATGGTGATAATATTATAGAAAAAGCTGAATAATATAAATACCTGGGTGTGGTGTATAGCACCAAGTCTGCTAATAACGTGTTAAAAGAAACTTTTTCTCATCTTGCTTCCCAAGCTGAGAAAGCAATTTTCTCCCTACGTAAACAGTCCCGTCCTGTGTTCGGTAAATTGTCACCCACTATTGCGTTCAAGGCATTTGATTGTTAAATATTGCCCATACTAGAATATTGAAGTGATATATGGTACACAGGCGATGATGTTAACGATCTGGAAAAAAGAAAGCGAACACCTACACCTGCAATATATGGGGACACGGTACGATTTCCACTGATCATCCGACAACACATAAAAGCCGTAAAATGTTGGTGTAGAATTCTAAAACTATCTCAGAGCCATCTAGTCAGAAATGCCTACTATATGCTTCTTGAGCTAGATGGCATTGGCTTCACAAATTGGTGTTCCCGTATTCGCTCTGTCCTCGAACGAGCCGGGCTTGATCAAATTTGGGAATCGCAGAATATTGAGGATACAAATAGAATAATGCTTTTATTTAAAGAATCAATTGTTAGAATATTTACACAGCAGTGAAGAAAAGATATTGAGAGTTCGAGTAAGCTGCGCACATATGCATTCGTAAAAAAATATTTTTGTGTTGAACCATATATCTTACACACAAGGGAGAACCATCTCATAACATCAATGGCGAGATACCGAATGAGCTCACATGATCTAAATATAGAAAGAGGACGATACAATAATCCAATCACTCCAATAAACCAGCGAATATGCACAAGGTGTGAATTAAACGAAATTGACGACGAAATACATCTTCTTCTCCACTGTAGCGCTATGAATAATGAACGCAAAATCTTGTTTAACTCTGTAACCGCAACTATCAATATACAGCCGACAAATGGAATGTTTCTACGAATTATGACATCTAGAGACATAACAGTGGTGATGTCACTAGCGCAATTTATCTATGGTTGTTTTAAACAAATTAATTGTTAGAAACACTGAGTATAATAAATCAAAGGCACATGTCGCTATATTATCCATATTATCATGCCTTCATGATCTGACTTGGGTATTACCACATATCAGGACGGCTGTTGCTCTCGGATTTATTATTTGGCTTTTAAGGGCTGGTTAGGGACGTTTCCGTCGCCTTTGTTATCAGACGAGGTGGGGCCTTATGGAGGATTTCAGAGTCAACTGATTTTATCAATGAGGTCGGGAATGTTTTTCTTCGATTGTAACTCCGAGTATGTGGTACTAACTAGGTCGTGAGTGAAATAGTATGAAATAAACAATATAGTGGATTAAAATAAGCTGTAATGTTGTTGTTTTTGTGCGAGGGTAATATAGGTAATAAATCACTAGTTAATTAAATAAATTTTAATGTTATTGTGTGAGTGCCATGTCCTGCGGGAATGGCACACATAATTAATCTCCGTAATTGTCATTGTTATTACATCTCTAAGTCTGCAACACTCGATAATATGGATGGTTCTGATGCTATACTTTGTTGACAGTCGACGAACCACCATGTCCGACTTTTATTAGTATGTATATACATATATTATGTTTCGGTAGTAGTACTGTTATTACGTTGTTAATTTTACACCACTAGTCAATATCAGAGAATCTCCGAGTTCATAGCGACCGTGCTTGCATGGTCACATGGCTCGGAGCTACCTGTTTCGCGGATTGCCACATGATTGTACTTGCATGATAACCTCACTATTACTGTTACTAGTTGTTAAGCTAACAGGTTGATATCAGGGAATCTACGAGCTCATAGCGACTGTGCTTGCATGGTCACATGGCTCGTAGCTACCTGTTTCGCGGATTGCCACATTTATTGTACTGCTTCATATTGTTTTGTTTGTTTTTTCAAAATACCATCTAATTTTTACCATTGTCTTATTTCATACTCCAGTTACTGTAGCATAATTATGCACTTGTATATATTTTTGATTTCTACGCTTTTCAGAGTGTCTTTTTTGCTACTATATATAATTAGTATGTTATACATAGTAGCTATTTTATCTCTGGTTTTGGTGCGGGAAACAAAACGATAGACCCCCATGTTATCTTGGCAATGCCTTTTCATTTTATTTCAAGTAGTCATTTGTATTACTGAAATACCCAGTTTTTATTATGGCAATGCCATTTAGCATGATTTTAGTTGTTACCATGTATATTGTCATATATGATTTTACCAAACTAACATTTCTTGTATAAATATGTACATATATCTCTCTTATTACTATGACAAATAAGTAATGACTTTTCTTTGTGTTAATAAAATATCTGTCTGTCTGTCTGTCTGTGATATTATAGTTCACGTGGATGAAAACGTTTTTATTTGTGTTTGGCGGTAACCATTTTAAATTTGAAAGTCAAATATTGGTCATTTTGATCGAAAAACAGGAGACATAAATTTATCAACTCCAAAGCACGCAGAAACCAGAAAAAATTTGCAATAATTTGTAGCAAAAATGTAGAAAAGATGTGGGTTTGGCGGCCATTTTTTGTTTTCCTTATTTCAAAGTGAAGGAGACCAAATATAGAATTTTTTCCGACAGATTCTGATTCAGCACAAACAAATTATGTGAAAACAAGCGGGACATAATATATAGACATAAAGTTTAACTTTTCATATTTCAACCCAGGTCGACACAGCAATATTTTCACATTTTATTTCTAAGACATAAATGGTCACATATTTGATTTTTGCATAAAAATATATATTTAAAATTAAAATATGTATACACATATAAGCCTATATATGTATCAGTCCCTGATGAACCCGATCATTGTTTTTTCTGTAACATTCTTAAATATTTCACTATGGTACAGAAAGGGTTAGCTCACCACTTTCGTCCAACTGTCGCGCAATGACATCCACAATATTCATATTTCTGAGATTCATACCTTAAGCAACTATTGCTAAAATATTAATACACATATATTATGCATATCAGTACTTAGCGAACAGCCAGTGATAGTTTTTTAACCTATTTAAATGCTCACCAATTTTGTCCAAGTTTCGCGCATTGCCATCCATGATAGGATACATCTTGTTACTATTTGAGTTTGGGTTACTCAATAAATACTGGAGTTTTTGATTGATTGCTGCATCACTAGGCCTATTACGTTGTCAACGGATGTTTTGCAATGTTGTAATCTATCGGAATGTTGCCTTACTCATTCAAACGCTCAAAAAGATATAACAAAGCTAAAACAAAAACATTTCATTTGCCTGAGTGATGCTCGGGATGTCCGAAAGATTAACCACTGCCATATAATTAGCTTGTGGTTCTGACGGTATTGATGTTTTTCTTCACTCTCTAGTACCAATTTCTAATTTTCAGTTCAATTTTTTTGTTTTCTTTCTTATTTTTGTCATACATTTTATTGTTTTAATGGTTTCTCTGCTGCATCCTAGATGGTACAGGATATCAGAAAGAAACCATTCACATACAATTAGCTTGTGGGGACTTGCAGTGCTTACACGGTTTGTGATCGCTCTGTCGTCCTCAGTTCTATCGCAGACTTGATCCCCAACTGTGGGGGCACTGTAAGTCTGCCCATACTTCCTGTGTGATTTCTTATTTTGGAATTTGTTTCTCATCATGTAGACTGTTTTCCCGTGTATTGATGTCCCTCGATGTGTATGTCTTACAGTACATATATACAGTATTTTTATTTTGTGTGGGTACAGTGTTGGTTTAGTGTTGATTGTCCGGATTATGTATTCAATTGCAACTTGAATGGCCTCAGACTAAGTCGAGCTACAATTTTACTTTCCCACTCCGGATATGATCGGCACTGAACCGGCATTGGTCCTATTCTCATAATATTTTCACACAACTAGGTTTGTTCTTGTTGGAAAAATATATTAAGCATTATTTGTTTCTATTATTATATATTTGTTTTGACGCTGTTTTGTGATTTTCTTTATAATAATTATTTTTGTCATTTTGTATGTTAATTTATATTGTGTATCGGCACTGGCGCTGTCTCAGGTTTTTAGAGTGTCTATATATTCAATACAAAATTACATATAGGTGCCAGAGGCACTATCATGTTATCATTAATCGTCTTTATCTGAATGCCTTAGTGCGGACATACTGTTATCAGTTTGGTCTTTTTACTCTTCTCGCTTTTACTGTTCAAGTTATGATATTATTTTATTTTGAATTGTCATTTAAATGGCCATACTGGCCACAAAATGACGTAAAAAAAACATTTTATTTACTTACTTACTTACTATTAATCTCATAGAAGTATCATCAGTCGGGTTATGATCTTTGAACGGATTGCTAGTGGCTCACCCTGGTTCATCCGCTCAACAGTGGAGCTAATGCAGCTCTCGCATCACTGATCGTCATTGATGTGGTTGCGGTAGGGTCTTAAATTACCATAATAGATTGTTTGACATTATATCTTGCATGTGGGATGAATTGGTAACTCTCAGCTATTTTTTGCTCCGGTACCAACTGACCCGCGAGGACAGAGGAGCTTAATAACACTGTGTTTTAGCATAACATTTTACATAAACCCCACGTTTCCGACTATCTGGGCATTTCTCGGGATAAGTCCCCTAGACATGCAAGAAAGCCTTATTTAGTGAGTGAATGAAAACACTCTCAATAACCCACTATGCCCAATCACTCTACCGCATCATTTTTATCTACCGGCTGCACTGTCTTTAGCGTATACATTACAAAGTCACTTAAATGACCGTCCCGGACAAAAAATGACATTAAGTCACCAATCTAATATTAATGTTTCTGACACATAATGCCAATGACTAAAATACTAGAGCCTACACTAGTGTTCCAAATTGTATTGCAATATTCGTATGCGAAGTATATTATTTTAATTTTGTTTTTATCGTTTTTGTTCAATTTACGAAATTTTAGTGTAGTTTTTTACATTAATATCTAATTTTGATATTGTATAATAAAATAGTTTTTAAATGTATCTTCATAGTATTCGTCGTGGTCAAAAAAAAAATTATAAGTCTACCATCAATACTTTAGTGGATATAGTGATAATAGCATTTCCATAGGGGTCTTGGATTTAAAAACCACCTTGGATTTAAAAAATGCCACTGGGTAAAATTGTACACACCCTTTGAAAATTATCACATGAGGGTCATTTGAACTTAAATCAATCATCAAAAAACGTTATAGGCCTATCCCTTTTATACCATTTATTATGGGTCATATGGCCCAATGTCCTCCTGGCTATGAGGGTCTGTGCAGCATGACTACAGTAGTTTGCATTGTTGTGATCTCATATGCTTTCCCTTTCACGTTTTATACGAGTGTTTTACATTTTTAACATGCTATCGTTTTAATCCAGAGCTCGTGCTTGTTCGGTTTGTCGGGCTTGAGAGGTGGCGTAAGAGTAGCGACACCTGGTGATTGTAAAAATAGTGTACTCACTAAATGGTACTCAAATAAATACAGTAAAACCTGTCGATACCGGAATGCCTTGGGACAAACTTTTATTCCGGTTTGGACAGGTTCCGGTTTAGAGAGGGTTTTTGCTTTCGGAGAGGAACAAACAAGGATAACTTGTACAATTTACACAAGTAAGATAGGTGATGCAAGGCATCACATGGTAATAGTCGCGCCCAAAATATTTTTTAAGTGCTGAAGGATTTTTCAAGAGGCGATATTGTTTATTGAAGAAATATTTCAAGTGAAATTCGAGTTATAATGTCGAGTTCTGAGCAGTTATTATGAAAGGAAAAAATGATGATAGGTTTAGTCCGTTGACGTGTTGGAAGAAAAATTATCAAGTTGATTGTACTGTTCAAAAAATGCAGAACACAATTCCCAATCTAATTTTGTTAGTAAGCGACTACTGTTGAGACGAATACAAAAAAGGTGTAAAATAAAATAGCTTAGAATGTGCACGAGTGTACTCATATACTCATGGGGTATGTGCACGAGTGTACTCATATACTCAGGGGGTATACTTTTTTGACCGAAAACACAATATTCCCGAAAAAAAATTTTTTATCTGCTGTTAATATATAGATATATCATGGTATCTAATTATGATAAATTATACATGATTATGCACTTACTAATAATTTGAAGAAATGAAAATTATCGACAAAATTCGAAATGCTATAAATTTTGTGTTTTGTACAGCTTTGTTACTCCTTGATCACATTTTTTTCTACGGTCATTTCTTAAAATTCAAGTACTTTTTATCCGGAAAAATGACCAAATTATACATGTATATAATTGGGTAGATTACATATCACTACTGCATAGTTAGTATAGTTTTTTCATTAAGGTTGTGGTATGCCTCTTAGTTTCTACAAGATGCAATGAGGATCTTAAAAACTAATGCGGATGTATTTAAAAAATATCTAGACAGGCTGTATTTTTTATTTCTATGATTTTTAGAAGAAAAGTAAAATTCAATGACTTTTGTAGGTTTTCCATGAGCATACGGACACTATACGTAGGCCCTATCCAATCACATAGCAGTGAATAAATGACATAAAATAATGGAAAATCATTAAATTTTCATTTTCTTTTGATGATCAATTTTTTTGTAAAAAATTCAATTTAGCTCAAATTTAAACGGCAGATGATTTTGGATCAATTATACCTACTACAGGATTTGAATGTATTTTGAAGACTTTTGGGGCAAAAAATTAAGGGTGGAAAAGAAGAGGCGGGAGCAAAAATAATGTATGAAAAGAATGTTGTTGCATTGTATAGGTTGGCTGGAATGAATGGAAATATTGTCAGTATACAAATAATAACAGATTTTATATGGTAAAAAGATTTATTCAATATAAAATAGTGAAATAAAATATAAGTTACATATAAAAATATTTATTTCACTAACCACCTACTTTAAGTTTTAAAACAAAATGTATTTATAAAAATTACAAAAAAAGAAATAAAATTTTCTTTGCGAAGCTGAAAGGCAGTATCTGCTTACTTGTAAAGTAATCAGATACTGCCTTTTGCGCTTTGCATGGTAGAAATGTAATGTTTATGCAGGGGTGAGAACTAAGAACGAAAGAAACAAAAGTGCAATCATGGCTAATTTATATAAAGGGACTGGCTCAGGCTAAAATCATCAAAAAAACGGTGATTTTATTTTGGCTTATTAATATGACCATATGATGTAAACATGTCCATAGACTAGAACTGCAAAAGTGTTTACTAGAACTGCAAAAGTGTTTTTTTAATTTTTGTGCTGCGCATTTACCAGTTAGGCTAGATATAGTGACGAAACTCCCGTATTTCTTATTTTTGACGTGGTTGTCCAAAATAAGAAATCAGGAATTTCGTCTCTATATCTAGCCTAACTGGTAAAAGCGCAGCACAAAAATTAAAAAAAAACTTTTTGCAGTTCTAGTATATGGACATGTTTACATCATAATTATATTCATATTAATAAGTCAAAATAAATCACCGATTTTTTTTATGATTTTAGTCTGAGCCAGTCCCTTTAATATAAAATAGTGAAATAAAATGTAAGGTACATATAATTTATTTCACCAACCACCTACGATACGATACGATACGATACGATACGATACGATACGATACGATACGATACGATACGATACGATACGATACGATACGATACGATAAGATACGATACGATACGATACGATACGATACGATACGATACGATACGATACGATACGATACGATAAGATAAGATAAGATACGATACGATACGATACGATACGATACGATACGATACGATACGATACGATACGATACGATACGATACGATACGATACGATACGATACGATACAATACAATACAATACAACACAATACAATACAATACAATACAATACAATACAATACAATACAATACAATACAATACAAATCGTTAACATTATTTTAATATTCACCAAAATGTTTTGTTTCATATAAAACAGCAAATACAGCTCGAAAAAATATTGGAGCTCCATGTTATAACACCAATTTTACTCGGTTATGGATAAGGTTATATAATGTCATTATGTCGACTAAATCTATCAGAATTTAAAATAAAATTTTATGTGGTTCTGAAAAAAATAATATTTTCTTCCGAAGATAAAGCTTTAGATCTAAAAAGTAAAATTTAATATATGTTTTTTTTTCTGTTTAAAAATGGTAATGTAGCTGGATGGAGAGTAGGAGCGATGATATTTCTAATTGCAACCAGTAGTCTCTCTCGTTGAGCAGCATAGAGGGGGCAGTCCAGGAGATAATGAGAAACAGTCTCATGTGTTACGCCACAAGAGCATCTAGGAGAGTAAACAAAGCCGAATGGAAGGAGATGAGCAGATAACTGTGACATTCCGAGACGCATATGAGTGTGCCAGATAGAAGCTGCTCGTTAACCTGAATAATAATGAGGTAGTGGGCGTTTATAACCAAATCCGTCTTTTATGCGTCACTTAAAGAGGGATAAAGAATCTAAGTTTCGAATACTGTAATCCAAATTCTAACTTGTATAATCATTGGATTACACAGTGTGTACCGAATTTAAATCAGCTTAAAAACATCATTAAAGGGACATGTCCAGGTCTAAAATCATCAAAAAATCGGTGATTTTATTTTAGCTTAATATTATGACCATCGGATGTAAACATGTCCATGACTAGAACTGCAAAAGTTTTCACAGTTAGGCTAGATATAGATACGAAATTTCCGATTCCTAATTATTGACAACCATGTCAAAAATAAGAAATACGGGAATATTGTCTCTATATCTAGCCTAACTGGTAAGTGTGCAACACAAAAATTAAAAAACTTTTGCAGTTCTAGTCTATGGACATCATATTGGACATATGGACATCATATGTTGACATCATATGGTCATATTAAGAAGTCAAAATCAAATCACCGATTTTTTGATGATTTTAGACCTGGGCATGTCCCTTTAAAGAAGGTATATGCCTACACACTAAATATAAAGATTTGATGTTTTTAATAATAGTAGGGGCCTATAAGTGTTATAACTATATAGCAAAATATAAAAATGAAAACATTTTGTTGAAATTGCCAGTGTCATTGATAATTTCATAAACTAAGTTTAAAGTCTCAAATCATAGTTTAGACTACCTATGTAGAGAGGCAGATATGAGAATTTGGATTGTAGTGAGAGAAAATCAACTGTGTGTCATGCATTAGGGGATGAATTTCATTTTTTGTTTCAGTGCAGTTGTTTCTTAATGATGAGCGGAAGTTACTTTTGCCAAAATATTATTGGTCTAATTTAAAGAAACTCTTTGGGATGAGAATTTTCAATTTTGTCAATTTTGAAAATTTACTTCATATGAAGCTACATGTATATATTCTAGGCCTACTGATCCTGAATAAAATACGAAAACATTAAAAAAAAAACATTTTAAAGCACTGAAAACAAAATTGCCCCAGATACCCACCATCTCAGACGGCATGATCAAAGCAACCACCTGGTTGCATTCATAGCTGTCGTCCTTAATTGTCGTCCTTAATCGCGATGGTCGGGGGGGGGGGGGGGTACAGCACCGATGGTCTGCTCAACGCTGGGCCGACGGCATCAACTTGTGGCCCAATGCTGTGCTAGCATTCAATCACTGTTTGTTTGGGTTATTTCTGTATTCTTGTGAGTATTGTTATATATGTATATATTAATAGGGGCCTAAATGTTTTTGAAAATTCGAAAATTCTGAAAAAGAAATTAAAAAAATATGTCATCATACTGAGTCGCTTAAAGACCAACGTTCGCTTGGTGACACCATGACCTCCATCCAAGAGACCTGATGAAAATGCGGTCATAAAATGCTCCATCTGTCATCACGGGAGATGGGGTACCCTGGCTGATAAGCAGCCAACAACACACGTGTCGGGATCGCGGCAGCACTGACAGTATCATATAGCCGGGAGTTTACACCTCCCTACATCCAGCAAGTACACAGGGAAGAAATAGGCAATGTTGTAACTCGACTGTAACTATATTAGCTACATATCTGTGCAGTACTCTGGACGGCGGGTCATGGTGAACACGAGTAACTGACCCAAAGCTAGATCGATGTTGGCCTACCGCTTAGGTTGTTGGTCTAGCATTGAAACAACCTCGGGTCAATGCTTCTTGTTTTCTGGGGTATTAGCTATAAAAGTAAAAGAAGTAGGCCTAGACATATTTATAAAAATCAAATCAGGTCCTATATCCTGATTATTCTGGGAGTTTTCAGATGTTCACTAAACGTCATTAACTGTTTAGTACACGGTACTTCAAAGTACCGTTGTACGGTAGTAGTAGTAAACGTATACTCGTTTTTATATTCAGATTTTATTATTACATTGTCACTTTTGCGCACATTATGACAGTTATGTCACCTATTATCACCTATCCATTTTTTTCTATCCCAATTACAGTCTGTGTAGGTCACACACACCCACAATGAAATTCCGTTTCAGCAGAAAACAGGTCTGTTAATCTATCTTAGGCAAACCCTGTGTATAAACTGACCATTGCTGTGGAAGTGTTGATGATCCACCATTAGTCAGTCAGCCAGTGCCCAAAAATAACACTCAGGTATACACTGAAAGCTAGATAATTTCTGATGATACCAGGTTTTAGGGACATGCCTGGGGGTCATCACCAGGGGGGGTGTAGAGTTTGAAAGTGGTGCATTTTTTTGTAATTCAAAATGGCGTCCAAGATGGCCGCCGGTAAATAGTCATACTGAAGAAATAGTGTAAATTGGGCAAATTTAGCTCAATTTGCTGTTGTAATACACCATTTCAACTAGTTTAGAGTTACTGAATGCAGCTAGGCCATTCTTAGACAATTCTGATCATTATTTTTAACCCTTTCCGCCCCAAATGTTCATACACATAAATGTATCATACACCTTAGTGATGTCAATTAGGACAAAATTGTTATCTATAATAATTATTCCATGTTAATGGTGAAGGATTGGTATCAATACAGTGACTATGGTGATGACAATTAGGTATTCTAATTAATTATAAAATAAGATGGCGTCCAAGATGGCCGCCGACGTATAGTCAGACCTAGGAATTTGCGTGAACAGTGCAATTCTAAATGAATTTTCATTTGTAATACACTATTTCAACTAGTTTAGTAGTCAATAAATTGTTCTAGATCATTCCATAAAATGTTATTTTAAACAATCGAATGTATCATATATTTATTTTAAACATTAAACCATTTCAGCTCCGGGGAGCTTTTGTACTGAACACTTCTAGAATGTCAATAGGGACAAAATGATTATTTATAACAAATTATTCATTATTAACGATAACGGATTTGTATCAGTACAAAAACAATATCACACTTACTGGTTTCAGTTATTTAAAATGGCGTCCAAGATGGTGGCCATCAGCACTTGGTAAAACTTAGGAAAAAGTGTGTAAATTGACATATGTTTAGTCCAGTTTTATTCTGTAATAATCCATGTTAACTACTTAGGTGATCGTGAGTCAATCTAGATCACTCGAAGACAATTTGAACGATATTTAACCCTTTTAACTCGAAGTTCTACGCTAATTATGAGCTTTTATGTCCCTCGTCAAAACAAGAGCCCTCTCCAACAAAAGACTATATTCAAAATCCCCCCACCTAAATGTACTTGTTGAATCATTTGAGTGTTATTTTTTTGCATACCCTAGTATCCTTGTAATGAGTAAACAATATTAAAATAGCATTTTAATCTTCATGATATTTTTTCTGAGGACTACTGGTGGAGTGTAAGTATACAGGACCAGCCAAACTTTCTAAAACGTTGTATCATATTGGTGGACTGCAGACATGAGCGTTGGCTTAGGGAAAGGCTAGGGAAATAGTACATTTTAAAGCCATTGTATGTGAAACGTCATTTCTAACCCATAGTCGAAGAGGTCCGGATTTGTTACTGAATCATTTATTTACTGTGTCTCATCTAGTGATGATATCTGACACCATAATTATGTGACCCATTTGAACAGCCGCATCGCACATTATTTTTTGTCAGAGAGTGAGATAATGTGATATTGTGAAAAAGAACAATTGGTTTATATATAGTTCAAACCATCAGTGATTATTTTTATTGAAACCAACATTATTGTTTTGTAAACATTTTAAAACCAATTGTTCAAAACCCCATATTATATTTTTACCATTTAAAATAACGTTCGATAAAGTTAAATAAACCACTCAAAGGGTTGATTTTTAAAATAATTTATGTAGGCCCTATCTGCTATATATAGATAGTTTTATTATTAAAGGGACCCCTTGGGATGTGACATTTTCAATGTTGTCAATTTTGAAAATTTAATTTATATGAAGCTCTATAGCCTACTGATCTTAACTGAAAATACGAAAAAGTGGAAAAAAAAACAATTTTGAAGCACAGAAAAAGAGTGAAATAGTTGTATTTCCAGGTCGTATATTGCCATGTAAACAAAACAAGTCAGCAATATTGAGCACTTTACCCCACATATCCCCACGTATAAGACGGTAAGATCAGAGCAGTCGCCGCTAATTGGTGTCTTATAGTCAGGACACGGGAGGACACACCTGCAGCACTGATTGTCTACCCAACGCTGGGCCGATGCCATCAGCATGTGGCCCAATGCTGTGAAAACATTCAATAGTCCTTCAGGTATAAAACTAGTTTGTTTGGGTTACTTCTGGTTTCATAGAAATGTTGATTATAAATATTTGTAAAAATATGAAAATTCTGAAAAAAATAAAAACATGATCCGTGGGATACACACTTGAGTACGGAATTGAAAACGAAAATTGATGTCATCCGAAGGGACTGCTTTAATACATTTATTTAAGGAAACTGTTTTTTAGTGTTATCATGTATGTAATACTATAGTTTTTGACATTTCTGCGATTTGTAAAACAATAAGCTGTGCGACATGCAGATAGGCCACATTAGTCATACTGGATGACAAACTTCATTAAACGACACATCTAGCTTGAATGAGTATATCAATAAACTGCTCGAAAGGTGGTGATATAATATCTGTCTCAGCGTGAAAGAAAGGGTATTATGCAATGCCACAACCAGTTTTCAAGATATCTCTCCAACATTGCCTGTGCAGTTCTACAGGGCTCTGTAGGAAGTTCCAGGAGGGGGGGTCTTATTTCAATCATTGCATTCAACATATTTCATTATCCATACTTCATTTTGCTTGAACATGACACTAAAGAACAGTTTGATTGCGAGCAAGTTCAAAATAAATTATTTCTATTAATAATACCATGCTTTAATTCTTTGTTCATGGTGCACTGAATCTATAAAAAACAGCGTTGATGATGGGAAAGAGGATTTACCCGTCATCTAATGGGAGGTTGTTTCATATATTAAACTTGGTTTGGGCATTGGGAAGGCCTCATAAAATCGACGAAAACAGGGGACGCTGAGCCATGGAAGAATTTGATTAGACATCATCACAGAACGCACCACTAAATTGAGAATATCATCAATAAATAATTATTTAATTTTGTTCAAAGGTCAATTTAGTAACGGTAACCTATCATTTATGATATCGTTGTCCTTTTTCAGATTTGTGTTTTTTATGTCCTTGGGTATTATAATATATCAATTCTAATGGTTTCAATACTATATGTTTGATTTAAGTTATGAAAAGTTGTGTCTGAAGATATTTTTATATCAGGGCCTTATGTTGAAGACACAAAAAGCAAATAACATCTACATTATGTTTATGGTGTTTGCTTTCCAGAGTCGGCTAAGAGGAATTAATTGCAATTATATCTGCCAGGTTGTCTAACCTGACATACTTGACCAGTTATATATTGCATAAATGGTTTTAGAAATGTAATATAGGTATATTAGCAGCTGGTACTGCAAACGATACATCTTTCTCGCTGGTGACCTGATCCACATTATTGAACATCACATCTGTAGGCTATGCTCTTGTTGGTTAGACCTGACTACGTAGCATAAAGATGAAGAGATACTGAATGAAAACCAGGCTAACCGGGCACATTTTTATTGGCAACTGATAGTCATATTTTCTGCCTGAATTTTCACTTTAGATAGATATACAGTATATGCTTGTGTGAATATCCTATCTGCTGTCATAAAAAAATACGTTCAGTCCTATTGACAAAAAAAATGTCAGTAATTAAATTTTAATGATATATAAATCTATGTGAAATTATTTTGCTTGACAGTCAATGAACGGTATAAATGAGTTTTAAATAATTATTGCATTTAACAAAAACGATTGTGAATGTGGTAACAGGTCCAACAATTTTTTTTTAAAGTTGGTCAGTGGTGGCTATTTTGCGTTTTACTCAAGTCAGCACATCCTATCGCGAATGAACAGGAGCTATTATTGTAATGGTTAATAGTAGTAATGAATCATTGCATTACGTCACTTTTCGGCACAAAAGATCTTTTGAGTGACATTGTAATACGATAAAAAGGTTGTAGTCAATTGATGAGATGAATGATGTACAGATGATGATGTGAGGGTGGGGGTGATAGGGCATGGTGGGTTATTGAGAGCGTTTTCCTTCTGGGGTTCTGGGCATGTCTAGGAGATCTACCCCCAGACGGCCGGAGACTTGGGTTTCGCTGTGCAATTTAATGCTGAAACTCAGCTCAGCTATCCTCTGATCGGATAGTCCCCAGAATAACAATAGGAATTGTAATGGTTATTAGCAAGGAAAAGTGTTATGATTTCTATGGTCACCCCACTTCAATCTCTGGTCATAACATAATTGGGTTCATTGCAGTATGGTATATTGACATTACAGAGGATATTGTGGCCTTTGTGCTTGCTAAAATAACCTCTTGTGCTAAAAGGGTTAAATATTTTGTTTAATTATTTGGGAGTGGTCTAGATAGATTCAATGGATAGCAAAGTAGTAGAAATGGAGAATTGCAAAAGAAAAAATAGCTAACATTGAGAAGCTTGCACAATTGACATTGCCGTATTTGTAGCTACACTATTAATACCAATCCATTAATACCACTAATAATGAATTAATTACCTTATACCTTATCAAAAACTAAGCCATTTTCGTTTGACTGGCTGACTGACTACATTGTCAACAAGAAAAATACCCGACACACATCAAACCACCATCAGATCAACGTCCGCTGCTTACCACCACGCTGTACACAAGGGGCAGGCCCACTTTACATTTGGGTTACAAGTGTTTTCCTAATATTTAAAATCTGATAACAGGTTTTGGCACACTTTAACATGTTTAAAAGCATAGCATCATTAGTCTTATCGATATTATCCAACGACATCAAATCACTGCTGATATACGACGCATATTTAAATAATAATTCCCTGACACCAGTATACATTGTACAGTGTAATAAAACATGAATTGCATTTACAATTATATCAAGACAAGAATTACAAAATCTTTCAGAGGCAGGCACGTTAATGGCAGGCACGTTCAATGTTTATTGGGGCAACGCCACAGCGGAACCTGACCATTGCACTGCGTATTCGTGGTTATTCTGTAAAATAACATACATATCTGGTGCATACTAATTTTTAAACAATCTATAACCACTCTGTAATATGATCATATAAAAAGCTATTATAAAGACTTGGGATACGCTATGTGGACACCACTCGTGTGGGTATTACGCATTATGTGTGTAAATTATAATTCGTGAGAGTCACCTTGACACGATTGATTCGTATTTGTAAACACTCACATGCATAGCTACATAAGCTACATTAGGGCTTCAAAGGTTTTTTCTGCTTATGCTAATTGTGTGACCTTCATGCAGTATCACAGGAGGATATTTATCTGTTTATCGTGGTGAATTTAAATTGTATCTCCAGATGACTTTGAAACGTAGATAAATCAGTGTATTTAAATCAGTTGAGATGAGGCATTACATAACTTTCCGGTGCCTATTATATATATTACTTTAAATATAACTTAACCACATCAAGTAAATGAGAATATCAATATTCGAATATTCGATAATGATATATTACATTATATATGGCATTATACTCAAGACCATTATTTTCACAATTAAAAATTCACGCTTATCATTGATTAAAAATTCTAATTTCAGATGTGATTTTCTTTGTCTTGACCTCTAGGTAACTTTGAAATGCAAAAAAGAATAATTCAAATAAATGAGCAGGTTCTAACTAGTCTAGATCTAGATTTGGAACTTGAAATGTGGTCACTGGTGAAAATATATCATTTGCATGGTTGTTAGTGACAGCTATTTTGTCTATTGTCTCTAAATGACACAGGAACGTTAAAATAACCATCCTATAGAATCAGTGTATTAAAATTAGTCACAAATTTGGTATTAAATTATATTCTAGGTGTATTATGTCAAAAGTTAAATATTCAAGATGACCGATGGCGCCCATTTCGAATGTATGCAAATAAATTTTATAATTGCATTTCGTACATAATAAAACAACTTGCATACATATTTTGGTCAAGTGAGCTCAATAAAATATTGCTTTGAAAGCTTTGTTGCAGCCATTTTGAAAAATCGACATTGTGCGGAAAGCACGCATCAGAAACTTGGGAATTTTTCGTATATTCATCCGATATATTTGGCACATCTGTGATGTGAAAAATTCAGATTTGTAACCTACATTTTCCCGGGTTAAAACCTAATGCTCCTGGACTATAAGGGCATTACATTTGGCCATGTTCTTAGAGGTCATGACTGTCGGGTTTTCATAAGTCTAGACAGAGATTTGAAGGTAAATTGAGGAATGACCCTGGTTCAAGTTGAAAATTATTAAGAATAAATACAGTTCTAAGGGATTCATAAAGGGTTTTAAAAGGCTCTTATAAGGATTGTGATATGATATCTGGTTATGTGAACACTACGTGTGTCACTGTGGGTATTACAGGAAACGCATAAGGACCTCTACTTATGTATGCACTTCTGGTATTACACATTATGTGTGGAAACTATAATTCGTCAGAGTCACCAAGGAAACGAGTGAGACGTATTTCATATATATTTTGGTTAAATGAGCTCAATAAAATATTACTTTGAAAGCTTCATTTTAAGGTATAAACAATAGACATTCTGTGGCTTTGAAACCTGGATACCAACGGTGGGAAAACAAAGAGATGTAGCCTGGCACACTGGGACCAATGGATAGTAAAAAAGATAGTGGTCAGACAGATGGATAAGTCATATATGCATATATAAGATGCGCGTACTTTTAGCTGGCGTACTGCTCAAATAATGCATCACTTCGTATTTTTAAATGATGATGTGTAATAAATCGTTAGTTCCTTTATTATGGTATTTGGAAATTAACTTCATATATTAAATATGGGATCGTTTATCTTACGAGGAGAAGTCTGGATAAGAATACAGTTTCAAGCTTCTTTATTGATTCATATTTCATATGATTCAGTCTCATGTATATAGATGGTAAACATGATAATGATAGTCTTAGTGAGAACGTGATAGGCTCATTTAAAGGGACAGGCCCAGACTAAAATCATCAAAAAGTCGGTGACTTTATTTAGGCTTGTTTCGGCTTATTTCTAATTATTGACAACCATGTCAATAATAAGAAATACGCGAATTTCACCTCTATATCTAGCCTAACTGGTGAATGCGCCGCACAAAAATTAAAAAACTTTTGCAGTTCTAGTCTATGGACATGTTTACATTATATAGTCATATTAATAAGCCAAAATAAAATCACCGATTTTTTTTATGATTTTAGCCTGGGCCTGTCCCTTTAACCCTTTCCATGCCCAATAATTCAGCCCCTGCCAATTACTACAATGCCTAATTACTCTAGCATAATGGTTATTTTGGCTAAAAAAAACTAATTAAGATTCATCAGTAGGCCTACAGAACATCATGCATAGTGAACTCCCATATTTGTAGCTGGCAATGTATGGTGGGACGGGTTGGGGTTGCACTTTACTGGGGTTGAACGAAAAGGTCATGCCGAGGTCATGTCAAGGTCATATGAAGGTCAATCTCGATAAAAACTACAACAAATTGCCATTTTATGCCTTCAAACTTGATTTATGCGTGAGCTAAGTGTTATATATGACTGTAGTTGGATTATTCAGGGTCACGCACCATTTCAGAAGGTGTCGCAAGTAGTTTTAAGGTACCCGAGGAGTACCCGAGGAGTACCGGAGTAGTGATAGCCCCTTCGGATTTGCCTAACTTTCACCTTCGGATAAATTCACTATTCAATTCCTCCTTCTCCAGGACTAAAATTGAATGCCAAAAGTGACCAAATATAGTAGTGTTGAACTATGCCTTGAATTGCAACAAATTTACATATGACTGTGTGGAAAGGGTAACACGGGTTGGAGTTCCACTATACTGAGGTGGTGTGCAAAGGTCATTCCAAGGTCATATCAAGGTCATATAAAGGTCAAACTCGATAAAAAATACGAAAAATACCGTTTTATGCCTTCCAACTTTATTTATGCGTGAACTAAGTGATATACATACATGACTGTAGTTGGATCATTCAGGGTCAAGCTCTATTTCAGAAAGTCAGTGTCTTATGTAGTCCTAGGGTGATAACGGTACCTGAGGAGTGACATTATTCGTGCGGTACGAGATTCCGAAAGGCATAGTCGTTGCGCTACCCGGGAGCTCTCATAACACATATTCAGAACAAGAGGTCACGCCAGTGAGACAGACGCTGAATAATGCTGACTAATGAGGCTGCAAACAGATCAGATCGGTTTCTCGCATTGAGGTAAAAATTACACGTCAACCAGAAAGAGTGCGACGTGACGCAGATAGGCATATATATATAGCAGACATGAGATAACTACGAGACACACAACAAACACAGCCGTAATTTGCACCAATGCTTGGTTAATGTTGGTGTAACGTCGCAGACGTTGGGCCAACATTAAACCAGCATCTGTTGAACGTATTGTGTTTGCTGCAAAGAGTGGATAAATCGACATACTATACCCGCTATATGAATAAGAGTAGCCCTACATAGGCCTATACTGTTGAGCTGTTGCTCACCTAGTTTTCTATGGCATTGTGATTGTATGCAGGCGAACTGTTTTAATTCACTCCAAAACAACAACACCGCCACTGTTTTGTGAATCAACCCAACAAAATGCCCATATACGGCCAAACCAGAGCGTAGCAGTGGTCGGTACCCACCAAACAGTCACCAGATGGCACTGTAGTACACGCCTATATTGTTTTGAAGCACGCTGGATGCATCGGGCCACACTTGGCGACTGTTCAGCATGCAGTGAATTAACTGTAAACTAGCCCGGACGCGGTCCGGGATTGGCATTGTAATCAGTATTAAAATTCCCGGACACGGTCCGGGATAGGCATGGAAAGGGTTAATAAATACTATTGTAAACGTTATATGTCTCAATCTCTGTGAGTAGCCGTTTCTGACAGCGGCCGGGTCGACGGTCCGCACGACACTGCCAGCTAAGGCCGCAGCCTCGCTCTCCCTATCAGCGTCCCATACCAGGCAAATAGCCCGAGGGCCGCGTGCCCACATGCCGGTGTCTCGCGGATCTGGCCTACCTGCCATTGTCAGTAAGGCGTTAGTACAACGCTAAAACTCAAGTCAAGCTCTGATTGATTGGTTGAATGTTAGCATAGCACACTCTACTTAATATTCTACGATTTCGAACTTTAACATAATTACGTAATTTATACGACCTCATAGTTCAAGCTAGTGAGCACTGGACCTTGTTCTGAGACAAAAGTAAAGGCTCGGGCTTGATGTGGTGACTTGTGCTGAGATGAGCCCATCTCGCCTTCCCAACGATGCCGTATGCATATATTCTCACTCTAGTGTGGAAACAACTAGGCCTAAGTCTGCCTCTGTCAGAATGCAATTCGGTTACGTTATACCAATACCGGCGAACAGTTGTCAGTGTGCGAAAAGTGTTGAGCGGCGATACACACTAGTCATGCATGGTGTGTGTGAGATGAGCAGCAGCCTGCACACTATCACGCTGTCAACACGCCTGTCGCCAACAGGTCACAGGGGCCAGTTAATAAATCTAACATGCCGGGTTTTCCACGGAAACTGCGAAAAGTGTATCTCGGCCTTTAAGTATAAGCTAGTTATTAACTAGTTCAAATTATCAAAAACAATGTAATTTTGGGGTCTTGGCCCTTGGGTATAATAAAGTCTAGAGTTCAGAGGTCAGTTCAGAGTTCACGGCCTATATGAGCAGGATGAGTTGTATTTTAACAGGGTCCATTAAAACTCCATTCTGGGACTGTCCGCAATTTTCTCTGGCAATACTCAATCATCAGGCATCACTGATAGCCTAACACCCGGCCTAACAATGTAACGTTGAAATAATTGAAATGTTATTGGCACAATAAAACTATTCTTTATTTTCGATAGTTTTCTATATTCATCACTACCCACTTCCGGTAGACGTATTATCCTATATTTTCGCCCGGTTTTCGCGCCATGTGCTGTGTTTTCACAATTTTGTTGTTATGAATTTGCGGGAATAAGGCCAATAATAGAATGCTAAACCACTGTTCGTACAGGCCAACGTCATGTACTTCAGGCTAAGCCTTAATCTAAACTGGAAAGGCTGAGTAAGGCCTTATTCAGTTATTGTTTTTGGCCGAATTTGGCGTGACTGTGAGTGTGAGAGCCAAGTCTGGATTTTATCAAATTATAGATCTAATTTTAGACAATTATGAATTAGGCCCCTATTCAACTATTGGCCGTTGTCGGCGTTAGTAGGTACCCAGAGGTAGGTACCGTACATTCCAATAAAATTAGTCTGAGCCTTTTTTCGTAATTGCCGACATGCTAAAAGAAATAGGTCTATATGACCACATTCCACAGTTTTCACTACGCAAGAAAAATGCTGTGCTAGATCAAAATCTGAGACTGAGCCTCACTGTCTGAGCTTTTCATTCATTCATTGATTGTTCGGCTTGCTTCAGTTCAGGCTAGTTATGTTGCAGCCTGTATGTAGAGGCCTGCTGTGCAGGGCTCAAAGCCCTCCATGCCACCCTTCCCATTAGGGGTACCTGGACAGGAGAGGCGAGTATTCACCTATTTCCCCTCCACATTCCCCCCTCCCTCTTTCCAAGTCAAAAGCTTACTTTACTCCCCCCTCTACTCGTTACTGTGAACATTGAACCCTTGAGCCTCCCCCCTTCTTTCCATTGGTAGTATCTGAAGTCTTCCAACTTCCCCCGTAGTCTTCCAACTTCCTCTGTAGTCTTCCAACTTCTCCTGTAAAGCTAAATTATAAAAACGTCCAAAAGATGGCACCTCAATCATTCAATGTTGCAAATTGTTAAAGGGATACATAATCCAAAACATTGCCCAGACAGTTGACAACTTTTTGAAGCAGTTGAAGAAAACTCAAATGATGTCGCTGTTGAGAGTTTTAGTTTTTCGATACATCAGGGCACCCAACGAGTGCCCCGCGATAAAGAAACAGTAGGCTTAACACTAACTGTTAGGCAATATAGCCCTACCTCATAGTCACAGGGCATAGCCTCCGGTCCATGAGGGGGCAGGGTTTCCCCTGAAGCGTTAGGCCTATAGCGTAGCGGCTCCGCCACGCTTTACTTTTTGGCCGCTGCGCTTACAAAATGCCGCTACGCTATATTGATTTACCGATACGCTTTAATAGTTGCCGCTACGCTTGCCGTAAAACTACAGTCGACAGCCACTGAGGCCAGCGCCGGGTAAGCCCTAGCACAGGGAGCAGGGAGGTGTATGGCCTTACTGAGCGCGCCCAATGGTTATCACGCGTGGTCATGCCGCACGCTGTCTAATGCATGTACTGTAACCACAGTAAACACAAGACATTGACCCAATGTTGAAACAATGTTGGGCCACCGATTACAACGCTGGCCCAACATTGTTGTGGTGGATAAGTGTGTCTGTAATATCGCCTGTCCACCGCGTGGCGAGTGTTTTGAGAATAGGCAGTGAGGGCTATCCATGAGTGCGGTAATTTTCCGACAACCTTTTCACAAGATGACAGATCATTTTAATATGTCTAGTGCATTGTCGGTAATCTATTAATGATGAGGAAAACCAAATTTGATGATTTTTTATCTGTACATTGCAAAAAAGTGAACATGGTGAGTGGTGAATCTAAGTTGAACATCACGTTCTATAATAGATCGGGACATATGCTGCTGCATGATATGCTACTGAAGCTGACATTAATAGATAATTAATGACTTTGTGAGGCCTTTATAACGCGTGTTTCAATGTCATCATTACAGGGTTGATTTCGGGTTGCGTGATCCCCCCTTGACAGCAATAGATACCCTCCTAAAATTAAAGAGACATGCCCAGGTCTAAAATCATCAAAAAATCGGTGATTTTATTTCAGCTTAATAATATGACCATATGATCAGGGTTCCCACTCACCTGGGAAACCTGGAATTTAGGCCAAAAAAATTCCATGCATGAAAAAATCATGGAATTTAAAAAAAGGGCAATTTTCATGGAAAAATCATGGAATTTTGTTTCAGTTATCTGCATTTTTTTTAATATCAGAAGAATTTTTTGCAGAATTTATTCTTTGCACTTCAAGTGTTTCTTTCTTAGACTGATATTTGAGTACTGGTGGTTGCATGTGCCCCAAATCTTCTGATGTAAAAACAATTTATGCGAATAATAACAATTTACAAAATGTAGGCAAATTACCACTGATCACACATGCAGTCAAAACGGAATTTAGCAACCTTGAAAAATAACCTGTTATCATGGGAAAATCATGGAGAAATCATGGAATTTTGTTCTTAGTTATCAGGGATCGACACTAACTGATTTCAGGTAGTAGCCCAAAGGGCCAGTAACTTCAGATAATTACTGGCCCTTAGCCTCATCGTTCTAATCCTTAGTCTACACAGTATCAAGGGGAGTGTAGTTTTTTTGTTGCCCCCAGGGCCAGTATATCAGGTGATTTACTGGCCCGTAGTGATTTTCACTGGCCTCGGGCCAACGGGCCAGTGTTAGTGTCGAGCCCTGGTTATGAGTGGGAACCCTGTATGATGTAAACATGTCCATAGACTAGAACTGCAGAAGTTTTTAAATTTTTGTGTTATTTTGTGATTCTTTGTAAATCATGTTTTTTTTTTCTCAGACAAGTTTATATTACCCACTTGAAGTTGTGTCCGAGACTAGTGATTAGTTGCACATATCTTGCCGGTCTTCTTTAAGCAGCCACGGGAAACAGATCTGTACAATACAGTCAGTTATTCATTTCAGGAAACCGCGACGCACTTAACCTGCTAACACTGGACATTGAGAACACGTTTGTTAAATGTCGGGCCCGAATCAATAACCCTGGTCAAACGATAGTAGCACACAGCTCCATACACAGCCCCCCCGCGCTGTGTAAAGATATTACAAACACCTGTATTCAACGTAAACACAGATATTGACTCACTGCTGGTATGCCGCCGTAGTTGGTGGTTCAACAGTGTACCAACATCGGCTCAACGTCTTGCTTTGGTCGGGACCTAACTTACACAACACAGATATACGTCACATTGATTAATGTTTACTTAATTCTGGGCCAACCTTACTGATGCTGACCCAGCATTGAAACAACGCTAGTTAACAATTTTTGTTTGCCGGGAAACTGTGGCCAGACCAGAGATTACATAGGGGGGGGGGGGGGCATATACCAATCCGGGCACTACACTGTTCTACATACAACTGATACGAGTTGTAGCCGGAGAAAAGCAGCAGGCGTTTAGCAGATGAGAGGGTGGGGGTAATCTGAGTGTGAGATGGGCAGTGGAAGAATTTTTTAAACTGGCTTTGGGAAAACTATTATAGCAAAGTACAGGAAACACCAATAAAGAGAGCTGAGGAAGATGAAGAAGTCACTTGTAACACTGACATTGAACCATTGTTGAACTAATGTTGGGCCAACATCGTACACTGTGCTCCAACACCAATGTACCATTGGTGTGTTTGCTGTGGAGTCTACCTTTACCCAACATTAGTTAAATTATGTCGCTTGGCCCAACGTCATAGACCATGGCCTAAATCCGAACCAGCATTGAGGCGAGGCAGCATCTTGCGTTTGCTGGGAGGTAGGGCCTACATTACATATCAAAATGGTATTATTGATCTTGCTGAATGCGAGCAAAGTGAAAACAGGGTTCACCACAGTGCCGGAAATGCCGGCTGCCCGACCGGGTGAATTCTAAAAAAAAAAAAAAAATTTTTTTTTTTTTTTTTTTTTCAGTTTTGTTTTGTGGTGTCCTTCCATTTGCGTTTTGAAGATGGCTAACTGACAGTGACTGATTTTGTAATTTATTGGCTTTTAGTATCAGTTGTTCATCAGATGAACATTTTTTTAAGAAAAAATGTGCCACATATTACTTAGTTGGCAACCACACATGCTGCAAATTTTATGCAGCGGTATAAGAGTTGGGCTGCTCGCGCGCGCCAAGTTAATATTTTTGAGAGAACAACCAGATGATTTTTTTTTTTGTGGGGATCCCTGGTGAAAGAAAATGACAGTGAAAAGATCTTACAGAGTACTCCACTTTCCCGGATAACATTCCAACTCTACATGTGTAGGCACTGCAAAATTTGCGAAATTCAACAAAGAGAAAGACAGAGCTGATATTTTTTTATCTGATTGTCTGGGTGAAGGCTAATACATGAAACTTACTGAAACATTAAAATTGTTATTGGTATTATCACATGGTGCAAGTGTGGAAAGAGGATTTAGTGTGAACATGGAAATTGAAGTTGAAAATCTGAAAGAAAGGTCCCTATTTAGAAGATGAAAGACAAAAGAAGAAAAGTGATCTGCAACTAAAAAAAAGAAAGCGTGTCATTGATATGATAGAAGAGTTGAAGGACATGAACAAAAGAATAAAAATTGATATAGAGCAGTTGAACAAGTCTGCAGGAACATTAGCTGAAAAAGCAAATCGCACACAAAATTTGACCTTCATTACTCAATCTAATTCACATAGAAAAACTTGTAAAGGCAAAATGAAGAAACTAGATGTAGTAGCAAAAAGTCTGGATGAGAAATTGCTGGCATTAAAAAACTGATTTAAATATTTTTTGATGAATTATAATAAAAATACTTGGTTTATTTTTTAATAAACATGTACAGTACCCTTATGTTATAGTGTTTTTAGCCCGCCTTTTAATTTTAATTAAAAAAGGTGGGCTATTGCAATTGAAGTTCGGCGTCGTCGGCGTTAACATTTACTTGTGGGCGCGATAACTTGAAAGGTTTTTCATGTTTCCTTCCCAAATTTGTTTTGCATGTTAATAATGACCACTTCTCGGACAAGTTCAATAATGGCTGAAAAAAAATTCAAAATGGCCGACTTATTGCGATTTTTCACCTTTTAAGTCAATAATTTGACCTTGTGGGCGCGATAACTTGAAAAGTTTTTCACGTATCCTTTTCAAATTTCTTATGCATGTTACTAATGACCAGTTCTCGGACAAGTTCAATAATGGCCGAAAAAAAAAAAATGGCCGATTTATTGCGATTTTTCACATTTTACGTCAATAATTTGACCTTGTGGGCGCGATAACTTGAGAAGTTTTTCACGTATCCTTTTCAAAACTGTTATGCATGTTACTAATGACCAGTTCTCGGACAAGTTCAAAAATGGCCGAAAAAAAAAAAAGTGGCCGATTTATTGCGATTTTTCACATTTTACGTCAATAATTTGACCTTGTGGGCGCGGTAACTTGAAAAGTTTTTCACATATCCTTCTCAAATTTGTTATGCATGTTACTAATGACCAGTTCTCGGACAAGTTCAATAATGGCCGAAAAAAAAAAAAAATGGCCGATTTATTGTGATTTTTCACATTTTACGTCAATAATTTGACCTTGTGGGCGCAATAAGTTGAAAAGTTTTTCACATATCCTCTTCAAATTGGTTATGCATGTTACTAATAAGTAGTTCTTGGACAAGTTCAATAATGGCTGAAAAAAAATTCAAAATGGTCGATTTATTGCGATTTTTCTCATTTTACGTCAATAATTTGACCTTGTAGGCGCGATAACTTCAACATTTTCACAAGTATCCTCTTCAAGTTTGCTATGCATGTTACTAATAAGCAGTTCTTGGACGGACAAGCTCAATAATGGCCGGTAAAAAAATCAAAATGGTCGACTTATTGCGATTTTTCACATTTATTTTACGTCCATAATTTGACCTTGTGGGCGCGATAACTTGAAAAGCGGCTGTTTTTTTATAGATCTGCTTGTAGTCTATGCAAGTATTATATAGTATATCATATTATACATGTATCTATCTTATTTAACATACCATTTATATCTTGGGTTGTTATTTACGTGATGACATTCGTCTTTACTTTCTTTATCATAATTCGGCGGCGGGCTATTATCGAGTGTGCTCTTGTTTCTTAGTGTTTAGAACACAATGTAATTATTTCATTTCGTTAAAATTAGATACTTTTTTCTCGGATTCGCTGACGTTTTTAGGACCTCGAAAAACTTGCATTTTGTCCCTTGAAAAGCCTTTAATTTTATCAGCTTTGGTTCTTTGGTTTGTATGAACCATGTCGGTCCAAACGGTCTTGATGATGTCCTCCAGAACTTCCTCATAGGGCAGTGGACATAGTCTATTTTCATTTTTTTGCATTGCTTACAAAAATTTAAAAAATGGCACATGTGTAAAAAAATTATGAGAAGGAGCCACAGCATGCCTGTTCCACCTAGCCTACCTCTCCAACTCCAAGCATTTGTTGCAGATATCATAAAATTAAAGGCTATAGCTGCCATCATTGTTTGTAATAGCGAGAAATCTAATGATTGGACCCCCCAGAACAGGTGATAAAAGTGTCATTCAAAACAAATTACTCTTTTAATTCTACAATGATGGCTTTAATAATTCCTACCAGTAATAGTGAGCAAAAAGAACAAACAAACAAAGAAAAAATGTCTTTTATTGCAGTGTATTACAAATTCACATAAATCATGAAAAAATACAAAAAAACACCAAAGAGACTTCTTCGGACGTACCTACCCCAGGGGAAAAAAATCTTCATTTTTATGCACTCGCCAGCCGGGCTAGTGGAACTAAAAATCCACTAGCCCTCATAATTTTTTAATCGCCCTTACTAGTTTTTTTATGAAAAAATTTTCCGGACTATGCGCGATATGGCAGAATCACTGGTTAAAGCTTTTTTCCCCTTCTGATCCATCTTCCTTAGGCTTAGTCTGAGCAGCAGGTGGGCATTTTAGCTTTAATTAGCAAATCTGCAGCTGTTTAAGCTCTAGTGAAGTCAGAGCAAATGGGCCAGCAAATTATGTCCAGCCACCCCACCTGAAAATGTCTCTGTCAGCCTTTATTTTCAAATAAAGTTACGTTATTGTATCAGCATTTCTTCACTAAATTTCTTTATTTTCTTAGCTGGTGGCGACACCACCTTCCATAATTCAATTAGATTTAATTAGCTATTCATAGTTATTACATGTACAGACATTTAATTTAATCCCACATTGGCTCACTAGTGTTCATTTCAACTTGGAGAAAGAAAGGGCCATGTTGCCCACTTCGGTGAAAAAGGGGACCATCTCTAAAAAACATAAACCGTTCTCAAATATAATAAACATATGATAAAGTCAGTCTTTTTAAACATAAAAATGATGTAAAAAAAATAGATATCTTCTTTCATATCGTGTAGGGGCTATCCGAGGTAACTGAACTTGATATGTAGTCCTATCAACAACGAAGTAGGGGAGTCTATGGAGCTCTAGCCTCTATGGCATCATGACACAGCAAGGCATAAAATAACTGGGATGAAAAGACCTTATCTCAGGTGTATTTTAGGTCTTCTCTGGGGGTGTTATTTAGTTTGTGTTAGGCCTATTAGCATGGTTAGACTTTCTTTAGTCTCAACACCCCTATGGCCAGTTATTCACATCGTTTCTGCGCCGACATACATGGGCCAGCGGCAGCCCTATGTGTGACTGATACTGGAGTATTAGCCACAGCTTGTATTCACACAAAATTGCAAGACGTTTTTGCAGACGTTTTTATGCAAGATTAATGCTTGATTTATCAGGCCAATATTAATCATGATATGCAGGAGTCTTTTAGAATCAGTAACAATTCAAGACTGCATCTATTCACCCACAGCTCGCTGGGCAATGAAATGTAGTCAGCGTGCATGTATGTCAGCAAACTAGATAAATGATCTTCTTGATCAGCGCCATTTTGAACTGTGAAATATCGGGTGAAACAAATGTTGGGAACCACGATGCAATAAGTGACGCTGTGTGCTGTTATGGCTACCGCAGATCCGGCCACATGCAATACAGGCGCCAACACACCGCTGATTGACCAGGCCGTAGGCCTACTGGTCAGCAGTTTATTTAACAACTTGGTGAACGTGATCTTTATGTTCACGTGTGTCAGCATCAAACTTGATTAAGTTGCTCACTTTTTAGTGTACCAAATTTTGAATTATGTGCGCTTCTGTGCTCCTTAAACGTAAAGGTCTTTGATACACACAACCATGTGTGAGCCGAAACAACGCTCTGTAGCGCGCCACGACGACGACGCCTGTACATCAGTACATGCTGTGCGGCGCTCTGCAGTTATGCGTAAATAGCCACACATGATCTGCGAATCGCACAGGGAATCAGTCGCCAGCAGGGCTAGTGACATGCTGATTTACAATCGCCCTTACATAATTCTTGTCGCCACAGGCGACCGGGCGTACGTGAATTTGCATCCCTGTACCCCAGTGACTGAAACAGCTTTCAGTCACAGATTGACTGCGGCCAAAATTGTGAGACATTTCTTTGTACTGCAGGAGTGTCGATAAGAATCAGAGTTGCAGGTGGAAACGTAAAAGTAGGGGGTGGAAGATATTTGATGAATGCACATGCACATTTGATGGATGTCATTACAACGCAGCGCGGCCGCAGTGCTTTGGAGGAAGGTGCAGGGAGGGGGTTCGAAACCGCTCACCTGTGGGGAATTTTTTCAAATTTTAAATGCTCTTGAGATACATACTAGTGCATATCGAAGCCTTCTTTTTATCCAGTGAGAAGCATATATTTATTAGCTCCTGCCGTCACCGTAGGTGAGACGGAGGGAGCTATGGATTCTACCTCCGTTTTTTTTTGCCTCTTCTTTTGCCTATAACTTTGTAAGAAAATAAGCTAGGATAACAATTTTTGGTATGTGGGGGACTTCCAGGTGGATAATGGACAGGTTAAAATATTTTTAATCTGAATTCAATACGCAAGGTCGCAGAGGAGAAAATGATGATGTTACGGCGTTGGGCCGTCCGTAAACAATTCGTTTCCGGAGCATATCTCTGAAAGTACTTGTCCGATTGTCTTCAAATTTTACACACAACACCCCTAGGGGGTCTAGTTGTGCCTTTTGGGGTATTTGAAATTTGACCTACTTCTGGCTCAGAACTATGACCTATTTAGACGTTTTGACGCGCACTTCGTTTCCGGAGCAGATCTCGAAAAGTACTGGGCCGATGACAGTCATATTGCACATACATGTTCTCTAAGGTCCCTAGTTGTGCCTTTTCAGGTTTTTGGACCTTGACCTTGAAGTTGACCCAGCACTTTTACCTAATTTATAACATCGGTAAATCCGACTGATTTTGGGGAATATCATGTAAACCGCTCAAGATAGCTACACCACTACTATAAAACAAATTATGAGGTTTCAGGAGAAGATGCATCTTGAAAAATTTCTAATCGATAAAATTAAAAATAGCCGCCTATCGGCCATTATTCACCTCGACAGGCCTGATATTGCGGAATATCATGAAAACCGCTCAAGATAGCTACACCATTAATATTAAATAAATTGTAAGGTTTCAGGAGAGGATGCATCTTGAAAAATTTCAAGTTGATAAAATTCAAAATGGCCGCCTATCAGCCATTATTCCCCTCGACAGGCCTGATATTGTGGAATATCATGAAAACCGCTCAAGATATCTACACCATTACTATAAAACAAATTGTAAGGCTTCAGGAGAGGATGCATTTTGAAAAAATTCAACTCATCCAAGTTCAAAATGGCCGCCAATCGGCCATTATTCACTTCCACATGGCCGTTATTTGGTAAACCGTGCTAGATGGCTAGAGAATTACTATAAAACAAAATGTGTGATTTCAGGAGGGGATGCATCTTGAAAAAATTCGACTCGATAAAATTAAAAATGGCCGCTTATCGGCCATTATTCACTTTCACGTGGCCGTTATTTGGTCAACCGTGCCAGATGGCTAGACCCTTACTGTAAAACGAAATGTGAGAATATCAGATGAGGATGCATCTTGAAAAAAATTGACTTGATCAAATTTAAAATGGCCGCCTTTTCGGCCATTATTCATTTTCACATGGCTGATATTTGGTAAACCGTGCTAGATGGCTAGACCATTACCTGATTACTATAAAACAAAGTGTGAGTTTTCGGGGGAGGATGTACCCTGAAAATTTTTAACTTACCAATTCAAAATGGCCGACA
Source organism: Flabesymbios commensalis (assembly GCA_964017125.1). Taxonomy (NCBI): domain Eukaryota; kingdom Metazoa; phylum Annelida; class Polychaeta; order Terebellida; family Flabelligeridae; genus Flabesymbios; species Flabesymbios commensalis. The sequence continues at coordinate 70,804,251 of OZ024905.1, read as the reverse complement.
ATCAGCATTATTTACCTCGATAGGCCTGATATCAGGTAAACCGTGCTAGATAGACCATTACTATAAAACAAAATGTGACGTTTCAAGAGAGGATGCCTTTTAAAAACTTTCGACTCAATCGAATTCAAAATGGTCGCCTATCGGCCACTATTTACTTTCACATTGCTGATATTTGGTAAACCGTGTTAGATAGCTGGACCATTACTATAAAACAAAATGTGAGATTACAAGAGAGGATGCATCTTGAAAAAAAGTGACTCGATCAAGGTCGCAGAGGAGAAAATGATGATGTTACGGCCCGCCGCCTGCGACGTCGATCCAACATTAACCCAGCATTGGTTCAATGTATCGTGTTAGCTGGGATAGGCCCTTTTCTCACATGATTCCGCTCTAGCAGATATTATATGGCAGTATGTTCTTGCTTTACAAGTAAGCACATACTGCCTTTTGAGTTTTGTACACTTACAAAATAGTAGATTACGGCAGCGTGCGTATATTGAACAGACACCTGTCGGGCGAATCCCAAAAGTTTGTGCTTTGCTGGTGCAATGTTGGACCAATACATGGCTGTGGTTGCACCAACATCTTCGACGTCGGCCCTGCACTAATCCAACACGTGCTTAGCCTTACTGTAATGTATTGCATTTGCTGGGCTCACAATCATCTCCGCCTTAAACAAAGGCAAGAACCAGTGTTAGCCTAATATGGGGCCAGTGTCACAGACGTTGTGTCAACATTAGAACAACATCGCGTCGTAACATAACTAGTCTCTGGTCACTGTACCCTGCCTCCCAGTAAACACGAGACATTGTCCCAATTCTGGTTCAATGGTTCACCGTCTACGACGCTGGCCTAACATTGAACCAACAATGGGACAATGTATCGTGTTTGCTGGGCTTAATGAGCCTTCCACGCCTGTTTGTTTCACACATGAGGGAGGTGAACATCCTATGAGTTTAAAATTACAAAACCAGTTATGCAAAACACAGAAGCACATGGTTCTCGTTGATTATTCACGGCAGTGTGGCCTGTGACCACACTAGCTTTCTAAGTAAAAATTAATAATAAGATGAGCCTGATCTCAGATATCATGAAAATGCAAACTTAATTGACATACAGATAGTTAAACTAAAAAAGAAATTAGAAAACAATCTATATCACACGTGTCCTAATATTAATAGCAAAATAATTTGTCAATTACGCAATTTTTAAATTAAATGTGTTAAACCTCAGCACATAAAATCGTTTGTGCTGTTTGGGTGACCCGCAGGACTCTTCCAAGTTGGGCAGGACTCTCTCATCTTTTACAAGAGAGAGTCATTCTGCCACTGGATATATACCCTGGAAAAGTTTAACTCCTAATCAAATTCAAAGTGGCCGACTATGGCCATAATTAACTTTAATATACCTGTAATCTGGCAAGCAGTGCCAGATAACTAGCTCATTAAGTATAAAACAAAATGTGCGGTTTCAGGGAGGGATATGCATTGACAAATGTCAACTTGAGCAAAATAATAATGGCCGACCATCATTGACTTTATTATACATCTGTGATGTAGGCTACATGGCAAACTGTTCTAGATAAGAAGACCATTGTGAAACAGAATGCAAGAGCCATTATTAGTCGCCTGAGTGGCGGGGGGCCTGGTGCAGTGGTTAAAGCTACCTGCTTGGAAAGTCAGGGATCGCGAGGTCGAACTCCACTCTGGCCTCCCCAAGTTTCAAAGAAACAAAATGTTTTTTCTCCGCTCACTCGTAAAGATTCAATATTGTGGGGAACCTCCATGACCGAGAGCTAGCATGCTTGGCCTCAGAACGCCAGGGCTTGAATTTCTAATCCTGTGCCTGGAGGGCAGTGTCATCTCATTCATCTTGTCAACGTCAAGAGGTTCTTCTTGCCCAGTTCAGCCTATATGTGCATAATGGTGGCCTAAAACGCCATTCATTTCATTCAGTAGCCCAAGTGAGGTAAATCTGATCATGTTATAAAACAGTTAAACTGAAAGGTATTTTAACCTTATCACCTAAGCCATTGTCAGGTTTGTTAAATTTTCAACTTGGACAGAAGGGTAATGCAATGTCTACACTACTACATGTAGGCCTACTATGACATTGTTCATTAAAACTGAAACCGTGACTTGAGTTGTAGAGGCCCCAGGGGGTGACCAATCATTAAGGTTTTTATGTTTGTGGCTTTTAATTTCAAAGCAGGGAGTGGGTTTTTATTGGAATATGGGTGTTTATTCAATTCGAATAAATATGGTAATGCTAAATAGGAGAGGATGCTTTGTTTTCACTCTAAAACACATTTTTTGTGATTTTTTTGCTTACAGATATCAAATTTCTGGTGCTTCACATTGTCAATGCTGAAAAGAAGATACCAAATCTCATTATGACACTTGAGCAAAATCGTTCAGCTTTGCAAGATATCTCACGAAGTCCTTATACAATGAGAGGTATGCAACCCTTTACCCCAAGTGTAATATTTAATCAAAATGCTATATATCATTCTATATTATGAGATTTACAAAAAAATATTTTACAATTATCACAAAAATGTTATAATTGTAAAATGACAGTTTTGGAGAAGCCGTTTCCTAGGAAAGTGTTTCTACAAAAATGTTATTTTTGTGAGCATCAGACGACATTTCAATTTGACTATCGGGATGCATAGAAGTGTTTGGCATTTTCCTCTGATCAATGAGGATACCACTGCAAATCAACTTATGGTACCTCTCACTCAGGAATTATCAACTTAAAGTAGGGATTTCCTCTAGCTTACCAGTCCGTTGTGCGTAAGCACACACGGGAGTTCGTCGACGCAAGACCATGAAAAATTATTTACACGGCGTGTGCGTACTTCAGCGTGCACACCAATCCACGGTATTGGGTTCCATTCGCCCAGACGGAATCATACGGACACAAAGTAGCGAGGTGTGTCAACGTGTTTACATGCTAATAGACAGGATTGCCCGTACAAACAGCTTTTTGATCAAACCTTTCCCTGTGCAAGTTAGGAAATGTAATTGCCCTTCCTCCACATGTGAGTCGCCTGAATTCCGTGGAAGTCCGTCAGCCCCGGCTGTCAACTCCTGATTATCTAAGGCCTTCATAAAAAATATCCCTGTTTCCGATTTCATGGTGTGAACAGTCCATACAGTAGCCTATACAAGCAGATTATACTGAGATAGGCCTACCTGTGTTAGGCCTACTGTTAGTGTTAACATCTGTTTCATCCTCAGGCATGCCAGGCCCAGTTCATTCCGGTCACCCCTACCATTTCAGGAAATTGAAATTTCACAATTCCCAAACTCATGCATATCCAAGATGATGCTAAGACGTAGTTACAGACATGGATGATTTCAATTGCTTCAAAAGGGCATATTATGCCATATACATCATATATATTTAATGCTAGCCATTGTTGGTCACTGAGTTTGAGAATGAAGAGGTGGTGTAGTGGATAACACCAGGGCCTGTTAATTAGAGGGTCGTGAGTTTGAATCCCGATGGACCCCAACAATTTTTTTTTTTTCAGATAGGGCCTAGGGCTAGGCTAGTCTGTTATTTTATTTTTTCCAGGAGGTTTAATTATTTTTTAACTTACATAGACTATAATCAGCCTTTAACCAGGGGGCAGATGAATGGATGCCGTGCGGTAGGGCCCCTCTTTTACCTCTTTTTTTACCCATGCGGTCGCAAATAGGAAACATTTTTTTTTAGGATGGCCTGATGACACACCACATCCCCTCCTCGTCATTGCCTGTAAGAGTCGCCCCAAATCCGTGGATTCCATTTATTATGGTTATGGTTACACATATAGTTCCGTTGGAGTGTGTGCATTTCGACGAGTATAATTCTGATAATGTGACTTTAAAGACGAGCGTGCGCACAAGTGAGAATGCAAGCGAAAAACATCACTACGTGCCTGCCCATGTATACACGTACAAGTGTCCTTCACGCACTTTTGTGTGCGTGCACGGAAAAACATCCACTAATGACTGTTTTCGTCACGCGGACATGGTGTGCTTGATGTAATCCCTACTGTAGCTCTCACTCAAGAACTGTTGACTTTGTACATCATTGACATAGTATGTCCTATATGTTTGAAAAGTTATTTTCATATCTTTTTGGCATCGATTAATAAATTTGGTTTTGTAAATGACAGTCCCAAAAGAATATGTTTTTTAGGCCCCAGCCAAAATTTTGGCAGATGCCTATTGTCGTCACCAGGCCCGTCCGTTCGTCCGTCCGTCCGTCCGTCTGTCCGCCACTTTTTAGAACTATAACTTGTTTCACATAACTGGAATGCCCATTAAACTTCACGTATAGGTTAATCATGACTAAAGCTTGACTAATTTCATATTTTACCTTTCTGTGACCCCTATGACCTTGACTTTTTTCCGATCGACAATTTTTCTTGTTAACGCGATTTACTCAACATTTTTTTATGTTTCGCTCCAAAATTCATACCAGATGTCCATTTCACTAATAGCTCGGATGAGTTCGAAATTTGGCAAGATTCAACAGAAACTTGGTCATGGCGGCCGGAAAGGCCGATTATCGGCCATTATTTTTTAATTATGAGTAATATCTGGAAAACCGGACCAGATAGCTAGACCATTACTATAGAGCAAAAGGTGCAGTTCCAGGTAGGGATATACCATGAAAAATTTCAACATGATAAAATTCAAAATGGCCTACCTGCGGCTACTTCATATCTTCAAATTTTCTCGTTAACGCGATTCACTCAACATTTTTTTATGTTTCGCTCCAGAATTTATACCAGATATACATTTCACTAATAGCTCGGATGAGTTCGAAATTGGATAAGATTAGGACAGAAACTAGGTCATGGCGGCCAAAATGGCCGATTATCGGCCATTATTTTTTTAATATGCGTAATATCTGGAAAACCGGACCAGATAGCTATACCAATACTATAGAGCAAATGTGCAGTTCCAGGTAGGGATATACCATGAAAAATTTCAAAATGATAAAATTAAAATGGCTGACCTGCGGCCACTTCCGATCATCAAATTTTCTCGTAAATGCGGGGCGGGGGCCCTAGGGTAGTGGTTAGCACCGCTGCCTTTCACGCCAGAGTTCGGGGTTCGGTTCCCGGTCTCGGCGGTTTGAAAGAAACAAAAATGTTTCTTCCCCATCCACGTGTGAAAGTTAGTATTGTGGGGAGCCTCTGTGACCGAGAAGTAGCGTGCTCGGCCTCAGATCGCTAGGGCTCGAATTTCGAATCCTGTGTCTGGAGGACAGTGTCATCTCAATCATCTCACCATCCTCAGGAGGTTCTCCTGGCCCAGTTTAGCCTATATGTGCGCAAAGGTGGCCTAAAGGCCGATTCATTTCATTTCGTTAATGCGATTCACTCAACATTTTTTTATGTTTCGCTCCAAAATGTATACTATATATCCATTTCACTAATAGCTCGAATAAGTTTGAAATTTGGCAAGATTTGGACAGTAACTAGGTCAAGGTGGCCAAAATAGCTGAATATCTGCAGTTTTTTTTAATATGCGTAATATCTGGAAAACCGGACCAGATAGCTAGACCATTACTATAGAACAAAATTTGCAGTTTCAGGTAGAGATATACCATAAAACATTAAACTTGATCAAATTCAAAATGGCCGACCGACAATTTCAATAATCGCGGCGGCTATTGTCGAATACATTGTGTGCTCTTGTTTTGAATGATTTTCACTTTTAAACGATGATTAGAGGCTGAGGCCTTTTTCCATATATTTCTCACAATCTAATTGAGTGTTGGGAAGAAGGAATTTGAAAGTTGATTAGTTTCATCTTCTTTTCTAAAATTTTGTGGGGCATTGTTTCTCATGGGAGTGGTTATTTTAAATAAAAAGATATTAGTGATGGTTGTAATACCCAGTAGGCTCTCTGGGATGGCGACAATATCCACCAGAATGACTTATTCCAAGGATGATTGTAATGAGAACAGGCCCAATCTTTATTTTGTCATTGTTTCTGGTTAGAGGTGCAGGCAGGATTGAAACATATGGTCTGCAGGTGTAGAATTAAACGTTGAGGGCATGGCAATCGCAAGTTAAGGAAACTGCCATTCCTGAGTGAAAACTGTCATTCCCAGAAATGGCCGTTGTCCTAGAATGGCCTAATATTCGCCAGTTCAATGGAATGGCCAGTAGCAAATTTTGCCATTCCTGCACATTCCCACATAAGGCCATTCCTCCAGTCCGTACTGCACAGGAGGAATAGCCTTATTTCGAGCCTTGGTCTTTAGGTTGGCCTCCACCACCAAAGCAAAAGTATTATTTTTTCACTTTGTGAGACCGCTAACAGCACTTTTGTCTTCTCTATACATTGTTACCTCTGTACCTAAATTTTTATCACGTTTAATTATTTTAAATGACCATAGCAGTGACACAAGATCCCAATGATAGGTAACATAGAACAGTAACGTGAATGAACCTGGAGAAAAACCAGGAAAATCTGGTGAAAATATCACTAAGGCTCTTATTTTACATATTAAAGAGATTGTTCAAAGATTAATTGTAGAACAGCTTAAAGAGCATTTATGGGCTCAAAAATGATTCTCTGTCTTGCCATGTTGCAATCATTATTTACCATTTTTCAAGATTACAAAGGATGACCTTGGAAAACTTTCTCATTAGAACATCTCAACTTTTGTATCTCCCAGTGAGTCAATTTTGAAAAGGAGTGACCTTCATCCACCTTTTGTCGTCACAGATACAGTGGGAGACCCTCACTTTTATCTCTATCATGAGGCCCACATTTTATCACCCACTAGACGAAGTTGGGGTGGAGAGTTATGGCGTTGCCTCGGATCTCTGACCGCCTGTCCTTCTATCTGTGTTTCTCGCAAGCCCATGGGGCGATTTCATTCATATTGCACACAGACATCCCTTAGGGATTGTATATGTGCCTTTTAGAGTTTATGACCTTTAACCTGACCATCAGCCATAATAAATTTTAATATGTTTTATATCTGGGAAACCGTGACAGATAGCTAGACCATTATGATTAGTGATTACTATAAAACAAAATGTGCGGTTTCAGGGAGGTACATGTATATATGAAAAAAATGAAAAATTTCAACTCGACCAAATTCAAAATGGCCAACTGTCAGCCATAGTTAACTTTGCTATGCCTTGTATCTGGCAAATCGTGTCAGATACGTGTAGCTAGACCATTACCATACAACAAAATGTGCGATTTAAAGGGACTGGCCCAGGCTAAAATCATCAAAAAATCGGTGATTTTATTTCGGGTTCTTAATATGACCATATGATGTAAACATGTACATAGACTAGAACTGCAAATTTTTATAATTTTTGTGCTGCGCATTCATCAGTTAGACTAGATATAGAGACGAAATTCCCGCATTTCCTATTTTTGACATGGTTGTCAATAATTACAAATCAGGAATTTCGTCTCTATATCTAGCCTAACTGGTGAATGCGCAACACAAAAATTATAAAAATTAGCAGTTTCAGTCTATGTACATGTTTACATCATATGGTCATATTAAGAACCCGAAATAAAATCACCGATTTTTTGATGATTTTAGCGTGGGCCAGTCCCTTTAAGGTAGGGATTTTCCTTGAAAAACTGCAACTCAAACTGCAACTGCAATCAAATTTGAAATGGATGACTCGGCCATAATTACCTTTAATACGCCTGATATCTGGCAAACCGCGCCGGATAGCTAGACCATTACTATGAAATAAAATGTACGGTTTCAGGGATGAATATGCCCTGAAAAATGTCAACTCAATCAAATTCAAAATAGCTGACTTGATGCTATTATTGGCTTTAATATGGGGAATATTGGGAAAACTGGCAGGATACTGTAGCTAGACCATTACAATGTACCACAAATCAAAATGTGTGGTTTTGGGCGACTTGCGACCATCATTGACTTTATTATCTGTAATATATTGCTACATGGCAAGCTGTGCTAGACCAAGATTGTAAAACAGAATGTCAGAAAAGGATGCACCCTGAAAAATCACGCCGGCGGGATGGGGCTCTTTTTTGCTGTTGTGCACCCACCTACTAATCACACTGCCCTGTGAAAAGTGAATATTTATTTGAGAGCTCAACAATAATTTATCTAATTAAGTACTCCAAAAGGTTTCTTTCATTTTAATAGGGAGATCTGGGGAGATGGCCTATACAATAATATTAGCCTGCAGAATCTGCACCGCTGGTCAAACATCAGAACGTAATTTACTGAGATGGCATTAAAACCACATGCCATGACACCTAGAGCAGTGTCGTTTGTTCCAATCAGAAGCTTGGTAAATATGGGGTCCAGGGTAAAAGTTAGGGAACAATCTTCTGGATAATGAAATATTAGCTTAACAGTCAAATCAATGCATGTGATCTCTGTCAGGCTACACATTCCAGTATATTTTTATTTTTGCATTTCAGCTTCTTCAGAAAGTAATTTAGTTATACCAGAATCATTTCTAACTCCTTCTCCAGAAGAACAGATCATAAGACAAAGGGGTAGGAAGTTACTTCTTGATGCTTCTAGTAAGTGACAAGTCATTCAACTTGTTATTGTCATTTAGTATGTGTGTATAAAATTCATTGCAGGGCCCGACACTATTGGTTGCCCAATCGCCCAGGGCAACTGACTTTGGGCAGGGGGGGGGGGGAGGAGGCAGCTAGTACAAAATTATGTGAGGGAGTAAACCCCTCTCGTACTCTGACCCAGAGAGCAATCGCCTTGGACAACGATCTACGCATGTCGAGGCAAGTGATAAATTTTACTATAATTTTTTTTCTGTGGGGGGGGGGGGGGTGCCAAAGTTTCTGTTTATACTGGTGTCAATAATATGCTAAATAACGTTTGTGGGGGAACGGGGAGGGGTGATTTTCTTAATGTGGCTTCAACGCCTAATGTCTTCCTGTAGCCAAAATTTAAAACTTGAGGTTAAACATGGATTATCACTTCCAATCAGACATCTGACACTACAGAATGTAATTGGTATGCTCAAAAAAGACTCGCTATACTGAGATTCTACATTTGTCATAATCAGACTTTTAGTGCTAGAGGGCGTTGTTTAACCCTTACACTGGTATTGGCGACTATACCGCTCTACAAAGCTGAAATTATCTGCTTACTTGTACCGCCTTTCGGCTTTGCGCTGCAGTATAGTAGCCCATATTCCACCCACTTCTACCCACAGTGAGTCATCCAGTAATTAAAAAAAAAAGATTTTTTTTAAAAGTTTCTTTCAAGGATTTGCGTTAACATTTACTTGTGGGCATGATGAGTTATTCATGTATCCTGCTTAAATTTGTTTTGCATGTTGCTAGTAAGCAGTTCTCGGACAAGTTCAATAATGGTTGAATAGAACAATGGCCAATTTATTGTTATTTTTCGCATTTTACGTTGATAATTTTACCTAGTGGGCACAAAAACTTCAAAAGTTATTCATGAATCTTCCTAAAATTTTGCTATGCAGGTTACTAATAACCAGTTCTCAAACAATTCCAACAATGGCCGAAAAAAATTTAAAGTGGCTGATTTATTGTAATTTTTTACATCTCTAATTTTACCTTGTGGGAGGATAACTTCCAAGTTTTTCATTTATCCTGCTCAAATATGTTATGCATGTTTAAAAAGCTACTAATGACCAGTTCTCCGACAAGTTCAATAATGGTTGGCTAATAAGAATCTAATTGTGATTTTCCATGTTTTACATCTGTAATTTTATCTTATGGGCTTGATAACTTCAAAAGTTTTTTATGTATCCTCCTTAAATTTGTTATTCATGTTACTAAATAATAACGGCTAAAAACATTCAAAATAGCCTATTTATTTCGATTTTTCACATTTCATGTCACTAATTTCACCTTATGGGTAATGTGGTAACATAAAAGTTTTTCATGCATCCTACTCAAATTTTGTATGCTTGTTTCTAATAACCAGTTCTCCGACAAGTTCAATAATGGCTGAAAAAAAATCAAAATGGCAGATTTAATGCGATTTTTCGGAGTCTACTTCGCTTGTTGGTGCGATAACTTCCAAAAAAATTCAAGTATGCTGAGATTTGTATCGCATGCTGCTAATAACCAGTTCTCGGACAAGTTCAATAATGGTAGCGGGCTATTGTCGAGTGTGCTCTTGTTGGTATAAAAGAGATATCTTTAGAGCTCAAAAATTTTCATAAGTAGATAACATAACCACCACCGGAGCGTTAGTTCTACCATCTTGTGAACTGTGTGGCTGATTTATGAGCCATGCTCTCAGTCTGACATCAAGACAGATCCTCGTGAATGTGGAATGTAATTCTCAGGGTAAACATCATGGAATATCATGTTGTGTAGGAACCCTGTTTGCATAGGAACCCTGTTTCAGCTATCTTTAAATGCTACTCAGAAGTGTGCTGATTCACATTACCCATCAGACTAGTTCGGCTCTTTATGTGTCTTTATGTGTTTACAAATTCATTATGTTGATGATTGAATTATTTGGTATGTTGCAGTGCTGGAATATACACCAAGAACACCGCCTAAAGATGTGCAGTGTTGTTCAAGAAAGCGATTATTAGCTTCTCCATCTGACGGTGTATGTCACTCTGATAAGGTGATTAATGTCTGCATTTTAATTTCCATGCATATCTTGGAAAACCACGGACGATTTCTCTCATATTGCACACACACATCCCTTAGGTGTAGATGTGCTTTTTGAGGGTTATGACCTAACCATGCCAGATAGCTAGACCATTACTATATAAGAAAAAGTGCTGTTTCAGTTAGCAAATTCAAAATGGCTGACTTGCAGCCATTATTGACATCAATATGTGTAATATCTGCAAAACCGTGTCAGAGTAGACCATTTTGATAACACAAAATGTGTGACTTCATGGAAGAATGCACCATGAAAAATTTCTATTGCGAGGTCAGACGGGGGATTATGGTAGCTGTTAGCCTCTTGTTCTAAAAGCATTGTCTTGTCATGTAATATATCTGATGTGTATAATTGGGCAGAAAAATTGTTCATCGCTTCGTTTTGCATAGAAATTCAGCAATGTCTTATCAATACTGCCTCAATCCTGGCCACGAAATCATTTATTAATATCTAACATGTGTACATGAGTTGGAAGTTTTGTGTTCAGAATATGGCCATGGCCACGGTGCAGCTGCGTACCTCTTGCACAAGGGGTGAAAGTGAGACCTTCCGACGTAAATCCTTGGGCTCTAAGTCATCCTAAATCTGGGGTAGTTTAACCCTTTAACCGCCGGTGACGCATATATTCGGCTTTTCATTTTTTATTAGCACATTATGTACCACCTTTTGAACATGTTAAAGATAAAATGTGACATCAATCAGCAATATTTGAAAAGAGTTGACCTCCATTCTGTCAAATCTGAATAATTTTCACTCACTTGAAGTTGTGGATCGGGTCAGCGAGACACAACTTAAAGTGGATGAAAATGGAATAATTTGGCGGTTAAAGGGTTAACACCCACACTCACCTTTGGAATAAACCCTGATGACATTCTGGAGCAGTGGACCTCAGGGCCAAAACTTCTTGTGGTCCTGATGAAATAGACAAAAACCTATTTTTTCTCGATTGAAAACGACTTTTTTATTTCAAAGGAATGACAAATTTCCTACAGCCAAGATATATTTATAAATCATAAGCTTAGTCCCAGCTGGACAAATTCTTTCTGACTTACATTTTCAGGGTTGGCATTTGGTCATGAAAAGTCATGAAAAAATCCTGATTTTTCAAGTTCAGTGGCAACCCTGCATTATATATCTGTGATACTGCTTATATTCCTCATTATCATCCACACAAAAACTGATTTTGCTGAATCTCAGAACTTCCACAAACTAGCATTCTGGTGGTTTGAGGACATTCTTATTAGGCCGGCCTTAAAAATATGTTTGTTTCTGATTTCACAGCAGCTAAAAATGTCATGCGGGAGAGAGACCATTATTTTATTTTTCTCCTGCCAGGCCTTGAAAAAAAGTTTGTTTCGGACTTCTCAGTGGATAATAAAGTCATGAGAGGGAGGAGGATTTTTTTTCATCACTTGCCAGACAGAAATGTAACCAACAACAATATGTAACAATCTTTAAAACCCCTATTTTCTAAATTTCATCAGGACTGCTTGAATAATTTGGGTTTCAGATGAAACCAAATCACTGCATGTTAACCGACTGACCGAGTATTTTCAGAAAATGACACCAAAAAATATTTGTTTTTGAAAAATGTAAAAACAAAATTTCACCCGCAGCATTTATACCCACCCAGCCTCGAAATCCAAAACAAACTTATTTTTAATTTAGGCCTTGGACTTGAGCCACAGGATCACTGCTACACTAGACTAGCACTGATGTATCTAAAACTTGTGTGAAAGTGTGCTTGACAGAATGCCGCTGTTTTACATTCAATTATATTTTTTATATTTTGTGCATTTTCAGAAATATCCACAAAATGGAACTTCTGCACCCTCTTTGAAAATGGAACTTTGTGCATACACACCACATCAACTTGCAGATGTAATAGAAAAGCTTGTAACAGCTCATCCTCATCTTGAAACAGTATGTAGACAGCAGTGATTAATTCATAATACTTGTATTTGGATATATAGCATTTTATCTCATCAAATTTATCTAATATATTTATTTTTAATTTTCTACAGTTTCTTCTGCTGCCACATCCAAACTTTCACTCTGATAACTACTTTATTGTCCCTTGAATAATATGATACCTTGTATAATAACAGCTATTAGATAACCCCTGTCTGAAATACGACCTCAAATTGTGGCCATTCGCCAAATATAGAGTGGTGGCCACCTTGGATCCTGGAAAAACTCTCCATGACGTTCATGGGAACTTTTTTGTGAACCTCTTGCTTGTAGTCAATTCTTTTAGTAGGCCTATAAATACCATACTTTATATAGGGCCAATGATTTTCCGCTATTGCGGAAACGGACGGAATTCGGGGATATACACTGTGAATTGCATATTGCCAACGGAAACGTCATTTCCACATCCAAATCCACTTATTTCCTTTTTTTTTTATTAACTTTAGCCCTCATTTTGTTGCCGCGACTTTGACAGTGCTGTTTGCGGCATATGCCGTGTGTACATGTGATCGCAGCATTTTTCCGTTTCGGAAATCCATTACAATGACGTGATTCAGCTTGACTATTTTTAACCCTCCGCCATTAAGGCTGTGGGGTATAGTGATCACCTGAGGCGGGCGGGCAGTCTGGCAGTCGGGCGGGCGAGTGGTCAAGGGGGCGGGCGGGTCAGAAATTCAGCTCTTACTAAAAAGTTAACTGATAAATTATCTTTATTTTTTACAGACATGACCTATGTGCCTGGGCAATTCATCCCATATATTTTTTTTGGCACCAAGCCATAAGCTGTCATTTTCCAAAATGGGTGCCTGAAAAGCTTGTGGGCACGATAACTTATGAACCGTAGGTTGGATTGCATTCAAATTTGGTATGGTTGTTCTCTAGGTATTTCTGATGATTTGATAAACTTTTGGGATGAGTCCATTAAAAACAAAATGGCTGCTGTGCACAGCCATTTAAAAAAAAAATTGACATCTATGGTGGTATATCTTTCTTGATATTGATGGACAGAGCCTATGGCTGAAGAGTCCTGCCATCAATTGATGGCTATTTTTATTTAAGACAATTATTCCCACTTGTACCTTCTGGGACTAAAGTACGTGTGGGATCGGTTCTGGTACATGACGCATGCGCACACAGTAAATGAGCTGGAGCTTGCGGAAATCGGCCGAGGACTCCAGAATCACAGCATGCGTCGTATGACTTAATGTTGGGCCGGCGTTGGCTAAGGTGACCAGGAAATGACAGTACATTCAATACCCCGCATGTGCGTTGATGAGGGGCTGAATAGGACATCACTTTTTCCGTCGACAACTTTTATACTAGTCAATTTTTTATTATTGCTTGGCATTGGTAAGATACTAATTTATGCAGTTATAATATGAAAAAATAATGTTTTTTTGTGTTTCCTTTTGTTGATGATTATTATTCAATTACACATCAGAGTTACTTGTTACATGTAGCACACTCAGTCACTGTCGTCAGTAGACTAATGTAGTCAACAATCTGTGAAAATCGCACTGAAACAGAATGAAACGGAATTCACCAAAATTGGAAACGGAAAATCGATTTTTTTAAAAAGAAAAATCATTGGTCCTAATTATACATGTGGAATAGTTAGACTATGGGTGGGGAATGATCAAGACGATACCGCTGAGCTACCGATTTGATTATGTAAAAGCACAGTGCCCTGAGCACTGATAAAGCTAAGTTAATCCACTACAGTCTGTCTGGTGGTGGAGTGTCCAAATTTTAATTGAAACTCAGCTATTCCACTAATAAACATATATTAACCACAATGTCATTTACATGTTCTTTGACCTATTTGACAACAAACTTTTTTCATAAATGTAGTTACAATAGATAATAAATTGGGAACTGACATTTTTAAAAAATATATCCATATGTATACCCATATTGTTTTATTGTTAAGTTTGTAACTGAATCAATTAAAATTGTCGTAAATCAATAATGGAAAATGTAAAAATCTCTTGGAAAACAACATGTAATTTGAAAGAGGATGATAACTATGTAGGTACCCTACTTATCTGTGTAGAAGAATAATGTATTTCATAGTTAAGATTTTGTATAAATTGTTTATATAAATTGCCTATTGGCTTCTAGGAATTGAGATCCAGCTTGCCGTCACCGGATTTAGCTCCTCTGGAGGAACGCCTTTTAACGCTAAGACGAGATATCTATAAAGCACTTCCAAGTCCGCGATGTGGTGGTCACACCAGGGATGCCAGCAGTTACAGGCATGTTAAAATTCATGTCGAAGCATTCAAGGTTAGTCTATGACATAGTAGTAGTACATGTACATGTATAGAATCTCCACATTACAACTTTTTGTCAAATCATTTCTGTGTGATCATTCCTTCAAAATAAACAAATAAGCTTAGCACATAGGATATATGTATAAAGTCACTATTTTGTTTAGCTTTCGCAATTGTATTACCCCTTACATAAACCCCTACTACTTATCACCATTTGTTAGCTCCCGCCGTCACCGTAGGTGAGACGGAGAGAGGTATGGATTCCGCCTCCGTTTTTGTCTTTTGCTATAACTTTGTTAGAAACAGGATAACAATTTTTGGTATGTGGGTTACTTCCAGGTGGATAATGGACAGGTTTGGTCGTTGGGCTGTCCGTGAACTTTTCATTTCCGGAGCAGATCTCTGAAAGTACTTGTCCGATTGTCTTCAAATTTTACACACAACACCTCTAGGGGGTCTAGTTGTGCCTTTTGGGGTATATGAACTTTGACCTACATTTGGTTCAGGACTATGACCTACTTAGAGGTTTTGACGCACACTTCGTTTCCGTAGCAGATCTCGAAAAGTACTGGCCGATTACAGTCATATTGCACATACATCTTCTCTAAGGTCCCTAGTTGTGCCTTTTCAGGTTTTTGGACCTTGACTTTGAAGTTGACCTAATTTATGACATCGGTAAATCCGACTGAAAGTATATCTTGAGAACCGCGCTAATTTAGCTACACCATTACTATAAAACAAATTGTAAGGTTTCAGGAGAGGCTGCATCTTGAAAAATTCCAAATCGATAAAATTCAAAATGTCCATCTGCCATTATTCACCTCGACATACCTGATATTGCGGTATACCACGAAAACACTCAAGATAGCTACACCATTGCTATAAAACAAATTGTACGGTTTCAGGAGAGGATGCATCTTGAAAAATTCCAAATCGATGAAATTCAAAATTGCCGCCTAACGGCCATTATTCACCTTGACAGGCCTCATATTGCGGAATATCATGAAAACCGCTCAAGATAGCTACACCATTACTATAAAACAAATTGTAAGGTTTCAGGAGAGGATGCATTTTGAAAAATTTCAACTCTTTCAAATTTAAAATGGCCGTCTATCGGCCATTGTTTACCTCGTCAGGCCTGATATTGGGTAAACCGTGCTAGATAGCTAAACCATTACTATAAAACAAAATGTGAGATTTCAGAAGAGGATGCATCTTGAAAAAAATCGGCTCGATCAAATTCAAAATGGCCGCTTATTGGCCATTATTCACTTTCACATGACCGATATTTGGTAAACCGTGCTAGATGGCTAGACCATTACTATAAAACAAAATATGAGCTCTCGGGGGAGGATGCACCCTGAAATTTTTTAACTCTATCAAATTCAAAATGGCCGACAATCGGCATTATTTACCTCGATAGGCCTGATATCATGTAAACTGTGTTAGATAGCTAGACCATTACTATGAAACAAAATATGACGTTTCCGGAGAGGATGCCTTTTAAAAACTTTTGACTCAATCAAGTTCAAAATGGCCGTCTATAGGCCACTATTTACTTTCTCATTGCTGATATTTGTTAAATCGTGTTAGATAGCTAGACCATTACTATAAAACAAAATGTGAGATTTCAGGAAAGGATGCATCTTGAAGAAATTTGACTCGATCAAATTCAAAATGACTGCCTATTGGCCGTTATTCACTTTCGCATGGCCTTTATTTGGTAAACTGTAATAGATGGCTAGACCATTACTATAAAACAAAATGTGAGATTTCATGAGAGGATGCATCGTGAAAAATTTTGACTTGATCAAATTCAAAATGGCCGCCTTTAGGCCATTATTCACTTTCCCATGGCCGATATTTGGTATTTACCGTGCTAGATGGCTAGACCATTACTATAAAACAAAATGTGATTTTTTGGGGGAGGATGCACCCTGGAAATCGGGTAAACCGTGCCAGACCGGTAGGATCATTAATTTCAATGGAGGTTTGCAATCTCTGGCAGACTGTAGTTCTTATATTACTCTTAGACTGAGCCTCTTAGACCTAGTTGTCTTGCGTCTTGATTTTTGACCTAGCCTAGGACTACATTAATAACCCTACACAAAATTGTTTAAATCAAATTCGGAGCAGGAGCTCCTGGACTTATGTAGTTTTTTTATAACTATTTTAACATGAAAAAATAATAATAGAACAAGTTTGCGCAATAATACATTATTTATAGTCCAGTGGCAAGACCTGATTTTTTCAGAAAACCTTGTTATACGCCCCTAAAATCATTTTTTTGCATTTTTCTTTAGTTTATATATAGTAGTACCCAAATCCGGTCGGTGTATACTTCAAAGTGGCTTGGCTTTTTTATAATTCAAAATTTGAAGAAATGATGTAACTTCCAAGCAAATTCACTTGGGGAGATGATTTTTGTGTCTAAACATATGTTTTCGAGGTCAAAGAATCTCCTTGTCCAATCAAATTAATATCTTAGGATATGTATTAGCCTTATATTCAGGATGGCCACCGAAATTACCGATAAAATGGCGATGAAAGCTTATGCAGTTACACATACTTTCAAAACCTGTAATATCACATTAACGAAAATTTCTAAATAATATATTGTGATGTTCAGACTAATATTAAAGTAGGTAGGTCTTCTTATGGTTGAATAGGGCATGATAAAGAGGAATAAAGACATATGGTATGACATGATACGTAGAGAAGGTCATGGTCCAGAAAGGGTAATAGGTGATATCCAAAATAAACAAACAATGGCCATTTGGATCAATAACCTCAGGGATGTCGCACAAAAACTCATGAATGACTTGCGAGCAATGTTTAGGGCATGTGTATCACCCCAGTATCACATCGTGACGTGCAAGGAGGAGGATAAATCTCGCATACTGCTGATGGAACTTCTATACTCAGAACTCTTTGAGTCATGATCTAAACCTTTACTGAATATTTTTTGGGTACTTGGATGGTTACTAGTGGTTTAGCACCCACTTGGGTAGGGTCATTAGGGATCGTTTCCTTATGTTACATGTTGTTCGGTATGGTATGTAAGCACTAGTCTACAGCGAATATGCAAGAGAAGCTGCAGCCTCCACGTGTCTGTCTATAATCTTCTGTTACTCCCAATGTAGCTCCCGCATCAGTGGAGGCACTATTGCTGGACGTCATAAGGCCTTAGACTACCGGCAATAGAGTGCTTGACACTGGGTCTCTACGTGGGAGGAATAAAGTCGCCCTCAGCTATTGTTTCACTGGTAACTTTAACTATACGAAGCGAGGATAGCGGAGCTGTGCAAAAGACCACAGTGTTTTTGCATTAAAATAATTGCATATAGCGAAACCTAAATCCCTGGGCATGTCTGGGGGTAAATCCTCTAGATGTACCCAAAACCCCTCGTTGGGCAAGTAAGAGAAAACACTCAATAACCCACCATGTCTTATCACCCCACACTCATGTCATCAACTTTACATCATTCATCTCATCGATGGACTGCACTGCTTTTATAGTATTACAATATCAATAAATGATCATTAGTGCTGAAAAGTGACGTTAAGTGATATTCTACCACTAAAACAGCACAGAATAATGTAAATGTAGAATGTGCATTCGATATATGGAATGAACAAATACAGCACTTCGAGAGTACGTGGCCTGAAGGTTTTCTTACTATGTTGTCTAAGTGTGTTGTGATATTTGCTTCTCGTAAAACACATATTCCCTTAGGAGTACATACAGTTTCAGATAAAGAAGCAATATGGAATCAGGAATAGAGACCTGGATTTACCAGATGTTCTCCCTACTGATCTTGCCGCCTATCTGCCATCAATGACAGGTGCAGGAACTATATTCATATGGTATCTGTATCTCGATGGTCTAAAACAATAGTGGGTCAAGTCGACCTGACAGCGAAATTGTGTTTATTTTTTTGCTTAGAACTACAGTCTGCTAAATCCACTTATCAGCATGTGGAGTTGGCCTTATAATGATGAAACACACAGCGATTGGAATTTGACAGTAGATCAAGTGAAGTTATCAGAGTATTTTTTACATGCAAAAGTGATTTACAAAAGCAAAATTGGGATCAACAAGACACCAAGTTGACTTAGCGCTTTGTTACACCAGGAACACAGAATATACAGAGATTGTTCCTAGATCAACAATAAACTAAGTCCAGGCATTTCCCCTGTGTTGTCTCCACATGTCTCAGAAAAAGAATGCGCTAAGTGCACTTGCACCGTTGTTCTCCCAGAAACAGAGCCCATAAGCATATAACACGAGAATAACAATGTGTCAAGTCGAATTGATCCTGTGTTGAACAGATAATATGATGATATGTGCTCCTTTTCACGAGAATACCAATGTGCTAAGTCGACTTGATCTGTTGTTTAACCTGAATTTAGAATAAATTCAAACTTTATACATATTATAGATGACTTAGCTGGTTATTATTCTAAAGGCCAAAAATGTCACTTAGCACACTATTGTTTTAACCCATCGAATTCTGTATGTTACGTAGCAGTACGCACTATTGTGCTATCGCGCCACGGGCGCTATAACGACACATTGTGGATTTTCTCGCCGGATGGAAACTGCGCCTAAGTTTATTTAGGTCATTGAGGGTCTTTCACGTCCGACTCTAGGTCAGTTAGACGAGCCATCGTGGTTCTCTGAGCCCCACGACACAACATCGCTGCACGCATGTCCTAGTGTATACATCACCTGGTAGTAGCTTAACTTCAGTGATCGAGCCGACACTGATGAGCTAACGCCATATTCCCTACAATGGTACCATGCATGGGCAAATAGAAAATCCAATTTTATTAAAAACCTTGAAGATATTGAGGTTTTCCTTCTGGTATTGTTGCCGACGTATCAGTGGTGTTGTAGACAATTGATTGTCCAGCAAAAGGTTCAGTCAACACGCTTGTTGAAAACTTTTGAATATCAGATCAGCTTACTGAAAATGATGTGTACCTTGCATTTGACAGGTACAGGAGCTACTATGCTAAGAGTAGATGTGCGAGGAACAACATCTTCGCTTATCCATAGGCTATGCATAAAATCACCACATCCACCAAGTTATTATAGTGTAACCAAAGCCTAAATGCCAAAGCCATTTTCTTAATCACAACACGGTTGACCACCACCTTGTAGTGACAGGAGGCGATGAAGTTCAGACTCAGGTTTTAAACTTTTTCAAGCCTGAATTTACCACTGTTGCAATTCTCGACTCGTAGTGGATGAAGATGACTTGATGGGGGTGAAAAAGTAAAGAAAATTACCATGTATTGATAAACCAGTTTTATGGAAATTTTGGTTTAAAAACCCTTAGTTGTAGGAGAATGAGGTATTTTTTCAGGGTTGTAAAATGATGCTTTAATGCATTGTGAGGACCTAGAGGGTTAAAGGGCAAAAACATTCGCACTTAGTTTCCAAACATGAGTCAGGAAGCTGATATTATTTTGACACAGCAGGTCATGTTCATAGACAACGGTCAAGAATCGCTTTGATCGCAGATGACACTGCCGGTTTTGCTTTCCTGATATACCACTACTCACACCAGCATCTACATTGTCCAAAGATAATGCAATCCCCTATATATGGTCGAGCGTGAACCAGAAAATATGGTTAAATATGATCGCATATACTCCCTCTTCATGTCGTAAGTGACTGTGATACTATAGCATCTACTTTGGAAGATCAAATTACAACCATACCTGTGACACACCTCTGATAAAGTTTCATGCGTTTCATCCATTCATAATTTTGTAAGTAATCCTGCTGACGGACAGACAAACCGACAAGCACTAAAATATTATCTCATTTGGCGGAGGTAATGAAGATGAATGAAAGCAAACCGAATTATACAAAATGTAGATTATTTTAACTCTCAACTTGTTATAATGTGTAAAATCTGCTCATTCACGTCCACTGAGTGTCTATGTCTCATTAATGTACTTAATGTACAGTTAGTGTCTCACTTTGACAATAATAACTTAATTTTGTTTCTTACAACCACTCACACATGTATTGGTCGCAGGGTTCAATGTATCTTAGTAAAGATGGATACTATTCACTAATTCTGATTGCAATAATTTAATTCACTTGTGTGAGGTACATTGCTAAAAGTTTTCAATTTGTCTCCTTCTGATATATTAGTAGGGCTTATAATTGTCTGATTTTGACAATGTCGTCTTTGTGATTGTAAAACTATAGATCATGTAATATAAGCGAGGTTTTAATTTTCGCAAATTTTGTGAGGAGGACAAATTAGTGAATTCAAGAATCTCGCGAAAAATATTTTTATGATAGCGCTACTAAAGAAAAAAAATAAAATTAACAAATTCTAAACTTTGTGAAAAGTACCAAAATCAGAACTTCACGAAAATTTAAACACACAAAAATTATCAGGAAATATCTTTTTGCTATATCAGTCAGTGTTTACATTATTCTGCATTCCAAACATATAGACACAGAATCAATACTAAGGCTACAATTAAAGAAATACAACATCGCACACAGCTACTTCTAATATTTCAACATATAATGACCCCATCACAGATAAGCCCACAAAAAGACATACATGTACATATTCATAACATCTTATATGCTACGCTAATGGTTTAGCAACTACATAATAATATTTTTAGAGGAACATAGCTATGCTGTGATCACTATCACTATTTACTCAGATTTTGGCGACCATTTTGAATCTTTGCAAACGGCTATATCTAATCATCCACTTAACAACTGGAAAAGATTCACAAATGGCAAAAACATATAGTTAGCAGGTTAGACACAGAGATCACAATTCTATGATGTTAATTAGTTTGAAGTTCTGCATCTTATTTACAGGATTTTAAATTTATTTTGGCCGCAATTTTTTTAACGGCTATATTTGACTTAGAGCTATAATTTAACACTTGAAATGAATTCGCAGATGCCCATAACATATGTTTAGCCACCGAGATCCGAATTATATATGAATCAGCTCAAAAGTTATGCATTTTTTATATTTGGCGGCCATCTTGACTGCCATCTTGGATTTTAACAAAGCCAAGCTAGGTTGAACTGTACACCCACTGGTTTCGGGTACTAGACAGTATGTTCTAGCCAAAAATGCAAAAAACGATTTTAGGGCAATTTTGCAAGATCTCGAGGCTGAGCCACTGGACTATTATGTATGTGGGAGCATTCTCACATAAGCTGCTCACTTCTATATTTTAATTTTTATTATGATAATTTTATTACATGGCTTTTAACATCTTTATGCACATAATATTTTACTATAGGAGATAACTCTCTCTATCTTTGACTAGTTTGCATCTAGAGGCATTGTGTAGTTGAATTGTCTGTCGGTTCATCTCTCCATCCATCTGTACAAATTTGTTAGGGCCTGTTATTATAAGAAATTTCTTTTATGGCATTGGAGCGTAGTTAGGAGGGGCGGGGGGGGGGGGGGCTAGTCTTACCATCTACAGGCCCAGTTTAGCCTGTTTATGCACAAAGTCATTTTGCATAATCATTGACACACTTTGTTTATTTTCAATATTATTATATTATATAACCAAATTTATTGACATATTTTTTATATTGTACAGAGATCATGCGTGGAACAAGGACGTCTTCTTCTGACATCCAGATGTTGGCTGGGATTGTTCAAATATTCATGCACAGCAAGTCGTTTGGCTGCTAATCTTCCTGTTTGGGAGGCGACTGCCCACAATCGGCCTAGACAACATTGTCTACGTCTTCTTGCCGCTCAGTGTCGGTTGTCTTTGAAGCGTGGTCATTTTCAGTCTGATCAGCTTCACACGTTACAAGCCAGGTATTTATGGATCTTCATTATGACTGGATAATTCTACCATGCAAAGCCACAGTATCTGCTTAGTTTACCAAACTAATTGAGCAGATAATTTAGTGTTTCTATCGCCTTGGAGACTGGTACATCTAAAACTACATATCGCCAGAACTGCTATTATATCTCAAATAAATATTTCAATTACTATCTGTTGATCAAGCCCTGCTCACAGTGCTAGTGGTGCCAATCATTATCCATTAATCAATCGCTGCTCACAGTGAGAACTGTTAAACTCCAATCATTATCCATTAATCGATCCCTGCTTACAGTGCTACTGGCACCAATCACTATCCATTATTCTAGGCCTGCTTACAGTGCTAGTGTCGCCAATCCCTATCCATTAACCTAGCTCTGCTCACTTTGCAGGTGAGCAGATACTGCCTTTTGGCTTTGCACGGAATAATTATGTGTATGTCTGCCTATTGTGCTTTCGAACATCAGCCATGCCACATTGCTGGCTGTAACCGTCAGCTTCAATAAGAAGGTATCACCCATCACAAACTCAACACACCTTTTAAAGTCGCTCTCTCACTGTTGCTAGCTGGAAAATGTTAGCCTCAATCCAGTACAATGCACAATCAGCAATATGCTGAAAATAGCCAACTGATATAATAAATAGAGAATAAACAGCTCCTCTAACTGATCTTGTAACATCCACAAAGAATAAATAGACAAAATTTATTTTGAAATCTTTTTCAAAATAGACGATAATCGATATATTAAGATAGATATTTCTTAATCTGATGTTATCATGCAATACGAAAAGGTATTATCCAAACAATGTAACCATTACAATAATGTGCTTTAATGGGCTATATCAAAACATTCAGCAAGACTATGGAGACAAACTAATTTGTCACTTACCAGTTTAAAATGGCCCAGGAAACCGGTTAAAGTCACTGAAGTTGTCATTATGGGATCGATCAGATTATATATAACATTATTCACTGCTAAAATTGAATCTTGTCATATTCCAGAATGGCAAAAATGGCAAAGTAGTTCCTTAAAATTGCAAAAAATCATTGAAAAGTCCGGGAATTTATTTTCCTGTATGAAGCCTAGGAGGGGAATTAGTAACATTACTGATTCTCCTAGATCTTTCAGTAGCTTTTTCTACCATAGATCATTTTATAGTTCTGAATTGATTATCATCTTGGTATATAATATCACGACCTCAAAGTGGTTTTCATCCCACTTAACTGACCTACTCAAAACATGATTTGTTTTGACCCAGTCCTTCAATGTTCATTTCTTATACCTGTGTCTTTTACTCTTCACACCATACCCCTTCCTGTGTTGATGTCAGACAATAAATGAAAATGTCAGACCTAGGGCCATTTCTGACATCATTTCATATGACTTGCAGAATGTTTTCGCTGACAATGTTCTTAGTCAAATTATGTTTGTTTCAGGTAACCCAACTGACCCTATCTTAAAGTGGGAACCGTAGCGAATATATTGCCCCCAAAAAATTTATTTAATAAAAAATATATGTAGTCACAAATCCAGGCATCTCCATCATAAGTGGTATGTTGTCTACTTTAAAAGTCTACTTGTAGTCTACTTAACAACAACAAGTGGTGTATGGCCTACTTTAGCTTAACAATAACAAATGAAGTTTGACACACAAAATAGATTACGCCTGTTTTATATTTTTTGCTCATGTGCTTTTTGTTTTAGGATCCTAAAAAAATTAATTATATTTTTTCCTTTCACCAGATTGAAAGCTGCAATTGTGTACAACCCTGAACTGAAGAGCAGTTTGGAGGAGGTGTTCAAACAGCTCAATTCTCATGGCAAAGTTTGAGCTTTGTTGTTATGTTAAAGTTTAAAAATGTGATAACTGGATTAAGCCTTGCCGTTCTTCAGTCCACCTTTGTGCCACTATGTTAGCTCTACAAGTCTATATTTAGCTGGAGAGTAAACTTTCGTGCAGCTTAACTTGAACAGTGTTCTGAGCGTTTTATATGGATCTTGCTCCATATATGCAAATGTCATCATCTGCTCAATAATTATTATGGGACGAACGCTAGAGACATTACTACTATGATATAGATCTATGATTGATTACAACTGTTATTGAGATAATGTGTATTACCCAAGCTGAAAGGTGAATTTCCTCTGAACAGTCTTGTAGTGCATCATAATATGAATAAGAGACATGTTATTTTCAGAAAAAGATTGTTCACATACATATTAGATTGTATGATACTCAACATAATGGGCAGTGACACTTCTATAATGGATTCTGCTCTTGACATCAGTCCCAGTCATTTTGTTATTATCCCTTTTAGTGTGGGGACCGACTTTACGTGAGAATCTGATGTCTGTAGACATCAAATTCTGATGTCTAAAGATGGTCCCCGCACTGGAAGAATTAAACAGATTTATAACGGTTGTCTACCCATAACATAAGTATTTAATGAAGACATTTATGATAACATACGTGTTCAATAAGACATTATGATTTTAAATTGAAAAAATCTTTTGGTCTCCATGGTTTATAGAATAAATATTTCAGTGTTGTGAGGGTTAAGGAAATGACCAATCTCCAGAAAATCAGTCACATCTCCCCCCCCCCCCTAACAAATTATGTCATCAGTTTAGTTTTTTTGGCCTCCATTTTTTTCCAGGGCATGTCTTTAAAAACACCTCATGGATTTTTTACCAAATTTAGTAAAAAATGATCCACAGGGGCTCTAGATGTGCCTTTCGGAGCTACTGTACTTTGGTTTACTTTCAGTGCTGTACTTTGACCCAGTTTAGTGTTTTGAACTTTTACTTTTTTTTCCGGGACATATCTTGGAAACTCTCATCGTTTGCAACCAAATTTTGAATAAGTACTCCCCACAGGCCCTGGATGTGCCTTTGTTGGTTTATTGTACTTGGTCTACTTGCAGCATTGTACCTGTGACCCAGTGGGGTGTTTTTGACAAATTACCAATATGTGCTTTTCAGGGTTACTAGTACTTTTAAACTGAAAAATTTCTTTAAAATATAGGGAATATTAGGATGACTTTTTTTAAATAACATACATGTCTTAAGTGATTACCACATTGAAAAATGACAGCTCAAAAATATTGTGAGTGCGATATTTCCTATTGAAACTGACGACAGCCATTTTGTTATTTATTGGTACTATTTTTATGGCTGACCTGGAGTGGGATGCTCAGTCATATCTTGTGTATTAATTTCTTCAATGAAACTAGAAAAATGTGCAATTCTACTTTATGTATAGGTGGGTCACATATGTAAGAAATGAGATTTAGTCAAATACATGTGAATATATACTTGGTGTAAAGTTATTCAAATATACAATAGTGTTACAGCGTTATGACACTTTTTTTCAAAATAGTTGAAATTTACAGAATTAGTCCAATTTCATCTCCACCACTGGTACATTTGAGGAAGTGCCCTGCTTGGTTATTTGAGCCTATTAAACAAAAGCTACCGGTAATATTTTATATTATTGGCTGCTGAACATTGGTTAGTTGTACATGTATATAATCTATTACAATATGTTTCCCGATCTTATAATCTTATAATGAAGCTACTCATCTGTAGAAGGTAAACATTTGTTAGTGCTTTATTCGTGTGCCTTATCTAGTGGGCAAATATATTTTTATAGTTATTAGTTAATCTTGTTCATGCATAATTATATTGATTTATTACCGTTTTTGCTGTTGTGTGTTGACATGTGTCCTGCATTTCTAGTTTTACAAGCAATGTGTTCATTATTATGCCATAGGTTAGGCTACTGTATTGGCTGGATCCTCAGCCTAAACCCATAATGTTAAAAATGTGGATTATTTTTGCGCTCACATTACATAATTTTGACGTTATTCCAATTCAACTGACTTAATTGCCTTATTCTGTGAATATTGCAACAAATAAATAAATTTAAATGACTTGTAATGCGTCAGAGACTATTGCAACTTATGAGGTTTATCAAAATTGACTTCAAATGTTTAAATATGTGAAAGTACATTTATTTCCCAATTTTTTGCAAGTAAAACTACACTGTATATCTCTTCCTCATATATATCCTGTATTTATTTTTCTGTTGAATAATTTCAAGAACATCAATAGATATGTACATGTATATGTGTATATATTGTTATTGCTGAACTACAATAATGTATCATGCATTTATATATTTTTGACTGGACCGTTTAAGGTGGTCATTTTGATGTAAAAAAGCTACTGTATTATGATTAATGTAATGTAGTTTATTTTTACTACTTTTGTTAAGTTAAATTGTTTGAAGCTGAAATTAAGCTCTAAAGTAACAATGTATTCTACTGTTATCATTGTAGGACTGAAAAATAAACCATATCTATTTTTTGCAATGCATGCACATCGTTTACTGTACATTATGGTTGAATTTTAATTTATTCCAGACGGAGCCCAAGATAACTCCCGCAAGCTACTTCGACGGTAAAAGACGGAATCAGAGATAAATCGTGTTATGTGATGTCATAAAAAGTACATTTAAAAAAAAAAAATCCGTCCACAGAAACACATGTACTGAGAGTGCTATCTTGAATGAGTTAATATAGTCCAGAAGTAGTTGAAAACATACATTTTATTCATTTGCTCTGCTATTGGTGACACACAATGTACTCTCGTGAACGCTATATCTACAGAACCGCTGTTCCAAATCACTAAAAATTTCTATGTGGGCCATTACCTGCCTGACCATGAGATGAAAAGGTTTTGGTCGGGGTTCAGTGATTTTCATAAAAGTAGTGACCATTTTTAGCTATTGCAATTGAGGCATCAAATAGTCCTCAAATTAGTCTGAAATAAATAATTATTTAAACGTATCAGCTACATTATCCCTTAAAAGAATTCCAACCTCTCTTTACTGGGCATAGTTTTTACTAGACCTTGTCTGATATTGGGTCAAACTGTAGAAAACATTTTTATTCTATAAATAATATATATTCACCTCCATTTCTAAGCTAGTGTGAAGAATTTAGTAAGTACGATAAATAATTTTTCCAATTCTAATAATACAGCCCTCCTCTGGTTGAACATGGCTTTTTTATGGCAAACAGTCAGTCTTGTTGCTTTTGTAAGTTTAAAAGACCATACTACATCGATAACATGTACAGTAGATCCTGTCACCACCGACCTTGCTCCTGCCAGACAAAAAAGTCGTTGGTGACAGAAAGTCGCTGGTCACAGGAATGAGTTTTTGCTGTGAAATTTGCGGGTGCGGCGGCTGGTTCAATGTCGGGCTAATGACGGCGACATTCACCCACCATTGACTGGTAGTCATTGTGGATCAAAGCACGTGGTTGCGGCAACATTCCAATGCCTGTTCTAATATTACTGATTATGACGGTGTTTTTCAGAATGGCTGCTAGCTACGCTAATCATGCTAACAGAGCCCAGGTAGCTTCTGACCCTTTACAGGCATGAGGCGTTGTATATTAACATTTAATGTTTCACTATAGGACAGATGGAACCAAAAAATAACTGGTGAAATAAAAAGGGAACAGTTATTCATCACTGATGAATAATACACATGTGTCTTTACACTAACAGGAGCATTATGACCACACTAAGACGTATGTACTGTCCCTGTCCCAGCAGACATAATACGTTGAATCAATGTTGATTTAACGTTGGTCCATCGTCTACGACGCTGGACCAACGTTAATCCACCATTGATTCAACGTCTTGTGTCTGCTGGGTAAATGTGGCTGGACCACGCTCATATAGGACGCTCGCTACATGTGAATAAACCCGCGTGGACGGCTCATTAAGGCAGTGTATTGTATTAAAGTGACTGGGGGATTAGTTATGTCCCGACGCGATGTGGTTCTAATGTTGGCCAACTCTGCATCAACGTCTCGTGCCAGCTGTATAGTCACCCAGTGAACAAAAGCCATTGACCCAATGTTATTTCAATGCGGTCAGACTTCGAAGACAATTGGCCAACGTTAAAACAACATTGGGTCAATGTCTTGTGTTTGCTGGTCAGTGACGGCGCGTCTCATGTCTGGAGAGGGGTGTACTGTTGACTGACAGGCTGTGTATAGCGTGATTATGACGCCGCCGCTCTGTCTGCCAGACAACACACAACTGAATAGCACTTGACATTTAGTGTGCTACAGACAATATTATTTGTATAATTAATCATGGCGTATCTTCTTATTACATTCCCTGAACAATTTAATACGATTGTATTTAAGAACATGTTTAATTAGCGCTATGCAAAATAAACAATAATAAATACTTTTCGATTAATGCGAGCATTAAATTGATTTATACATGTTATAGGGCATATATTTAGTTGATCATTGGATATGAAGGGTTGGATGATTTCCTACCGGCGCGAGGTGATATTGCTGTGCAGTAACATCGCCGGTTCTGAGGTAGATAGACCTCTTGCGACAACAGCCTGATCTTCCAGCGTTATACCTCTCTGTTAACCATGATATCCACACTGTCAGATCTGACATGCAGTGGTTTGCTCATGAATGTTTCCAAAAGTCGTATGACGAAAAAAGTTGAGGTCGTTCGACACAAGTAATATAATGACCTTCTGTCAGATATTCGAGGTCGCAAGTCGCGTTAGACAGAAAGTCGTTGATCACAGGTCGTTAGCTATAGAAAAATGTTCCGGGCAAGAAAAAAAAGTCGTTCGAGACAAAAGGTCGTTGATGGCAGGGTCGTTGATGACAGGATCTACTGTATAACCATACTCTGATTACCCGGTAAATGATGATGGACATACCTGTTTCAAAAGTATGCATTTTGGCACTACATATTACACTGTATATTCAGAGATGTGTAGGGCCGACTATGCCGTATACTTTGTAAAATACGGTAGACAAGACTTTGGAAAGTAAAAAAGTATGAATTTTCACATGGCTTGTAGACCTCTACATTATTTTCACTGGAAAACCTGTAAAAACCTAGAATTGTATGTGAAATAAACCTATAAAAGCATATATTTTCAACTTGGAGACAGATTCTCCAAGTTTTTAGTCTGACTTTCAGAGAAAACGTCTGTCGTTAACTTCCGTTTAACATCTGTTCTGTCTGTGCAAAGTCAAAAGGCATTATCGGCTCCCTGGTAAACTAGATATTTACTGCTTTTAACTGGCTCCTCCTGCCATAGCGCTGCCAAAAGGCCGTATTTGCTCAGTTGTAAAGCAAGTATATACTTCCTTTACACTGATGTCATAGCCTCCTTCTTGTTTGTAACAACACTTTCAATAGACAGTATCTGCACACTTGTGAAATAAGCAGATACTTGGTTTTGCTGTGAGCATTCTATGTCATGCTGGTTCTCATTCTCCACACATAGATGTCGCTCAGGTCGACCCCGCTCTCTCTCTGTAACCACACGCCATGTTTCGACAAAAACTGCTCATTTTGAGCAGTTTTGTTGATATAACAACTGTAGGCTTATAAACACGCTTGAATGTCCTGAATATATATGGCAAATATAAAACACCACTACTCCGCCACATATGAGTTTATATTCACATAGAAATAGAAAACATTCAATGGATTACTTTTTCTGCCTACGCGCTGCTGTGAGAAGGTCCATGTTTACGTTTTTCTGACAGAATTTACAATCCACTTCAAAACACTGGCAAATATAAATTACTGAATGACATGCGAATTGTGCTGGTTCAATTTATCCACTACTATACAGAATAAATAGCCCTTACCTGTAACAAACTCTAAAATCAAATCAAATATTGAAAAAAGGATAAGTAATGAGTTGAAGTGAACACCAAAATAGTTCCGTGGGTATAGGAATGGTTATAAAATCACGTGGTAACGCTCACTAACGGCTGATAAATCTGGTCAATCGCCATGCGTGCATACGGCGAAATGAGTGTGTGGTATCAGAGATATAATCTCTGAGGTCAGAATGGCTGGTTCTAGGCAGTCAACATGATCCAATGTTGGGTTAATGTTGTGCCACTACTTATGACACTGTTCCAGCATTGGACCAACATTGTGTCAGTGTATCGAGTTGCCGGTGACTGCAAAAAGGAGACGTTTAGCCAATGCTGTGTAACTGCTAAGCCATTGCCGTAGACAATGGACCAGCATTAAGCTAGCATTGGATGAACGTTTATCGCGTTAAGGCCTATATATTGGTGGACCAATGCTGGGATAATGCTGGCCCAGTGTTGTAAACGGCGAGCCACCATTAGGCTAACATTGTGTCAGCGTCTGGAGTTTGCTGATTGGCTGTGACCAAACACAGTTAACTCGAGGCATTGACCCAATGTTGTTTTTATGTCGTGCCGAAGTTGAAGATGTTGGGCCAATAGTAGAACAACATTGGGTCACTGCTTCGTATTTGCTGTGATCAGTGTTTTCGCGGGTGTCACTCTGTCGCTAGCCCCCCCCCCCCCGCTCTTCCACCTCTCTCTCTGCTGCAGTTACCTGTGTTATCTTACGCAATATAGCAATTAGGCCTTGGCTAAGATATTATCTCCAAAAATGTCAAATTTTGTATTATTATAAATAGATTTTTGGACATAGGCCCTACATTTTTTACATTATTGGAACTCATTCCAATAATGTTTAATATGGTTCACAAAACGGA
Organism: Flabesymbios commensalis; assembly: GCA_964017125.1. Taxonomy (NCBI): domain Eukaryota; kingdom Metazoa; phylum Annelida; class Polychaeta; order Terebellida; family Flabelligeridae; genus Flabesymbios; species Flabesymbios commensalis. The sequence continues at coordinate 70,772,887 of OZ024905.1, read as the reverse complement.
TTCTGGGCACTGTTTTTTTGTGTCCATATAAAGTGTGTCCCAAATGACTATCACTCACATCTTCTCAAATACGACAAAACGCATAGGTTCAGTTTTCTGTCATTCCATAGCCTACAGTAGATCCACCAAACGTTGTTTCTGAATAAGCATAAATATCTGTTTTTGCTGCGTTATTAGGATTTCCATCCTCAATTTTAAGACAGTTAGGGGTCACAAAATTTTGAGCTGTGGGTTGGGCTATTGATTTATACTCTGTAGATAGCCAGTAGATTTTACTGAGAACAATGCCTACCTTGGGATCAAACTAGGCCAATATAATCTTAAGAAACCACCAGAATGAGAGTTTGAAACTGGGGAAAGCTAACAGATGTTTTGCTCTTGAGACCAAATCTATCATGATATCGATACAATATTTTGCAATAATATATATTGCCTTTGAAAATCTAGCCCCCAGCTACAATTGTTGTGAAGAAAATTCTGAGATAGGCTGACCTACATCTTAAGCAGATCATAGGACGAGATAGACATCCCTGACCAATCAACACACACAGAATCTGGGTCGTCACATCCCTGGACATTTCAGTATATATGTACGGTATACCAGTAAACATGTGACATTGATCTGTGTTGTTTCAATGCTGGGCCAACGTCTCGGAATGGTCTTATTTACGATAACATCTGTGATTGGCTTTCAGCGACCACGTGATAACGTGTAGCCTCTTTGTACATGTTGTATAGGAGTTCTCTTACAACTGCCATGCAAAGCCCAAATGCAGTATCTGCTCAATTTACAAGTGAACACATACTGCGTTTGCAGAGGGGATAACGTACTACAATGGAGGGGGATGCTCATTCTGAGGCGTATACGCCACTGATCTGCATGTGCAGGGCTGTGGTAGGTAGGCCTATACACACTGTGTCACGCTGTAGGCCTACCCTGGCTACCCACCTTTGATTATGTAATATGTTACACTGTGACATGTCTAAACTACTGACTGTGGATTAAATCTATTTTATTTCTGAATATCTAAGGAATAAAAATGACATATTTGTTCTTTTCAGCTAAAACTATCCGAGATTGATACATTATAAAATCCTCTAGCTAGAAAATTGAGGAAATGATGATTTATTTCCCAGCAAGCATAAATCCATCACTGTATGTTGTTATATGGTGATTATGTTATTGTTCACTCTGGATCAATGTTGTACCAGCGTTGTTGACGGCGGTCCAGCATTGAACCTGCATTGGGTCATTGTCCTGTGGTCGCTGTGTGGTGTATAAGTTCATAGGCCTACATCCAGGTATTATCAGCTTGGCTGTCTAGACATCCCCATCCCGAGGTGAATAAATATCATAGAGATGAAAAAATATCATTGAAAAAAACTAACTATATTTAAGTAGGATCAAACGTCAAAGTAAATAATAATGAACATTATCAAAATGATGGAAAGTGATTTTCAACGTCACATAAAGGATGGATGTATGATGATATTAAGATGCCTGTGTGACTGGGAGGGTTGGGTTAAGCACCCTACTTACACGGCATATTAAAAAAACACGCACATTTGGAGCAAAGCTAGCGCTTCTCCGCGAAAAATGAACGCTTGAGGCTTCTCGGCCTAAAATGTCTATCTAAAGCACTGACGTCTCCCAAAAAAATGTAAAAAGGCATACATTTCCATTTTTCACCATTATGACCCATTTAATTGAGAGCAAAACTAGATGTAGGTCCCTCGAAAATGTGATACAGTTATGCAATTAATAATAAATGACAAATGTTTACTTTTAGCCATATAATTTATTTATTTCATATACATCATAAGTTTTCTATACAATCGGGTAATCTACTTTTATGTGCCAACATGGATCATGTAACTTTTAACAATATATGTTTCTCATTTAGATTACTTGTTTTTTATAAGTATTTTTCTATATAGGCCTAATCTGTAATATATATATTTTTTTTTTACATTTTCATGTTCACTTCTACCATGATGACATCGCAAGGCTCTGACACAGTGACCTCCATTTTTAAATGTAATAGTTCCAATACGATCACAATTTTACCCCTGCTGAAAATGGCCTAGTTTTCATAGGCACTTGAAATATTCGTCTCAATTTCTTGGCATCCGAGTTTTTTGTTAGGCAGCACGAGTGTCGTTTTTACACAGCTGGCTGTGTAAACAAAATGGTGGTCAGTGTGACTTGGCCTCGCGCAGTAAATGAATTAGGCGGCCCAGTCATACCGGGTAGTTCACTTCCTGCCAGCGAACCTGCTTGTTTTAGCTGTTATATTTATTGTTTTATTTTATATGTTGCTTGTACTAGCTCGTTAGAGCTAATGTTATATGTTTTTATGTGCGACTTAAAATAAATCTTATTTTATCTTATCTTTTACCCCATCCACGGAACACTAAATTATATAAGGACACTGCTGGTGTTACTGTATAGTTTACTCCTGTACGCGGTTAGCCTGTAGACCATGTATTCCATCTTGGAATGTTCTTAATAATATATGTACCCGAGAGATGTGGGTGACGAAATAAATGAATGGATATACTAGTATATGAAATTTCTATAGCGTCATAGGTGTGAAAATCAGAAGGGGTGTTCAGTATGGCAGTTGTTACCTCATTCCGGGTCTTGCTAAATTAGGGGAGGGGGGGGGGTGTTCAACTATATTCTGGTCAATTTAATTTTGTTATCAATAGCACCACTACTATAGTAATCTATGGTATTAAATTCAAACCTAATTATATTACCGTAATCGTTTGTATATTATACATGTAAGTTACACCCGTGTTTGCATGTTAAGTTACGTATTAAATTAATGTAATAACTACAACCACGAAATATTATAATAGCGATATTAGAATTATGACTAGGGCCTATACTAAGTTATAATCATTTTGACTACAATTGCGTGTTTCTCACTTAATATGACTGTCGCCCAATGAGAATTATCGCGTTCATGTGATACCGGGGTATATACATATATACACTGTGGTTAAGCGGTGGAGGTAACTGGAGTTACCATTAGCAAAAAATGGCTGACACGGCTTCCGATTCGTTTACATTTTCATCTATTTTGTGTAGTTTAACGTTCTCCTAGTGCTCCATCGATTTGTAGGTGGATTAATATTATTTAGCTGGACAAAATGCACATTATGTTAACTTTAAATTGTCGATAATGTACTCGTAATCGGTAAACTAAATTTGTTCAATGAGAATGGTGACTGTCATGTCTCAATTCCAGCTGTTACTGGTAACTGCATCTTCAGTGGGTGGTAACTGTCGGTTTCAATGGGTGGTAACTGTCGCTTCCTATTAACAGAGAAAATTCTATTATAAAATGTGTATTCTAAAACAACTTTAGTAATAGTTTACATGATCGTGAAGTTGATAATGATGAGTCCTGACTTTTATTTTAATTGGTACCGTATACAGTATCACAGTAAGGGACGCTGTAATATAATATGAGGACCTAGCTAGTACATATATAAGAGACTGGATGCAAATCTATGTCTGTACTCATAAGCGTAGGCGGTGAACCAACACTGGGCAACAATAATTAATATAATAGGGCTTACTTTCAAACGGGTCGTTCAATATATATACATGTGTAATACAAAAAACAATATTTCGGAGATGTCTCTTTTGATTTTTAAAGAATACTATATTTATTATAAATTATTTAGGTGCTTATAGTCAGGTAATTTAGCATCAAATTTTAGGCTTATCGTTATCGGGCGGATAAAAGCCCCATTTTTAGTTTGTCGACTCGACAAACTTTTAAGCTGGTTTTCCACACAAACGTCTGTCGTTAACTTCCGTTACTATCTGTTCTGTCTGTGCAATGTCAGAAGGCAATATCTGCTCCCTGGTATACTAGGCATTTACGGCTTTTTAACTGGCGTCCCGTCTCTTCCTGCCATAGGGCTGCCAAAAGGTCGTATTCGTTCACTTGTAAGTCAAGTATATACTTCCTTTCCGCTGATGTCACTGCCTCCTTTTGGCTTGCACTGACCCAATGTTGGTTAAATGTTGTGCCATCATCTATGACACTCTTCCAACATTGAACCAACATTGTGGCAGGGTATTGAGTTGCCAGTGTTCCTTGCAAAAATGAGACCTTTAGCCAATGCTGTTTTACAGCTGAGCCATGGTCGTAGACAATGGGCCAGCAGTAAGCTAGCATTGGGTGAGCGTTTATATTGTTAAGGGCTATATATGCTGGGCTAATGCCGGCCCAGTGTTGTAAACGGTGGGCCACTATCAGGCTAACATTGTGTCTATGACTCGAGTTTGCTGATCAGCTGTGACTGCAACCCAGCAGACACGAGGCATTGACCCAATGTTGTCCTAATGCTGGCCCGGCGTCTTCGACGTCGGCACAACAGTAAAACAACATTGGGTCAATGCCTCGTCATAGCTGGGTAGGTGTTGTTCATGCCAGCAGTCTGTGAGGGAGGGCTAGCCACCTTCTCCCACCCCTCTCTGCCTCACTTGACACAACGTGTTATGTTACGCAATATAACAATTAGGTCTTGGCTAAGATATTTATCTCCAAAAATTGCAAATTTTGTATTATTAAAAAGAGATTTTTGGACTTGACAGTAAAAGGCATTGCACATTGATATAATTTATACACTTCTGGTATGAAAAATGACTGAATAATGTAATTTATCGCAATGCCGATCATGTGGTAAGTTAACCCTTTCATTACGACCATCTGACATGAAAAGGGGACAAAGTATGGTGAACTATACATTTTTATTTATTAAGTTTATTTTGCCTGAGTTTGTGGCCTATTCAGGGGAAATAGGGGAGCTGTGTGTGAGAAACGGTTGACATTTCTGTACACCAGTCCTTGTGAATAGGCCCTATGTCCAATACGTTTGGGGTCCCTAGGTTAGGTAGGCCTACTTTCGTCTTTAAGAAGTGTTCAGATAAAATATATGTTCATGATTAAATATAGTGATTAGACCGTAAAGGGTTTTGATTGGAATAATATTGGCCAAGCGTCGCAGACAGTGGCCCAGCATTACATCAGCATTTGGGCCAATGTATCGTGTTATCTGGTGTTTCTGGCGCCTGATGTGAAGAATACCCAGTGCCTGACTTATAAAGAGTAGGCCTAATTGTGGGATTCCCATAAAAAATAAAACTGGCCCAACATTATTCTCTCGCTGCGCCACACTTTGAGCAATATCTTTGTTTTTGACGCAACAAGTTAATTTTAGTGGGCCATAGGATTTTTGAAGATAAGGCCCTGCCTGCTGAATTAAAGGGACTGGCTCAGGCTAAAATTATAAAAAAAATCAGTGATTCTATTTTGGCTTATTAATATGACCATATAATGTAAACATGTCCATAGAATAGAACTGCAAAAGTTTTTTTTAATTTTTGTGCTGTGCATTTACCAGTTAGGCTGGATCTAGAGACGAAATTCCGGTATTTCTTATTTTTGACATGGTAGTGCCGCCAATAAATGCCCATTACGGCCCACACTGTCAAATTGTGAGCTGTGTATCGCTGTATTAGTTTCAGTATTAGTATTCAGTATTGTTAGAACAGAGTCAAGGTTCGGCATCCAATGATCCAAAACTTAGGCCTATATGCTTACCAATAGGCTACAATTTAAAGCAGCCCCTTGGGATGACATCAATTTTCGTTTTTAGTTCCGTACTGAAGTAGTGTATCCCACGGATCATGTTTTTTTTTCAGAATTTCAATATTTTTACAAATATTTTTAATCAACATTTCTATGAAACCAGAAGTAGCCCAAACAAACTATTTGTATGCTTGAAGGACGATTGGATGTTTTCACAGCATTGGGCCACATGCTGATGGCATCGGCCCAGCGTTGGGTAGACAATCAGCGCTGCAGGTGTGTCCTCCCGTGTCCTGACTATGAGATACCAATTAGCGGCGACTGGTTTGATCTTACCGTCTGATACGTGGGAATATGTGATCTAAAGTGCTGAATATTGCTGACTTGTTTTGTTTACATGGCAATATACGACCTGGAAATACAACTATTTCACTCTTTTTTAGTGCTTTAAAATTGTTTTTTTACTTTTTCGTATTTTCAGTTAAGATCAGTAGGCTATATATCTTCATATAAATAAAATTTTCAAAATTGACAACATAGAAAATGTCTCATCCCAAGGGGTCCCTTTAAATGAAGTATGGCAGAAAACGAGCTACTGAAACCAAAATGTAGTTGAAATGTTGCCGATTCCAACGAAATATTGGACTGTCACCTGTAACCTGACTGTAACCTCGCCACAAAGTAACCTCGCCACATGTAATCTCGCCACAGATTTGGTAACCTCGCCACAGAAGGCTGTGTAACCTCGCCACAGATTTGGTAACCTCGCCACATGGGGCTAAGTAACCTCGCCACAACGCCGCCACACCTGTTGTATCCGCATTTATCAATGTATTTTCAAAGGGAAATCTCTACCTTGAACGTGGTGTAGATGTCTATATAGACTTAGACTATAATATGTGTCATTAAAACCAAAAGCAAAAACAATTCTAATAAAATGGACCAATATATAACGAATAATAATAGGCCTACAAATTTATTTTGTACAGCAAATATTGTAGAAAAATTGTTCATTGTGACTAATAATAATAATATATTAACCCTTAAACTGCTTAATTAAATAATTTAAATTATCACACACTTGGAGTTGTGTCTCCCTACCTTGACCCACAACTTTAAGTGAGAGAAAACAACTGGTATTGGATTAATTTGTAATTTAAGACTAAGCAATTTACAAATCTTGATTTTAAATGGCTAATAAAAGTATTCGATGCATTAAAAAAATTCATCAAGACTTTGCTACACGGATCATCAAGTACTGTTGCTGTTACCAGGTTACAGACCGTACATGGAGGGCTATTAGTATAAACAGAATAGTAGCAAATAAGACAGCTATAAAAGCTATGAAATAAATACAAGTATACCTTTAAATAATCTAATATATGTATGGGCCTACGGAACATCAAAGCCTACAGAATAGAAAACTCCTGTTAGCCTTCTAGACCAAAATGTGCACTGCGTGGCAGTCATTTTGAGTTGACATTAAGCCCAACAACTGGTCTGAACGTATTCATATTATTATAGTATGGGTTTAAAAATGTGGGTTAAGTCCCCTCCATAAGGCTTATAAGGTCTACTACTATAAACAATACGCCAAATGGCTCCCAGAAGATAAGGTTGGAGAAGGTTATAACCCTATCAGTGAGGCAAATGGGTTCAGATCTCAGCAAATATTCATAAAGCACCGATTGTAAATAATTAGGCTTATATCAGGTACAGTTTTGAAACGTGGGGGTATTTCCATTCATTTGAAGCTGACATTTGCGTCACCAATGCCAGTTTCGAATGAATAGTAAATGTCAAATGAGTGATGCAGAGTTGGAACAACATTATTTATATTAAAACAACATTATTTATATATAGCCTGGTCATGGACTCTCTCGTCTTCATAGTTATTCATCACGACAGCAACTGTTAATTCTCTGGTTCGCTATTATTTTTATGTCAGAATAACGACCTGTCGGAATAACGATCTGTCGAACTATCGACCTTTCGGAATATCGGCCTGTTTGTCGGAATATCTACTTGTCAGAATAACGACCTGTCGGACTATCGACCTGTCGGAATATAGACCTGTCGAAATATCGACCTGTTTGTCGGAATATCGACCTGTCGGACTAACGACCTGTCGGAAGAACGACCTGTCGGAATAACGACCTGGACCCCTTCACACAAAATGCAATAAACACGTTATTCGGTCATATTTCACGCCAGAAATGTATAAATTATATCAATTTACATTGCCTTTCATCGCAAAGGCCGAATATCTATTTTTATTATTACGAAAATTGATATTTTTGAAGATACATGTCTTAGCCAAGACCTAAGTTGTATAAATTGCATAACACTGTAGAGGGCAGTGGTGTAGATGTCAGCAGTGGGAGAAAGGGGGCAGTTTTCCCTCCCCCGCGACAGACTTGCCGGCTTGCCTTTCAGCTTCGCGTGTAACAGCTCCACGGCAAACACAAGACGTTGACACAGTGCTAGCCTTATGATGGCCCACCATCTAAAACGCTGGCCCAGCATTAGCCCACCATTGGTCCACCCGTATATCTACCTTAATATGCCAAACGTGCTACCAATGCTAGTTTAATGCTGGTCTACAACCTTGGCTTAGCAGTAAAACGGCATTGGCTAAAGGTCGTTTTTGCCGGGAGTCACCATAACAGATGTACTGACCCAATGTTAGATCAATGTCATAGATAATGGTACATTTAACCAGTGCATCATGTTCACTTACTACAAACAGTAGGGACCCAGCAAACACGAGGCACTGAACCAATGTTGTTCTTATGTTGGCCCGCCAACTTTAACGTCGGCACAACATTAAAACAAGATTGCCTCGTTGTCAATGCTTCGTGTTAGCTGGGTATATGACACTTCTGCACACAGCCAAAACCAAGTATCTGCTCATTTTACAAGTGTGCAGATACCGTCAATTGAAAGAACTCTTACAAACAAGAAGGCAGTGACATCAGCGAAAAGAAAGTATGTACTTGATTTACAAGTGAGCAAATACGCCCTTTTGGCAGCGCTATGGCAGGAAGAGCCAGTTAAAAAGCAGTAAATGCCTAGTTTACCAGGGAGCAGATAATGCCTTTGATTTTGCACAGGCAGAACAGATAACGACTTCCGGTTAAAGACAGACGTTTTCCTTGAAACTCAGCCTAAAAACTACGCAATTCTAGTCTATGAACATGTTTCTTATGGCCATATAGGCCTAAAGAAGCCAAAATATAGATACTGATTTTTTTTATGATTTCAATGTTGAGCTATCGGTGGCCTACTGTTTACAATGCTGGGCCAGCATTGGTCTACCAGGATATAGGCCTTAACAAGATAAACGTTCACCCAATGCTAGTTTACTGCTGGCCCATTGTCTACGACCCTGGGTCAGCAGTAAAACAGCTTTGGCTATTAACGTCTCGTTTTTGCTGGAGTCACGTCAACTAGGCACACTGACCCAAGGTTGGATCAATGTTGTTACAGAATCATAGATGATTACACAACATTCAACCAAAATTGGGTCAGTGCATAGAGTTGACTGACCAGAAACAGCATGCCACAGAACACTTCGGCTCACAGTGAAACCAAGCATCTGCTTATTTTAAAAGTGTACCGATAGCGTCTATTGAAAGAACTGTTACAAACAACGAGACAGTTACACCAGCCAAAATGAAGTATATACCTTGATTTACAAGTGAGCAAATACGGCATTTCGACAGCGCTGTTGCACACAGGAATAGACTGGGACGCCAGTTAAAAAGCAGTAAATGCCTAATTTATCAGGGAGCAGATAATGCCTTTCGACTTTGCACAGAGACAAGAGAAGCGGAAGTTAACGAGAGACATTTGCTTTAGAAATTCAACTAATTAACTTTTGCAACCTAAGACAACCAAGCCGAAAAGTTTGCTAAATAAAAACTCCTTGAAAATATAAGAAACTCAGTATAACATGTAATCAATCGTTCTTTAATGTGTTCAAAAGAATGTCAACATATTGCAACAAAAATTCTAGGCAACAGTAGAGATCTATGTGATACACTGTCTTGATCCAGTAAAATAAAGAGAAATAAATTATTCTATTGATCCAAGTGTATAACAAATAATTTTCTACTCACAATTTTAAATGAACTATAAGTTTACATTACCGAAATGGGCAAACCATAATAGACCATTAAGTCCATGTTTACTAACTTTAGGTAATAAATTAAAAATTAGCAAGAGTCTATTTCAGAATGATATAATAATAACTACTTTCCATACACTGCAAAACAACCAGTGAGTCATAATATGTAATACCGTTAATAAATTCTGGCAGTTCTGGCAATAAAGATGGCATTTCATATACATTCACAACATCACCTATGATCAGATATGTATATTATAATTCACTTTTGTTAAACCATAAATCATTCACACATGTATTTATTGTCCCATTTCTGTGATGGGCCATCAAAGATTGTCGAAAAAAAAGTGTAAATGTATTAAAAAGTGGGTAAAAAAATAAATTGTTTCCTTGGGAGTTTTGATTAGACACCAATGATAGCAACAATTCAACCAGAGCAGCGTTATCCTGCTGAGGGTGAAAGATAATTTTGGATTCATAATTCAATTGTTTTAAAATCCATAATTTTTAATGGCCCCTAAATTACTGCAAAATTTATTTATAGAACAAAAATGCCTACTAAATAACTACTTTCCGTACACTGCAAGCACAAAAGTTATTATGATATACGTGTACAATATTTATTCTGGCAGTTAGCAATAGATGTATATATTCACATACATTCACAATTTTATGACTCAATAAGGGTATATAAATGACATTAGTGGTAAATCATAATCTTTAGTTGTAGATAAAAAAGTACAGGTATATGTAATAAATAATTTTATTATTGTTATCGGCAACTTGTCTTATAGACAACTATGTGTGCAGTGAGTCATGAATCACTTTCACACATGAAAAAAATCAATAAACCTAATAGAAACAATATACAAAAATGCACTAAACAAACAATGCACCTATCAAGTTGTTTGAAATGAACATTTTTACAAATGAATATATACAATGAAACGATGGTAAATTTACAGACGATATATTTACATTTAAACATCTACTATTATTTCAAGTAATGGCTCTATACATATGAATATCCTGTTTAAAGGCACACACAGTGAAATATATGTAATTATGGAAACATCACTTGCTCAGTGATTATTGTTCAAACGGTCTTTGATATATAAAAATTGGTTACATTATCTACTGTAGTATAATTATATGGTATAATTTTATTCATGTAGAATAATTTTAATAGGTAAGAATTGTAGCATAACTCCTAGTGATCATGAGAGAGAATTATTATCCCTAAAATATGGTTAACAAATAACAATTGTGTATGGTTGCTTGTTAAAAAGTGTAAACTGAAGGTGCAGGTTGATTAATAAACTTTCCCTGTGCCCAAGTATTAGCTTAATAAGATTATGATGCTATGTTTTAAATTGTGATTATGAGCAGGGAAGACTGGTGACAAAAAAGTTACTGCAGGTGACGATTTAATACAAATTTGCTTGAAACCAGCATTATGAATTAGCAAAATTAATTTTTACTACAATAAAAACACAAACAAATCTTAATTACAGAGAAAGAAAATCATATATATAGCTATTTCAATTGAAATTTCATGAAAAAAAGCACATAGCTATTAATACCTTCAGCTTGATAAATATTGAATGCTAGACAGTTGCTACATTAAATGAAATAAAACTAATTTACAGAAATTAGATTTATAGGTCACCAAAAATGATAAGATTTTTTAATATCAAATTAAATAGAATACAAATCTACTGCTGGACGCAAAGTTTTTTGCCAGTGATGTCTGATTATCCTACATACTAAATTATTATTATCAGAAACAAAAGAGAAATAAACACAAATACAATAGAGAGCATTAGTATTAAATTATCATATGAGCAGTACTAATGTAAAAAAGGGAGATCAATTGGAGATGTTAACAAGAAAAAACTATATTTAACACTGGTATGTTTTATGTCATATTGCATATATTGCAACTTTATTTGATGACAACAACTCCTCACCACCAGTTCAATGGATTTAGAAAAACATCACAGAAACGAGGGGCATAAATCTGCACTGTTTTTATGAGACAATAAGACCTCATAATTTGCCAGCCCCATACTCTTTCAAGCGAACCACTCTGTCTGCACTTCTCCATTTGCGCTTATATGCACCCAGGATGGTGTCCTACAGATGCTCGCTAACCACATGACATCTGATGACAATCAGTCGATGTCCGAATCTGTAATTCTCACTCTCTTCCCGGAGTGCACCTGGCACAGACATCTTGTTTTTTATAGATTATTCACTCAAATGTTACAGACACAGGATTACGCTATAGAATCTTCACAGGTCAATGGTTGTGTAACACTGGGTAAATGACCATTTTGTTTTAAGTTCGTATCTGGTTGATGAAGTGGAATGTGAGCTTCATAGTTTGCTGGAGTTCTGTTTTTCTCTGATGCAGGACCCCATTCTTTGGAAGGTTTTGCAAGAAAACGAATTTTCTAAAACAAAGTATTGTAAAATTCAAGTTTATTTCACTGAGTTTAAGAAGTTTATTATAAATTTTCTGTTGAGCAGTACCATACACGATGCTTGTCTAAATTGTTAGTCTTTCTCTTAAAAAAGCCCTGACAACATTTCTTTGCAATCCTTGCTTGTTTTAAATAGACCTACATCAAGTAAAAAAATGTAAAATATTCTTCTTCCAAAAACGATAAATTACTTAGGATAATTAAGGATTATTAAGATTATTAAGGATATTTTGAAAAAACATTGTCAGAGCTTAAAAATATCAGACACAAAGCAATTCTCATGCCTGTGACCTCTTTAAAAAAAAAAAAAAAAGAGAATTTAAGGGGGCCCAGCCATTTTAAGAAAATGATAATATGGTAAAATAGGAATAATTGGTTAAAAGAGTTATATAGAAAATTTATAGCAGAATTATAAGTAATCAATTGCGAAAAAAAACAAATTGCATTTTATTGATCCCAGTGCTATGGTACCACTCATAGAAATTTTAATCTGTTTGGAATAATGATTTAAGAAACAATTTTTATTAATTTAAAACGAGCATTCCAAGAGATGCCAAAGCTGTGATATTTCATATAATGACTTGTACAGCTGATCATGTCCAAGATCACAATATACATAAATTTAATTAGCAGGTGGTAATAATCACCCAGTTAAAATGACCCTTCTACTCCCTTTTTCTAATTAAATTCAGCTTATATACTCACTTCTAGTATTGAGCCGGAGTGATCGGTGGTAACAATTTTGTATACAGCAACTAGGGGAATAGCCAAAACAGAGGTCATTGTCAACATCCATCCAATAGCATCGGCCCAGGCAGGATAGTGGTAGTCATCATACTTGCTGGGACTGTAGTCAATCCAGGTGAAGACCATTATACCCTGAAAATAATAAATAATTGAGAATTTCAAGAAGCTGCAGAATCGGAAGTTTGATATATCAGAAGCTTTTGTTTAACTTATTTGATACAGTTTCATTCAAAGACTACTTTAAATTCAATGGAAAGTTTTCAGATTGCGATATTATTATGATTTAGTTAGGATAGTTTTCCCATAAGAACAAGAAATGTTCAAGCATTTGTCGGGCAGTAGTAAGCGGTACGTCAGGGTGCTGGGCACGACTGACCACTATCGCACTGTGTGAGCAGAACCTATAGTATAATCATTCTACATAAGTTCAATCGAAGGTGAGTGGTTCTTTAGAAACTCTGGGGTAAATTGGAGATTCAGAGTCAAGTTTTTATTTACATTTCCCCAAAGAATAAGGTATTTCAAATACCTTTCCCACCAGAACCCACCTGATTTAAACCTAGCTTTTACACAAATCTTAGCTCCAATAAAAGTGGTTATCCGGAACAAAAAAACACATCTCCCATACGAGTCCAAACACTGTCATCTTGCTTGCCTGCAGTTGGGGATTAGTACCACATACTTGGCGGTTTGTATATAGAAAGCATGTTTCAGTATTACTATGGGAAGTAATATCATTACTAGAGTCCTCTATAAATGCAGGCTACTTGCTAATCAACAACACTAAAGCACACACATATACGTCCCATAATTGCAATATTCGGTCCAGTGTTTCATATTCTCTGAGACTGATCCCATATCCTATCACTCGCCTAGTGAGCTGTAAATAACATCAATTTACATTTATTTAAAAAAAATTGGTAGGATATACTCACAGCAAGAAGGATAGGGGTAACAACAGTCCACATGATTTTCCACCAGAATTGAGGTTTACGTCCCAGCATATGTTCAATGTTCTTGAAAAATCTATCAACACCTGAAACAAAGCCAATATAATCAATTGTGCTGTTCGAATATCAAACGATGATTTTTTTGAAAAGTGAGAGCAGCGACCAATGCGAATGTTCAGGTACTTACCATAAATGTAAGCGATTGCGACACACTCGCACAAGCCAATAATCAAGAGTGAATAAGTTGCAGCATAATTATCTATTAATTGGAGAACATACATTCCACCCTACAAACAAGCAAAAAACAAAAATTTAACAGCCCAGTCATTATGATATTGCCTAGCTATACAATAACCAGAAAAACTTTGTAAGATTTGGCAGTGATGACAGAATCACAGCATAATTGATGATGGCAAGTATATTGGATACCAAGAAAAAAATGATTTTTGTGTAAACATTACAATTTTCAAGCACATGTTAAACCAAATCAAATGACACTACAATGGAGCAAATATTTTGTGATTTTATCAACTAAATTCCATTTCCAACCAAATGAAAATTAACTAATCAGCGGGACAAGCGTCAACACTGATAAACATGACTTATGTAGATTAGTTTGCTCAACTCGCACTAGCGTTGCCATTATTATTCAACCACATAATATTTCGGAAGTTGCTTATTAATATTTCCTCCTGCAAACTTACTTGTGTGCAGCAAATTAAGCCGAGAAGAAAACCAACAAAGCAGACTAAAACCATCATCATCATGGGACGTCTGCCTTTTCGTAGAGTATGAGGAAATACATCAAGAAGAGTGGTGTGGACAGTCGTTACCACAGAGAACTAAAATAGAAAAAGAAACATTAGTAAACCTAATATATCAAGGAAATAATAAAAGTATTTAGTTACTACTAAGATTGAGTCTATACATAATTAATTATATGTACAAAGTATGAAAACTCACTTGTGTTCCAAGACCCAATGTTATGAGCATTGCAAAGAACAGAATGGCCCAAAGTGGAGAAGCAGGCAACCTTGATACAACTTCTGGATATACAATGAATGCTAGGCCAGCTCCTGAGAAAGAACATTTTAAATATAAAATTGAATAATTATACAGACAAGTGCAAGATATTAAAAATCTGGTGAAGAGAGACAAACTTCATAAATAAGGAGAAATATAATATGACTATAATGAACATATTACGCTCAGGAAATGTTTAAAAAAAGTTTTAGTTTTCTGTTTCTATGGGCATCTAAATAAAACATTGCAGCGTATTTTCATTCAATTAGCGCTGATCTTTGATCTATCACTCAAGGGGTGCCATTTTCAGATCCACATGCTGAACAATGTTGAGTGCATCAAAAAAAATCATAAAAATCAAGGACATAGAAACTGAGAAAGGCAAAATGTGAAATATAGTAAGGCTTAGTCATGGTTAACGTAATGTGAAGTTTGAGTGCAATTTGCAGTACCGTAGGCACAATTTTAAACAGTTATCACATTGACAGTAGAGGCGGACAGATGGACAGCTAGTTTGATGCAACAACAGAAAACAAATGCTCTCGGTCATTTCATTGGCTGAGGGCTAAAATAAATAAATTACCCAGTATATTTTTCATAGTCTTTGAAGTTTTCTAAAATGGTTAAAGAGTCCAGAGGGGAAAATACATTTAACTCTCAATCTATACTTTTATCATTACATGTCATTATAACAAAAGTAATCAATTGGATTAACTTAATACTAAATAATACCTTGTTTTGCGACATCTTCAATTCCAACACCCATTTCAAAGGCCATGAATCCAATGATGCCAAATATCACAAATCCAGCAAAGAAGCTTGTTGCACAGTTCGCAATGGATACTATAATCGCATCTCTGAAAAAAAACACAATGGCAAAAATATTTAAAATCAGTTTGGAGCTATGCATTTCAAGAGTGCCCCACAGATTAGATAGCACTCAAAGGGAAAGCGTATAGAAATGCTGTAGTGTAGATAGGAGAACAGCAAACCATATCTGAAGTCAAGTGTAAGATGCTTCAGGAGGATCAAGGTAAATTTGTATGGACATATGCTGGTAAAACATGCAGGCATGCTGAAATATGGCTGTAAGAATAGGGTAACGGTTTCATTTTGCATTTCCAGGAAAAAATCTTCAATGTCTTCCTCACATAACATTAATATAAATCAGTGACATGCTCCAGCATTGTATTTTACAAGACATTGACAAATGTTACAGTAATGTACGAGCATTGAGCATGACAATTACTTACAAATGTTAGTAGAGTAGAAACAAAAATATGTTAGTGAAACAAAATCTATAGTACATGTATATATCCCCTGAATTTAAGACCTCTTTCCATAGCAGTGGCTGTAAAAAATAACTAAAACTCTTATATAGAGTATTCATAATTTGATATTTCAATTGAGTTATACTTAGAAAAATAATGCTATAAGCAATCGTACCAAGCAGACATTAATTAGTAATGGTGAAGTAGTATTCCACTGCTATGGAAAACATGGGATATAAATTTACATGTAAAAAAAAACAGGCAAACAAAACATTCAAACAAAAATTTCCGAACATATGGTCATTACTAATGTGCTGTACTATTAACTCGAGATAATGGTAATTAATTAATACTAAAACAATATTGTACTATTATTGCACAACTAACTTTATTATATATAAAATACCGGTATGTATTTTTAGTAAATTAATATACACCCAAAACATTTTTCTTGCTCATTTGTTGAACAACAAAAAAGTTCCATGTTTTCTTATTTAAAAAACCTACAATGATACTTTATAATTGATACTGTGATATATATATGAATCACCCATCACCATTGTTCAATGAAAAAAATCCTTTTCATTGTAAGTGTTACTTATTTAACCACATTCACTTTGTACAATCACAGTAGTTGATTACATAATGTACTATGCTTCCCTTTTATGTAAATGTCCAGATTTGGACAATATTTAATGTTTTTTTTCCAAGAGAATATTGATGCTTGCTGCCAAACGAATCCTCATTTTCCATTAGGAATGGTGGGATTTTGCGACACCATCCTCTATTTAATTTGACCACACTTAATTTTAACATAGTGACACACTCGCCTGTATCGCACCTCACCTTCAAATCTGCAGATATCTTAAGTAACTCATTCGGCAGCATTTGAGGTTTTATAACTCAAGATTTATAATGCGCCGTAGGCCTTAATCACATACAGGGGAAGCATAGCACACATTCCTTATTCATTTCATGATTGAGGTTTTCAGACACTATTTAACAAAAGATGAATGTACCCAGGGCATGGAGGGAATATTTTGGTACCAAGCATTAGAATTTCAATTACCATAAAAGCAACCTGCTTACCACCTTGGTTGAGGATTGCAAACTCACCTTAGACAATTATTATGGAATTTGTTGTAACTGGCCAGAGTGATTAGACCACCCCAACATGGAGACAGTGAAAAGAATATCTGCACCGCAGCATCTCCCCAAACCTGCATTGATAAATCATAGAAGACAAAAATTATAGTTTGGGTGGAGAAAAAGGGAGAGTTGGTTGGCCATAATGCTGATGAGTAGAGAGACAGCAGCTGCACAATGACGATCTGGCAATATTGCTTAACCCCATCACATAAATCACTGCAATGAAAACAGCAAAGCTCTCATTCCCGGAGAAAATGTGGTACAGCATAATTGCAGACAAACCAAATGTGTTTGTGACTTTTCAAATTTACTTGATAGCGCTATTAATAATTTGGTGAGTGATACATGTGTAACATAAACTTGTACTAATTGGTTCATTGTTCTTTATGACTAGCGAGATGACTAACAATGTTCATCAAAATGGCATACCGGTATCCACATTTCAACGCACATACCACATTGCTTCAGGGCTGAAAGCTGCTCAATATTCACTCACTTCAAAAGCATTTTTTTACTAATACTAGTAAGCATATCGTAAATGAGCAACAATGGTGTTGTAACAATTATATTTCTCACCTTTGCTGTAAGAAGACGATGCCATTGTGGTGTAAGGTAATACAGGATACCATCAATAGCTCCGGGAAGTGTCAGTCCACGGACTAGCAGCACACATAACACCAAGTATGGAAACGTTGCTGTGAAGTATACAGCCTGAAGAAAAAAATAATAAAACTAAAAAAAGGAAACTAAAATTCCCAGATATTTAAGACTAACAAAAAATTATGTTACCTGGTAATAATTCTGTATACATATATTAAAAACTGTGAGAAATAAAAAGTTGATAAAAACTGTTTACCTTTCCTTGTGATTTGATTCCCTTGATGAGACAGAGGCAAACAAGTATCCACGCACCAAGCAAGGAGAGGACCATTTGCCACCTAACACCCCCAAGATTGTGTACACCTTCAGATATATCCAGTACAAAGTTGCTGTAAACATAATTCAATAAATTTATAAATCTAAGAAAAACAAATATTAACATATATTATCTATTATCCATGTAAATGTTAAGCATGCTGACTAAAATAATAAATACCAGACAGTGATATCGACCATTAGAAAACAATGGAATTTTGGATGGAAATGTATGACCAGAAATCCAGAATGATGTGATGAATCTTGTTTCAAAGTGCATTTTGATACTACTAATTTACACTGGTGTTGAACTCTTCATCACGGTCTCTCAACAATCAAGCAAATACACAACATTGCACCTGTGAAGGCTAAATGTTGGGATAGTGTCGGAGCCTGAGGCCCACATTGAGATACCATGTAGGGCTATGGTGGCTTAATGCTGGCCGCAGTTTCCGATGTTGTTCCAGCATTGAGAATGGTTCAATGTCACAGGTTTACTGTGGGCTTATAGTTAAGAAACTATGACAGATTTCATCATCATGATTTTCAGTATATTAGCATGTAACTGTAGAAATAAATTTTGTTATGAGCATTGCTCTTCGAGAAACACAAAATACAGGGAAAATGCAATTATTGTTGCACAGTTTTAGAACTACATAATTGTTATGTATTATATATATATTCAACATAAAATAATAATAGACATATAATTTAAATCCATTGATATGATACTGACTGAAAGTATTCATCACTTGGGGAGGTCCGGGTCTTCAAATGATCTTTAAAATCCATATCTGCCGTCTGATTTAGGATCATTCTATATAGCTCAGGATCAGTTTCATTAGGCATGTGGCAGGTGTGATTAAACCAAGAGCCTTCATGGAGGGTGCAATTCTTTAAGGCAGCAACATCCAACATTCCACATTCTGTCAAAAAAATAAATGTAATTTTATTATTTCACAAAGATTTGCAAAACAGCATAATAATTAATAATATATCTGAAAGACATTTCTTCTGATTTGGTCAATTTGTTACTTCTTCCTAATTTTGTGGAATTTTTTAAAGACTATAAGCCTACAGTGTAATCCATATGTAGCCCAGATGAAACAATAAAAAAAAGAATAATTACTTTTTGAAATCATGGCTAAGCGTGCATGACCATATTCAATAACGATGTATTGAGATAAAATTTGCCAAGAGGATTGAGCTATCTGTTACCCCATACATATTTGATAAAGGAGCGAACAGATTTTTTGAGGAGAAAGGTTAAGAGCAGGCAACCAGGACAAAAATTAAATAGAAAGATTATTTTATATATTTTTAAAATAATTTTAGCAGATTTCATCACAACAGGCCTCAGTGAAATAAAAAAAATGTTTTTTTATCTTAGGAAATGGTATTTTAGTCCCCCAAAATGTTTTTTTTTTGGGGGGTGACGGGGCATTTTCCTAGTATTTTGATTCCCCCAAAAAGTTTTTTTTTTGGGGGGGGGGGGGTGTTTACCAGACCATTGAAACGGAAGGGATAAAAAAATCTGATTTTTATTTTTTCCTATGTATATTGTGACAAATGAGGGACGCCACCTCCGTGACTCACGTTATTAAAAAAAATGTGGCCTTATAATACTTATTAAACGTCTCGTGTTTGATGGCGAAGGTTGAGGCACTTAAACTACACAACAAAGGATAACACGAACTGCCCCCCACCCTCTCCATCCTGGGCAATTGCGGTTCATTACCACCCCAGCAAACACACACGTTGGCCCAGCGTCGTAGACGGTGGGCCAACATCAGCCCAGCATGGGTCAATGTCTCGTGTTAGACGAGACAACGCTCAATTGGGCAGGACACAGCACTTATCATATCTATACCTACACGTTGGCATACAAACAAATTATTAAATAGTGCCTCACTGATAAATATTTGTGAATTGAGAGGGTTGACATTGTTTTGATGAAATACATGTTGAAATTAAAAAACATTGATTGCCTACATCAGGAGAAATTAAAGTCAGCATTTTACATTTAACAGTTGGAAACTGCTTTTCCCGCCAATGGAAATTTCCTACTGGCTACCGCGGAGTTGCCGGAACAGATGGCGTGCGCACGCCCGCCTGTCTTGCCGTAAGTGCGGGCGCCTTTTCAAGGGGAAGTACATACCACAGTAAGCATGTGGGTGGGCATTATAATGTTACCTCGATATATATTCATACGACGATCTGTCTCGCATGACAAGAGATGGCCCAATGTTGGACCAGCACTGGTGGCTATTCACACATAATGGTAGATGGAAATGTTTTCACGTCACCATTATGATTGCTTGCCTTTATCAGTTTATGATCTGTATCTATAATACTACTCGCAAAGACAAACGCTGGGCCGACGTTGTACAAATGTTATACACACGTTTTGTGTTTGCTGGGAAAGAGGCTTTGTGCGCTAATATTCTGGTAGTCAAGTTTTCACATGCATGGCTCCAAATCCCAATGCAAACACAGACGTGAGGCCGATGTAGATATAATGCTAGGCAGGCGTCGCAGACGGCAAGCCAACATTAAACCAGTAACGATTCAAATGCCTCGGCTTCTCTGGGTCAGTTGCGAACGCCTATAGATCAAAAACGAACGTGAAAGTCGTTGGTCCAACATTAAATCAACCGTATACAGTCGTTACTATTGGACAGAATATAATTATTTTTCTAATATTATTCTATTCTGGGATGGAGCTAATAAATACTTCGTGAGTAGCACATCAAGCAACTATATATATATTATGGACTTCGGACAGATAAAAAAACTAGACAATTGCTAACGAACGATAAAAATTACCATATTTATACATTAAACAGAGTGAAAAGTGTTATCTTGAACTAGTGTTAGATCACGGTAACTTTACATCTCTAACAAGGTTTCTGTGGAAAATTACAGGCCTCATTTCTGGCTGAAGTCCAACAACAAGGTCATATCCTGGGTAGTAAATGATACATGAATAAAGTAATGACAGACGAATCGATCTCCATAACATGTGGGTCTATCTGTCTATAGTCTGTACTATGACGACGTGTCTACACTTTTAAAAGTAAACCAAATATTTTCATCATAAAAGCAGAAACTTGGATAAAATTAGTTAATATTGTTTTTTACAAAAAATAGTAGACCATCTATTTTCAACTGATATATATTTAATAAGTGTGGAATGTTTGCAGTAACATCCACTAATTTGACTATCTTGTTGATTCACTTGTAATCGTGAACTTGAATGAACTCCACACTTGATAAAGTCGATCATTATTCCACTTTCGTGTCGAGTAAACAAGACCCCCCCCCCCCCATGCTATCAACAGATGAACATCGCGCCTCGCAGCAACTCTACCTGTGACGTATTTTAAGTGTATTTCTGAACGTGTGAAGCCTATCCTATACTCCCACACAGCTCTCGACTCCCGATATATAATCTTCGTGCCTTTCGGAGCCAATGTTCGCCCGATTTTGAACTAATGTTTGGGACTAGCATCGCCGACGGTAGCCAGCATTAGTCCGGCATAGGGACAAAGTGTGGTGTTTGATTGCTATACCGGTACTTATAGATAGCAGACGTGTTCTCGCTGGCAGTGCGTTGACGACGGCCGCATCGTGGGTTCAAATTCATGGGTACCCAGTCAGCACGACACATTGAACCAATGCTGGGTTAATGTTGCTCCACCGTCTGCGACGCTGGCCCAACATTAAACCAACAAAAGCTCAATGTATGGTGTTTGTTTGACGGGACGATCAACCATTTCTTGGGCTATGAAGGGCTTAGCGT
Source organism: Flabesymbios commensalis (assembly GCA_964017125.1). Lineage (NCBI taxonomy): Eukaryota > Metazoa > Annelida > Polychaeta > Terebellida > Flabelligeridae > Flabesymbios > Flabesymbios commensalis. Next base: position 70,750,800 of record OZ024905.1, on the reverse strand, counting down.
TACAATTCCAAAGATTTTGTTACAAGATCATTCATCAAGGCAGTACTTGTAATATATTTTATCGAGACCTTGTTATATTTTATTATACCTGTACATTTTATCAAAAAGTTGTTGCGAGGATCACCAAAGACTGCACTCTCGCCGCTACAAATCCCTACATGGTGCGAGGAGGCCAGACAGAAGCATCAACTGGAAAAGTCTCCAATGTGCGACGACAAATCTCAGTAAAATTATCTATACTTACGAGGTGTATTCCAGTGGTTGTCACAATCGCTCCATGGTACCCTCAAGTTGATGGAAGCACCCAAGTAGAAGATTGTCCAAGCAATAAGCATATTGTAGTAAACCGCAATAAAACAGGAAACCAGGAACATGCCCCACCCAATACCTACAAACAAAAAATGGAACATCCAGGCTAAGTATGTTTACACAATGTCACTGCTTTTCTAAAGGATTTACTTACAAATATGCGAAATGAGCATTGTAACAAACAAGTCAACAAACCTTGTAGTAGTGGACAGATTTTCCAGATTGAAATAACACCTTCGCTGGCATATTGTCCGAATGAAAGTTCAAGGAAGAACATAGGCATCCCAGCAAATACCAACATGATCACATAGGGTATAAGGAAAGCTCCTACAAGTCAATAAGAAAGTTTTGTAAAGTTTCATGTTTTTATGGTGAACAACCCAGCAGACACAAAGTATAACATTTATGCAACGTCGGCCCATCGTCTTCGACGTTGGTCCAACATTGGATAAATGCTATACAATGTTTTGTGTTTGTTGGAAACGTAAATGTGTGAAATTGACAAATGATATCACAACTAAATAAATATCTAAAGAACATCAATGCTCACCTCCTCCATTTCTGTAACAAAGATAAGGGAACCTCCACAAATTGCCGAGTCCCACAGCATAGCTGAGGCACGACATCAGAAAGTCTAGCTTGCCAGACCAATTTCCTCTCTCAGGATTCTCATCTTCAGACGGCACAGTAGATGTAGACGTATTGTCGGGAGAATCTTGCTTCAACTTAGGCATCATGTCAGGGTTGTTTGTCTGCAAATCAAACATGTCAGTCAATATTAAATGTTATCAAATATATATTAGATGTATTGAACTATTCTTTATTTTATACAGTGATGAACTTACTAAATTATCATCCTAATCACATTAAAACAAATGTCGTCAACAAACCTGCATACAAAGACAAAATGGTGAATGTTCACTATTTTATCCTATCGTAACTAAGGGAGTAGCTAGTTATAGCTAAAGTTACTTTCTTTCCGATCTTGGATGAATTAGTGTCCAGTAATTTCTCATTTGTGCCCGATCACTTACAAAAGTTGCCATTTAAATAGAGGCCTCTCGACCTTTCATCCTTAATATGTACACAACAATGTGTCGCACAAGTATATATCAAGGGTGTGAAAACAAAGCCCTTTTCCAAATTTATCAAAAAACAACAACAGTGCGCATGCCCTTAATGTCTGCCGATTGGTATTCATAAGGTACACAATCTTCGACATCGAATGTTCAGTGACAGAACAATTTTTCAACGACAGTTTCTTATAGTATAACATGTATAAGTACTGAATGGCAAAATACAAACGAAAATTGATATAATTATGTGCGTAGACCCTCTACCTGATGCGCAAAATTCGTTGACCCAATAAAATGTGTTTCGGAATGCAATCAAGACAAAAACACCCACTTACTATGCCAGACATCAGACCAGCCCTAACCACTTAAATTAATCCCAAAGTCCTGTTAAACACTAGGTTTATCAAGTTGTTATAGATAGCTGCACCAGTGATTTTTAAATCAAAGTTTTCTTTTTTGAAAATAGTAGTAGCTAATTTATTCATCATTTATCATGTGTGACAAACGTGTGCGAAATTATTTACATTTAAATACAATGTATCCAATCACTTATTACGCTTACAAGATGACAAAGCAAATTTTACTGCATGCAAGTACACGATCAAAATATGGTTCATGGGATTTTCCGAAAGACAATATTCTAGAACATACATAAACACTTGTTGCGACTTGTCATAATAAGTACTTGAAAAACGCATCCGCTTAATGTCAACAGTTTATATTTATAAGCCAAAGTAAGTCTGCATAACAGGACCTATTATTAGGATTTTTCGGGTAAACAAATTGAACTGAACGAAGGGTGAAATTCAGACATAGTGCATCAACCAACATTAACATGTTTAGTATTTATTCATCTCTCATTCCAACAAGTCTATATCGCAGAAAGGTCATACCTTTAATACTACAGTGACGAATTAAATGGGTGTGTAGTTTAAAAAAAGGTTAGTAGTCATGCTGCTGTGCAAGTGTTGACTGATGTTATTTTATACTTTTTTTATCATTAATTACAATCTAAAAAACGCGATACACCTTAATAACATCAACAGAAGATGGAAACAAAAAATATACTTCTATTTTTCCAGATTGAATTTGCCACCCTTGGTGAACTGGAGAACGCCAAATACTGTATTTGAATAAATCATAATACCTTTTTCCAATACGCATACAACTGAAGCACACTGCAGCAAACAGAATACGGACAATTTGAATCACTTTATAGATGGGTGTGAACCTGGCAATCTACCCGATATTTATGCTAGACCCAGTCAGAAGCAATCTTCAGATTGAGGCTAGTTTAAATAAACGATCTGCATGATTACGTGTGCACGTACACATCACCACCAAGGCATCAATACATCTCACACACGCGTTTGTAAGCATTGAACTATTGACCTTTCAAATGTTTGAATACACATGTTTGAACACAGCAATGCGCGGCAGCTGACAAGTCTATATAATTTGCAAGGCTTTAGTCCCCCTTCTAAAGAAGCTTAGGCTTCAGTTGGCCTACATACTTACTGTTACGTAGGCCTATAATGTCTAGGTGCAATGTTGCACATGGATCTATTTATTTAATGCGATGGATTCTTCTGATCAAGGAAAATGTTGTGATAGATCAAGGGTATGGATGGATACATAGGGCCTACCTTAGATGTTAAGTATTCTTAAATATTTATTTACAAGAATTAAGATTTATTAACTTGACGTTATGAGAAATTTGCGTAAAAGCAGCTTAAAATGGACAATTGAGCACTCGATCCGATAACCGCGCCTGACGTAACGTTACGCTACATTTTCCTTAGTACGGCCAAGGAATATGGCGTGTCGCTCCCCAAGTCGGCAAGCAGAGGACGTTGTCCGAATGTGTTTTAGCAACAATGAAACAACATTGCACAATCGTCGTATTGCTGGGACCATGCTTATCTAAAACGGACATTTATAATATCTCTAGGCGCCAAGATAAGGCCTACGCACTACGATAGCTTGACCCTTTCATTGCGTGCGCACACCCCCTGTTATGAGCTAGGGCCTTTACCTAATACCGTGAGGACTGCATATATTATAACATAAATTAAAGCTGGGTAATCTGTGATCAATGCGGTCCGCATCTTCTTTAAGCATAATAAGACCTGCACAGCGATCCCATAACAGTAACGTCGGTCACAGGGGCTTGGAACGACCCTTTTAATTTTAATAAGACTATCATGCGTATTATCAATGATCGTGATTCATCAATGATGATGATCAATCGGACAGTAATTCAACATTATTTGTAGAATTCTAACAAACTACTGTAGCCTAATTACATGTAACATCGGGAGTGGACTAAAACGAAGGGGGGGGGGCATAGAGCGCTCGAGTCATTCTGGCGTCCTGGGTTCGATCACTACACTTAACAAAAACCGGTATCCAACACCAACATTGGGTTTTGTGGGATATCATTTGTATAGCGACGTTGTACAAATGCTAACTTATCTTATGTTTGCTGGGGGAAATAGGTCAACGTGTCGTGTTTGATTGGGGGACCATGCAGGCTGCCAGATTTTACATAATTTGGTCCAATAAATAGGGGGCCTACTTGATATTTTGGCTAAGCCTGTAAAATGACAAGTGTGGGGGTGCTTTAATGTAATCTCTGGTCATAAGCATGCGGGTGCCTTGAATCTAATGGTAAATTTCCTTGTCAGGGCGTCGCGTCATTAGGGGGTCCAATTATCAAAACATCATGGTTTAGATAAATGAGGGTGTCGAACCGGTCCGGGAATACTGAACAACCAACAATGCTAATATTGTCAGTAATCAGGCAATCTGGTAATGTTGTGGTATTGAGACTCTTATTCTATATCAGGTACATATCTCGTATTCTGGAAACTCACAGCCTTGGCCTCCGATGTTTTCACCGAGTTAGCAAATACAATAAAGTGGGCCAATGGGGAGGGGGTAGCATACTTCACCGAGTAGCCATTCGAAAGGGTTTCCGGTGACGTCACTGCGTTTCACAGAATAGCGGCCTACCTAAGTAACACCCATCAATAGAAAAGCGATAAGCCTATCGTCTTATTGGTATTTAGAGGGTCGTAGGGAGAGAGAATACTAAAGACAACCCGGCAAACACGAGGCGTTGGTCCAATGGTGGGTTGATGTCCCATTGTCTACGACGCTGGGCCAGCATCAGTCCAACATTGGGCCAACGCCTCGTGTTTGTTGAGCATATAGACCTACCTTGTCCTGCAAGCCCATAGTGACACAATGGCTTAACTTTAGATCTTCGACGTTGGCCCAACATTAAAATGATAACATTGGTTCAACGTCACGTGTCTGCTGGGACGGTTTAGTTCTACATAAAATTACCAGTATTTTGCAGTTGCACGCAGAACATTTTACAATAATATTTGTTTAATAACTCTAATGATAACCAGTAATAACCGTACGTGTGTGATCAAATACAACCCTTTAATAGCACGACTACGATATATATTACTGGTATAGGGGTCTATATAATATGTAGGTTCTAGTAAACTAGGTCTAGAGATCTACTTGGTGATTACACGGAAAAGAATGTGGGATGGTCTATCCGTAATGTTATCTAGAACTGAAAGCATTGAGTTGCCACTACCGGTGACCTAGACACCATGATCGAATCAATAAACATTAGACCACGTGGCGTTAGTCAGAGGAGTCGAGGTGTGGAAAATCCCCAGATAACGCCAAACAGAACAAATTTGCGCAATGCAATGTACTTAAGGATCAACATTGAATTCATGATTGCTTTAAAACAGTATGTGATCACTGGTGACCTAAGATATGTTAACAGGTCTATTTATCATAGCCGACAGAAAATTAGCAATCAGACTATGATCCGTTACAATCTGGTATTCAGCTGGTTAGGCAGTTAACTACATGCAGACAATATGACATGATAAAGTGCGACATTGACTTCCCAATCCCAACCATAAATTTTTGTAAATATGATCAAAATGTTGTCGAAATCTAATCATTTCCTCAGTACTATGTTAGTTTTCAGATAATTTTGTCAATGGGATAGTTAAAAAAACAAAATAACAAGTATTTTTTTTGTGAAAAAAAATATAAATGATTTAGACCCTATTTGAATTAGCCTACTATAAAATCTGCTGAAAGAATTAGGAATCATGAAGCAACTATAAACAATATTCAAATTGAAATTTAAAGACTGTAGATTGTATTTGTGATCAAACAAGAAGGTTGTTTGATGCCAAGACTAAGTGCCATTTTTGTTGAATTTAAAGTATGCTAACGTGACGTTTTTGTTGACACTTGGTTAATGTCACGTTAACAACTTTGTTACTAGAAGCCTCTTCTCTGGCTAGAATTTTTCTGTACGCACTCAGTGACAGCTCAGAAATAAAGTGTTTGTATTGTTGGTTTCAGATTATTGCATTGTAGAATGGCTAAAATAACTTTATTTTGATGTTTACAATAAACAGCAACATCTAACGTGACAGAAGTTACGACACTTGACATCTGATGAATGTCAATGATACAAAGTATTATACCTATAAAGAAATATAGTCGTATTAAAATTTAAAGACGAGGGGACAAAGAAGTAGCTTCAACAGTGTTCAAGTGGAAATTGAAAGACAATATTATATTTCTTAATAAACAAGTGAATGTGAACTAGGTGATGCTCGATTTTGAATATTTACATTAGGCCTAGTGGTTTTGCAACATGTCACACTTGCCCAACTCTGACCTACAACTACTAGTTTTGTGAATCTTTTGCCTACTCTGTGAAACTCGATAGCCTTGACCTCTAATATTTTCATTGATACAATTCAGAAGTATCATACGGTACTGTATGGCGTTATAAATATAACTTTGTTTTCCCCGAGTTGCTATTCAAAACGATTTCCAGTGACGTCACTGCGCTTCACAGTTCTAACTGTACAGATTGACTTTACTGTCATTAGACTAGACTACTTTCGTAATGTAATGTAATGTTTTTTTCACCAACTTTACATGGACCTAAGTCACTAGTCAGTAAGTTAAGACGGTTAAGTCAGTCTTAAGCTAACCTGCTAACTGATTGGTTGAGACGTGGTCACGACTCACGTGTTGTTTTTTTCATTTAACCCTTTAAACCCTCACGATGCATCTAAGCATCATTTTTGCATTTCTGAAGAAAAACTGATTTCATAAACTCAGATCTAGGGGCTTCAGAACGAAGTTTTCATGGAACTGTTTTAATAATAACATGATATTTTTGTTAATTTGCCACCCACTCCAGTTCATCTTCATCCATTACAAGTCGAGAATTGGGAGAGCAATCTGGTAGTGGATGAAGATGCCAGTGTCAATGATAAACTCAAGACTTCTAAGGGTTAAGTCAGGCTGGTGAAACCGGGCCAGCGTCTGTATTCTCGTACAAGTTACGATATATCGTAGGCTTCGGATTGGTCAATCCGAAGCCTACGATAAATCGTAACAACTTGTACGAGGATATGGGGATACAAGGCTGGGATAGTATTGTAGCACTTGACATTTAAAGGGTTACGCCATTCAGCCATTATGATTATACACATGTACATCCACAGCTCTAGACAGAGATTCCAAAGAATGACGTCATGTGGAATTCTAGTTGGGGGATTTCCCAGACATCTACATGTAGTCTATATTGCAGGGTGATCCAGCACGTGTTTCGGTGGACCAGACTATAATATCAGACTTCCACATGTATGCAAAAATAACAAACAAACAACTAAATTATAAAATAGATGTGATTGTCAGTCCCATGTCCATGGGTTCAGACTATTATTAGGCTATAGACTACAAATTAAAATAATCAAGTCAAAATCGTTAAGTTGATGCTTACCTTCCAGACTACCATTCCAGCTGTTATTTTTTTCCAAACTGCAATGAAGTTCAGCAGAATAATCAAGTTCTATCACTATCAAATATCTTAAATTAATACCGGTAACCGTAGTATATCTGGTTCTACTGTTAAGATACTTTTTGAAATTCAATAGAATGAATTGTTTACAGCATTCATACGATAGATCTACTGTTACATGAGAATGATAAAAATAAACGCGAGATTGTATGATGTTGTACATACAACTTCCAATTGAATAATGACGAATACAGGGACGAGGAAGTCATTTTGTGGGAACGAGATGGAAAAATTCACAGCAGGATGGAAGGTTCAATCATGTGGCCATCATCTCCCACCTAGCACAAGACGTTGACCCGGTAGTGGTTTAATATTTGGGCCAGCGCAGCTGATGTTTGCCTGACCACTACCGGCACGGGTTGTGTTTCCAGAACCCCACCCTACTTTCCTCTAATGAATATGCATATTTAGCATACACAGTCATCAGTGTAGTATAACCGGGCGCATGCCGGTCCTTGTGCGATTCTGTGTACAAGCGATTGATAAAGATGATAATTTGCTTATGATATCCACTAATAACATCCATTTAACCACACATATTTAGATATTACTAACGTTAGTAGGCCTATGTTGATAACCGAGTACAGGTAAAGGAGATAATACATAGGCCATACAATACATTATAGTGGAGAATGTGTATTCTAACGTTACGGTCGGAAAATTTTGTGCTTTAGGAATGCGTACAGACGGCTTGCATGCATTTTCAAGGGGTTATCTCAAGTTCTCGAACTGAATAACTACATGTTTATTATCTTACAAAACTGGACAGCCAGTCAGTCAGAGACTGCGAATCTCCGCCGAGATAAATGATCGCAAAACCTATAGTGGTAGTATTGCATTCATTCATAAGTGGTATATAGTTAATTATGACGTCATAGATTCAACCTATTTCATTCATTAAAATATAATGGGTATAACCATTACACAACAGTTATGAGATTATGACGTCATAAATAGCCTAGTCGTCTGAAAAGTTAGATTGAAATATTATTTTACTAAGCCTACTAGTCCATGTAATTCGATCGTAATGCGGATCGTGCATCCGGGTCGTAATTCGGATATTCACCAAAATTTAATTGATTGTTTTTTGCCAGAAACACACCTCTGCTGGAAGTTTGATGCAAATCCGCTCATTACTTATTTTAGTAGTCAGACTGAGGGACAGGCAGATTACCATACAAGACCAAACAAAAACAAAACCCTCTGGCAGAGGTAATAAAATATATATAGGTCTAGGCCTCTTTGGCCTATATAAAATTATGAGATGACCTAGAATATCCGGATTTTCATGGGATATTATTTATCTTCTAAATTCGCCCCTCTGATGCAGCACGTTTGAATGTTTACTAAAAACATGTTATTAATAAAGACATCTTGATTAGGGCCTACCGGGTATATTGATTAGTAATTGGCAGGGTATGAAGAAATGTCGGCCTCCTCAAAATCATTATCTTGCCTTGAACAAAATGGTTTAAAATACCTTCATTGGAGACATGGGTTTTTTTCAGATTCAAGTAGAATTACGTCAGAATACATTGAATGAGGTATTTATAGTTGGAAATCACAAACTGTTGGGTTAGCAATATTTTAACTAGTGGCGGATCCAGAATGTGCAAGAGGAGGGGGCGTAAGCCACATTTTAAATGAAAAAAGGAGTGTTAGCTTCACTTTATTAAAAAAATGCAGGAAAATGCAATATTTTCACCAGTAAGGGGGGCGTACGCCGGGTACGCCCTATGCTGAATCCGCCAATGTTTTAATGGTTTATGAAAAAACTCTTAGATTGAAAGTTTAAAACTCTCATATCTATCATAGAAATATTAAATATTGGTATGTAGGGCCGCTGGGCCTATATATTTATTCATTCCCAACAGCAGTGAGCTACTGCATTTTTAAAATTATTTACGGTGTTTTAAAACTTAATTATGGTAACGGGGATGGACTAATGTTATAGGTGTTTACTACCGAAAGAGTGACAAAACATTACAGCATGCCAGCAGCCAGAGTTGGGTAGCATGAGACGGCCCCTCACGCAAGCAATCCATTGAGCCCAAGCTGGGAATTTACCGGCACACTCTGTCGACCAATGGTGGAAATGGCCGTGGAAATTTCCACGCTACGTCAAACCCGGAATTCTAGAAAGTCTAGAAATTCTAGAGTAATCTCTGGAAGTGATCAGCAGACATGGGATCATCGTTGAGCAGATAGGCTATCATGTGCTCGTTGTAGATTATGTCAGGCATGTTTCAATGTGGAAATGGGATGTCACTGTCACCACTTTTGGGGGAGTGTACATAAAATGACCCAGAATGCCTGGCGTGTACTAGTATACAATCATGTAGCCTATCCCAGCAAACACCACATGTTGACCCAATGCTGGGCTAATGCTGGCTCACCGTCTACCTTTGACCCAATGCTGGTCTAATGTTGGCCCAGCGTCGTAGACGGTGGGCAAGCATTAGCCCAGCATTGGGTAAACGTGTCTTGTTGAGGGTGCCACCATTCAATCTCCAGGAAGGGACCTAAATTTCGACCCGGCTCGGCGACGCGCTGAAAATTTCAAATTATATTACATGTTTAGGGACGCACTATTTGATATCTGGGGGGGGGGGAGGGTAGAAAAAAATTGAAAAAAGTTTGACGCCGGAAGTCAGAAAAAAAAGTTTGTTGAGAATGTGGACAGAAAAAAAAATTTGTTGTCGAAATTTATGAAAAATGTGTTGACCAGAAAAAACGCCAAATGGCAGCCTAGGTGTGTACATAATAGGGAAAGCATACGACAAAAATTTTTTTCGACGAAACATAAAAAAAAATTGTCGGACGTTGATTGCCAAAAAAAGATTGTTTTCTCTCAGAGACAAAAACTCTACCCCCCCCCCCCAGATATCTAATGGTGCGTCCCTTAGACCTACACTAGACTAGTTATATAGAGCAGTTCTTAAAGTAAACGTTTTATTCCACGCAGTCTGTCCGATTTTTTAAAAGAAATACTCAAGCAACCCCCCCCCCCCCTGGAGATTGAATGGTGGCACCCTTACTACGATGTTGACTTGCCTGAGAAATAAAGGGACGCACCATGTTATACCAGGGGAGGCGGGGACGGCTTATTTTTAAGATAAAACATGTTCAGTAAATTTGTTAAAAGATATTGAAAAAATAGCCCGCAGTTTAATAAATGGACTAATTTGAGAGAGAACTAGGCATGATAAGTCTTATTTTTCACTCGAAAAAATGGATGACTGGAAGTAAAACGCCCCCACTCGGATGGTAAATCCCAAATATTATGATAATAATTTATGACGTCATGGGAAAAAAATTGAAAAAAGTTTGACGCGGGAAGTCAGAAAAAAAAGTTTGTTGAGAATGTGGGCAGAAAAAAAATTTTGTTGTCGAAATTTATGAAAAATGTGTTGACCAGAAAAAACGCCAAATGGCAACCTAGGTGTCTACATAATAGGGGAAGCATACGACAAAAAATTTCTTCGACGAAACATGAAAAAAATTGTCGGACGTTGATTGCCAAAAAAAGATTGTTTTCTCTCAGAGACAAAACCTCTAGCCCCCCCCCCCCAGATATCTAATGGTGCGTCCCTTAGACCTACACTGGACTAGTTATATAGAGCAGTTCTTAAAGTAAACGTTTTATTCCACGCAGTCTGTCCGATTTTTTAAAAGAAATACTCAAGCAACCCCCCCCCCCCTGGAGATTGAATGGTGGCACCCTTACTACGATGTTGACTTGCCTGAGAAATAAAGGGACGCACCATGTTATACCAGGGGAGGCGGGGACGGCTTATTTTTAAAATAAAACATGTTCAGTAAATTTGTTAAAAGATATTGAAAAAATAGCCCGCAGTTTAATAAATGGACTAATTTGAGAGAGAAATAGGCATGATAATTCTTATTTTTCACTCGAAAAAATGGATGACTGGAAGTAAAACGCCCCCACTCGGATGGTAAATCCCAAATATTATGATAATAATTTATGACGTCATGGGAGTCCCATAGTATTCCCACAGAATTAGAGGTCTAAGGTATTCCTGAGGTTTTTAATAAAGACTAATTCTACAATAGGGGCCTACTGATTATTTCACTATAAAATGTCAATATTATAGGCATGTTTTGATGCGAAAATAACTGTCCTGCCATTGTAACAATCACAGAATTAGAACAGTTCTATGGTAACAATATTGTTTGAGAAAATAATGCTCTCAGCCTCCTTCTCAGGGCCACACTACATGTAGCACAGATAGCTGACGCTAGTGGAAGGATAGTGGATCTGATGAATGAGAATGTTTTTTTCAATTTGAAATCACCATGAATGTCTTAGTTAGTTCTTTCAGATTTATTTGAATACCTATGTTATGGGTGTACGTGTATTATAAATATTTTAATTATTTCATGCAGTGCGGGGACCGTCTTTATACGTCGTAATCTGCCGTCTACAGACGTCGGAATTTGACGTATGAAGACGATCCCCGCGCTGAAAGGGTTAACCCAACATTGGGTCAACGTCGGCCCTACACATAGAGGCCTATTTGTCATTTGCTCATAACAATGAGTGTGCCGCTGTCTAGCCTGGAAAGTCAAAGATCACTGGTTCGAATCCTATCCCCAGTGGTTGAAACAGGTTTCAGCCACAGACTGACAGCGTACAAAATCGTGGGACATTTCTTTGGACTGTCATATCGGAAAATATCGGGGAGTTAGCAGGTCAAAAATAGTTTTTTTTAGAATCAGTAACATTTCAGTTCCATGCCGCATGCTCAGCTCAGAGGTCGCACAATCATTAAAAAAATTATGGAGTAGACATTTTTCGGATCTTGGGGTCGGGATCTCTCTCAGTCACCGCCATGTTGGATTTTTCGGGTAAAGCAAATACATCCATCCACGGCCTCTGAGAAGACGACACGGCAAGTTCGAATCCCACTCTGGCATGGGCCTATAGTATAATTATGTGCACTAGTCCTCTTGCTGAGGGGGGGGGGGGGGGTCCTGTGTGCATTTTTAGATCCCCTAAGTTGCTGTTAAAATTCGTTTAGGGGGCCAGCCCAGGAGTCAAACAAACTTGGGTAGACATGCTGGATCATGGTAGCAACTCAGAAAAACGATTTTCAAAATGGCCGCCGGAAGCCCTTCCGAAAAACCTATATGTCAATATCTTTTGCACCAGTTGGCCAATTTGGATGATCCAAACGTCTACTATGAGGTTTTTTAGGGTGCTGAATCTATTAGGAGGTGTTTTGAAATGCCCTGAAATAAGGATCCTGCGAAATTCAAAATGGCCGCCATTCTGCTTCATCAAATTTTATTTTTATTCACCTCTCGATTTATAATTGACACAGGTAGTCCATGGGCCAGAATTGGTCCTCGTGCACCCCCACTACTCTACCATTTTGATCAGGGGTCAGACCTGTGAATGATAACAACGATGTTACCAGAGGAAAAATTGGGCGCGATATGGGTTTCGGCGATTTTTCAAAATTGCCGTAACGAAAATCTAATTTGGACAATATCTCCAGTTCTAATTTACGTAGAACCATATTTTTAGTGTCTGCATTTGTGTTTTCATGGTCAAAGAATCGAATGAAACCACTGATAAAGAGATTGTGTCATTCCTATTGCAACTTCGGAAAAAAGCAAGATGGCTGCCAGCAAAAATAATTTTATGACAAAATAACAATGTATATATTGAAAACCAAATTCTATTTGCTAACATTCTATAAAAATAAAAAACATTGTTATAGAAATGAGGACAGGTATAGTTATAAAAGATAAATTTGCGTCTGTGCTCTTCTATTCTATTTTATGCTGTTATCGTGCAGAAATAATATTGATAGCCTATGTTGAAAATTTCGCTGGGCCATTATCTCGTGTTCTAATTGACAAGAATTTCAATTCTGTACATTTGAAAGAATCCACGATGGATTCTAACCAATGATGTTCGAATGAATTTTGTTTAAATTAGCATTGTCATGGAAATATATATATAATCTTCGGTGTGGTACTGAAGACATGCACAGTTAGAAAAACATCAATTCGTGTCTTTAAACTGTCATATATAGCTAACATTTGAAATCCTATAATATGTCCCTATTGTCATTCCATCTGTGTGAAAAAAATGCACAAATGATGTTACAAATATAGTGGCATGTTAATCAAACTGATCCATGTCTCTAATTATCCTATGTTACAACATGTGGGGCAAACATAGCTTTCTGTGAACCAATATGCAGTCTGTTGGCACGTCTAATTTAACCTAGTACATACACGCATGATCACAGCAATATGCACACTCTTCCATCTGATAAATAGCACGATAAATGCGCTAAAGCAGTTTTGACATTTCATTGCACTGGTGGTGTCACATTATGTGAACATGTGGAGATCTGCGGTGGAGTATTGTGCTGTGAAGTCGGTTTCCAGTGCACTCATACTAATGTACCCCTCCCCCTGGCAATCATGCTCTTCGTTCAACATGGCTACCATCAACATTGAGTACACAAGATATGTAGCTGATCAGCGTCTTTTGGCTATATATAATATGTGTATATTCACAAGATATATTTATGAGTTACTACACATCAAACGAGATATTTTGCACCTACTTACTCTATAACAAAAAAGCTCAGTACCACAAGTTATCATTTATTGTCAATTTACCATGGAGAAGAAGTATGGATATAGGATAATTCATAATAGTTACTTATTAATCATTCCTTTGTTTGTTGAATGTACACCATATGAAAACAAAAATAATATGCAGCACACAAGAACAGCCAACAGAAAGTAAATTTATCAGTATGAGTGAGCTGGCGAAGGAATTCACAACACAATACTCAGTGTTTACACACTGTAACAACACAGGTTATTCTGTAAAAGCTGTGAATCAAATACAGGCGGAAAAATAGGATGTTTGAACATCAGAATCATTGAAGAGAAGTGTATCACAGATCTATGCGGATTCGAGTTCACTGTTGCACTATGCGCATGTGCCCTGCTACACAGATGGTTATGTTGAGGTGTGGACATAGATCCCTGTTTTTTTTAATAAAACCTGCGATCATGTACACTATATAAGTATATAAAAAACTACTCTAATAAGAGCCCATCCCCATGTAATCTCAGTAGTTATTCTAATTGACACCCCACAGGCGTTTATTTTAGAATAAATACGGTATTTCATATTGATTCGTGTTGTTCTTCGCGTTTCTTCTCCAGCACGGCTTGCAATTTGCGTATGGTCATCTAGAATGTCTATAGTTCATCAGATAGTTTGCTCCACATTTGCTGTAGTTGAGCCTTAAAGGATAATCTCATTATGTAAATAACTGGTTTCATTTTCCCAGTGACCCGGATACAAAGGTGTAACGGTAGCCAGCTCGAATATGATCCTATATGTCAATTATAACTCGGCCTTTTTCCCACATTAGATTGTGAACATTGGGTATCACGACTCAAATTTTATGACAGGTTGGTAAGGGGGTAACATTATATATGTGCAAATACACGAAGGAGTGTTTTCTAACCATGTGGATGTCTTCAATACAATAGCAAAGAACATTGCGTCGGCGGCCATCTTGAATTTTCTGATTTTTAGGCTGGTAACTGCTCGCAATGTGAAAGTTCAGAGACACAAAGCTACATTCAATAACCATGCATGTACTCAGTCTTATAATAATTTGTTAGCAATATACAATGTCAGCAAAATAATTTGGTTTTCAATTATAGACATTTTGATTTTGTCAAAAAAATATATAGTCATGTCAGCTATTCTCCAGTTTGCCATCTAGAAATGCCATAAAATATTTCCAATTTGCCTTATGGTATTGCTCCAGTATATTTTAAGTAATTTCACGCGATTCGTTGACCCCAGAAGACATAGGTGTAAACACTAGAATTCTATGTTAATTAGAACTCGATAAATTGGTTAAATTGCAACTTAGGATATCAATATTACGTATTTCTGGACGATAACTGCATAATATACAACATCATGAGAGACACAAAGCTATGCACTATAACCATACCTGTTTTCCACATGTCAACAAATTTTGTTTTCAATATAAACATTCAGATCTTGTCATGAAATGTTTTTCACCGGTCGCCATCTTAGGTTTTTTCAAATTCGCTATATAGGAATGACCAAATATTTTAATAAGTGGTTTCGTTCAATTTTTTTACCCTAAAAATTAGGTGTAGACACCAAAATTATAATTCTATGTCAATTAGAAGTATAAATATTGCCCAGATTAGATTTTCATGGCGGCCATTTAAAAACAAATGGCTGAAACCCATATCGCGCACCAAAATTATTCCTCGTAACATCGTTAACAACATTGCCAGGAAGCCCCTGATCCAAATAAGAGTGGTGGGGGTGCATGGTGACCAATTCTGGCCCATGGGCTACCTGTGTCAATTATTAATCAAGATATGAATAAAAATAGAATTTGCTGAAGTAAAAATGGCGGCCATTTTGAATTTTGCATGATCTTTACTTCAGGTCATATTAAAACCCTTTCCAATCGATCCAGCACCCTGAAAAATCCCCTACTGGACATTTTGATCATCAAAATTGGCCAACTTGTGCAAACCATATTGACATAATAGGTTTTTCAGAATGGCTTCTGGCGGCCATTTTGAAAATCGTTTTCCTGAGTTGCTACCATGATCCAGCATGTCTACCCAAGTCTTATTGACTCCTGGGGTGGTCCCCTAAACAAATTTTAATAGAAACTTAGGGGACCTAAACATGCACACAGAACCCTCCTCAGCCATTGGATTACACAAATGTGGCCTAGAAAACCACATTTAATTTAGTTCATGAGGACGAGTGAATTATTACGTTTGCTCTTATTTCGGATGTTCACGATGTCCAGCAAAGATGTAAAACATGTCCATTGGCCGAGTTTAAAGTGTTGACCCTTCGTGTTTGGAAATGTGAGACCCGTTGGGAAAGCGCCATTAAGCGGTGATTTTCCAATGGCATTGTAATTAAACTAGCAACGTCTTTGACGATGTGATACGTCTGAGACCTTACATACTTACGAGTTAAGAACTTATTGTCATTAGATTACGTCTAGTAAATTAAAAAAAACTATCTTTAGAAGTTATTAATCAAATCGTTTTCTCGATGACACATTCCTGGCAAACATGGCAACGGCAAACGAGTGGATCTAGAAGACAAATATATAATGACCGACATTTTGTCATAATTCGTCTTTTTCTAAACCTGATTACGTTGCCATCGGATGTTTCTGAAAGTTGTAATCTATCGGAATGTTGCCTTCACTCATTCAAACACTCAAATAGATATATAACAGAACTAAAACAAAAACATGCCATTTGCATGTATAGGCCTTAAAGTGACTGTTATTGCAGGTTATTACCAAACAGGTGGAGCGTCACAGGTGATTGTTATGCTGCCAAAATAAGCAGGATGTTACATCACCTTGTCGCCGCTCTGTTCAACTCTTATAGTACAACACATGCGATTTTTTTTTAAATTAAAAAAATCAATTCCGCTTTGGACAGGTACAATACAATACAATACAATTCATCCATTTGGTGCAAATGATGAGCCCGGTTTTCAGAGTAGTCAAGTTCCGGTTTGGAAAGGGTTAATTAGTATTGTTTTGAGTGTAATGCTGTAATTAATTAAATACCAAATAATCATTACGGTTTAGATAGGATTCCGGTGGTTTGTACCGGGTCCGGTATGTGCAGGTTGTATAAATGGTGAATGGAAATATTTTTTTTTACATTTTCACGACTTTTGAGCCCACGCAAAGTCGTTTTAAAACTAAATTTCTAACGTTGTTTAGATCAATGAAAATTCGTGTTTTGTAAATTATGCAAATAGCCTACTGCCTTTAAAGGGACTGGCTCAGACTAAAATCATAAAAAAATCGGTGATTTTATTTTGGCTTATTAATATGACAATATGATGTAAACATGTCCATAGCCCAGAACTGCAAAAGTTTTTAAATTTTTGTGCTGCGCATTTACCAGTTAGGCTAGTATAGACGAAATTCCTGATTTCTTATTTTGGTCAACCATGTCAAAAATAAGAAATACGGGAGTTTCGTCTCTATATCTAGCCCAACTGGAAAATGCACAGCACAAAAATTTAAAAACTTTTGCAGTTCTAGTCTATTGACATGCTTACATCATATGGTCATATTAATAAGCCAATATAAAATCACCAACTTTTTTATGATAAATTATTGTCGGAGCAATGGTTCATGTCGGAGCAATGAGAAGACCCCGTACAGATCGATCATGACACTATAGACAACAGGCTGAGCACACCTTATTCAAGTTGTTTTCCCCTGTTTGTTTGTTCTTTTTGCTCACTATTACATGTATTACTAGTGGAAATGAAACCATTACTGTAGAAATAAAACCTTTACCGGTATTTGTTTTGAATGGCACTTTTATCACCTTTTGTGGGGGGGGGGGGGGACGACTGTCCCATCATTAGATTTCTCGCAATTACGAATAATGCTGCCAGCTCTCGCCCTTAATTTTTTAATTTTTGTGAAAAATGCAAAAAAATATAAAAATAGACTAGTCTATGTCCACTGCCCTAAGAGTAAGTTCTGGAGGCCATCGTTAAGGCTGTTTGGACAGAACAATGTGGGATTCTCTAAGAATTGAGATACCCGGGGAAGGCTGCACTAGTTTGCCCAGGGCAAAACCTGGGTAGAAGTTTTGTTCGCCTGCCCTACGCTTCCTCATGGGGCGCACCGAGGGTAACAAGGGCGCTGACGCTAACGATATCCCTCGCCATTAATTAAAGTCAATAATGGCCTCAAAGTCAAAGGATAAAAAATGGTTAAAGGTCACAACCCCCAAAAAGCATATACACACCCCTAAGGGATGTGTGTGGCAATATGAATCCAGCAAACGCTTTCCGAGCTATCATCCGGAAAATAAACTTATCTTCTGCCATCAATTAAAGTCAATAATGGCCTCAAAATCAAACGTAAAAAATTAGGTCAAAGGTCACAACCCCCAAAAGGCACATCTACACCCCCTGAGGGATATGTGTATGCAATATGAAAACAATCAAGCAAATTCTTTCTGAGATATCAACCGGAAACTGAACTTATAATCCGCCATCAATTAAAGTCAATAATGGCCTTAAAATTGAAGGTCAACATTTAGGTCAAAGGTCATAACCCCCAAAAGGCACATCTACTTCCCCTGAGGGATGTGTGTGTGCAATATGAAAACAATCCAGCAAACGCTTCGTGAGATATCGTCCAGAAACTGAACTTGTCATCCAAAATCAAATAAAGTCAATAATCGCCTAAAAATCAAAGGTAAAAAATTAGGTTAAAGTTCATAACCCTAAAAAGGCACATGTACACCGCCTCAGGGATGTGTGTGTGCAGTATGAAAACAATTCAGCAAACGCTTTGCGAGATATCGTACGGAAACTGTTACTGAACTTATCATCCGCAATCAATTGAAGTCAATAATCGCCTTAAATTCAAAGGTAAAAAATCAGGTCAAAGGTCATAACCCCCAAAAGGCACATATACACTCCCTGAGGGATTTGTGTGTGCAGTATGAAAACAATCAAGGAAACGCTTTGCAAGATATCGTCCGGAAACTGAACTTTTTATCCACAATCAAAAAAAGTCGATAATCGCCTCAAAATCAAAGGTCAAAAACTAGGTCAAAGGCACATCTACACCCCCTAAGGGATGTCTGTATGCAATATGAAAGCAATCCGGCTAACGGTTTCAGAGATATCGTCCGGAAACGAAACACAGACGCACGGCCGCCCGGCCAGACATGGTGATGAGAATATCCCCCGCCCCTACATCGTGGGCGGGGGATAAAAAGAATGAAAATCCATCAATTTTTTTCTTTTTCCATGACCCCCTTGTGGACTTAAAAAGGGGTCGGAGGCTACGCCCAAATTTCTGATTGTTAATGTGCATATAAGGGGTCATATGACATGTGGTATATTTGCTACTGTTTCTGTATTGCGGGGCACTCATTGAGTGCCTATCTAAAAACTAAAACTCTCAATGACTTTCATCTCAGTAGTTTTAAATATTCAACTGCTTTGAAAATTCAAGTGTCTGGGTGATTTTTTTGAATTTTGTATCCCTGCTGAGATTTGCCACATTGAGCCTTGAGGTCACAGCTTTTGAACGTTTTTAAAATTCGGCTCAGATTTTGATCTAGCACAGGATTTTCCCTGCTCAGTGAAAACAGTGGAATGTGGTCAAATATTTATTTTAGCATGTCGGCAGTTTCGAAAAAGGGTCAGCATAATTTTAAAGAAACAGGGCCCAGACGCGGATCCAGAGGGGGGGCGCACACCCACCCCTTTTTGTGCAAAATTCTTTAAAAACTCCTCTAAATTGGCCAAAATATGCTAGAAATGGTCAGAAATCTTGGGGGCGAGCCCCCGAACTCCTCACGCCCCCTCCTTTTTGCTATCCTGGATCCGCCCTGCACACAGATAGGCCTAGAGTAGCCTGGTAGGCTAGCTGCTGATAGCCAAATCTTACGCCCCCATAAAAATTCTAGCAATATTCTGGAAGGCCCTATTACTACTCGCTATCACTACTACTCGCTATCATAGAGACATGGTTGAAACCGTCTGACACTCTTTCATGCCTATCTGACCTTACTCCCCCGGGATTTTCTCTTTTACATAAACCTAGAACTCATGGAAGAGGGGGTTTTCTTATCTCAAATGAATTCAAGGTAACAGACTACACCATTCCATCTTTTTCAACATTTGAATGCATATGTTTGAAAGTTTCTGGCAGTTCATTTGAAGGTTTAGTACTTTGTATGTACCATCCTGAACCTTCGCATTCTGACACTTTTTACCAGGAATTCCAGGAATTGTTGAAATTACTCATACCTTTAGCAACTGAGTTTTATATACTCGGTGAAATACCTTTAGCAACTGAGTTTTATATACTCGGTGATTTCAATCTTCATCTTGACAAAAACAAAGTCCCACTACTACTAAATTTTGCGATATTCTCGAATCTTTTGATCTCGAGCAACATGTAAATTTTCCGACACACATACATGGACACTGGCTTGACTTACTTATCACTAGGACGTCCTGCCCTGCAGTTGGATCCGTCTTAGCCTGTGATGGGCTTTCCGACCATTTTCTAGTTCTTTCGGAACTAGAATTTCCTAGACCAAAGTGTGTTAAAAAGAAAATTTCTTTTAGGCGGATTAACAAAATTGATCTTGATAATCTAAAAAATGACATTTTGAACTCAGATTTAAAAATTAAACCTGAGAAAGACCTTCCAAAACTCTGTAAACAATATGATACCATTCTGCAAACTATTTTAAACAAACATGCTCCACTACTCACTAAAACTGTTTCGGAAAGACCACCTACCCCTTGGATGACACAAGAAATATTAAAAGCAAAAGTTCGACGACGTCACTTGGGAAGAGTTTGGCGCAGAACCCGTTGCAGACACGATAGATCACGTTACAGAGTTCAGTGCAATCTGTGCAATAGAATTATGGAGAAAGCAGAAGCAAATTTTTATGCTAACATCATATTAGAAAATTCTGAAGATCCAAAGAAGCTCTGGAAATCTATAAACAACATCCTTCATAGATTTCCTGCTCCCTCTTTGCCTGAGAATTTGTCTCGACGTCCTAATTGAACCGATCACTAGTATCATCAATAAATCTCTCTAAGAGGGTGTTTTTCCGGACCAGTTCAAAAAAGCATATATTAGACCTTTGCTAAAAAAAAACTCTAGATAAAAATGAACTAAAAAATTACCGTCCAGTTTCAAACCTCAGTTTTATATCAAAGATATTGGAGAAAGTTGTCGCATCTCGCCTACTTTCCCACATGGAATCAAATTCGATGTCCAATAATTTGCAATCAGCATACAAGAAATTCCACTCCACTGAATCAGCTCTTTTAAAAGTCGAAAACGATGTTTTACTCAATATGGAGAAGGGCAGAGTGACAGCACTCACCCTCCTAGACCTATCGGCTGCTTTTGACACAATTGACCACCTCACGCTAATTAGCCGCTTGTCATCATGGTATGGAATTTCTGGTACAGCTCTTGACTGGTTTACATCGTACTTGAGCAACCGATGTCAACAGGTGAAAATTCACGATTATATTTCCGAAGTGGTTTATATATCTTTCGGTGTACCCCAGGGCTCTGTCCTTGGACCTATACTTTTTACCCTATATACTGCTCCCCTCAGTCACGTCATCGCTGAGCATGATGTAGAACACCATCTCTATGCCGATGACACACAAATTTATATATCTCTATCCGGTTCTGAAGCTTCAGAAATCTGGGATTCATTTTTGATAGTGATTTTAACTTCAAACGACAAATCTCTCAGACTTACAAAATATGCTTCTTTCACATCCGTGACTTTCGGCGTATTAGGAAGTACCTTAGCCCTGAAGCTGCAAAATCTGTTGCATGTGCTCTAGTCACTAGTCATCTTGACTATTGCAATTCCCTTTTGTACAATCTTCCTGACCGGGACATTGAAAGATTGCAGAGGGTACAAAATTGTCTGGCACGTGTAGTCTGTAAAGCTTCTCGTTTTAGCAGATCTAAGCCTCTCTTAAATTTTCTTTATTGGCTACCAGTAAAATACCGCATACGCTTTAAACTCTGTACCATCACTTTTAAAGCCTTCCTTTTTCACTAACCTACATATCTCTTTAATTATTTAGTACCACTTCAGAATTTAAGACTGCTTAGATCATCCAACACAAATATGTTAACTGTTCCACGTTTTCGAACAAAATGGGGCTCAAGGGCTTTTGCAGTTGCAGCTCCCTCCACCTAGAATTCACTGCCGGTTAATTTGAGAACTGCGAGTACAGTCACCTCATTTAAAAAAATGCTGAAGACTTTTCTTTTCGATTCGGCTTTCCCCCCCTAATTCCTCGGAGATTCGGCGCCCAGTTGACGACTTACGCTTTGACTCTCGACATTGAGCTGGTTTCGATTTGGATTCTGCGCCTCTGAGCTCGCATCTCCGAGGATTTAGGCGCTATAGAAGTTACCGAATTGAATTGAATTACTATTAGATCTGGACTCTATAATAATAGGAAATCTCGAAAACCTCTCGACCCCTCGCCCCACGACCCTCGACTTAATTTTTTTTTTTTGATAGTCTATTTATAAAATTCGTGAATAAATATCAGGTGAATGTTAGCTCACCGTCTGCGACGCTGGCCTAACATTGGCTGAAAGCCTCGTGTATATTTTGGAGAAAGGCACGATATGCAATATGATAGACATCTGAATCCCACCATTGTCTTACATTATTTTACGCTGGCCCAACATTGTTCCAATCCAATGGTAGCTAAGCACAGCAAGTACACACATTGAGCCAAAGTTGTATTAATACTGGCCCAACGTCTGTACCGCTGGCCATCCGCTTGCGATGCCGTTGCCAATGCGTGTGACTGAATGAAGCTGGCGAGTGATATGACTGAAGGTGAAGGTGGCAAGTGTTTTTTTACACACTGAAAAAAAGAGACATTCAATCCTATGCTTGGGTTAAAGTTGGACCTGTAAGCGTCGTAAACAGTTACCCAACATTAAAATGTGTTTGGCCAGCTGTAGCCCTACGTGTATTCATAAAACTATAGTTTAAAATGGTTTATTATCCCGCCAATCGGTTGCCACCCAGTAAGCAAGAGACATTAAACCAACGTCGAGTGAATGCTGGACCAGCGTAGCAGACGGTCAGCCAACATCACTTGATAGCCAGGTTAGCATCACAGTAGGCCTATAGTAGTCTAGTTGCTGCTCTACATGTTCAATGGGGACCTACAAATTATGAGAAATGTAAGGTGTTCCGAGTAATTCTTATTCTTCTCATTGTACTGAACAAATTAAGGTTTGTTGCCCAAGTGGCAACTTCGGGCAACTTTTTTTATTAACATAATTAAAGGGACCCCTTGGGATGAGACATTTTCAATGTTGTCAATTTTGAAAATTTAATTTATATGAAGCTATATAGCCTACTGATCTTAACTGAAAATACGAAAAAGTCAAAAAACAATTTTAAAGCACCGAAAAAGAGTGAAATAGTAGTATTTCCAGGTCGTATATTGCCATGTAAACAAAACAAGTCAGCAATATGCAGCACTTTACATCACATACTCCCACGTATCAGACGGTAAGATCAGAGCAGTCGCCGCTAATTGGTGTCTTATAGTCAGGACACGGGAGGACACACCTGCAGCACTGATTGTCTACCCAACGCTGGGCCGATGCCATCAGCCTTCAGGTATACAAATAGTTTGTTTGGGTTACTTCTGGTTTCATAGGAATGTTGATTAAAAATATTTGTAAAAATATAAAAATTCTGAAAAAAATAAAAACATGATCCGTGAGATACACTACTTCAGTACGGAATTAAAAACGAAAATTGATGTCATCCCAAGGAGCTGCTTTAAGTAATTAGCATTATCGGCTTAATCTGCATTATGATTTCAGCTAAGCAAACGTATATGGTTACTGTTCTAATTTATCAATCTACATATGCAGTATACACTACGAAAGGTCATATAAATTTTCGTTCAAATGATGTATTGCATGATGCAGAGGATTGAAGAGTGATCTCTACAAATTCGTTAAAACATTTTTTTTATTACAAAATAATCAAGATCGACAACAAAACAAGCTAGTGAACATGGCCTGTGGAAACGACTTAATAAAACATAATTATTAGCCATATCTATATCTGACCTATGTTTTTTTCTGAACCCAGATGGATATATCTAAACTGAGTGGTATTTAGATTTGTACATGACATTTATATTTTTAAATGAGTGAATATTGCAGCTTTTTTTTTTAATGTGTGTATTTAGCCTGGGCTGAAATATCAAACTTTGACATTTGCTCGATATTTGAGTGCAGATTTTTTCCATTTGTTTTTACATAATTTGGGTGTGCTGATTTCTAATCTGTCGTATAACATTCTACATGTATCTTTGAGGTCCTTCATCTTCAAATGGCCGCCAAAAAACACATTTTTTCAATATTTGTGTTATACACTAACGTGCAATTTTCCTTTCTGCGTTTTTTATGAATCTGAACTATAATATAAAAAACAGCACTTGTTTAATGGAAATCAAAAAATAGACTAGTTAATACAACAGATTAGGCTACAAGGCATTTGAAACTGTTTCAGCACAGTATATTCTAACATGCTTTGCTGTGCTTAGTATTTAGAATGACGTCATTATTTTAATTGTAAACATGTAAAATGACGTCCACCTTGGAGTTTACGACAATATATAGGTCAGCCGATAAAAATAAACATCGGAAAGGTGTGTTTCTGCCACCGAGTCATACAAAAAACATAAGTTTGGCAATCTGGAGCCTCAATTACAAAAAAAGTGTTTAATTTACATTTTGATAACCATATGGTTTTTTGCTCAAATGATGGTGCATGTCGCGGCCATTTTGGATTTTTTCATTTTAATTTACTAGTCAGTAACGTTCATTTCTGGTACACTAGCTTACTACAATTAAATCATATATATTATAGTCAAAATGTTTAGCGGTATAAATGTAGTCTACTTACAGTACCAATAAATATATAAAAAACGAGGGATATCGTGTATTTAAAGGTCAAATAAAAATATTTTTTTCCAAAACACTAGACAAAAAAAGTATATAAAAAAATCGTGCAGAAAGCATAAATTGTGCTTTCGTGTGCTATAAACCATAGAAAATACGGGGGTTTCTTTACATTTTGGCGGCTATTTTCTGTTTTGCTAATTTGTAGGTGAAGGTCACAAAATATAGAATGTTATCCGACAAATTCGAACTCAGCACACACAAATTATGCAAAAACAAGTGGATAAAAAAATTATACACAAAAATTCAGTTTCAGATTTCAGCCCATGCTAAATACACATATTTCATGTAAGGCTTTAATATTTTTCATTAAAAAATATAGTACATAAATACTTATAAATAGCACTCATTTTTTAAGCATACACACATCTGGGTTCAGAAAATATAGGCCAGATATGGATATTTCCAATAATTATTTTTTATTAACTCGTTTCCTTTCACCATGTAGAATCGTTTGTTGTGTTGTTCATTTTGCTTATTTTAAAATAAAAAATCATGATTGAGCGCATGTGGAGAGACAACTACTTATTATACTGCAAAGTGTGATATATCATTAGGACAATAATTTAATTATATGTTATATATATGATATATCGCAAGTGCAGATTGTTTTATCAGAACATGAACAACAGACGTTTGTGTAACCCCACCCCCTAATTTTAGACAGGCTCGGAGGTACCCCCATATAAGCGTTTAAAGAAAAATGTTGCCCAAAGTTGCCGAATGGGCAACAAAGCTGAATATGTTCATTGACCCATTGAGAGCATGAATCACTCAAAAAACAATATAGATAAGTTTCCCGAATGTGATATTTTACAAAAGTTATAATTATATGAACAAACAATTTTTTTTTAATTAAGTCGAGGGTCGTGGGTCGAGGGGGTTTTCGAGATAGACTACCCATAATAATAATAGTAGCGCCCTCCCAAGATTTTTCAAGAGTCAATTGAGAAGATATGCCAACGGTGATTATTTGCGTGCGATGTGGGGGAATACAGTACTCGTCCAATGAATAGCCTAAGGGAGGCCTTATTGATTGGACATGTGCTGTATTTCCCCCTATCGCACGAACGTTTGTATTTTTTCACACGATCAAGTCACATAGGCTATATATGATATAACTGCCATATACCCGCCGGCCGCCGTCATAGTGAAAAGCACTGAGCAGAGTCTGAGAATAAGGACGAAATTTAATTTCACAGTCATGTCCAAAATAGGAAAAACGGGAATAGGGGTTAGGCTCCCATGATTACTAAGCCTATAAACACCATCTTGCCGTATCAGGTCTGACCGTCAGACTACCAGTCTGACCTTGACAACAGGTGTGTGTGAAGCGGGTACGAAAATGAGGGGTGCGAGCAACATGAATATTCATTATGACGTCACCGGTTTACTGACAGCAGCGTGGAGGTCACACTTGGGTCAGATTGTTTGGGCCGCCTGAATCAACTGTGAATTGGCCAGGGAGGGGGAGGGAGGAGGGGGTTCTAAACGCATAGCACATATACGGGTTATCCAGGTTCTGCAGGTGGCAGACAACTGGATAGATGAAGATGATAAACACTGATAAAGCAAAATGTGTGATTTTGTGGGGACACCCGAGAGTGAGTTCCGAAGTTCCCGTAACCACTGGTAACTTCAAGTTCCGAAGTTCCCAAGTTCCCGGAACTTCAAGTTCCCCGAACTTCAAATAACATAATTTGTTAATATTACATAATTAAACAGAAAGTCCGATTTTTATGAAAATTGTTCATGAAAGACTGATTTTCATGAAATTTTGCAAGGACTTCACTATTTTCGCATCCGGCGCCAAATACCGTAGTCTACAATTTTTATTAGAAAATATAGTTCAAAAGTTAGACCATCCGGCATGTAATGCAATTCAGGGCTTCGGTTTATGGAGGGACGTCGTAATTAAAAAAATATACTACATGTCAAATGGTCTAACTTTTGAACTATTTTTGATGAACATTTTACAGGATTTGGCGGGTGACTTGAACATAGTCCTTGCAGTGGCGGATCCAGCATAGGGTGTACCCGGCGTACGCCCCCCCCCCCGTTCTTGGTGAAAATATTGCATTTTCATGCATTTTTTGGAAAAAAGTGAAGCTAACACCCCTTTTTTCAGCCAAAAAGTGGCTCACGCCCCCTCCTCTTGCACATTCTGAATCCGCCACTGCCTTGCAAAATTTCATAGAAATCGGTTGAGAATTGACTGAGAAATCTAGGGAAAACATGCCCTACAAGCTATGTGAAATTAAATTTTAAATGAATGGGGTTTTTGTACTCGACGCAGACGCACACTCAGACGCACAATCAGACGCACAATCAGACGCAGACGAACGCTCCCATATTCCGAAGTTCCCACGTACCGATAAAATTGATAATGTTCCTCAGTCGGTTTGCCAGGCCACCATATTTATCTGAAACTTGCAAAAAATTATTCAAGAAGTAGGCCCCATACTATGTTTTTTGCTCCAGATATAATTGATATGTCTAGATTTAAAACCACCGGGTGCAATTTGTTCACCCTGAAGCATTTATTTTTATTTTTCAGACTTGGTGGTCATTGCTGAAAATTTTGTTTTCGCTCATAACAGTTTGTTCCGTGAACTTCAAGCTTCGAAATTTTCAAAAAATGCCCCCCTCCCAAAATTAGAAGACCTATTGACAGCACTGCCAGGCGCGGATTCAGAGGGGGGTCGCACGCCCACCCCCTTTTGCCCCCAAATTGTTTAAAAAGCCCACTAAATTGGCTAAAAAAGTCTTGGGAGCGAGCCCCCGAAGCCACTGCGCCCCCTCCTTTTCCAAATCCTGGATCCGCCCCTGACTGCCCCAGATGGCAGCCAATATCATAATATATAGGTCTAGGCCTAAGCATGCTAAATGTCGGCTATAGGCCTAGATCACTCTAATGATTTACATTAAAGTTAAAGGGGTATCTCGAAAACCCCCTCGACCCCCACGGCCCTCGACTTAATTCTATTTGTTTATATAATTATAACTTTTGTATATTAATCATTCGGGAAATTATAATATAGGCCTACTGTGATGCTAACCTGGCTATCAAGTGATGTTGGCTGACCGTCTGCTACGCTGGTTCAGCATCCACCTGACGTTGGATTAATGTCTCTTGTTTAATGGGTGGCCATAGATTATAGTTTTATCAATACACGTAGGCCTACAGCTGGCCGAACACATTTTAATGTTGAGTCACTGTTTAGGACGCTTGTCTAACTTTAACTGTTATGTAGCTTATATTAACTCAAGCATGGGATTTAATGCCTCTTGTTTTTTTGGTGCCCAAGAAACACTTGCCAGTCATATCACCTGCATGTCACTCGCCAGTTTCATTCAGTCACACGCTTTGGCACCGGCATCGCAAGCGGTGGGCCAGCGTTACAGACGTTGGGCCAGCAAAAATCAAGCATTGGTCTAATGCTTAGTGCTTACTGTGCTTAGCTATCATTGGACTGGAACACTGTTGGGCCAGCGTTAATGTAGGGATATCTCGAAAAACCTCTCGACCCCCTCGACCCTCAACCACGACCCTCGACTTTAATTTTTTTTGCTAGTCTATTTATAAAATTCGGGAAACAATATCAGGTCAATGTTGGCTCACCGTCTGCGAGACATTAGCTGAACGCCTTGAGCATGTATATTTTGAGGAGATACGATACCAATCTAATTATGCTGGCACTTAATTAGGCGTATAGACTGCCATCTGAGTCCCTCCACTGTCCTACATTTACGCTGGCCCAACATTGTTCCAGTCCAATGATAGCTAAGCACAGCAAGCACGAAGCATTGAACCAATGTTGGATTCATGCTGGCCCAACCTCAGTAACGCTGGCACACGACTTGCGATGCAGGTGCCAATGCGTGTGCATGAATGAAGCTGACGACTGATATGCGGGTGATATGACTGGCAAGTGTTTTTTTACGCACCAAAAAACAAGAGGCATTCAATCCCATGCTTGGGTTAAAGTTAGGCAAGCGTCGTAAACAGTGACCCAACATAAAAATGTGTTTGGCCAGCTGTAGGTCTATGTGTATTCATAAAACTATAGTTTTATTGTGTATTATCGCGCCAATCAATGGCCACCCAGTAGGCTAAACAAGATACATTAAACCAACGTCGGGTGAATGCTGGACCAGCGTAGCAGACGGTCAGCCAACATCACTTGATAGCCAGGTTAGCATCACAGTAGGCCTATATAAGTTTCCCGAATGGTATTATTATACAAAAGTTATAATTATATAAACAAACAAAAACTTTTTTTTAAATAAGTCGAGGGTCGTGGGTCGAGGAGGTTTTCGAGATACCCTTAATGTAGGACAGTGGTGGGACTCAGATGGCAATCTATTATAGCCTAATCAAGTGCCCGCATATATTGCGTATCGTGCCTCTCCCAAAATATACAGGAGGCGTTCAGCCAATGTTAGGCCAGCGTCGCAGACGGTGAGCCAACATTGACCTGATATTGTTTCCCGAATTTTATAAATAGACTAGTCTATCCAAAAAAAAACAATAAAAAATTTACGGTCGTGGGGCGAGGGGGTTTTCGAGATACCCAAGTTAAAGTGATTAACATGATAAAGGAGATATATAAACTCAAATTCGATCAGACCGATATTGTTGTCAGTAATCCCAGCTGACGTAAGACATTCATCCTATGTTGACTCAATGTCGGTCAACGGTCTGCGATGGGCAAAGCCCGCAACTTCAAGAATCATGTGACCCCAGCCAGTGTTCTCGTTTGTAGTGACCTCCACTTATGTTTAACCAGTTTTATCATTGAAGTCATGCATAGACCTTTCAGAAAATGTATAGTTATCCATAGCCTAGACAAGAAAAAATGTGCTTTTGACCACTGGAATGCCATAAAAATGACATTTTTGGCATGTCGCCAGCTTGAATTTTTGTCTTAGACAGGTCACTGCTCATGAGTGGCTGCAGCTTTTGGAAGATAAATTGTTTGAATTTGACGAACATATAGTAGTAATTGTATTTGTAAAAATAATTCCCAAAAGTAGTATATTGTCCCTTGCAAAATTGAATTAATGTTCATGTCGCCACAAAACAACAGAATACGTTACATTTCAGTTAGTTAGTTGTTTTTATCTGCCAAAAATTCTAAGATCAACTAAAGTTCCTTGCTTTGTGATGAATATGTAATCTAAGGTATGTATATAAAAAGACATAAAAAATTATGTGATACTAACATTACTACTCTTGCAATAATCAATAGAAACAAGCAGACGCAATTTGTTTTTTAAGAAAACAGAATACGTTACATGGACTCTGAAGATATAGTTATATGCACACTTAACAACAAATGGCCCTTTAGTTACTCACTAGGTATGTCTCTACGCAGCAAATAAAAATTTAGCCTGGCCACTGAACCCAGCTTTACAATTGTGCAAAAAGTAAAAAAAAATCCAGAATACGTTACACAAAATACGTTACATTTTGTAACGTATTTTGGTAACGTATTTTGGTAACTTATTTTGCTCTTCACTAAACAATGTTGTAATAGTGCATATGTTTCGTAACAAAAGTGCAAAACACTCACACTTTGCATGATACAACTATTTACTGGATTTAGTATCATTACTTTATCATAACATGAATTATGTTAGTTATGTAACGTATTTTGGTAACGTATTTTGCATTTTTTTTGGAAATATTAATTACCAGGCACGAAATGACAGAAACTCAGTATAAATCGTTATAGAAATAATCAAAAATGTGCTTAGACAAAAAAAACACCTCGATTATTCAATGTGGCAGTGTGTAATAACGTCCATTATACCCACAAATACAGAATACGTTACTTTTAATTCTGATAATGATTTTGTGCCTGGTGAAGTATAGTGAAATAGTAGATACAATAATTCTGGTGACACTGACACGCACAATTTTTTGTATTGCCTAGGTTTATTTAAAACAATATTGAAAGGGTATTGAACTATACACACTACTGTTCTTATCAGGAAAAAACTAAAATAAAAATACACTACTACTTTGAAAAAAACCTTTATATCTCGTATACTGCAATGTATCAAGACCATTGACACTTAGAAACATTGAAATTACACTATTATATTTAATTGTGCATGTTTTTATTTTGCATAGTATTTGTACAAAAATGCCCAAGACATATCAGATATTTTGGTAAATGGTTCTATAAAAAAATGTAACGTATTCTGTGTGTTTTTTGATGATTTTGATTGTTCGTTAAAAAAATTATTAAAATTGATGTTTTATACTTGGTATCTCAATTGTTTAGGACAAGAAGAAATATTTTTTATATTTTAAAATAAAGTTGTAAAAGGAGGTCTAGTGAGAAGTTGATTTTTTGATATTTGCTTGTGGAAAAGTCTTGAAGTGGCGGGCTTTGCCCAATTACTGAATCAAAAATAAAGTAAACTCATGCTTGCATATGTTTGTTGTTTTAATGTTGGTCCAGTGTCGTATACGGTGGCCCAACTTTAAAAAAAAATTTGGTCAAAATGAAAATAGAACCAACGTAGGAAGGTCTGCTTCGAAAATGACGGATGTGAGAAATACTCCCGTCCTCTCCGTCAAAGATCAACATTGTATTCAAACAACGAGAGTCATCAGATCATTTGTTATATTAACCGCCTTGCCATAAACATGATAAATGATATAATGACTCACATCCCACTTTCGCAGGGTCCGATGCTATCCCCACCACAATGTTGTTTTAATCTTGGCCCACCATTTACGACGCATTTACATTCTGCATCAAGAACAGGGCGGGGGCCCTAGGGTAGTGGCTAGCACCGCTGCCTTTCACGCCAGAGTTCGGGGTTCGGTTCCCGGTCTCGGCGGTTTGAAAGAAACAAAAATGTTTCTTCCCCATCCACGTGTGAAAGTCAGTATTGTGGGGGGCCTCCGTGACCGAGAGGTAGTGTGCTCGACCTCAGACCGCCAGGGCTCGAATTTCGAATCCTGTGTCTGGAGGACAGTGTCATCTCAATCATCCCACCATCCTCAGGAGGTTCTCCTGGCCCACTTTAGCCTATATGTGCACAAAGGTGGCCTAAAGCCCAATTCATTTCATTTCATTTCATTTGCATCAAGAACACAAAGCCCAGATTTTATGCGTCTGAGTCTACATGTGCGTCTGCGTGTGCGTCGAGTACACAAAGCCTTAAATTAAAGTTTGTTTTTAGTCCTGAATTGCATTACATGTCAGATGGTCTAAATTTTTAGCTATACCAATATTTTACGATGAAAATTTCACGGCAGACGCCGCGTGACTCGAAAATAGTCCTTGGGAAATTTCATGAAAATCGGTTGAGAATTGACTGAGAAATCGGCGAAAAACATGCGATAACGTTACAAGTTAATCTGACTATTTTTTTAGTCTATATAATAACAAATTATGGTAGATCTAGATCTAGTCTATTCGAAAATCCGGGAACTTGAAGTTCCGGGAACTTGGGAACTTCAGAACTTGGGAACTCACTCTCGGGTGTCCCGTTTAGCCGAAATAAAAATACTGATTTTAGGATAATCATAATTTTAGCCTGATTGTGTGGGTCTAAGTTAGACAGGGCACCTGTCTGGCACTTCATTACCAGACGGGGAGCTGGATGTTGTTTATAGATCCCAGAAATTCAAACAAAATGGCCGCCGTTTATACTGTTCATACCAGCTCGATTCGAATTTTCATTTGTGTATATTTTCCTGACGCGACCTTAAAAACTTATTAACGGTGGCGGCCATACACTTTTTCAGCGTCACAAATTGATTGTAGGGCCTACACCACTAGATACAGTCAGATGAGGGTGTGCAGACATCACACTGTTGCCTTGTCTGTTTTTTCAATAGGCAGCTTGTCAACCGGGGGCTGGACCTGTTGACAATGTTGACTAGGTCTAAAATGCTGGTTCAATGTTGGGCCACCGTCGTAGAACCAGCAGATATAATTACTAACCAGCATTGAACCAGCGTGATAGTAGTCTAATGATAACATATAGATCTAGGTCTAGACGTAAAATATTAACTCTAAGGAATAGGATGTTAACTCCCTAAAGCCCAAGGTTGTCTTACTCACTTCATGTAGGCCTGCTGTTACTATAGGCTATACTATACTATAGTATCCAGGCATGATAGGCCTGCCTGTCAGTGTTCAAATTCATACTCAGTCACAGACACAGGACTTGTTTTGTGGAATATTGAAAATTTTCCACAAACTAAAAAATCCGCTGGAATCTGTGAACTGTCATCACTGGTGTCACAGTGGTGATGCTTTTATAGTCCGGCAGCCATGGTGGTATACCTGGACTTGGAGTATATAGTTTTTTTCTTTGCAGAATACTGCTGCCCAGACCCCCTGTTTGAAGATTCCGGAGGGTGTGGAGGTGTCACCCTTGGGCAATTTTAGTTATTCATGTTTTTCAAAATGGCCGCCAAGAGCCATAGTGGAAATATAACTTTTTCACATTTTGGCCTAGAAATATGTATAATACCACTTTTCTAACTAAATTGACCACGAGAAACCCATTTCCGGCATTATTTTTTAATATAGAAGTCGCCGTCGTGCATAAATCCAAGATGGCCGCCACTACTCAACCACACCAACAAGTAGGCCATACATCTCTGAACAGAAACAAGTGTGAAACTACATTGCTAGCCAAACGTTCTCTGTGGATTAATTATGTACGTATAGCAATAATATTGGTAAAAAAAATTTTACTGCACCAACGACATGCAGGCAAATGCTCATGTATTCACCATATAGGCCACCTTAGATATATATAATTAGGTAGGGCTATAACTGTTTATACCTTCTGACCTCAGTTGTCATGAACATCGTAAAATGTAGGCCCGCCTATACGTACATTAAAATCACCAAACATCATAAGTTTACTTTAAAAACCAAAAAGGTGCCGACAATTATGCCTCAGCTGCAGAGCTTAATTTGCATGAACCGACAGGAGGAATTGGGGATGGCCGTACAGACATACTATACATGTAGATGAACAACCTGACTACTTAATGTACCCGGCCTCAGGCAGATGGAGACACAGTAGTAGTAGTAGAATAATGCTTAATGCCACTTTTTGACACCAATTTTAAATGTCATTTAAGTGACATCGTAATACACTAAAACCAGTGCAGTCAATTGATGAGATACATGATGTACACATACTGATGTGAGGGTGGGGTGATATAGCATGGTGGGTTATTGATTGTGGTTTCCTTCACTCGCCCGATAAGGGGTTCTGGGCATGTCTAAAGGATTTACCCACAGACGGTCGGGAGACTTGGGTTTAGCTATATACAAAACACAGCTCCGCTATCCCCGGGTATGATAATCCCAGAGTAGCAATAGCTGAGAGTAACTCCATTCATCCGTAGTGATAGACCTAATGTCAAATACTCTACTGCCGGTAGGTTAAGGCCCCACCACGGCCAACACCATAGTGCCTGCGCAGATGCGGGAACTGCTATTGCACCGTTGTTGGGAGGAGGAACGAGGGTACGCCGCGGGCAACCTGTCCAAAACCCGTCGATTTTGCGTACCAAAGTCATTTGAATCCAAATTAGGAGGGGATTTTAGAGCATATTTTCAAAGCTGTACTTGTAGATGTGCTGTTTTAAAGTATTCCTGTGAAGGCATCCGTTGTTCTTGGAGGCAATGAGCACAGTTATGGGGCAATGGTCAGGTGCTTGCTTGCCAGCCCAGCCCACTGATTATGCCTACCTTCTGTCATGGTAGAGAATTGTAGCTGACCATAACTAGCCCTGAATACAAGTCTATTTCGCCGGAGCTGCATAGCTCGGCGAATAGCCTTGTATTCAGGGCTAGACCATAACATGCTGCCATAAATGTAGTTGTTTGTTCAAAAATGTCTGTGATTTACTGAGTTTGGTCACATATGCGACAAAACGAACAACCTGCCAGCTTGAACACGTATTTATCTTCAGTGCAGTTACCTTTCCCACGTCATACCAACGGGTGACTGTACATGTATCGTACACTGATATGACATGCCGACCAATATAACTATCAGGTACGATTAGCTTGTACTTCTCAACTTTTATATCTATGATCCCCAATCGGAGATTCCATGAACATATCCATTAAGAATTTCTCCAAAATGGCACAGAAGCAAACTAAAAACACCTGTGTCATCTGAGACAGCACTACTTACCCATGACTAATTTCTTTCTCAGTGCACAGCAAGTGCCTAATAACAATTTTCTGATTCTTCGTGCGAGGTGCTTACATCTGGTCTAAGTATTATATCATCATGACTACTTTCTGTTGGCACATTATCATCACCAGCGATTACAAGTTGGATGGCATCATGGAGAAGTGGGCTAACCCACATTTGAAAAACAATAAAAATATATGTCATTGATAGCAACAACTTGATCAATATACGAGTTTCACATTGAGGGTTAGACCATTTGGTCACTGATTTTGTTATCTTTTTGTGTTAATTTGTATTTATTCGTTTTATCCTGTACTTCATGTTACTTCGCGATTTTTTCTCAAAATCGTCAAAATGTTGGTTAGCCCACTTGTGCATGATGCCATCCAGTTGATGTGTCGATTTGTACAGGTCATGGAACACTGTATCCTCTTCAATGTAGGCCCCTATTTGCTGATGGCTCCGATTAGTTTGTATTTAATTTTCACTAACCGTGAGGATCACATTTTGAGCAGGAAGAAGTGCATTGCTAACCAGTTTGTGGACCGCATAATCTTGCATTTCCCTTAAGGCTGAATTCTTTGCATCTATCCAATATTAGATACTCATACACATCGACGGAAATGAGCTTAGTAGAAAGAAATGACCTAAATTTTGTAGTGAAATCGTCGGCAGGTCATTTAGTAGGCCAAGCTATTGTCCACATCACTACTGAACCATCGACCACCAAGCTAGTGGCATTCACAATTCTACGACATATGTCTACCTGAAGTTGTTAAGGTTACACTTTGTTTCAAATGGAGTGTCAAACATAGCAGTTGCGAATGGAGCCAGTTCGTGTACCAATATATCATTAATATTGATACTTCTGGGACTTGATTGAAGAAGCCATAAATTACTGCAGGGTCATACACCATTTCAGTACCAAGTTTCAACGGTTTTCCAACCCAAGTAAATGTTACAATCTGCTTGGTGATTGGATCGCGAAAACCTTCAGACCAATTAGCTTCAAATATATACATAAATGTTATGCCAATTTCTATAGCTCTATCTAAGTTTTTATCATGTGATGATATTTTATTACTGGTGGTGCATTTTTTTTCGTGAAGAAAACCGGTCTTTAGAGTCATCTAAAATCCTTGTTGAAAACTGTTCTTTATGCTTATTTTGAATCTGAATTGTTACATTGGCATCAATAGTCTGAAGACCATATCCAGTCTTGCGCAAAAATGTAGGCTAAACGACCATGTCTATAGGCCTACATACCTGGCTTCAGGATTATGGTGCATTGTGTGTTCACCTTTCATGCACTGTTTCAAAATATCTTATGTCATAGCCTAGCTGCATATTTCCTGGTGCAAAGCATGTAGGGTAACATCTGTTCAACCGCAGCTATTATTATGTAAAGGTCAATCTGATTCCCGTTCAGCACGTACCTATATATATTATCATGATCATAACAAGTTTTATTAGGAGATCCACCCAAATCTTTGAAATTGTGCTCTTGTTGGCAATATCTGCCAACAGCTGCATCAGATCAGACATGCAAACCAGTTTAAATTTGTCAATGTCTTGATATATGGGAACTGATGAACTTGAAGCCTGACCAATATTTTGGAGAAAATAATTGTATTGGGACTAGTGTATGCTATAGTCCTAGATTAGTCTATATTAGAGTCTAGTGCTATGCCTCCAAATGTGATAGCCTTTGTAAAGTCAGAAGTAGGCCTAGAAAGTTGTATACCGGTACCAGGTACCTGTACCTAAACGTCATGCTTCTAATGATACAAAATGTGAATTGCCAATGTAGAGTGGCGGCCATCTTGGATTTATGCCTGAATTAAGCTTTTGAATAAAAAAATAATGCCGGAAATGAGTTTCTCGTGGTCAATTTAGTTGGAAAAGTGGTATTATACATATTTCTAGGGCAGAAAGTGAGAAAGTTACATTTCCACTGAGGCTATTGGCGGCCATTTTGAAAAACGTGAATAACTAAAATTGCCCACGGGTGACACCTCCACACCCTCTGGATTCTTTAAGTGGGGGGTCTGGACAACAATATTCTGCAAAGAAAAAAATTATATACTCCAAGTCCAGGTAAGAGCAAAATAAGGGACTTGGCTGCCGGACTATTAGTGGTTATATGCCTTATAGTACAGTAGACCTAGATTAGTAGGCTGCTATAGGCTATATAGATCTAGGGCTAGGCTAGGCCTAACTTAGTGCATGTAGTGTAGCCTGAATGTCATAAGTCATGTAGGTTTAGGGACTATAATTACTAACGTTAAATGAGTATTAGGCCTATCATAGATTGTAACTCAGAGTATAGACCTACAAGACAGGCCCAGGAGTAGGCCCTGGAAGCAGGCCCAAGGCTAGGCCTATGTCATAGACATCATAGTATAGGCCCCATAGTACATGTAGACTGTAGTAAAATAACTAGATCTATGGCATAGTTATTTTGCATGTTTTTTTTTTTTTTTTTTTTCATTTTTGTAATCAGCAGCTGCTATTGCTAGCAGAGCCGTTGCCTGGCTAAAGCCACCTGAAAGTGTCAGGGACTGGTTCAGGGCTAACCGCAACAGGTAGTGTTAATCGAACTTGAGAAAAAGACGACCCACAGAGAGACCGCCACTCCCCCCCCCGTCCAATCCGCACCAGACCATCACGGTCCCCAAGTCGGCAAAATGTTGATAATCATGCAGATGAGATTGTGAGACAGTACATACCAGAAGAAGACAAGAAGACATGATAGGACAGCACTTCGACCCACCACACCCCATTAGACCACTGCAAGCAGCTATCCACAGAATAGGATGGAGCACAGCCACCACGCCCCCCCGCCACCCCCTCGGCGAAACCATCCTTCCACAACTTATTTAAATCTTTGTGCATCCTGTTGTTTAATCTTTGTGCATCCTGTTGTATCTCAGATGATTGACGCTGTTGTTTTGCTCTCACATTTGTTTTAGCCTAATACCTGTCAAGTGATCCCAGGTCGATATTTAATTACATTAAAATTACACTGAAAATTTTAATCCTGTTGTATCTCATTTGATTAACTCTGCTGTTCAGTTGCTCAGATGATTTACTCTGTTGTTTTTGCTCCCATATTTGTACTATCATAAGACCTGTCAAATGATCCCAGGTCAAGTTTTAATTATATTAAAATCTGTTGTTCAGCTGCTCAGTTGGTTGACTCCGTTGTCTTAACTCTCATATTTGTACTATCATAAGACCTGTCAAATGATCCCAAGTCAAATTTTAATTACATTAATAATAATAATAATAATAATAAGTTCTTCTATAGCGCACATACAGTGCTCTGTGCGCTTTACACAATTAAAGGTAGGCGTTACAGAAAAGATGCTTCTTCAAGGCGCTTTTGAAGACATCTAAGGATTCGCACTTCCGCACTGAATCCGGGAGTTCGTTCCACAGCTTTGGCGCTGCACTGAAAAAACTTCTGCCTCCGTACTGTAAGAGTTTAGTCTTGCGCCGACAGAGAAGGTTTTTTGATGATGAGCGAAGGCTTCTGCTTGGAGTGTAGCTTGAAACTAAATCAGATAAATATGATGGCGCGCTGCCATGGATAGTTTTGTACGTGAGTAGCAGTATCTTGAACATGATTCGCTCTTGCACTGGTAGCCAATGGAGGCCTTTAAGCACTGGTGTTATATGATCATCTCGATTGGTGCGTGTCACCAGGCGTGCTGCGGTGTTCTGAATACGCTGTAAACGCTGAATAAGCCTCTTGGGGAGGCCGTACAGGATGCTGTTACAATAGTCCAGTCGAGCAGTGATAAAGGCATGTACCAACTTTTCAGTGGTAGATTGAGTCAGAAGATGACGAATCTTTCCAATGTTTCTGATGTGCAGAGAAGCAGCACTGCAAACGGCACTGACATGTTTATTAAGGGTCAGACAGCTGTCTAGTGTCACTCCAAGACTCTTCACATTCTCTGCAGGAAGAATGTTCCACCAATTTGTAATGGTCTCAGAGAATGTTTGGACGAAAATCCAGCCTTGTATGTGTAGAGGACCTCTGTCTTCTCCCCATTTTGCTTTAGTCTGTTTTTTGCCATCCATATATCTATGTCACGAATGCAAGCTTCCAGTCGCTGCATGAATGTTTCCGCATCTGTGAGCGAAAAAGAAATGTACAATTGTGTGTCGTCTGCATACATGTGATAACTTAGTCCGTGTTTCTTGATGATTTCACCTAAATCAGCTGTATACAGTGTGAAAAGCAAGGGTCCAAGAACAGACCCTTGCGGAACTCCGTATTGCAGTTTGAAATTACTTGATGTTTCATCTCCGATCACCACCTTCTGGTACCGGTCTTCTAGGTACGATGCAAACCAATGGACTGCAGACTTCGATAGATGTAATCGTGATGACAGCTTCTGCAAGAGGATACGGTGATCGATGGTATCGAACGCGGCGCTAAGGTCCAAGAGTACAAGACATCCGACTTGTCCATCATCCGCAGCAAGTAACAGGTCGTTCGTGATACGTAGCATAGCAGTTTCGGTGCTATGGGCTGGTCTGTATGCAGACTGAAACTTGTCATGAAGGCTGTAGGTCTTCACATGATCCTGTAGTTGGGATGACACTACCTTCTCAAGTGTTTTAG
This sequence comes from Flabesymbios commensalis, assembly GCA_964017125.1. Classification (NCBI taxonomy): domain Eukaryota; kingdom Metazoa; phylum Annelida; class Polychaeta; order Terebellida; family Flabelligeridae; genus Flabesymbios; species Flabesymbios commensalis. The sequence goes on along the minus strand of OZ024905.1, from coordinate 70,710,999 downwards.
CAAGAAAAGGAAGATTAGAGATAGGCCTGAAATTTTTAAAGTTCTCGGGGTCCAATGAAGGTTTTTTCAAGATTGGAGTCACCCAGGCCTCCTTTAAGGAAGCAGGGACAGCTGATAGTGCGATGGATCTGTTGATTATGTCAGCGATGATAGGCGCCATTGTGCCAGGAAGTTTCTTTATTATCCATGTGGGCACAGGGTCTAAACCACATGTCTTGTTCGGTGATTTTCCAATAATTTTTATAATGTCACTGGGCTGAACTGGTTTGAGCGAAGCAAGTGATGTTATGGAGTTGACAGCTTGACATGACTGACTGTCAGCAGCCAATGCAGCGCGCCTGTCCAGCTCTATACGAATCTTAGAAATTTTGTCCTGAAAGAATATGCCAAAAGAGTCGCAGAGGTGCTTTAGAGAATCATGCGTCGGTAGAGATGTTTCTTGAGATGAATGTAGCAGTTTATCCACAATCTGGAACAGCACCTTCTGGTCAGTCTCAGCAGCGCACACCTTCTCAGAGTAATAATCAGACTTTGCTTGAGTCACCATCCCCCGTACAACTTTGCTCTGATTAGCAAACAGGTCGTAGTCTATTGCAAGTTTTGATTTCCTCCATCGTTGTTCTAGTCTCCGGCGTTTGGTCTTAGCCTCATGTATATCAGAAGAGTACCACTCTGTGTTTGGTCTAACAATAACTGTCTTTTTCCTTATAGGTGCATGTTTATCCAGAAGGTTTCCCAGTACCGTATTATACTGGTCAACTCGGGCAGTTAGAGATGTGGCTGGGTTTTTCACGAGATCTGATGTACATAGATCTTTGTTGAAGCTGGTAGTATCAATAGATCGGTGGAGCCGGTACTGGAAAGTTTTCCGGATATGAGCTGGTAGTTTTCCAGTCATATTAAAATCTGTTGCTCAGCTGCTCAGATGGTTGACTCCGTTGTCTTAGCTCTCATATTTTTATTATCATAAGACCTGTCAAATGATCCCAGGTCAAGTTTTAATTACGTTAAAAATTACACTGAAATTTTTAATTACATTAAAGAAGATGAGACTCCACTGATTTGTTGACTCTTGAGTTTTGTTCATCCCGCATGCTTTATACTATCCATAGCATAAGACCTGTCAAATGATCCCAGGTCGAGTTTAATTACAGATTAGATTGTGAGACAGTACATTTTGTAGCGCAATTGTTCCTATGTAGGCCTATAACGGAATTTATTCACAAAAAGACATGAACTCAATATAAAAAGTTGCCAAGGATAGGCCTACATTTACTGAGGCTTGCTAGGGACGCACTATTTGATATCTGGGAGGGGGGCCTAGAGTTTTTGTTGCTTGCAAATTTTTTTTTTTACCTCCGGTGGAAAACCAGCTTTTTTTTGGCGATCAACGTCCGACAATTTTTTTTTTATGTTAGTCTATGTAGAAGAATTTTTTTGTCGTAGACTATGCTTTTCCTATTAGTCTATGTACGTTACCATTTGGTGTTTTTTCTGGTCAACATATTTCTCATCAATTTCGACAACAAACTTTTTTTTTCTGCTCACATTTTCAACAAACTTTTTTTTCTGACTTTTGTGGCGACAAACTATTTTTTTCAATTTTAATCCAACCCCCCCCCCCCTCCCCAGATATCAAATGGTGCGTCCCTAATAGTCTTTTGAACTTGAAAAACAAATGGGCCTACTCAGATCAACTCTTCTGCAGATATTGACCCGATCTTGGATTAAAGCTGCTGTAAGGTCACAGACGTTGGGCAAACCTTACCTCAATTTTGGGTCAACGTCGGGCCTACACATAGAGGCCTAACTCGTCATTTAAACATAGACTAACAATTAGTCACGAATTTAGTGTGCGCGGTCTAGAAAACTACATTTAATTCCATTCATGCGCGCAGCTTGGCAATCTATAATGCGTGGAAAGGCAAAATGCAGTGGACCCCCTATCTATAGGGCCTAATGATTTTTGTTGAAATAGGAAAAAACATTTTTTTGTTAACTTTTATTTCGGAATTTCGGAACTTGAAGTTCCCGGAACTTGAAAATTGGGAACTTGAAGTTCCCGGAACTTGGGAATTTGGGAACTTCGGGATTTGGGAACTTGTTTAAGGGTATCCCGAAAAAAAACTATTTGTGGACAGTAATTTTAGTTAATGTTTTGAAATATTTAAAGCCCATGTGTAGGCCTATACAGATAAGAAAGCCAGTAACATTATATTTGGGGGGGGGGGGGGGGGGGGTACAGCAAACATCTATGTTTATGTAAAAAGGGTTACTATGGAGCTAGGCCTACATGTTATCGTTTTATAGTCTGGTCACTCAAAAAGATTTTGTATCCGTTTATTCCCGGTACAGACACGGACTAGTTGGTGACTGCCCTATGTTCAGGGTATCTCGAAAACCCCCTCAACCCCCTCGCCCCTCGACTTAATTAAAAAAAAATGTTTGTTTATATAATTAAAACTTTTGTATAATAACAACAACATTCGGGAAACTTATCCCAGCCAGATAAACCAATGCCGATTTAATGTTGGCCCACCGTCTTAGACGTCGGCCCAACATTAAATCGGCATTGTTTTAACGAATCGTGTTTGCAGGGTATAGGCCTAGACTACTGTGATGCTAACCTGGCTATCAAGTGATGTTGGCTGACCATCTGCTACGCTGGTCTAGCATTCACCCGACGTTGGTTTAATGTATCTTGTTTACTCGGTGGCCATCATCCATAGGCCTACCGCTGGACAAACACATTTTAATGTTGGGTCACTGTTTACAACGCTTGCCTAACTTTAACCCAAGCATGGGATTGAAAGCCTCTTGTTTTTTGGTGGTAAGAAAACACTTGCCAGTCAAATCACCCGCATATCACTCGCTAGCTTCATCCGGTCACACGCATTTGCACCGGCATCGCAAGCGGTGGGCCAGCGTTACAGACGCTGGGCCAACATTAATCCAGCATTGGTTCAATGCTTCGTGTTTGCTGTGCTTAACTATCATTGGACTGGAACAATTTCGGGCCAGCGTTAATGTAAGACAGTGGTGGGACTCATATGGCAGTCTAGCTATAGGGGCCTACGCCTAATCAAGTGCCGTATATTGCGGATCGTGCCTCTCCCTAAAACAGGCTACACGAGCATTCAGCCAATGTTAGACCAGCGTTGCAGACGGTGAACAAACATATATATTGACCTGATATTGTTTCCCGAATTTTATAAATAGACTATCAAAAAAAAAAAATTAAAGTCGAGGGTCGTGGGTCGAGGGGGTTTTCGAGATATCCCTATGTTCAGAAGGTTCTATATTCAGAAGGTCCTATGTTCAGAAGGTCCTATGTTCAGAAGGTTCTATGTTCAGAAGGTCCTATATTCAGAAGGTCCTATATTCAGAAAATTCTTTCTTTATGTAGGAAAACAACTTACATCTTTCAGCTTCAAGTAAATTACAATGCAAGATAACAAATAACAGCCTCTCATTTTAGCTCATTCGGTCAAAGGTCAAATTGTAAACTTATGCATGCCTAACGCAGTAGGCAAACGCAGAGATGATAACTACTGTTGATCTGACCAGAACGGGACACAACATGGCAAACGCAGAGATGATAACTACTGTTGATCTGACCAGAACGGAACACCACAATCCATGATTAGATTGGGGCAGAAATGGATTGGTCAGTACAGGCAAAGGTCAGCTGAGCCATCAAGGCTGATGGACGGGCGACCGTCGCCAGGAAATGTATGTTAACTCAATGTGCCGATTATGATTATATATGATTAGATGTTAAATCAATGTGGTGATTATGATGATGTAAAGTTTATATAAGAGATGGACGTAGGTGCGGAGAGTGATGCGGCTTGGTACGAGGTTGAGGCGAGCCAGAGTGCTGTCACAGGCACGGTGGTGCGCGCTCTGGTTTAGAACTAAGTGGTTTTATGTTCTCTGCCAAGTTGGGTAGAGTCAACTGACTATGTAACTGTATCTGTATATTATATGTGGTCCACACAGTGAGGAGAAATAAACACGACGTTTTCCTAGAGAAGGACTTTTTTGAATGAGCCTGGAGTCTGAGATTGGAAACCAACCCTTCGCCGTCCGCCGTGTCGTGTTGGCGTCGGTATGGCGTCAAGGGTTGACGTCTCTTTTTATTGGCGAGCTTGCCAGGATCTGTGTGGACGACTTGACGTCAATATTTGACGTCTTAAAAAAAGGTATGGGACAGAAAAGACAGTGACGAAAAAAATGACAGTTTTGGTTTTGGCTGCTGATGTTACTGGATAGCGCGGGACCAGGACCAAGCTAGAAGTGATATGGCTGCAGATATTGATCTATTTTGGCAGTGCTACACTGGTCAGAGGGACGGTGTCTGCTCCGGACTGCAGGAGAAATGCTGACAGAAGTCAGAGAACAATCTGGTTGTGGAAAAATAATTATTTTCTAAAACCACGGAAAAAGGATAAGGATTCTTTCTGCCAATAGTTACATGGTATTTGACTTAAAATTAAAATTGCTGCTGAAGCTGTTGCTGGACTTTTAATTTGAGAGTGTTAACAGTGTTTATAAACAGTATTATGGCAACGTCCACAACAATTAAAATAAACAGTGTTATGGCAACGTCCACGTCAATTAAAGGGTGTCGCCCAGTGCCATGGAAAAAAGCAAAAACACGCAGGACAGTCCCAAATGCAGAGATCAATTTCAGAAGACATCTCTGCAAGGTTGCCGATGATGACAGCCCAATGGAGAGCAGAAGAGCTGATCAAAATCACATTTTGATCGCGGTTGTTGCCAGGGAGCTGCATGGTGACAGGCTGACATTTTGGGTACTGGACGGGTTCACCACACTCAACCACACTTACCCACACCTGTGTCGCAGCACAGTGAGGAGACTGATGGGGAAGTGCGCTGCTGAAGAATGCGTCATTGTTATCGTAATAAGTGTCAGGTCGGGCAGTGAACGCCCTGTGGTCAACATGTAGTCGACGGCGTTCACATTAGTTCGATAATGCATACGAGTCGGGCAGTGAACGCCCTGTGGTCGACCTGTAGTCGACGGCGTTCACATCGATCTGATAATGCATAGGAGTCTGTTAAATGCTCCTGGGACTGGACATGATTAAAAACAGTGATTAGCACATTATCTAAGTGAGTCGGATAAATGCCGACTTGTTTTCGGAAAAAGGTATGTGAAATTTTTTGTGCTACACCTGATAATAATTACACCACCCACACCTCTAGTACGTCAGACCGCATATAACCGGATAACATGGTTCAATTTGCTCAGTAGTATGTAGTGAAATGCTACATCATTCTCTTGAATTATTGATCATAATTGGAAGTAAAACTGGTTTATATGTCTTAATTAATGACAAAACGAAAATTTTGAATTTGGTGATGAGTGAGAATACGTTCACTGAATTTTTTTTTTTATCAAATTAAACCCTTGGAAGGAATATGACGGTATTAAGAGGCAAAGTGGGCAAGGTTGGGATTGAAAATAAATATCAGAATTACCACTCATAATAATGGTAATGTTTGGGAACAAAGAATAGCGGAAATTGAGGCTACGATGGCCCTCCCCAGATTCTTCCCATAACATTAATGAAACGTGGTTGGTTGTTTAATAACCCTTGAATTCCTCAGGAGGCATTTACGAGTCCAATGTCATATTTATCAAATATGCTGATTATAGAAAATGATACAACCCATCAAAATGAGGACAATGCTCATTTGATGTGTTGCATTTGAATATTTTAACAAAATTAGGATACTTGTAGCTTATTCACTAGGAGGTGAGAATTGCGATAGCAGTTCACCACTCGCAGTGAATGGGAAGTGAATAAGATTGCAGAGCAATTAAAGGGTTAAAAAAAATTCTGATTGACGCGAAACCAGTGTCCCCAGTACAATGTGATACTGGCGGGTTTCGTGGGAAATGTGACTGCTCACAGTGAGAGCTCACAGGTTAATCAGAGTATGTTCGCCAAAGAGAGTGTACATGATTTTTGGCTCAACTGATCTGATTGCTACCAGCGCGAGGTGCGCAACTCTGGAGTTTGGGAGAATTCTCAGAGGAAATATTGTTGTCAAGACGACGCTGCTGGTGAAGCAGGAATTTAGTGAGTGGAGCTGTTATAACCTGGTCTCGCATGGTATCAACATGTATTGTGATAACCGAGTGACAGCAGACCTAACAAAGGTGTTCACAGTCCACGGAATCGCTAGTAAATATTATGTGTATAATGTATCAGAACGGAACCGGTCCCACGTAAGTGACTGAGGACAAGTACAGAACCCCCAAAGCTGTTGCGGTGTCAGACGCGCAGCGTGGGGCAGGTTCGAACCCCACACATGAACAGCCAATGAGCTGAGGGCTGGGCTCGAGTATGTCATAGCATATGTGGCAAAATGACGCCTTCTCTGAAACCAACACATTTGTGTTAAACGGTGACATCACCTAACGACGGGATCAGTTAGTTGTTATAACGCTGCCCTGGTGACCGAGATTTCTGCAGAGAGGTCGCCCTATGCCATGTGTCCATGTCATTGGTATATAAATGACGTGGGATTTTATGACATTGTTGTGGTTATCCACAAGACATTGTTAAACTATATTATGTATATCCCAAATGGACACTGGGGTGGTGTACTATCTGCAGGTCAACAGGAACAAAACTAGCCATTCTTAATAATCATTGATTGCATGCATTAATTAAACCATGTATTAATGTGCCGCAAGAGCTCTTACAAACACGCCTGGAGCACCCGGACTGGCAAGCATTGTAACAGATTGAGGACATAACCCTTACACAAATTAAATGCTCGGTTGCCCAGCTGGACATTGGATACGAGCGGCCGCCGTTCCTCGTTCCGCTGGACATTGCCATTGTCTTCGTTGTCGCCGGTTGCTCTAGTCATTGGTTGTGCGTTCTTGCTATGGTGGACGTGTCGGGCATCAAAGTTGTGGAAGTTACGTTGTAAGCTTTAGTATGCGATATAACTACAGCGGGAGCTCATTGGATCGCAATAACGCGACCAGAGAGGACATGAGAACAAGTTTAGTGAAGACAATCACGTAATATTGTGTGCTACTTACCTAACTAATGAAGTATGGACATATTAGTCTACTATTACCGATGTGAAAAATAACCGTTATCAAGAGTATTTAATAATGATTTATTCCCATGTGTATCATTGTTGTGATCTTCAGTGCTGTGAAACTTGTTGTTACTTAAGAAATGTTAACCTTACTCACATAACGTGCACCACTGTTGTATGTACATGCATAATTTTATAAGTATTAGTTGGAGTTAAAAGAACATAAGTCGTTTTTTTAACTTTGAGGGATAGGCCTATGTAAACTTATGCATGCCTAACGCAGTAGGCAAACGCAGAGATGATAACTACTGTTGATCTGACCAGAACGGAACACGACATGGCAAACGCAGAGATGATACCTACTGTTGATCTGACCAGAACGGAACACGACAATCCATGATTAGATTGGGGCAGTAATGGATTGGTCAGTAAAGGCAAAGGTCAGCCGAGCCATCAAGGCTGATGGACGGGCGACCGTCGCCAGGAAATGTATGTTAACTCAATGTGCCGATTATGATTATATATGATTAGATGTTAAATCAATGTGGTGATTATGATGATGTAAAGTTTATATAAGAAACGGACGTCGGTGCGGAGAGTGATGCGGCTTGGTACGAGGTTGAGACGGGCCAGAGTGCTGTCACAGGCACGATGGTGCGCGCTCTGGTTTAGAACTAAATGGTTTTATGTTCTCTGCCAAGTTGGGTAGAGTCAACTGACTATGTAACTGTATCTGTATATTATATGTGGTCCACACAGTGAGGAGAAATAAGCACGACGTTTTCCTAGAGAAGGACTTTGTTGAATGAGCCTGGAGTCTGAGATTGAAAACCAACCCTTCGCCGTCCGCCGTGTCGTGTTGGCGTCGGGATGGCGTCAAGGGTTGACGTCTCTTTTCAAAATGAGCTTTTGTCATGGCGCGTTGTGCGTCATCTGTCCGTCCACAATTTGCCAAAATCGCTATTGGGGTTCAATCAACACTATATAGTGAACTGCCACAAACAGAAGGATAGTCCCCGCAATTCAGGAATATGACACTATATCTGAATTCAAATCCACCTAACTCCGGTGCTAGTGAATACTTGTCCTATATCCTAGAGGGCGGGGGCCCTAGGGTAGTGGTTAGCATCGCTGCCTTTCACGCCAGAGTTCGGGGTTCGTTTCCCGGTTTCGGCGGTTTGAAGGAAACAAAAAATGTTTCTTCCCCATCCACGTGTGAAAGTCAGTATTGTGGGGAGCCTCCGTGACGGGAGAGGTAGCGTGCTCGGCCTCAGACCGCCAGGGCTCGAATTTCGAATCCTGTGTCTGGAGGACAGTGTCATCTCAATCATCTCACCATCCTCAGCAGGTTCTCCTGGCCCAGTGTAGCCTATATGTGCACAAAGGTGGCCTAAAGCCCGATTCATTTCATTTCGTTCACACCAAAACACCTGTAATTACAAAGATGAGCGACGGTGCAATCATTGACACTTTTTTCCATTTCTTCATTTTCGGCCACTATGATTTTTTTCTCTCCGTTTTAGATGAGCACGCGCAATATATTTAGTCCGCGCATTACCAAAAAAAACATGAGGTTTTTTTCTACCCAGCTCGCATTGGATTTTTGCCGATTTCTGAAAAAAACAGCAAATTTCGAGGGATAAAAAACATTTCGAAAAAAAACCAAGTTTATTTCAGGAGAGCAAAAGAAAATTCCATCTATGTTTTTTTGCTTGTTTTTTCGTTGCCCTCATTAACTTTTTTTTAAATAGGTCACAAGATTTTTTTATTTCGTCGCCCTCATTAACTGTTCTAGAAATATATCCAATGTTTTTTATCTGGTCGCCCTCAATAACTTTTCCAAAAACAGGTTTAATGTCTTTTTCTTAAATGTTTTTCCGCCCTCCCTCATTAGATTTTATTTTTTATCTAAAATAGAGGAATAAAATACAGTGGCCTATAGACTATTCCTGGGAGGTTTTGGGTGTCTGTAACCCTTTGTATGCAAAATGTGCTGCATTGTTGGGTTGAGCAAAACATGACTGGAAATCGCTTTAAAATAGTCAATAGATTTCACAAGAAGGCACCATTTAAAGCCTTGTTTTAACCAAATGCCTACCATGGGCAACAATTATTTTGGTAAATCTGTAGCGCATGTTTTACGTCGATTTTTCAACAATTCTGAACCGATTTCTTTGAAATTTTGTACAGGCCATTTTCAAGTCAAATCCTAACACCGATAAAAATTTTGTTAGACCATTTGACATGTAATAAAATTCCAGAATTAGCGTAATGTGTTGATAGAGGGACGTCATAATTTCAATTTACTACATGTCAAATCGTCTAACTTTTGAAATAATGGAAATAATTTTACGTTTATACAATTTCATGAAAATCGGTTTATAATTGACGTAGTAGCCTAATTAACGAAAAACATGCCCTACTCGTTTGTTCTGTCCTAATGTATAGCGTGGGATAGATGAGTTATCCATAGATTGATTCGTTTCACCCGAAAAAAATAAACGTTTTTCAACATGGCGGTGACTCAGAGCGATCTTGACCCCAAGGTCTGAAAAATGTTCATAACTTTTCAATGACTGTGCTGAAAAAATGAGCTGAGCATGCGACCGCGTAGCTAAAATGTTACTGATTCTAAAAAAAACTATTTTCTTAGATATGACTATCCCACGATTTTGTATGGGGTCAATCTGTGGCTGAGACCCATTTCAGCCACTGCGGCTATTATGGAGTTACCCTCTGCCATTGTTACTTTGGGGACTATCCGTCCCGAGGTCATCGCAGCTGTGTGAAAGGCCAAGGTGTTTCGGCATTACACTACATAGCAAAACCTCAAGTCTACGACCGTCAGGGCATGTCTGGTGGTAATTCATCTATAGTCAGATTCACATTAAATTCATCAACCAAGATAATGAACTTCGACATTTTTTATTTACCACATGTTAAGGGGTCTTGTCAAGTTGGAAAAAAACATTTTTTTGGAAACATGTACAACAACAAAAAAACACCACAAAAAAAAGACAACATTTCCAAGGAAAAAAAAAGAATTGGGGCTTAACCCACCCACCAGCTTCCGAGTTTTTCTCGGATTTTTTGAATATTTTTAACTTGACAAAACCCCTAAATTGACTAACTTTTAATGGATACAATACTTTTCAATGAAATTTTCAGAGTAGTCGCCCCATGACCAGAAAATAGCGCTTGGAATAGTGCATGAAAATTGGTTGAGAATTGACGGAGAAATCAGCGAAATCATTATTAGCCACGTTTAATGTGAAGCCAACTATGGACATGCCAGATATATCATACGAGTGAGGGAAAATACTCTTAATAACCCACCATGCCTTATCACGCTCACATCATCTGTACATCATTCATCTCATCTATTAACTGCACTGTTTGTATCGTATTGCAATGTCACTTAAGGGTGTTAGTCTACTGTCGAAAAGGGACGTAAAGCAACAGTTTACAATTACATGACCTAGACATATATATGACCTTGATTTTTATGTACAATTATTTTTCTCCCCTGCACAATACATTTGCAAATGTATACCATATGTGTAATTCACTGGTCACGGTGACCATTTATTCTATTTAAAATACGTATTTCGTACTGTAGATATAGACGGATTCCGATAAATTGATTAAATAATATATTTTTTTTCATTACCAGCGTCCATCATTACCACCCGGTATATTTACTTGTGAAGATTGTGACATATGCATATTTACCCACCACCTAGACACATAGGCCTACCACCTAGATTTTACATTCAAATAATCCCATAGACCACATACGATAAGATAATTGATATTTCTACATCAGTTCTATCTCACTTGATAGCCTATATGATATTTCGAACAACGTACCTCCTATAAAATATAATTTTAACTTTCATATATACAATTTAATGAGTCCATCAAATTTTATCAAACCTCATTTAAGCTCGGAAACCCAACCACTGGGCAAACAACCTTTTTCGCCATTGAATCAACGTCATTGACGTTGATTCAACGTCGTAAAAACGTCAGTGTGCTCAATTAGAACTGACAAATAGTCACCCGTACTTTCTAAACATCCTATAGGACCTTCTGAACAAATATTTCTGAACATAGGACCTTCTGAACATAGAACCTTCTGAATATAGAACCTTCTGAACATAGAACCTTCTGAACATAGGACCTTCTGAACAAAGGACCTTCTGAGCTTAGAACCTTCTGAACAAAGGACCTTCTGAACATAGAACCTTCTGAACATAGAGCTGTAACCGGACTACTTTTAGTTCTTGTTCTGGTCACACACATTACATGTTTTGGGGATAAACTCGGGATAAAATAGTAGGCCCTACTGGTGCGGTTAAGGCCCTAGATCTATGTTCAATTCAGGATGTCCTATGTTCAGAAGATCCTATGTTCAGAAGCTCCTATGTTCAGAAGATATACTTGTTTGGAAGGTTCTATGTTCGAAAGGTCCTATGTTCAGAAGGTTCTAAATTCAACATAATTATATTCTGTTAGAACAAACATTCCTGATCATTTAGGCCTAGATCTATAGGGTGCGCGTAAAGTCGAATTGTGGTAGGCCTATCACTTTTTTTGAGCCATAGTTTAGCACAGGGGTGTTAATGATTTATGGATCTAACGTTACACTCAAAATCGCATTAGGGGCCTATTATCGCTGGAGCACTAAGCTAAAAAAAATTATGATCATAAATAGATAGAGTGCAGTGTCACTAAGGCCCTCAGTACTAAGGGGGTGTAGTCTAAGTTGTCAAACGAAAATGTAGGCCTATAACACTGTATAACACTGCCTTGAAAACACGTCGTCTTGGCCCAGATTTACATAAAGGAAAGATTAGAAATGACTAGGCATAGATAAGTGATCGGAGTTTACTCAACCCTTTGCATACATGTTGTTAAAATAGCTCAGATGTTTGATCGAGCGGAGCGAGGAAATTTTTGCCTCTGGTTGGCAGTTTCCGGCGAATTTGGAAAGATCTGCTGGCTGTCAACAATATATTTTTTTTCTTACACATAAATGAACAAATTATGTTTTTTCCACACTCTATAGACTAGAGCAAACTATTTTTTTCTGCCAATTTGAACAAATTATTTTTTTACGAAAAAAACATACCCCCCTCCCCCCTTGTATTAAATGGCAGGCCCTAGCTAATAGGCCTACATTGTAGTTTTTTTCCACAGATCAAAAAAGCACCAAAATCATCGACTGGGACAGACGATGTGTTAGATGAAACATAATAGATTCTATAACGTTAATCAACAGTTTAGTCTATTTATGAGACGTTGTGGGATTATGGGGTCGTCCGTATAGTATAAAAACAGGCCTACATGTAGAACTTTGTTTGTAAACACGTCTTATGGTTAGATTGTGCACGTAAATAGGTCAAACTCATTGTAACTGTTGTTGTCGGAATTTCCCGTTGAACATTTATATCGGCTTATTATTACAACATGTTAAAGGATGACTAAAATATTTATATTTATCATGTTTCTACGCATGGTCTAACAATACATCCATTAAATAAATAATTAAACTTCTGATCGATAACGGTACTCAGTGGTAGGGCCTAACGTTACCATATAAATATTTTACGATCGCAATTTTATGGAGTTCCGACCATTGTTTGGTTAATCAACTTTAAATGTATTAATCAAACATAATTTAACTTGTTTTATGAGAAGATTGACACAAGTTCCCACCCTATGATTTTTCCAAACGTCGCGGTGGTTTGTTCGAAATAATAATGACCTGATGTGAGCACCAATTTGTTTCACCAAGCGAGTTGTAGGCCCTACATAATCCTCAAATAACAGCTTTCAGGCAAAGAGATCAAGCGAATCCAGTATTTCAACGCTAAAATTTGTTGTTTCAAAAAGAGGGGAAAAAATAGGGGGGGGGGGCTGCGCCCCCCTCTATTTTCGCCAGATATTTTTAAAAGTCCTACAAGATGGCTAAAATTTACCAAAAAAATCATGGGGGCAAGCTCCCAAAACGCCGGGCGCCCCCCCTTTCTTCAGATCCTGGATCCGCCACTGATTGAAGTATCTCTCCTGTAACATAGGCCTACATCATCATGAGTGTTATTATTATTATCACATAGGGCCTACCGCGCATGGTAAATCATGTCATGAAACGTCATGGTAAATAAATGGAAGATAAGGGGAAATAATCATGGAAATAGAAAAATATTACCTTTGCGGGCGTTGGCGCTGTCTACGTTGGCCCATAGAGGCCAGGAATGACCAGGAATAAAATTAAAATGATCAGGCTAATGCGTGCCCGTGCAATAATAATGCGTGCACATGCAATAATAATGCGTGCCCACGCAATGACTAATGCGTGCCCACGAAATGATCAGTGCGTGCCCACGCAATGACTAATGGGTGACTTCAGAAAAAAATGGCTAATTATGTATTTCCCAGCATGTACCGCTAAGTCTTAGCCTAAGAAGTAGTCAATGTCTTAGGAAATCATCTTGGAATATATACCCTGGTGATAACATTTAGTGGTGAAAAAATTATGGAAATACATACAGCCATTGGAATAATATATGCTCAATAATGTTGCCAAAATGTCAGGAGTGCAACACTTTTTGTGTGACAAATAAAACAATCCTTTACTCCGCAAGTTGGATGGATCTAAAACTGTGGCCTTAACTTAATAAAATGGTCTATTTTATCTGAGTATTGTGTGTTTCGAATATTTTATCCCAATGCCAATTCATCATTTCATGTTTTGATCAGACTGTGTAATCTCAAAACAGTTGTAATGGCTAAAATGAAAATACCAACAAATATACTGACTCTATGATGCCGGGCTAATTATACTGTATAGCACCATTCAACACGTAGACTAAACTATTAGTTATGTTTCAACTACATGTTAGCTTGTATTTCGTACTTGCACTACTTTCATAAATGTCTTGATATAGTCGCAAGGGGGTTTTTTGAAAGGCTACACCCCATATGTCAGGAGTGCAACAACAATCTTAAATACCACATTGCTTCTAAAAATGAAATGTCATGATTTATATTATTTTCTATTTCAGTGGAGACTGACAGCTAATGTCAGATGACTATCATAAACTTTTCAAAGTTTTCAATCTGTGTGCCACAGTTCACTAAAACCAGCATGTCAGGTACCCTGATGACATCGCAATGTGAGTAGCCTGGTTTAGCCGGGTACATGTCAGGAGTGCAACATTACACATGGCTTATTTACCTTGAACATTCAACGTCATTTACTCTCATTCAAATCATCAAAATTTGATGGAAATCTGTTATCGATGCTCATGAAGTTTAATATATATAATTGTTTATAATCCAGGCAGTAAATATATAACATTTTGCATTCACAATGATTGCTTAAACCTCGCTGACCATGTCTAGTGTGTGTTTCGGCTCATACCAAGTATTTAATTTTATATAATTAGGCCCAATACTAATTGCATACCACATTTATAGGATGGGCGTAAAGTCGAATTGTGGTATCACTTTTTTATGAGACCATAGTTTAGCACATGGGTGTAATGATTGATACACTCAAAATCGCATTATTATCGCTGGAGCACTAAGCTAAAAATGATCATAAATAGAGTGTTGTGTCTTAAAAATACACATATGATATAGGGGGGGGGGCTACCAAAATGAAATTCCTGATTTCTAATTATTGACAACCATGTCAAAAATTAGAAATACGGGAATTTCGTCTCTAGATCTATATCTAACTGGTGAATGCGAAGCAGAACAAAATTAAAAACTTTTGCAGTTCTAGTCTATGGACATGTTTAGGCCTACATCATTATGGTCATATCAAGAAGCCGAAATAAAATCACCGATTTTTTGATGATTTTAGCCTGGGGCAGTCCCTTTAACTAATTAATTTTAAACTAGCTAATTCAGTTCCTTATAAATCCTTGACATCTATGTTTCTATTCGGGGCGGATCCAAGATCCGAAGAAATGTGATGTTGGGGGCTGGTAGCCTGCCCTAAGATAGTTTGAGCATATTGCCTCCTTTAGGGAGATTTTTTAAAAAAATAATTTAGCATTTTCAAGGGCAAAAACCCTTTCACCATATCCATGTTCAATTAGTTCAAACATTAACCTGATTAACCCAAGGTTTATTTAAAAATATCTACCTGACCAAAAATGTTGTATTTAAAGAAGTAGCCCCTACTTTAAACAAGTAAAGTGAATTAGTGATATTTTTCCTAATAATAAATACATTATGCTGAATAAGACCAATTAGGATGGACAATATGCACTGTACTTCATTTCTTTGCTACAATAAATTAATATGCCGGGTATATTCATTTTATTTGTAGAATGCTTCAGTTTTTATTTCGCAGTGGTCTATCCATAAGAGAGACCTACTTACCTAGCTTTGCCACGGGTCAAAGCTAGTATACTATAAAAGCATTAAGGATTATATTATCATAACAACTGTCACAGATGTAGTCAGGTCGCCGAAGGTGGAACCTTGCAAACTTATTTTGCGAATTATTAATGCATGATATGTCTAGTGTGATATGAGCAAGCATGCCATATGACATCATTAAACATTTTTAATTATTTTTATAATTCATAAAAATGGCCGCCGTCAACTCATAAAAAAATAGGGTTTGGGGTAGAAATGTGTGTTTCAGAGCTAAAAATTGGCCTGATTATCCATAAGGTCTCACCACCCCAAATGCCAGTCCCATTGAAACACATGTAAACTGCCTCAATTCCGCAGGCCGATTTCACCATTTTTCACCCTATTAGATATTTAGTGTGACATATCAGGATAAAGCTTGAGATGTCCTTGTTCGAAAACAGGCCCGCTATGGGTATGGTTACCAGACAGATTTTGAGCTACGCCCCCTAGAGTGTAAAAAAGTCAATACTGTTAAAATTGGGCTATAATCCGTGCTCTCTTTCACAGAACAGACACACTTCATTTTAACCCACTATATCCCTGCGAGGTTATCATGAAACAGTTATATATGATATCCTTGACAAAGAAGATAACGTGGGCTTATTAAATATTCACAAAATTATTACTTCTTTGTATTTTATTTTGTTTCAATAGAGGTTGGAACAGCCGCATTAAAAATATTTTGTGTGATGATTCCATCATTAGTAGCCACCTCCCTGGATTTCGGCTTATTTAGGGTGGTGAGACCATATATAGCCATTTTTCGCTGTCATCAAATTCCCCATTTTGGCCTCAAAACGGCAAAAATCAAAGATGGCCGCCAGAAAAAATAGATTTTTAACTAATAATCCGATAATCAAGTGTATTATGTGCTTTCTGAGTAATTTTGGGTTGTGAAACCTATTATTGTACCTCAAATTACAATTATGTTTCTGCGACCTTCAAGCACCACAAGAAGGTCAAAACATGATCACCAGCGGTTATATGGAAATACAATTTTTACTTATAGTCTAAT
Source organism: Flabesymbios commensalis (assembly GCA_964017125.1). Classification (NCBI taxonomy): domain Eukaryota; kingdom Metazoa; phylum Annelida; class Polychaeta; order Terebellida; family Flabelligeridae; genus Flabesymbios; species Flabesymbios commensalis. The sequence goes on along the minus strand of OZ024905.1, from coordinate 70,694,453 downwards.
AGTTACATGTGATATGTCGTTTCTGACGTACTTTCTGGCGCTTAATCCATTTCTGGTATAACAGATGCTATTCTAGGCAGCTATCCGATAAACATTAGCTGTAGGCCTACCGGTAATGTATCATTTTAGATGAATTTGGTGACTGAATCTATTCGAGGGCCTTAAAGTAGCCTACAATTCGAGTCTTCAGAATCTTTCAAATCTAAAATTGATCTGGATAAAATTCGAACTTTTGTTGTTTAAAACTTTATAATCTGTCGCTCGCAATATGTTCGCTCCTTTATATAGAGGCGGACGTGTAGCCTACGTACCATCAGCACGTCCCCCCGTATCGTGTTTTCTAGACCCGTTGAGTTTCAAAGCTGGGACAGCATTGAACCAACATTGGTTCAACTTTTGATCAGGTTGGAGACGTGTATTCATCAATGTTTTGATCCTCAAAAGGGCACAACATTTTAAGGGGAGCACACATGTCAGATTAGATAACACTTCACTAAATTCGCAAGAGGAAGGTATCCATCCCACAAGGAAGCATTTTGTCCCCAAAATTATTTACAATAGAAGTTAATGTTCAGCATCGATAAATCTATTTACAATAACAGTTAACAGCATAATCAAGGCTACCCTGATGACATCGCAAGGCTTCCTCGACGTGAGTCGGTGGTGCCGGGTAAGTCAAGGCCTCGCCAACAGTCATCGGGAAATCGTTACATCGTCACTTTGGATATGAAAGGGTGCCCTGGTCCCCCCTACGTCTTCAACAAAACCAGAATGCTTAGGCATATGATCAGTAATAATTATTGTGTTTTTACCTTTTTGAAACCGCACTGGTATTTATTGAAAATTTCACATGACGGAGGCTTCCTGATGCACGAATTACAACGTTGAGGGAAACAACCTGCGTAATGCAATTGGCAATGCATCCAAAGAGTATGGCCGGACTCGTGGATGCTTCAGCTTCTCTTGGATGGTTATGCAGCAGTCAACGAATTCCCCGTTACCCCCCACCGCGGGGCTATGTGGGGGATTTGCTTTTTGGGTGTCCCAAAAACACAAGTCCTCACAACCAGGGGCACATTTTATGTCAAAATCCCCTGATAACCCACAGGTAAAACCCACACCCAACAGGGTGGGATAAATCTCCTGTTTTGTATTTATAAATTATTTCTATCAATAATAATCATTATGTTACGACGGACCTACCTCATTGCGTAACATTTAAATTAGCATTTTAAATTAATATTATGACACAATTATAATACAATTTGTAATCCACTAGGCTACTTAGTCTATTAACGCCCCTCACCTCCTGCCATCACCTTGAACATGGCTGACGCCCCTCTCACATCACCTTGAACATGGCTGACGCCCCTCACATCACCTTGAACATGGCTGACGCCCCTCGCCCCCTGCCATCACATTGAACATGGCTGACGCCCCAATCCCCCCCCCCCCCTGCCATCACTTTGAACAACAATTTGTAATCAACTAGGCTACTTAGTCTAGTAGGCCTATTTGGCCTACATGGCTATTAACGCCCCTCACCTCCTGTCATCACATTGAACATGGCTGACGCCCCTCACATCACCTTGAACATGGCTGACGCCCCTCACATCACCTTGAACGTAATGACGCCCCTCAACCCCTGCCATCACATTGAACATGGCTCCCCTCACATCACCTTGAACATACCTGACGCCCCTGCACCCCCTCCGATCACCTTGAACATGGCTGACGCCCCTCACCCCCATCACCTTCAACATGGCTGACGCCCCTCACCCCCCTCCTATCACTTTGAACATGGCTGACGCCCCTTAGCCTCTGCCATCACCTTGAACATGGTTGACGCCCCTCACCCCCCCCCCCCCCTTGTTATCACCTTTAACATGGCTGACGTCCATCACCCGCCTTACCTTGATCATGGCTGACACCCCTCACTCCCCTCCCATCACTTTTAATATGGCTGACGCCCCTCACCCCCCTCCATCACCTTGAACATGGCTGATGCCCCTCACTCCCACCCCCCTGTCATCACCTTGAACATGGCTGACGGCCATCACCTTGAACATGGCTGACGCCCCTCACCCCCTTTGTCATCACCTTGAACATGGCTGACGTCCCTCATCCCCATCAGCTTGAACATGGCTGACGCCCCTTAGCCTCTGCCATCACCTTGAACATGGCTGACGCCCCTCACCCCCCCCCCCCCCCTTGTCATCACCTTGAACATGGCTGACGCCCCTCACACCCATTACATTGCACATGGCTGACGCCCCTCACCCCCTCCCATCACCTTGAACATGGCTGACGCCCCTCACCCCCCTCCATCACATCGAACATGGCTGGTGCCCCTCACTCCCACCCCCCCCCCCCCTGTCATCACCTTTAACATGGCTGACGGCCATCACCTTGAACATGGCTGACGCCCCTCACTCCTCCCATCGGCTTGAACATGGCTGACGCCCCTATCCCCCCCCCCCCTTCCATCACCTTGAACATGGCTGACACCTCACATCACCTTGAACATGACTGACACCCCTGCAACCCCTCCCATCACCTTGAACATGGCTGACGCCCCTCACCCCCTCCCATCACCTTGAACATGGCTGACGCCCCTCACCCCCCTCCCATCACTTTGAATATGGCTGACGCCCCTTAGCCTCTGCCATCACCTTGAACATGGCTGACGCCCCTCACCCCCTTGTTATCACGTTTAACATGGCTGACGCCCCTCACCACCTCCCATCACCTTGAACATGGCTGATGCCCCTCAGCCCCCCCCCCCCTGGCATCACATTGAACATGGCTGACGGCCATCACCTTGAACACACTCACCCCTCCTATCACCTTCAGCATTGCTGACGCCCCTCACCTCCCTGCAATCACCTTGCACATGGCTGACGCCCCTCCCATCACCTTGAAAATGGCTGACGCCCCTGCACTCCCTCCCATCACCTTGAACATGGCTGACGCCCTTGAACCGTGATTCCAATCTGGGGACAAAACTTGAGAAAACCCTCACACCCCAGGGGCTTGAACAAACAGCAAACCCCCAGGTAACCCCCGTGGTAACCCCCAGGCTGCCCCGCGGTGGGGTGGGTCGGGGAATACATTGACTGCTGCATTATTGTGGACTAGTTTATTATGTAGGGCCTACCCATGCCACACAGCATACACAGACGTAACGACTCCCTAGCGAGCTGCCTAGGTGGTCAAAAAGCACTAGCACTATAACAACCATCTCAGTACCACAATAGTGTCTTAGACATGTCATAAATATGTGTGTGTGAAAAGTGTCGTTTCTCACATAAATACACATGTAACCATGCATCAATGAGAAATAACTTGCTTGTTATGTGTAGGCTAATGTGGAAGATTTGTTTCTGCTCAACTAGTTTTCAATTCCGAATGTGTTGCAACCACATAACATTGACTGTCTCTCATTTATAATACTACAAAAACCGGACATGTATGTCAAACATATGTATTGACCTAAAGACTAAGTAAAGAGCATTACAATTTTAATTAACCTACTGGTAGCGCTTCTGGAAAACACACGAAGTTGAACCAGACAGACAGACACATATTTTATTGACATAAAGAAAAGTCATTACAGACTTATTTGTCATAGAAATGAGAGAGACATATATGTACATGTATATACATTCTGATTATCTCCCTCCCGGTGCCAATAATGGTAACCAAAATCAATGTTGTTTTTTATATATGGAATTAATGTGCTTTACCATAATGTATTGTATTTCATCCACACAGGACATGGCCCTCGCACAAAAACATTACGGCTTATTTTAATTAACAATATTGTTTAATTCATGCCATTTCAATCACGACCCAGTTAGTACCACAAACTCGGAGTTGCAATCGATGAAAAACATTCCCGACCTCATAGAGAAAATCAACCAAATAAAAAATCCGAGAGCAACAGCCGTCTAGCTATGAAGTTGGATCACGAAAGCATGATAATATGGACAATATAGCGACATGTGACTTGTGATTGTTCCAGATAAAAATGTAACGTTATAACAACAATAATAATGACACATAATTTAAGCATGATAATAATTATTTATGTCAGTCACGCAAGACACGACACTTATGCAAAATATTTCAGCTTATTTTAATTAATAATCAAGTCATATTATTTTTGTTCAATGTTGATTTATTGATGTACCAGCGTCCCAACTCAACGGGTCCAGCAAACATGCTAGGAGGGAACGTGATGACGGTACGTAAGCTACTAAAGGAGTTTTATTCATATTTTCATTCTATACACACGCCAAGTTTGAATTTTATTTATGTGCATTTTGGATTTGAAACATCCTGATGACTCTATAGATTCACAGTCACCAAATGCGTCAAAAATGACACATTGCTGCAAATTTGTATTCATAACTGATGCTTAAATGGCATTTTAGATGCCACAAAGGGATTCAGCGCCACAAAGTTAATCAGAAACGACAGATCACATAATGTAACTATTCCCAGCAAACACAAAATATTTACATAACATTTATAGAACGTCGGCCAAACGTCTTTGACGTTGCTCTAACATTGTATAAATGTTATATAAATATTTTGTGTTTACTGGGTTGGACTATTTATGATCACATGAAATCGCATGAAACTATTGGGCCAAAAGTTGTATTTTCACTGTGACAACTATTGGTTATTATTTTTAGTTTCATATGTTGTTTGAAGGTCACATAATAAGGTTGAAGGTCACCAAATAGCATTGTTGAGGTCACTGATTCCTAATATGACATCATCATTGCTACCAGAAATAGATTATGTGCCATACAGTTAGCCAAAAGGGACATATCACATGTAACTACTGGACCACTGTATTTCAGTATAACTGTATAAATGATCAGGTTTTGACCTTTATGTGGTGCTTGAAGGTCAAAAAAGCGTGTACTTATAATCGGAGGTCCAGATATGGGTTCCACGCCCCAAAATTAGTCAGAAATGACATATCACACTTGCTTATCGGATTATTAGTTTAAAAATATTGTTTTTGCAAAATGTCTGCTGACGGCCATCTTGGATTTTTGCCGTTTTCTGCCAAGCGCTACATAGGATTCATACCCAAAGTAAATATATATTACATATATTACAGCCCTATTTTTTGTGGTCATTTTGGTATATCATATGTCTGTTTTGTACATAGATAGCATATAGGCCCCCTACTCTATTCATGATAATTGTTAGATTAGTACGCCAGCGACAAAAAACATTTTGAGCGTATAAAATCAATATACCCCTGTATCCAACTATGGCTCATAAAAAAAAACTGATACCACAATTCTAGTTAACGCCCACCTTAGAAATGATCAGGGAGGTTTGCTCTAACAAAATATACAATTAGTTGGGTTGTACCAACTTCTCAAATAAGGGTCCTACAGGAACTAGCTCTTCTAGGCTACTACTATGTTAAGAAATCACAAACAGAAGCGCAGTAGGCTAGATGTGGCGCAAGAGGCGCGCAATTAAGACTCGGCACAAGGAACATGAAGGAACAAAAAAATGAGTAGGGCCTACGTGAAGCAAGACCGCAAGACGTGCCCCAGGATGCAGATAAATAAACGGCACAAGCTACGGCGCAAAGACGCAGTGCAAGAAGGAACGAGGCGCGATTCACAGCGCATGACGCAGCGCAATATGTAACGCAAGACGCAGCACAATAAATTGCAATTTGAAGTCTGCAATTAATTGCAGAAGTGTGGTCAGATATCATTGTAAAAAAACTCAAATATCAGTCAATTACAAAAAAGACGCAGCGCAAAACGCATCACATGACGACGGAACTTTGGAACATCGGAACTCGGGTTCGAGTTTCAGAGTTCCGGGAACTTTGAAATTTGAAGTTAAGAGAACTTCGGGACTTTGAACTTACTCGCTTGTATCCCAAGAAGAAGTGATAGGCCTATATATAAAGTTTTGAAGGACATTCTGAATATACATGATATAGGACCTTCTGAATATAGGACCTTCTAAACAAAATATATCTGAACATAGGACCTATCGTGGTCTGGGGCGAGGGTTACCATTGACGTTGCGAATGTTCGACAAGTCAATGGACGCGACCAACGCCTCAGGCCCGATCTTGATCGTGATGTCTTGCCCGGTCAGCAAGTGATGGTTCGCTGCAGAAACTCAGTCAAAGTAGATGATTTCTTAATTCATTCCATATTCGTGCGGCCATTGTCAGATATGTGTGTGCTAGGCCTACTTAGTCCTGTGCGACAGGGGGCGGCTATCCAGCCACGCGGCTGAATGTGGATGACGTGGTTAGACGTCTGACTTCCGAGAAGGTCAGTGGTAGAATGAACGAGCGCGGCCGGGCCGCACATGGCCTGAGCCGGGCGGGAGTGCTGACCCGTCGATCAGCGATTCCGTCCGGCTCAAACTCGGGTGCGATGATCTGCAAGTGAGGTCGCCACAGACCTTCTGAATATGGGACTTTCTGAATATAGGGCCATCTGAACATAGGACCTTCTGAACAAATATTTTCTGAGCATAGGACCTTCTGAACATAGGACCTTATGAATTCGAGACCTTCTGAATATATGGCAATCATCTAAGAGAATACAACGTGCCCTGATGCAGTATTTTTCGAATGTAGATTGAGGTACGGTACTAGAGGCAAGAAATTGTTCTAGAAAACAAATGCACAGATGTTCATATAAGCATGATTTAAGTCCTCATCAATCTGTTAATATCTTAATCCGTCTACTCTACCACTAATTGTTCTTGAGGTTTATTGCTTTATGTCAAGTTTAGGGGGCCACCATTTAATTCCCAGGGGAGGGGGCAGGGATATTGGGGTGGACCAAAATATTTTTTTCAATATAATCTAGTTCGTGGTTATTTTTTTCCAGCTGTATGGGAGACAAATTATTTATTGGTTTAGTACACCAAAACATGTAGGCTTACTCGATTTGCCATATATATTTTTTTTCGAAAGGGATCGACATCAAATTATTTATTTCATCTTCTTCCTGCCTTTATTTATTTCAAAATATCCCTGCCCTCCCCTTGGATATTAAATGGTGGCCCCCTTATAGAGAAGGGTTCCAGATGCATAGGCCTACATGTATTGGCTACATTCGGAACCCTTTTTTTTACCAAAATTCGAAGGAATCTGCAGAGTGTATTTTATGACATAATAATGTAAAACATAATACTAAATATCAGAATAATCACAAGAAACATAATAATGCCCTATACATTATCTTGTTTCTTTTATTTATTACTGTATCTATCAAACATATTTGATTCGTTTAGAGCCTACTTCATCTTCCTGGAACTGGAACGCTATACAAATTACTCCTTGAGTAGGGGCGAAAATATACCGTGTTATCTCATTTAACCCGAATCTGCCCCCCCTTTATCATGTGAACGATCCCGTGGTAAACCCAGGATATATTTTTTATCCGGGATTTAATCCGAATTAAAGTGCTCGCGACGTGTGACTGGGGTAGTATACGAGAATACGGGCCTATAGTGTCATAAAATGACCCATTATAATATATATAGACCTACAGTGACCGAGATTTTGATGTTAGGGGCCTAACTTTGGTGGCATGAAGACGCACGGAATCTGCATCGAGCACAGTAGGCTATAACCACTGATATCCAGGAGTGTAAGTCAACTTCAACATTACTGTAGTCTAATCTACGTTGCCGTGTCGTCCCCTACTGTAACGTTTGACAAAACTTGCAGGCACATTTGGGACTATAATCTACGAACACATGGTGACATGAGTGAAAGTAGTGGTGAAGCAGGCCCGTAACCAGCCTCTTGAAAAGGGGGGTTCGTTTTAAAATATGTTTGTGTTGAAAATGGACTATAAACGCACAAAAGGTTTGCTATTTCAGGGGGGTTTGGGGAGCATGCCCCCCCCCCCCCCCCAAAGAAAAATATGGATAAACGACTAATTTTGTGTATTTTGGTGAATTCTATTGCACGTTTTTGACCTTTGAAAATGATGCTTTCTTAAATTACCATCAGTTTAACATTGAAGAAACACATCAACAGACACAAAGCATGATACATTTATACATGTATGACCATAGACTATTTATTATAGCGTATATTGTAGAGCGTGCCAGCTCACTAAACTTTATGTAGTGTAGATGTTTCAAACAAAAAAAACGGGAAAAACACAAAAGAGAAGAGGAGCTATATTTACAACACATATATGGAAAGCTTAGCAGTTTACTCAAACACACTCTGTAGTTGCATCCTTCGTGGATTCATTGCAGCAAACAGATTCACAGCTTTGCCCAGGTCGACTGTTGTGTCATAGTTGGTGTGAATGAGAGCAAGTGATGTTAGTCTGTATTCGGTCATGTACGAAAGCATGAAATTGTTCAACCGTCTGATAACACTAGCCCTTCTCTCACACTCACAGGAGGTGACGGGTATGGTGCAGGCTATTGTAAGAGTAGGCCTAGGCCTACATATATGTTTTAAAAAAAGAAGGCATCACAATCTTTAATCATTTTAGTGTCTGTATGGTCTCTCCTCCACAGACAAGGAAGACTATTATGCTTCCATCTGCTCCACCAGCTACAGAGATAGAAGATAATCATTGTATAAGTCCACTAACTCCAACAATGAGAGGGCCTTGGCGCAATGGTTAAAGCGCAGAGCTCTGTCATTGTCACTGCCTGCCGTGCAGTTTCGAATCCCGCTTGGTGCAGGATTTTCAGAGAAATATCATGTTTCTCCCCTCTCAATATTGGGACATTATCTTGATGTTGTGTCTTTGGGCAAGGCACTTAACCCTCAAACGCTTCACTTGACTCAGGTGTAAATGAGTACCTGGTAGGACAGAGATGGCAATATGTGCGTTTAGTTCCTAGCGCCGAAATGGCTGCAAGTGCTGTATGCTCCAAAAAGGGAGCTGAAATGGTACATGAATGAACAGGTGCAGTGACCAGGGGTAATATGAGTGAAGCGCACTAAAGCATTGTATGTGCGCTATATAAGAGCTCACCATTATTATTATTATTAGTGCCACATTTATCTGACATTTTAGTTACGGTGTCAAACCAATGACTCTGGAACAAATCCGAAGTAAAAACACAGCAACAGTACGCAAATGCTCTATGATATTGCAGACAGAATGCATTATATAATTGGACATAATAAATTTAGGAAAACAATATAACGCATTCATTTTCTTGACATACAGTACCAGAAAACTGAGCATCCAGCTCTATAATAATATGATCTAAGAAGGGTATCACAGTGTTTCTTTAATAGCTCTCCTCGGGATCCTCAGCTGGAGCAACCCGGTGCCTCCCAGCCGTCCTGGGCCCCCTCAGAATCATGTGTTTTAATGAAAGGTGCTGTGCCTTCAATGGTAACGACATAAATGGGTTTCCAACTCAAGTCGAGCTTATTGGATAATAAGTAGTGAATACTAATGAGCCTCTAAGCCAATAGGAATGATATCTGAAAACGAAATAACAGGCCAAAAAATGTCTATAATTGGCCACGCCCACTAGAGTTCACATGCAAATTTTTGAGGTGACATGCAAATTTTTCTAAGAAAGTCATGAATTTCGTTTTGCTCATTAACTTTGGCTAGCTGGCTCGTGATTGGCTCTTAAAGAAGGCCTCTGATTGGTGCATCTTTCGAGGCCTGTCACGTGATAAAAGAGCCCAGAATTTGTGTATATAAGACACAGCCCCAACACATAACACTTTGTCAATTTCCAGCTCGAGAAATTTTTATTCTCTTTCTAGAAAAGATATCTTGCTGTTCGATTTTAACAAATCCTACTGTTTTACAAACACTGTTTCTACTAAGCTTGATTATACTAAGCTTGATTATGAGCAGCAAACGCATTGAAGAGACGAGGAGCCGTTCTACTGAGAGATCTACTACAGGAGCCCCTACTGCTCCTTCGGCTCCCAGGATACCCTCTGTGGTAGTACAGATTCCCTGTGCTGCTGCTCGGGTTCAATCCTGGACCCCTAACTCTCAGGGGGACAGGAAGAAGATGGAGAAGATGGAAAAGGAGAAGAAGGAAAAGGAGAAGATGGAGAAGAAGGAGAAGAAGGAAAAGAAGGAGAAAAAGAAGAAACCAGCTGCCACGATCACTCTTAGTGATCTCAAGCGCGCTGGGACACCTATGGGTGCCCAGAATGCTTTACCTCAGTGCCATGGGTCATCTATGGGTGCTCAGACCACTGTGCTGCGTCCAGACGATCTGACTCAACTGGAGGGTGCTATCTTTGATTCAACTATGCTTGAGAAAGGACCGATTTTGCCTCTTCCTCCCACTCCTGTGAGGGTGGTTAGATTGCCTGTACAACAGCAGCAGCAGCAGCAGCAGCAGCAGCAGCCGCCGAGTCAACTGCATCCGCAGTTCAGGGTCGCCATGCCGGCACCCTCTTCTTCTACTCCTCCTGAGGACTGGAGAGACGAGATGAGGAGAGAAATGAAGGCTCTGATGAAAGATTCCATGAGAGAGATGATGGCACTGCTGCCTGAGCCTAACCACGTTACGGCTCTTGGATCTGGGTCCCATGGGGCTCAGAGTCCTCCGGTAGGCGTCCCTCGGGATGCTAACATAACAAATCCTATACTGTTTGCTGAGGGGCATGCTATGGCTCCTTCAGCTTTGCACACTGGAGGGGATTCCCTTCCAGTGGGGCAACCGGTGGCTGTCAGGGCACACGTCCTGGAGGATGAAGACATTCAGGCAGACGTTCATTGGAGAGAGGACGACCCTATTGACGATGGAGCGGACCAGACGACCGTTGAGGAAGAATATAACCCTTTCCAGGGGATCGAGGGCCTAGACGGGTACAGTTTGACTGGTCTAGGTTCGGCACTACCACGACAGAAGGTGATGGTTACACCGTCTAGCAGACAGCTGTCATTGTGGCGACAAGTGAGAGGCGGACGGACAATGGACGCTCAGATCAAATCAGACATCGTAGAGAAGATCTATGCTAGTGATCCTGCGGCTAAGCCTTTCATTGACTCGGAGGCACCGATGGAGATCCCTACGTCCACGAGGTTCCAGGCGGCGGATGGCTTACTCAGACGAAGGCAGAGAGACATGGGCGTCATTGCACATGCCTTAACTACAGGCCTGGATGATTTGGAGGGTGCGGCTAATCACCTTATATCTGCAACCAATGAACTGGAAGAGGGACCAGTGAAGGACAGACTGCTTCAAGCTCATAGAGAAGTCACTCAGGCATCCACCCACCCTCTGGGTCATGCTCTGCGTATCATAGCTTCCAAGTTCAATGACATAGCCAACCAGAGACGAGCGGCTTTGGCTTCAACTACAAATGACCAGGTCCTGGCTCAACAGATTAGGGCGACTCCTCTGGGGTTCGACTCCCTTCTAGCCATTTCCCTGCAACCAGCGATTCAGGCCAGCAGCTCAAGGAGGCAACAAGACCTTTTGATGGCAGCCCTCAGGAGTAACTCCAGATCAGCCAGACCGGCTAGAAGGGAACGCAGCCGTTCTCCAGTCAGAAGACCTCATCCTGGCCAGGGTCAACAGCAGACGCAAAGCTCTCGGCATGGTCAGCAGCCCTTTCGGACGTCCAGCCGCGGTGGCCGCGGCAACCGAGGGGCCAGAGGCAGCAGAGGCGGACGGGGTACACGACCCTCTTTCTCCAGGCGATCCTGACTTCCTGGGCCGTTTGGAGACCAGCAGGCATTGGTGGGACACGTTCGCCAGGGATGCCTTTGTCAGGGAAGCAGTCAGGGGGCACAAACTCGAGTTCGAGTCGAGGCCTCCGGTGTCCTCACCAGATCCTCCACCAGTTCTTCCCATGAGCAGGGAAAAGCAAGTGGTCCTACAGAAGGAAGTGGACTCCCTACTGAGGAAAGGAGCCATAGAGAAGGTCAAGGACTCTCACAAGGGCTTTTACTCAAACCTGTTCCTGGTGAGCAAGAAAGATGGGGGACTCAGGCCGGTTATCAATTTGAGCGGCCTGAATCTATACATCAAAAAGAAGACTTTCCGAATGGCATCTTTGAAGGACGTCTCACAGACTCTGCGCAGGGGAGACTGGGCGGCGACGATCGACTTGAAGGACGCCTATCTGCACGTTCCTATCGCGTCAGAACATCGACGGTTCCTTCGTTTCTGGTGGAGAGGAAACAGGTTCCAGTTCAGACGTCTTCCTTTTGGTCTCAGCTCAGCGCCACGGACCTTCACACGTCTTACTTGGCCGTTGGTGACTCTGTGCAGGGCAAACGGAGTCAGAGTAATCGTTTACTTGGACGATTTTCTAGTCTTAGGTCGCAACAAGGCAGAACTCACTCGTCACACAGCGTTCGTCTTGGACATTCTGAGGAGAGCCGGATTCCAGAGAAATCCCAAGAAATGTCATCTGGAACCCAGACAATTGTTCGAGTACCTCGGTCTGCTATGGAACTCGAAGGAGTTACGAGTTTTCCTGCCTCAGGAAAAACTGGACGATTTCAAGCGGCTAGGACGCACCCTTCTATCAAATCCTTCTCTGGCTCTTGCTCAGAAATTCCTAGGCAAGGCCGTCTTTGCTCGACGGGCAGTACAGCTCGGGAGGTTACTACTGCGACCCCTTCAGATGGCGGTGATACAGGCCTTGAGATCCGGCGAGCTGATTCTGGACAACGAATCCAGGCTTTCAATCAGATGGTGGACACGCCCTCCGACAGACGGGATGGACCTGAGGTCTTACACTCCGCAGCTGTCAATGACTACAGATGCTTCCAATTCAGGGTGGGGAGCGACTCTGGACGACAGGTCGGCCAGCGGCAGATGGTCTACGGCGGAGAGGGACCTCCACATCAACCATTTGGAACTGTTGGCGGTGTTCAGGGGAGTCAAGAGCTTCAGACGTCATCTGAGGAACAGGAGAGTGACGGTCCATTTGGACAACATCACTGCTACAGCCCACCTTTCCAAGGAAGGCGGAACACGTTCGGCGCATTTAAACAAGTTGACGATGGAGATCTTGTTGTTTTGCAAAAACCATGGAGTGGTTCTGACTCCTGCCTATCTCCCAGGGATTGCGAATCTCGGAGCGGACGCCCTATCCCGAGGGAAGGAGACCAGCGAATGGTTCATCAATCCGATAGTGACGAGACGGATGTTCAGACGGTTCGGTCATCCACAGATCGATCTCTTCGCTTCAAACAGATCAGCTCAAGTGGAGACCTACTTTTCACTAGACAGAAGAGACAAGCTCTCCGCTGGGACGAACGCTCTGAACCAGACCTGGGCGTTCAACCTGATGTATGCTTTCCCGCCTCCACAGATCATCCCTTTGATACTGGCCAGGATGAAAGAGTGCAAGGGGACATTGATTCTAGTCACCCCCTTTTGGTCCAGGGCAGCTTGGTTACCAGAACTCCTGCAGATGTCAGTTCTGGCGCCTCTACGCCTTCCTCCGCATCAGAGTACGGTGAGAGACCTGACCACAGGCAGGAACCTGCCATCTTTGCAGAAGCTCAAGCTGACAGTATGGCTTATCTGCGGAACACCTTCCAAGGCCAGGGGACTGATCACACCTTGGCGGAGTTCATCTGTGGATCCTGGAGAGATTCCACGAAGAATCAATACACCTGCGCTTGGCGGACATGGTCAGAATGGTGCGGGGGACACGCTTTATCAAGAACTACTCCAACTGTAGGACAGTTTGTGAATTATCTGTGGTTCCTTTTCAACGAGAAGAGTCTGGCGTGGTCAACTATTCGACTTCACAGAGCGGCTATTGCTATGATTGTGGACCCTTTAACAAAGACTCCACTGAGTCAACATCCGATGATTAGTCGTTTCATGAAGGCGGTTTACTTGGCACGCCCACCTGCACGGAAGGTGAAGCCAATTTAGAGTGTTTCGTCGGTATTGGTGATGTTACGGACTTGGGGAAATCCTGAGGATCTCACTAGGGCAAAGTTGACATGGCGATTGGCAATGCTATTGGCTTTGGCATCAGCACGCAGAGCGAGTGACCTGTCCCTTCTAGACATAGACGACAAGAATCTGTTGAAGTCTGATGATTCATGGAGGTTTAGCTTGGTTTTCGGGGCAAAGCAGGACCGTCCGGGACACTTGCCTCAAGACATTGTTATTTCTAAGCAAGTCTCTCGGGAACTATGTCCCATCGAAAATCTTAAAGAGTATCTCAGAAGAACAGAGGGGGAGAGAGAAGGCAACACGCAGCTACTACGCACTACGGTGCCTCCTCTGAGACCAGCATCTAAACAGACGGTACGGTCATGGTTGACGAAGGTGCTGGATTTAGCAGGTATACAGGCTCCCGGAGGTTCAACTAGAGCCGCTTCTGCCACTTGGGCCGCAGCCAGAGCAGTCCCTATTTCGACCATTATGGCTGCAGCAGATTGGTCTTGCATCAAGACGATGTCTCGGTACTACATTCGCCCCCTTCCTCAAGGGGCTCCGGTCTCTGAACATATGTCTGTTCAGAGGGCAGTGCTAGGAGATGTTTAGATCCTAATAAAAAAATAAAAAAAAAACTTTTTATCAGAAGATAAACATTCTGCTGTTTTAAATTTGGAGGATATATGGACATATATCTGAATCCAAGGAAACATATGTATATATGTTTTCCTTATTGAATTTTTTAATTCTATCTTTTGGGTACTTTCGACGTTGCAACAAATCCCATTTATGTCGTTACCATTGAAGGCACAGCACCTTTCATTAAAATATATCAATTTTGACGCGAAGCGTATTAAAATTGTTGTTTTAATAAAGGCTGTGCCGAAATGGTAACGACTTCGCTGTCGAAAGTCATTATATTAGCGAAAATTTCTCTCGCTTGTAAAATTAACAAAGTGTTATGTGTTGGGGCTGTGTCTTATATACACAAATTCTGGGCTCTTTTATCACGTGACAGGCCTCGAAAGATGCACCAATCAGAGGCCTTCTTTAAGAGCCAATCACGAGCCAGCTAGCCAAAGTTAATGAGCAAAACGAAATTCATGACTTTCTTAGAAAAATTTGCATGTCACCTCAAAAATTTGCATGTGAACTCTAGTGGGCGTGGCCAATTATAGACATTTTTTGGCCTGTTATTTCGTTTTCAGATATCATTCCTATTGGCTTAGAGGCTCATTAGTATTCACTACTTATTATCCAATAAGCTCGACTTGAGTTGGAAACCCATTTATGTCGTTACCATTTCGGCACAGCCTTTATTAAAACAACAATTTTAATACGCTTCGCGTCAAAATTGATATATTTATCCACTTCTTTTACCAGACAAGCTGCATGTTGAAAGTTCCCACAAAAATTAGCGTCGACATTGGCTCTGATGTCCTGGTATGAGCTTTTGACTTCATCCACTTTTATTGAAAATCGACAGTAGCGAGTATACAGTGGTTGGCATATACGAAGTGACAACCCATACTTCATGTTAAAAATTATCTACTCTCATGTTTAATTTCAGGAATTGCAATAACCAACCATGTTATAGGCGACCACAATATCCAGTGAACGACTTTACAGCTTCATTGCTAAGCCTGATAGGTGTGACAGTAACGTTAGTTCATAGACAACTAGGAAGGTGACTATATTATCAAACGAGCTGATGCCAGCAAGGAGACTACCAGAATCAGACTTGTTTTTGTTGACCAATATGCATTAATCAGCTCCTGGCTGAAGCCCTCGTTTTGGTGCTTATCATATGCCATAATTTCGAAGGTCTTTACAAGATAAAAGTATACGCCTGATAGAAGTGCCGGTATGCATCATGTCGCTCTGCCCAGTGGGTCTTGCACAGTTCAAGCAGAGGTTTGCGCCTAGATGAATCGGGTACCATGGTGGTGATAACATTTGCCATGCAGAAGAGAACCCCTCATTGGGCTGAACGTGAAACAAAATAGACAGAGTGTTCCCATTAGATTCAAGATCTTGCGCACACTTAGCAATTTACCGGAATGATAAATGACCAAATTTGAGCAGTGTCCACTGCAATTGACTTGCTTACTTGCACACCAACTCTGTTGCTGCTCACGTTAACTGCACCATCATATCGCTGGTCACAAATATACGTGACATTGAGGTATACTTGCCTGATACAATTGTCAGTCAATGGTCTTATATACAAAATGAAAATATAAATCTTCACATAAAAACTTTAAAAAAAGGCAAAATGTACAAATTCGAAACATAATCTTGGCAAGAAAAGGGGGGTTCGTCCGAACCCCCCCTGGTTACGGGCCTGTGAAGGTGCACATGGGATGTAGGTAAAAATGCCATTGGTAAAAATGCCATAGGTAAGATTGCCATAGGTAAAAATGCCAGTGGTAAAAATGTCAGACAGTAGAAATGCCAGTGGTAACGTTAAAAATGCCAGACAGTAAAAATGCCGGTGGTAAAATGCCAAACGGTAAAAATGCAATTGTTAAAAATGCCAGATGATAAAATGGCAGATGATAGAAATGTAATCGGTGAAAAGCCACTGATAACCCGAAAAATACCCTAAGCGCCGAAGAACACTTTCAATTAGAGTCTAATAAAGATAGTCAGCTCTTTGTCAAACAAGTTTTTTTTTACAAAAAATGTAAATGCGAACAATAACCACAATGATGACCACGCCAAATATCCACACCTTCATTAATTTAATTCTCGTCATTTTCAAACTAATCTGGAGTTGTCAGGGTAAACACATGGGACAAGTATGGACTTCTATCAGCAGAACTTCAGACTAATGGAACTTCAGAATATCAACCTAGCCTAGTGATAAATGACATAGACACACAAATGCGAAATCTCAATTGCTAAGGTAAAAAACAAGACCTGTGTAAAGGTTAATTTTTTACTACTTTTACTGCGGTGACTGTGAGACGGGAATAAACGTGTTCACATGAGCCAAAGTTGTAGGCCTATCTCTATATTTTCTTGGAAAACCGATACCCTATAGGCCTAACACATTCCGAAGCTCTCACATTCCGAAGTTCTTGATGTTACAGGAACGTCAAGCTCCTAAGTTTCAAGTTCTGGAAACTTCGTGTTCCGAAATTTCGAATGTGAAAATTACACAGAAAAATTTGCAAAAAAGGCTGTTTTGTGGTATTTTCACCATCTGGAATTTTTACCATCTGACATTTTTACCATCTGACATTTTTACCATCTGGCATTTTTTACCGATGGCATTTTTACCAATGGCATTTTCACCATCTGACATTTTTACCACTGGCATTTTCCCGATGGCATTTCTACCACTGGTATTTTTACCATCTGACATTTTTACCACTGGCATTTTTACCTTCTGGCTTTTTTACCAATGGTATTTTTACCTATGGCAATCTTACCAATGGCATTTTTACCGCACACCTGCACATGGGTCCTGGAAATTTAGGATTCTTGCCACTTCACTTTTTACCCATTTTTTGGCCTCACTAGGGCCTATTCACTTTTTATAAGGGAAAAATGATATAAATATAGAAAAAAATAGATATAAAATTTTTGGTTCGTTTTTAAATTATTGTAACTCATTCCAATAATGTTTTAATATGGTTCATAAAACGGATTCTGGGCACTGTTTTTTTGTGTCCATATAATGTGTGTCCCAAATGACTATCACTCACATCTTCTCAAATACGGCAAAACGCATAGGTTCATTTTTCTGTCATTCCATAGCCTACAGTATGACAACGAAACGTTGTTTCTGAATAAGCATAAATATCTGTATTTGCTGAGTTATTAGGATTTCCGTCGTCAATTTTACGACAGTTAGGGGTCTCGAAATTTTGAGCTGTGGGTTGAGCCATCAGTTTATACCCTGTAGATAGCCAATAGATTTTACTGAGGACATTGCCTACCTTGTGAACAAACTGGTCCAATATAATCTTAAGAAATTGCCACAATGAAAGTCTGAAACTGCGGGAAGCTAGCAGATGTTCTACTTTCCAAAGCAAATATATTATGATATAGATGCAATATTTTGCAATGATATATCTTGCCTTTGAAAATATAACCCATGGTCTTAATATCACCTAGCGGCATAGCTACTATTGTGGTAAAAAAATTCTTTATGATGTTGATCTACATCTTAGGCAAACCATTGGACTGGATGGCCTGCCCTGACCAATCACAGACACAACATCTAGGTCACTCACATCTCTGGATATTTCAACATGGACGACAGACACGTGACATTGATACAGTGCAATGTCAATGAGGCTGAACTAGATCTCAAGCACATCATTGGTCGAGAAAGTCATCCCGACCAATCTCATGCACGATATCTGGGTCTGTCATATACTGAACGGCCATCACGCTTTCCGTGAGTGAGCTGATACTGCTGTAAACTCGAAAGGCTGTATCTGCTCACTTGTAATGTAAGCAGCTACTGTGTTTGGTAATTTTGGCTGTGTATGTCCATGTATGTACACATGATACACACCCGGCTCCAGGCTAACTGTGATTATGTAATACGCGAGGACTCGCCACCTGACTGTGAACGAAATCTATTTAAATTGTAAATATACCAGGATTCAAGATATATATTTGTTCTTTTAATCTCGAACTATTCAAGATTAATATATTACAGACTTCCTTAGCGCCACTATTGATGAGATGATCAATTTTTAAGTCAGGATCGAACCGACTGTACAGAGACGGAAAGGCAGATGTGGTATGCCTGTGATCAGCTATCACCCGGATAGCTCATTGACCCAATGCTGGACTAGTGTTGGCCCAGTGGTTATTGTGAATCAATGCACGCGGTTATAAATTTATACAGAAACATAGAAGAGCCCGTTATGTATATAGGGTAAGTTGTCCTAATCTGAGCATGCTCCTAATATGAGCATAGCTGGAATTTCCATGAAATATAGTCACCAGGTGGTGTATTTTGCCTTTTTTTGCGAGGACAATGTCAAGGCTTCTAATTGAGATTAGTTTTATTCAGCATCAAATGTATCAGAACAAATCAAGTGACTTCAACTGAGGTTTTTTAAACGAGTTCAATTTCGTATAAGCTTTAAATGTATGGTGATTCTATAGAAGAACATATAAAGATGTCAAGTTTGTTTCATGTCATCAATCATAACCTTATTTTTCTGATATGTGGGCGAGAAAAAGAGTATCTATCTCGTGTTATTTGTATTGGTAAATTATAATAGCCATGCTCAAGTGTCCTATTATGAGCATAGCGGATGTTCCGATTATGAGCATATGCTCATGTTGGGAGCACCAATGTGCTCACATTAGGGGCATTCGTGGCAGTGAGTAAGGGTGCCCTACTACACACCATGATTTGTTTGTGTAAAATATAATAATAAACAATTACTTAAAATAAATAGTTCTGCATTAGCACATGGCATTTTTTTACGATAGTGGCATTGTTGAAGTAATAGCTAGGTTATCATTTACAAGTGTGCTCGTTTCAAAACTAGTCTACTGAATAGCATTTACAAGTGGGCCTTGTATTGTTTAACTTTCAGTTCTGGGGTTTCTCATTTAAAAATTTTATTTATATTTTAGTTGAGAATAAACAGTTTGTCTGTTTTTTTAAATCTAATTAAACTTCGATGCATGTAAATGATCAAAGACAGCGCCTTTTGTATTTTGTCGATTCAGGCACTTCAAGGAATTTCCCACTGAACCTACATAGTTTATTTTTATATCACCTATGTAAAATGCCTTTACCTATAGAATTTAAAAGTTCGTATAATTACAAAAAATCTTTTTTTGCGATGAGCAAGTCATTTTTAAATCTTCAGTCATGACAGGTAGACATGAGACGAAACGTCCATAACGTCATTATGATTAATCATATTGGGGGGGGGGGGGGGAGTTTCCAGAGGTCAATAAATTACTATGCTGTATCTTTCACGCCAATAACGTTAATATCGTTTACTGTTCCTCTTTCATTTTAACAAAATTAACAATGCCTTTGGAATTTAAGAGGTGTCTTGGGGTTCTTAATTTAGATAAAATATAAAATAATTTCATAGCCTTGCGGATTCAGTGGCGCACCCCAATGGATCCGAACTGGGTTATTCCACTGAATTAGCTAAGTGCACTATATTTGGACAAAGTTTATTTAACTGATCATTCCTTGGATACATCTATAATAATAATTTATGAAAAAGTTTTGGTATCGTGACGATATAGGGCTAATTAAGTTTAGGCCTACGCGTCTTACAGCAAGTTCCAGGCAGCCCCCCTCCAGGGCTGCTTTAGTGTTAGCAAGGAAGATAATCTGGTGAAATTGCCCATTAATTTGATCTTAAATCTCTACAATTGAGATGTAGATTCCCCTGAAGCCAATTATTTTCCTCACCGCAAATGACTGCGATTTTTATTTGCATACAGTATCTACATAAGCGAAGTAGACCAAGATCAGCAGGCATATTCCCTTATAATATAAAATAATAGAAAATACATGCACTACAAACTTTAGTATATCTGACATTATTTCCTAGGTATATGTGAGAATAAATAAATTAGTGAAATAGTTGCCAAATGTCACTTTTCGACAGTGGTCAGTAAACAATATTTAAAAAAACAGTGCAAATTTTATGATAAAAAATGAAACTGTATATGTACAGATGACGACGCGAGGGTGGGGTGGTTGGGCATCGTGAGTTATTAAGGTTGTTCTCCTTCACTCACCCATTTTGGGCATGCCTGGGGGGCTTACAACCATACATGCCAAGATATCCAGAGACGTGGGTTTTACTGTGAAATATATGGTGGAATGCCGACGCGTGTCGCTCAGCTCGGCTATCCTCACATCTTCTCAAATACGGCAAAACGCATAGGTTCATTTTTCTGTCATTCCATAGCCTACAGTATGACAACGAAACGTTGTTTCTGAATCAGCATAAATATCTGTATTTGCTGAGTTATTAGGATTTCCGTCGTCAATTTTACGACACTTAGGGGTTTCGAAATTTTGAGCTGTGGGTTGAGCCATCAGTTTATACCCTGTAGATAGCCAATAGATTTTACTGAGGACATTGCCTACCTTGTGAACAAACTAGTCCAATATAATCTTAAGAAATTGCCACAATGAAAGTCTGAAACTGCGGGAAGCTAGCAGATGTTCTACTTTCCAAAGCAAATATATTATGATATAGATGCAATATTTTGCAATGATATATCCAGCCTTTGAAAATATAACCCATGGTCTTAATATCACCTAGCGGCATAGCTACTATTGTGGTAAAAACATTTTTTATGATGTTGATCTACATCTTAGGCAAACCATTGGACGGGATGGCCTGCCCTGACCAATCACAGACACAACATCTAGGTCACTCACATCTCTGGATATTTCAACATGGACGACAGACACGTGACATTGATACAGTGCAATGTCAATTAGGCTGAACTAGATCTCAAGCACATCATTGGTCGAGAAAGTCATCCCGACCAATCTCATGCACGATATCTGGGTCTGTCATATACTGAACGGCCATCACGCTTTCCGTGAGTGAGCTGATACTGCTGTAAACTGAAAGGCTGTATCTGCTCACTTGTAATGTAAGCAGCTACTGTGTTTGTTAATTTTGGCTGTGTATGTCCATGTATGTACACATGATACACACCCGGCTCCAGGCTAACTGTGATTATGTAATACGCGAGGACTCGCCACCTGACTGTGAACGAAATCTATTTAAATTGTAAATATACCAGGATTCAAGATATATATTTGTTCTTTTAATCTCGAACTATTCAAGATTAATATATTACAGACTTCCTTAGCGCCACTATTGATGAGATGATCAATTTTTAAGTCAGGATCGAACCGACTGTACAGAGACGGAAAGGCAGATGTGGTATGCCTGTGATCAGCTATCACCCGGATAGCTCATTGACCCAATGCTGGACTAGTGTTGGCCCAGTGGTTATTGTGAATCAATGCACGCGGTTATAAATTTATACAGAAACATAGAAGAGCCCGTTATGTATATAGGGTAAGTTGTCCTAATCTGAGCATGCTCCTAATATGAGCATAGCTGGAATTTCCATGAAATATAGTCACCAGGTGGTGTATTTTGCCTTTTTTTGCGAGGACAATGTCAAGGCTTCTAATTGAGATTAGTTTTATTCAGCATCAAATGTATCAGAACAAATCAAGTGACTTCAACTGAGGTTTTTTAAACGAGTTCAATTTCGTATAAGCTTTAAATGTATGGTGATTCTATAGAAGAACATATAAAGATGTCAAGTTTGTTTCATGTCATCAATCATAACCTTATTTTTCTGATATGTGGGCGAGAAAAAGAGTATCTATCTCGTGTTATTTGTATTGGTAAATTATAATAGCCATGCTCAAGTGTCCTATTATGAGCATAGCGGATGTTCCGATTATGAGCATATGCTCATGTTGGGAGCACCAATGTGCTCACATTAGGGGCATTCGTGGCAGTGAGTAAGGGTGCCCTACTACACACCATGATTTGTTTGTGTAAAATATAATAATAAACAATTACTTAAAATAAATAGTTCTGCATTAGCACATGGCATTTTTTTACGATAGTGGCATTGTTGAAGTAATAGCTAGGTTATCATTTACAAGTGTGCTCGTTTCAAAACTAGTCTACTGAATAGCATTTACAAGTGGGCCTTGTATTGTTTAACTTTCAGTTCTGGGGTTTCTCATTTAAAAATTTTATTTATATTTTAGTTGAGAATAAACAGTTTGTCTGTTTTTTTAAATCTAATTAAACTTCGATGCATGTAAATGATCAAAGACAGCGCCTTTTGTATTTTGTCGATTCAGGCACTTCAAGGAATTTCCCACTGAACCTACATAGTTTATTTTTATATCACCTATGTAAAATGCCTTTACCTATAGAATTTAAAAGTTCGTATAATTACAAAAAATCTTTTTTTGCGATGAGCAAGTCATTTTTAAATCTTCAGTCATGACAGGTAGACATGAGACGAAACGTCCATAACGTCATTATGATTAATCATATTGGGGGGGGGGGGGAGTTTCCAGAGGTCAATAAATTACTATGCTGTATCTTTCACGCCAATAACGTTAATATCGTTTACTGTTCCTCTTTCATTTTAACAAAATTAACAATGCCTTTGGAATTTAAGAGGTGTCTTGGGGTTCTTAATTTAGATAAAATATAAAATAATTTCATAGCCTTGCGGATTCAGTGGCGCACCCCAATGGATCCGAACTGGGTTATTCCACTGAATTAGCTAAGTGCACTATATTTGGACAAAGTTTATTTAACTGATCATTCCTTGGATACATCTATAATAATAATTTATGAAAAAGTTTTGGTATCGTGACGATATAGGGCTAATTAAGTTTAGGCCTACGCGTTTTACAGCAAGTTCCAGGCAGCCCCCCTCCAGGGCTGCTTTAGTGTTAGCAAGGAAGATAATCTGGTGAAATTGCCCATTAATTTGATCTTAAATCTCTACAATTGAGATGTAGATTCCCCTGAAGCCAATTATTTTCCTCACCGCAAATGACTGCGATTTTTATTTGCATACAGTATCTACATAAGCGAAGTAGACCAAGATCAGCAGGCATATTCCCTTATAATATAAAATAATAGAAAATACATGCACTACAAACTTTAGTATATCTGACATTATTTCCTAGGTATATGTGAGAATAAATAAATTAGTGAAATAGTTGCCAAATGTCACTTTTCGACAGTGGTCAGTAAACAATATTTAAAAAAACAGTGCAAATTTTATGATAAAAAATGAAACTGTATATGTACAGATGACGACGCGAGGGTGGGGTGGTTGGGCATCGTGAGTTATTAAGGTTGTTCTCCTTCACTCACCCATTTTGGGCATGCCTGGGGGGCTTACAACCATACATGCCAAGATATCCAGAGACGTGGGTTTTACTGTGAAATATATGGTGGAATGCCGACGCGTGTCGCTCAGCTCGGCTATCCTCACATCTTCTCAAATACGGCAAAACGCATAGGTTCATTTTTCTGTCATTCCATAGCCTACAGTATGACAACGAAACGTTGTTTCTGAATCAGCATAAATATCTGTATTTGCTGAGTTATTAGGATTTCCGTCGTCAATTTTACGACACTTAGGGGTTTCGAAATTTTGAGCTGTGGGTTGAGCCATCAGTTTATACCCTGTAGATAGCCAATAGATTTTACTGAGGACATTGCCTACCTTGTGAACAAACTAGTCCAATATAATCTTAAGAAATTGCCACAATGAAAGTCTGAAACTGCGGGAAGCTAGCAGATGTTCTACTTTCCAAAGCAAATATATTATGATATAGATGCAATATTTTGCAATGATATATCCAGCCTTTGAAAATATAACCCATGGTCTTAATATCACCTAGCGGCATAGCTACTATTGTGGTAAAAACATTTTTTATGATGTTGATCTACATCTTAGGCAAACCATTGGACGGGATGGCCTGCCCTGACCAATCACAGACACAACATCTAGGTCACTCACATCTCTGGATATTTCAACATGGACGACAGACACGTGACATTGATACAGTGCAATGTCAATTAGGCTGAACTAGATCTCAAGCACATCATTGGTCGAGAAAGTCATCCCGACCAATCTCATGCACGATATCTGGGTCTGTCATATACTGAACGGCCATCACGCTTTCCGTGAGTGAGCTGATACTGCTGTAAACTGAAAGGCTGTATCTGCTCACTTGTAATGTAAGCAGCTACTGTGTTTGTTAATTTTGGCTGTGTATGTCCATGTATGTACACATGATACACACCCGGCTCCAGGCTAACTGTGATTATGTAATACGCGAGGACTCGCCACCTGACTGTGAACGAAATCTATGTAAATTGTAAATATACCAGGATTCAAGATATATATTTGTTCTTTTAATCTTAAACTATTCAAGATTAATATATTACAGACTTCCTTAGCGCCACTATTGATGAAATGATCAATTTTTAAGTCAGGATCGAACCAACTGTACAGAGACGGAAAGGCAGATGTGGTATGCCTGTGATCAGCTATCACCCGGATAGCTCATTGACCCAATGCTGGACTAGTGTTGGCCCAGTGGTTATTGTGAATCAATGCACGCGGTTATAAATTTATACAGAAACATAGAAGAGCCCGTTATGTATATAGGGTAAGTTGTCCTAATATGAGCATGCTCCTAATATGAGCATAGCTGGAATTTCCATGAAATATAGTCACCAGGTAGTGTATTTTGCCTTTTTTTGCGAGGACAATGTCAAGGCTTCTAATTGAGATTAGTTTTATTCAGCATCAAATGTATCAGAACAAATCAAGTGACTTCAACTGAGGTTTTTTAAACGAGTTCAATTTCGTATAAGCTTTAAATGTATGTTGATTCTATAGAAGAACATATAAAGATGTCAAGTTTGTTTCATGTCATCAATCATAACCTTATTTTTCTGAAATGTGGGCGAGAAAAAGAGAATCTATCTCGTGTTATTTGTATTGGTAAATTATAATAGCCATGCTCAAGTGTCCTATTATGAGCATAGCGGATGTTCCGATTATGAGCATATGCTCATGTTGGGAGCACCAATGTGCTCACATTAGGGGCATTCGTGGCAGTGAGTAAGGGTGTCCTACTACACACCATGATTTGTTTGTGTAAAATATAATAATAAACAATTACTTAAAATAAATAGTTCTGCATTAGCACATGGCATTTTTTACGATAGTGGCATTGTTGAAGTAATAGCTAGGTTATCATTTACAAGTGTGCTCGTTTCAAAACTAGTCTACTGAATAGCATTTACAAGTGGGCCTTGTATTGTTTAACTTTCAGTTCTGGGGTTTCACATTTAATAATTTTATTTATATTTTAGTTGAGAATAAACAGTTTGTCTGTTTTTTTAAATCTAATTAAACTTCGATGCATGTAAATGATCAAAGACAGCGCCTTTTGTATTTTTGTCGATTCAGGCACTTCAAGGAATTTCCCACTGAACCTACATAATTTATTTTTATATCACCTATGTAAAATGCCTTTACCTATAGAATTTAAAAGTCCGTATAATTACAAAAAATCTTTTTTTGCGATGAGCAAGTCATTTTTAAATCTTCAGTCATGACAGGTAGACATGAGACGAAACGTCCATAACGTCATTATGATTAATCATATTGGGGGGGGGGGGGAGTTTCCAGAGGTCGATAAATTACTATGCTGTATCTTTCACGCCAATAACGTTAATATCGTTTACTGTTCCTCTTTCATTTTAACAAAATTAACAATGCCTTTGGAATTTAAGAGGTGTCTTGGGGTTCTTAATTTAGATAAAATATAAAATAATTTCATAGCCTTGCGGATTCAGTGGCGCACCCCAATGGATCCGAACTGGGTTATTCCACTGAATTAGCTAAGTGCACTATATTTGGACAAAGTTTATTTAACTGATCATTCCTTGGATACATCTATAATAATAATTTATGAAAAAGTTTTGGTATCGTGACGATATAGGGCTAATTAAGTTTAGGCCTACGCGTTTTACAGCAAGTTCCAGGCAGCCCCCCTCCAGGGCTGCTTTAGTGTTAGCAAGGAAGATAATCTGGTGAAATTGCCCATTAATTTGATCTTAAATCTCTACAATTGAGATGTAGATTCCCCTGAAGCCAATTATTTTCCTCACCGCAAATGACTGCGATTTTTATTTGCATACAGTATCTACATAAGCGAAGTAGACCAAGATCAGCAGGCATATTCCCTTATAATATAAAATAATAGAAAATACATGCACTACAAACTTTAGTATATCTGACATTATTTCCTAGGTATATGTGAGAATAAATAAATTAGTGAAATAGTTGCCAAATGTCACTTTTCGACAGTGGTCAGTAAACAATATTTAAAAAAAACAGTGCAAATTTTATGATAAAAAATGAAACTGTATATGTACAGATGACGACGCGAGGGTGGGGTGGTTGGGCATCGTGAGTTATTAAGGTTGTTTTCCTTCACTCACCCATTTTGGGCATGCCTGGGGGGCTTACAACCATACATGCCAAGATATCCAGAGACGTGGGTTTTACTGTGAAATATATGGTGGAATGCCGACGCGTGTCGCTCAGCTCGGCTATCCTCTGGTCGCATAGTCCTCAGAGTAACACAAGTTGCAATGAGGGGTAATTCATGCATTCATCCAATTGACCTAATTTCAAACACTCTATTGCCGGTGGTGAAAAATGGTATTGAAATAGTCGGTACTTCCATAAAATGAAAAGTACTAGTACTAACAACTATTCTAGGTCCCCCACAAGTGTATTTTGTATCTTTCATTCGCCACTCTATTTATACCAATTCGAACATAATAATTTTTTTGAAAACATAGATCTTGAAAAATCTTGTGCGTGGAACGAGTTTTATATTTGAGAAAAGTTATACAATAAATCAGGGACAAAATATAGCACACTGCACCTAATATGAGCATAGGGGATCCTTTATGAGCAGACCTGCTCAAATTTGAAACACCTATAAATGTATTCACAAATAAATAACAGTCTTTGATTCTTCAAGTGTTTTTAAATAATCATTGAGCCAGCATATAGAAAAATGTTATATTCGTGTAATGATTGAAATATTCTTTAAAATTATCTTCGTACAAAACATTTAGCTCCATTCTGATGACCGTGACAGCCAAAACAGTGTCATGTTAAATAGACAATGTTCCTAATATGAGCATGGTAGTTCCTTTATGAGCATGCCTGCTCATTAAAGGTACTGGCCATGCTCATCTTATGAACAGATGTTCCTATTATGAGCAGGATTGCAAAAAAATTAAAACTTCCTCAAAATAAAAAAATGTCGTTATCAAAAAGGCGAAAATATATATTTTGATAGAAAAATCATACATATGTATATTTTATTAGGTTCAGTTGTCATTGACATACTATTAACGCTCACAGGACAGTGTTCTCATACTATGCTCATAATAGGCACTTCTCTTAACTTTTAGTAGTATGGTGAAATATTCAATATAATTGTCATTATTTTAACGTTCATGGTCATATAATTTAAAATCAGGGCTCCCGCTGGCGCTCGCAAAATTCGCAAATTGCGAGTATTTTATGCTATTTGCTTCACAAATAAGTGTTTAGCGAATGTTTTTGCGAATCTATATTCCCGTCGTCTTGACGATAGCGATACACGCTGTTACAAACTACCGATAGCTGACTGATCAGTCAACCGACGCCACGACGCCTAGTGCTACCTACGGTGCCATCCAAAGCCAAACAGTGGCAACTGCTTACTGAAGGTAGGCTATGTTCACTGCTGTTTGCCGAAATTTGATGGCAGTTTGACCTGAGTTTCCGCTCGGGGAGTCTGGATTGAAATGAAACGATTAGATCTAACTGCTTTCACAACGACTGGAGTAGTTTAGCCAATTGTTGTTTTAAAGCTGGATCAGCGTAACAGAGTGAGACGCAACAGCCAACGGACCACGGTCTGTCACACTGGCCCAACATAGAAGCGGGGCTCAACGTCTCGTGTTTGCTGGTATAAGTAGGCATTATATGTGATATAGGCCCAGTGTGTCAGAATCTTCGACGATGCCCACTGGTTAGGCAATGAACATGATAAATGCCTGTGATGCGTGCTTATTGGGATATGTAGGGTGTAACATATGTGACGTGCCACATCGGCACCCGACCTATGTCAGAGCTTTAGATTTTGAGTTATGGCCATGTTTTGTTGAAATAATTATTTTTGCTAATTTTCCTTTCTTAACGCTGATCGGAAATACAAATTAAATGAATCGGGCTTTAGGCCACCTCTGTGCACATATAGGCTAAACTGGGCCAGGAAAACCTCCTGAGGATGGTGAGATGATTGAGATGACACTGTCCTCCAGGCACAGGATTCGAAATTCGAGCCCTGGCGGTCTGAGGCCGAGCACGCTACCTCTCGGTCACGGAGGCTCCCCACAAGACTGACTTTCACACGGGGATGGGGAAGAAACATTTTTTTGTTTCTTTCAAACCGCCGAGACCGGGAACCGAACCCCGAGCTCTAACCACTACCCTAGGGCCCCCTCCCGATCGGAAATACAACTTCAATGCAATAGAGGTACAAAATATTGAAGATCCCTAGTTTTATTTCTTATATAAAAAATAGTTAGTTTGAACTATTTTTCTCAACATTTTGCGATATTTAGGGCTTAAGTTTCCAAATCTTGTTTTATCGATGATTTCTTAAATAATTGAGATATATTTATAATTTTTGGTGCATTTGAAACCCGAGGGCTGGCTCTTTAAACGCAACTTACTGGCTCATTTTTTTATATATATCGTGCGACATAGGACTGTTTTTTATATGGCACGTCACATATAATAATATTCCAAGTAAACTGTCACAGTGATGCAGATCTTGTGTAGGCATACATGTATGATGTGTTGGTTGGAGGCTGGACTGACGTCCCAGATGCCTGTAGACCATATATATAACATTAAACAAGCACTTGGCCTCAACCACAACATCAGGCTACATGTATTAACAGTGATTAACAGATTATATCTTTATGTCTTTATTGTAAGTATTGAATAACAGCGGAGCAAATGAAACTCATATTATTTCGGCGATTGTCACTATGCCGGTCCGCGATATAAGCAGTGAAGAAATAGAGCCATGACAGTGAATCAGATCACGCAGGGACCGATCGCATGTCTCAGACATGGGGACGAAAATTTTCATAACAGAAGGTTTGTTGTTTGTAATGTTCAGCTTATTTTGGCGTCCATTACCCCCCCCCCCCCCCCGCCCTCCCCAGTAAAAATATAGCCATGAATGAAGGTCGGAATAGTTTATTGGAGTGTGTTCAACCATTTCAGGCCTACAGGTCTGGTAGTTCTCCTACGGATAATATAATACATGTATCAGTGATAATCATAATATCTGATCACACGATTTATTAAAAAAAACATCATATTTGTGGCTCAAAAGTTATTACGCGATTTCTAAAGCTCACAAAAAGCTCATATTTGTATTCCTGACACAAATCATTGTCATATCGACAGGTCTGATCGACAAGCGTGCTCAAACTCTGATTGGTCAACATCTCCCTCTTATCTCATTCGTCTGAAGGTACGGCCCCACCGGACGCCGCGCCGCGCTGCGTTGCGCTGCGCCGCGCCGCGCTGCACGTTAAAAAATTATAAACTGTACTGTTTATCATATCAGGGGCTACACTGCAAGCTGCGCCGCGCTGCGCCTCACTGCGCTGCGCCGCGATGCGCCGGGAAATGAAACCTGGGAAGAGTTTATCTTTCACGGCGCCGCGTTGTTTTGGCGTTGCTCTGTGGCCAATCACAATAGCCAGAAGATTTACGTGTCGCAAAAAAAACCTCCATGCATAATCAGCATAAAAAAACAGGATTTTCACGCGCCGCGCTGCTCTTGGTGGGGCCACGTTTGTTGAATTTTGCGGTGCGGCGCGGCGTTTGGTGGGGCCGTAGCTTTATAGCATCTCATGCTGACGGTGTTATTTCACGAGAGGTAGACAAGGACACCTGTACCCTCCTCCAATTAATCGCTGCGCATAACATGTATGGATTCGCTTACACATCCTCACTTTGATCGTGAATCTGGAATTCCGCGATTTGACTAATTTAGCTTCTCTACTGCATGTACCTTTTTTTTATATCAGCCAAATTTAACCAATTCACATTTTTATTATTTGCAAATTATTTATGTAACGTTGTGACATTTCTCCTGTAAATACCGTTATGCTATAAACTATTACCGTACGTATCCCTTCAAGCTATTTCCATATCCCGTGTACATCTCCAGTCATATGGACCTAGTGGTAGACCCCTATGTTATCTTGGTAATGCCTTTTAATTTTTATTTTAAGTTAGTCATTTATATTATCAAAATACCCAGTTTTTATTATGACAATGCCACTTACCATGATTTTAGTTGTCTATGTCATACCATGTATATTGTCATATGATTTTAACAAATTAACAATCTTGTATATACATGTACTAGGCCCTACATATATCTCTTTCATTTGTGTGACAAATAAGTCAATAAAATATCTGTCTGTCTGTCTGTCTGTCTGGTATTACTGGATCAAATCAGGCCAGTTCGTATGACACATCGCCATATAACTTGAATCACCATTATATCGTCCAATGTAATAATGAATAAAAACTGTACCGGTATGCGTTTTTGTGGTCTGTGAGTATTTCCAGTAATTGTGTTAAATTTGTGGCCATTTTGGGTCACTACCATCGGCCATGGAGTGTTGGGATTACTTATACAGTATTTTAATTTACTGTTATCATGTGAAGTAACAAAAAAAACATCCCGCTCTTGTGCATCTAATTATTTTTAGCAAGTTTTTTTTAAATCTAAAACACTTATTGGCGGAAAGTATATTTGTTTTGATTACAATTTTACATGGCCCATTGCTTAATATAAATAGCAACTTCAGTCTAATGCAAAAAAAATACTCTCAATAATGTTCAGAACCGCAGGGTTCTTGTTTACACTATAAACTGCAATTCTCGATGTTCGGCCCATAAGAACAGGCGCTTCGCCGTCCGTTCGATTCGTTTTTCAACCCATGCGCACCCTCAGTGGTGTCTCTCAAATCAGCATAATATACAGTTTTATCCGAAAAAGACTATTCTAGGTAATTCTGCTTTCAGTTTTGTATGCGAAATCAACCAAGCTCTACTTTTTTTGGCCTAAATA
This sequence comes from Flabesymbios commensalis, assembly GCA_964017125.1. Taxonomy (NCBI): domain Eukaryota; kingdom Metazoa; phylum Annelida; class Polychaeta; order Terebellida; family Flabelligeridae; genus Flabesymbios; species Flabesymbios commensalis. Next base: position 70,662,775 of record OZ024905.1, on the reverse strand, counting down.
ATAAAAATTAACTGGACGCGCTAAATCATCATAGTGATAGAAATAACATTTTTAACCATCAGATAGAGGCATTAAAATAAATATATATATCATCGGACCTATCCGTTGCTTTGTGCAATAACTCACCGATTTGGTTGGTTTCATCTTCTTCCAAATACAACGTAAAATACCAGTCAGTATTAGGCCTGACACGTTACGTAATTCTGTATCTCAAAATAGGGCTAGTATTTTCTTCTCTGTTGATCTTTATATATCGCATTGAACGTTACGTAAACGCCAGTAGAAGCTGGTTGTTTGAACAATACGGGGAGATTGAAGAACTGTCCCCATGTTGTAATAACTTATATTGGTGAATATAGGTAGATCTATATGATGTAGCTGAAACGTTCTGGCGTGTGTATAAGTAATGGAATAAATAATAATCACACGGTGAATGTGCGTGCCAACACGAATAATTTAACGGGTTATGAAACTATAAGCCGTAACGAACTACCTTCTCCCGTCTAAAATGGAAAATAATAGTCTGCACTTTGCAGATATTTCGATAAACAGTTCTTTTGGCGCGGCTCTAACATGTATCCTATCAAGTGGTCATACTTTACAAGTAATTGTGCAGGCAAATTTCATGAAATAACGATATAAGACCTCCCCGTTAAACCCCGCAGGGAACGCAATTATAACGCTTATTCAATAGGAAAATTGCACTAATATTTCGTGTCACACTTACGTAGATACCGGTACCTAATGACATGGTCGTGTACTTTACTACCTACAATGATTACCTCATTTTTTTTATAAGTTTATGTTGTCATGGCTTGTTAGTTCAGGTAATCATTACGAGAATTAAATGGCCTACGTCAACTTGCCTATCTATATACATTTGATTGCTTGCAGTCACCAGCGTTGTGTATTTTTTACGCATTTTCGTGGATTTTGGAATTACCTTTTCCATACTCGTAAAATTATTATGAAATTGGAAACTCGTCATGGAAAGTGGTTGAATTATTGCTCATATAGTAGGCCTATATAGTCCATGAGCATTAGGTATGATTTGGCCCCAACCCGGATGAAAGTAGGGCCTACAACTAAGTTGAATTTTTCAGAATACGTCCGTAATATTATCACCTGTCCGTAGTTTTGTCAGTAACAGAAAATTGGAAACACGAAAATTAGGAAAGCTTTCACGCCATTAACAATAATCATACTACAACATTCCCACTTGAGTTTTTGTTCACATTATAGTGATAACCAATCTTCTCTCCTGCATTATCTCTATTTTAAACCTGCAATATTTTTTAAAATTTTAAGTACAAAATATATTTCCCTCAACTCAATCTCTCACACCCAAAATAGTCCAGGGAAGTTAGTCTTTAAAGCACTGTGAGTGTAACCTGGAACAAATTCGTAACAAGTTGAAAATTTCATGTAAGTGTGTTAAGTAGGCCTATCGCAAGCATCATGTCAAATAGTGCAAGAGCATTAGGGAAAAAAACACAGGAACCTGTAATAAAATTGCAGAAAGCTGATTTTTTCAGGAATGATACCTGGACATCTCCCCAGACGAATTCCGAAGATGCCCCAAAAATCCCCCTTGTGCATTTTTTTTAATTCAAGATGGCCGCCACCATGTAACGCCATTTTCGAAAAACAGGGGTATACCCTAATTCTTCACCTTTGTAGTTAGGAAAAAAATATTTTGGTGTCTCTACTTATGTTTTATGGCACAAAGAGTTGATACAGATGATCAGGAATGATATCAGCACTTTTCTCAATACCAAAAATTCAAGATGGCCGCCATATTGTTCTGATTATGTTAAGCGATCTTGAATTTATAAACATAAATCCCACATAGTCTAGTAATTAATTAAAAATAACACCAGGTAACGCCATTTAAAAAAAAAGGGCTATACCCCAATCCCCCACTTTTGAAGTTAAAACAATGATTTTCGTGTTTCTACCTATGTTTTAAAGTACAAGGAGGTTATCCAGATGATCAGAGATAATATTAGTACTTTTCTTAATACCACAAATTCAAGATGGCCGCCATAATATTTTGTTAAGCGATCTCTTAAAAAAACCGAAAATATGCGATAACTATCTCGTTGTTGAAACTAAAATGTATTTTTTAGCCGAGCCCATGGAGTCTGGGACTTATTTAGATGACCATATTTTATTATATTGTGTTTATCGACATGAATCCCACATGGTAGTTATAGTTAATTCTACCAAGGTAGGTGACGCTTTGGAGTGTTTTCGAACTGCTTTCCCACTAGAAATGTAGATTGAGATTTGTCAAGTTAACAAATTAATCTCAGGTAAATAATGAAATTATTGCGTTTCAATCATCCGAGCTGTCACAGTTTCTACATGTTTGGCCAATACAAAAAGAGCACATCGTTGTACAATATAGTCTAGATTTGTGAGATCCCCCCCCCCCCTTGAACAAGCCACTCTGCACCCGCAACTCACTCTTTTTAGAACTCTTTCTGGGGCGACTGCTCTTTCAGTTTGCGTTGGTTACAAACGACCATGATATAAAATCCGTTGCCAGACTGTAGATTCCACACCCTCCTGTACAGCAAAATATGCTCTGTATCATAATGGAGTTTAAACACGAGGCATTCATCCAATGCTGTTTAAATATGGGCTGACCGTCTTCGACGCTGGCACAAAAATTAAACAGAATTGGATTAATGCCCTGTGTTGGCTGGGGCAGTAGGTGACGTTGAAGGGAGGCTTTCTAGCAAAAATCAATTACAAGATAAGGACTTGCGCCTCACACGTTACATGTACATGACATCTTTGATAATCGTCCTGTAACAATGCTCTTTTAAATACTTACTTTTGTCCTTGATCTGCGAATGTCAATATGTTTAATATCATGAAATATATCATTTAAATATCAAGATATTACATTTTGAATATTAGGATATATATATTTCGTAATGAAGTTATGGCATTGTATGGTGTTGTAATGAGATGATTTTACATCGGAATATCGGAATATGACATTAAATTAATTGATGTCACAGTTTATCGTCAGGATATGATCTCTCTATGTCACGATAATATGAGGACAAGAAAAATTAACGTCATGATATGGTTTTGTAATGTCCAAATATTGCTCTTTATTATAGTAAAATGACGTTATGATGTCTGGATACAGCTTTATAAATGCAGGATATGGTGGTTAAGCATCACGGTATGGTATTAAAGGGACAGGATCTTTTAGTGTATTGTCACGATATTAAATATCATGATATAGCATATTAACATCACAATATGACATTTCAGTGTAAGAGGAAATGAAAGTAAAAGAGAGCAAGGCCACATGCTGTTCAAAGAGCATGTGTCCTCACGCTATCTAATTACTTTCCATTTTATTGAATCTTCCGAAGTGCTTTTGTTTTTGGCAGTTTTGGAGTACCGGTATTTGAGCAATGTAGAGGCCTTTACTTACTGAATTATATTGCGATATATATGTTGAACTGACATGTGCCAGCCTGATATTGGAATGTTCTATGTCGATTCTGTATTACCATATGGTAACGTGCGTCTGTCAATATAATGTTATTGAAATGTTATACCTTGACATGACAATATAATATCCTGACATTAAAATGCCATATCCAGACTTCAAAGGGACAAAGCCTGACATTCTATGGTCACATTAAAATGTTGTAGTGTCATATTCAGTCCTTATAATGTCACATTAGAATGCCGCCAAGCCCGCCATATCTTGATTTGATAATGTCATATCCTATCATAAAAAATTGAATATCTTGACATTCAAATCTTATTGTGTGATATAAAAGGACTAAATTTGGACATTATAATATCATGACGTTAAAGTGTCATATTCTGATAAATTACAATCCAATATCCTGGCATAAATATGCCAGATCCTGACCTCGAACTGTTTATTATACAATATTCGATATTAAATAGCATGTTTGTCATTATAATGACACACCATCACATTACAATGCTATATTGTGACCTCAATGTGTTTCAGCAATGTATAAAGTCACATCATAATATTCAAGTACCATATCCTAATATTCAAATGTCATATCCTGACATTAAAATGTCATAGTGATGTTAAAATGATATATCACGAAATTGTAATGCATTTCGTGATAATATGATGTATATCTTTTCGTTTTAATACAGCAACGTGATGTTTAGCCACTATATACTGCCTTTATAAAGCTGTATTGAGCCATCATAACGTGATTTTGCTATATTAAACACCAATGTTTGGACATTATATTACATATCATGATATTAAAGTGTCATATCCTGATATCATATTCATATATCCTGACATAAAACTATCATATCCTGACGTTAAACGTGTTCAATCTGGTGTAATATTGTACTTAGCTCTGTTATTATGTACATTCACAATAATAATCACAACTAATACTTAACCAAAATCGAAAAACATTTTATATAATCCTACTATATAAAATACCTACATTGGAATTAGTCGCTGTGTTTGAAACTGGAATTTCTTACGCTATCTCAAGCTTCAAATGAATGAAAAATACCCTTATATTTAAAGATGAGAGATGTTAGAATTTTTAATCAATGATTTCTGACATATGATATTTTGTAAATTTGATCAATCTATATCTATATTCCCATATGAAAAAGCAGTTGGACATCGCTTAATCGTGGCATCTGCGCTAAAAGAGCTAACCAATATGGCAGCCATGTTGGATTTTGTGTTGATAAGCACATTCTATTTTAAAAATTGGTGATGGAAATATATTCTAGATTCCATGGCCCTGAAAAAAAAGTTTCAACAACATGATGATTATGGCATGTACGTGATTTTCTGAGGGGGGGGGGGACGCTTCACATAATGGTCGCCATCTTGGATTTGTGGAGATAAGAAAAGGAATGATATCATTTCTGATCCTGTTGATGAGCTTTTTCTGTAGAGGCACCAAAATATTTTTTTTTAACTGCACAAGTGAGGAATTGTGGTATATTCCTGTTTTTTTTTGGAAAAATGACGTTATATGGTGTTACATAACATTAAACTACCGGTATGTGGGATTTATGTTGATAAATTCAATATAATAAAATATTGGTGATCTAAATAAGTCCTAGACTCCATGGGTTTAGACAAAACATACATTTTAGGCTCAACAACGAGATAGTTACCTCATATTTTCGTTTTTTTAATTAAGAGATCGCTCAACATACTCAGTATATCAATATGGCGGCCATCTTGGATTTTTGGTATTGAGAAAAGTACTGATATCATTTCAGATCATCTGGATGAACTCTTTGTGTCCTCAAACATAAATAGAGACACCTAAATATTTTTTCGAACTGCAAAAGTGAGGAATTATGGTATACCCCTGTTTTTTTCGAAAATGGCGTTACATGGTGGCGGCCATCTTGAATTAAAAAAAATGCACAAGGGGGATTTTTGGGGCATCTCCGGAATTCGTCTGGGGAGATGTCCATGTATCATTCCTGAAAAAATCAGCTTTCTGCAATTTTATTCCAGTTTCAACCCTAATGCTCTTGCACTAAAAAGTCCTAAGGTGTCCAGGTGGTGGATGTGTCCTAGATTTAGGTCAAAGAGGTCAAACGACTAAAAATCATATAATAGTAGGTTCCAAAACCATAACCTCTTTGACCAACCTTTGGCAGCAAGTGGGGTTTGACGATTTTTTTCAGTTGGCTTGAACGTGGGCGGGATTTTGTAGACCGTAAAATAAAAAATGGCCGCCATCGATCACAGTGATAAGCAAGTATTCACCTATATCATACACTAGTATGTTAATCAGTTTATATATTTTCAAATATGCGTGTCGCTTTTGGCTAAAAGTCGCAAAAATCCAAGATGGCCGCCAGTGGCCTTTTAAACTAATATATTTTAACCAATAATACCATAATCAATTGTGATATGTCTTTTCTAACTAATGTTGGGGCGTGGAGCTCATGTCTGAACCTCAAATTATATTTTTAAACTTATTTGATCTTCGAACATCACATGAAGGTCAAAACATGATCAGCATTGCTGTTATAGTGATTTTTTTGTACTTGTGGTCAAATAGTGACAAAAAATGACAAATAATGTCATTCTAAGCATCGATGTCCTTACAGTATTTATTATGTGATCTTCAACACCATATCAAGGTAAATAATGACCAGTAGGCTAGTTGTCACTTAGAAAATACAACTTTTTTATAACTGATAAGTTGTCTAATAGATACATGTGATTTGTCGTTTATAACTAACTGTGGGGCTCTTAATCAATTTCTGGTATAAATAATGTTATTGTAGACAAAAAAAATCTATTACATAAATCTCCACATGAAGGCCAGAAATGACCACCAGTGGTCATCGTGAAAATACCACTTTTTCACACGTGACCGAATATCCATATGTGATATGTCGTTTCTAACTAGCTATGTGGCGCTGCATACTTTTCCTGTATCAGAAATGTCATTCTAGGCATCAGTTATCCGATAAAAAAAAGCTGCGATGTGTCATTGGTGACAGTGAATCCATGTGTGCGTATAAAAATACTTTGTAATTTGCACGTTTTTTATTTTATACATCTCAAATATTAAAATGAAATGTAGAAAGAATTACAGCTGGTAAATAATATATCCATCAATAACTGCGGTGGTTACCGGACAACCGGAGATTAAGGGTTACTGGTCACAGAGTAGATTCAAACTGGATTATGGCTGTATTGCATGTGGATGGGCGAGACGATTGTACCTGGGGATACTGGATCCGATCATCAGTCAAGGTTGGCTGTCATGCTCAGGGTCGTTTCAGACATTGCCTGTCGCCGGTTGAAGCTGAGCCTGCAATACTTTATTAAATTTAAAGCTAGTCTGATGATGAATGCATTCAACAGCCAGGCATACTTCTCAACCTGAACTCAGAAAGGGAGACACTGGCATGGCATTGCCCGATCTCTGTTATTCGTATTGTCAATAGATAGACATGTTAGAGTTGGCGACAAAATGATGCCTTGTAAAACACTTTTCTCCCGCAACTTTAGTGAATTGTAAGTGTTATCTCATCTGACTTCAAATGTTATACCTTTTTAAATTTATTAAAAATAAAGGTGGTGTACCTATGTCATTAACGTGTTTTGTGTTACTTCCAGGTAGCGTCATAAGCCTTTTGTGGATCAAAACAATAGAGGTGGTGTACCCCTTAGACATGAACGTGTTTTATGATCTTATGCTTCCAGATGGTGTCATATGCCTACTTTGGATCATAACATATTTCCGCCATATGTTGATTTTTTTAAAAACCTTAACTGGTATACACCTCTGACCTAACCTAACTTTTACTTTTTTAAAACCTAGCACTGTGTGGAGTGCAGATTTGTTTATATTCAACTTGTTTTTTACTTGCATATGTTGCCTCCACATTGACTTCTTTTTGTCTATTATCAGTACAGGGGTGGATCCAAGGCGGATTAACGGCAGGTCACCAAAATATATAAAATAGCACAATAAGTGTACAGGACTAAAAAAGAAGGGCACAATAAGTACCTGGGCTAGAAAATGACATAATAAGTGGACTGGGCTACATCAAGGGGGGGGGGGGCACGTGACCCCTTGGATCCGCCCCTAATTATACTACACAAGCGTTCGCTGAAAGCACACGCAGTTGAATAAATGTTGGTTTATTGCTGTCCCTGCGTCGCAACTCAACGGGTCCTGCAAACATGATACGGGACACGTTGCACGCCTCTGAAGGAGCGAGCACATTGGGGGCAACAGGTTATATCTATTATAGATTTATTAAACAAAATACTTTTGGCTTTATATTTCCAAGATTTTTTATTTTCCATATTGCAGCTTTTTAAAAATTATAACTGATGCCTATTCTGTGCTACAAAGGTGATGAAAAACGACAAATCAAGTAGATATTGGACCACTTATCTAAAAGTTGTATTTCCACTGTGACATTTTTACCTTGATATGCTTGAAGGTCACAAAATAAGACTTTTAATGTCAACGATGCTTAGTACTAAATTATTGATGCGTCACATGTGAGTTAGAAACCATGATGACATATAAAATTGAATCAATTATGGATAAGGAACATTTTTCCTATGACCGCTTGTATTCATTTCTGCCCTTTATATGGAGGTTGGATGTCATAAGATTTTAAGGTCAGAGATGTCTGGAAGGATGTTATGGATATCTGAAATAGATGATTTGCCACATAGCTAGCCGAAAGAGACATATCACATGTAACTATTAGACCACAAATAAACAAATCACTTTATAATTGCTATGCTGATAATGTGCGACTTTTTAATAGTAATTTGAAATGGGTTCTACGTCCCAAAGTTGGTCAAAAATGATATATTACTGTTGATTATGGGATTATTAAGTAAAAGTATATTTTGTTCAAAAAACCGTTGGTGGCCATTTTTGTGATTTTCAGGCCAAACGCGAAATGCATCTTTTAAAATAAAAACTAGTGACCTCCATAAATCCATTTTCTAACTAAATGCATTAAAAAAGCAGGTCTATGGGAGACCAGTGGATGAAATAAGTGAGTACTTGCTTTTCACTGAGATCGATAGCGGCCATTTTGAATTTTGCGCTCCACATAATTCCGCTCACCTTTGCTAGAGAGGCGCAGAAGGTTGTTTTTTGACAAATATATTACTTGCCATAATAAGTTGGTCTTGGAATCATGGTTTCGGAACCTACTATTATATGATTTTCAGTAGTTTGACCTTTGTGCCTATTTTTGATCTAAATTTATGACACTTCCACCCCCTGGACACCTTAGTATTTTTTATATGGTGCTTGCCATACTTATAACAAGCTTTCCTGGAATTTTCAGCTTGTTACGAATTTGTTGCAGGCATTAAGCTAATTTTCCTGGACTAAAAGCTATCAGCATCTTCCCGGCAGCAAGTCTTGACACAGCGAGGCCATCAGGCGACCTCAGGCTTAGCCAGCCTTGCGGGGGAAAATGGCTGTCATCATCTTTGAACTTGTCAGAGATTAAAAATTGCCAGTTTTTTTGCAAAAAATGCCCCCCCCCCCTCTCCCCTATTACCCACCACAACGTTTGTAAATTTTATACATGGTTCCCACGATCATGGGGAATCATGAAAACCGTGGAAAATGAAAAAAATACAGGCCTGGAAAAGTCATGAAAAACAAAAAATAACAAAAAGTCATGGAAAAATCATGGAATTTTGAATTTTCGCAAATATCGAAATATACTTTTGACTTACATTGACACTGACAATCCACCTAGCTGTAAAAAAATACATGTAAAATGTAGTAACTCAACTTTTTTTTGGGTGTGGGGGATCCAGTTGGGTCTGCTTATTTTTTTGTACAAATATTGGCAATACGTACTAATAATGTACTAATATGTACTAATACACAGGTGCGTACTATACCTGACGAAATACGGTAAGCTACTTAAAACTAATTGCCCTACCCCCCTCCCCTCCCCAAGACAAAAAATCATTCACTAACGGTCTAAGAAACGGTTGTTGCAATAATTTTAAGTAGCTAAATAAGTGCGAAATGTTTTACAGCCCTCACCCTTCCCCCCCAAATTATTATGGAACAGCCGTCATATTCAAACTTGACGGAGATGTGGGGGTTCTCCACTCATGAAAAAAAAAGATCTTCTATCATTGCTTTAGCATCAATATATGATCTGTAAAGCAAGTGATAATGTAGTCCAAGCTAGGGACTCTAGCGATTCAGTCTGATCCAGTGATAATGGTACCACCCAAAGGAAAAAACAACCACAATTTTTTTACTGTGAATTTAGAAGATTGAAAAAATCAGCTATTTAAAAAATACCCTGACCCCCCCCCCCCCCCCCAAAAAAAAACCGTATTAAAAGCCAGAGTGGTTATTCCAATAATTTCAAGTGTAATTTCTTTTTTCAAAAAATTATACTCTCAGCCCCAATTATTATGAAATAGCCCTCATCTTTGAACTTCGTTTTTTTTCGTAGCAATCGGTTTACTATTAACCCATTGAACACGAGATTATTATGCTACTGCACTGTTTCTGAAACGAGATTATTTTATGACGTCATAGTTATCTCATGCAATCAGACCCGGAGATCTCCGGGCCTCGTATCTGAATGGTCTCCCTAGCTAAATCACGGAGATCTCCAGGGCTCGTCACAAACGGGTTAAAGAGTGTATCGTGCAATTAACTACTGTTGTGTAAACACTGGTGAAAGGCTTGTCCAAAGTATGTAGCGTTTCGTTCTAACTTCTATTGTGTATCCTTAAGTTACTTTAATGTAATGCATTGAAACACAAATAAACTACCGGTACATAAAATATGTATATTTTTTAAACGGATGTAGTAACCACAATTAGCCCTTATCTTCAAACTTGACCAGGCTATGGGGGGTGGGGGACCCATGTGTAGGCCCCTATTCATTTTTAGTGGGATAAATATTCGCGAGCGTACCAGAAACACGTCAGAGATAGGTAATTGTAGGTCCCCCCCGGTTAGGCTTTAGGCCACCTTTGTGCATATATAGGCTAAACTAACTGGGCCAGGAGAACCTCCTGGAATGGTGAGATGACACTGCCCTCCAGACACAGAATTAAAAAATCGGGAACCTGGTGGTCTGAGGTCGAGCACGTTACCTCTCGGTCACAGAGGCTCCCCACAATACTGAATCTTTACGAGTGAGCGGGGAAGGAACTTTTTGTTTCTTTAAAATCTGAATTTCAGTGGGAGGGGCAGACCCTGGATCTCCGACTTTCCAGGCAAGCACCTTATCCAGTGCACCAGGACGGAGGACGATATGCAAACGGTGTTCATTTGAGAGCGGTATTGGAAAATACAGTACTCGTCCGAGGAATAAGGTGTGAGCCTTTAGGACAATATTTTGGACAAAATGTATCTTTCGTCCATGGAACCCTGTGTTACTTTTATATCTCTAACATACATTGTTTTTTTGTTTAATCTATTTATTTCCCCATCCCAGCCGTACGCCAGTACACATTGTATGGAAGGGAAAAGAATAATTAATTTCAGAATAGAGCATTCATTTTAAATTTCATCAAAATGCAGCATTTATTCTGTACTTCGGTGCAGTAGCGGATCCAGAGACGTTTGTGACCAGTTCACAGTTTTAGAAAAAATAAATCTGTAAGATGTTGTTATCTGCTTGTATCTAATCTGTTTTATAGAAAGTAATAGGCCTCGCGGCTAAAAAGACACCCTGTCCCAATTTGGAAATTAACACCGAATTTAATTGATCGGCTTTTGGTGTAATTACTACCAATATATTTCATATTTCATTTTTTTTTTTTAAGCTTTTCAATATTTGTTTATAACATTTTGAGGCTGATGGAATTCGGCTGATAATAGCCTGAAAAATCATGTTTTTTTTTTAAGCTTTTCAATATTTGTTTATAACATTTTGAGGCTGATGGAATTCGGCTGATAATAGCCTGAAAAATCAGCAAAATACATTTTAAGCGGGTGCCCAGAGTACTTGGAAGCCCAAAAAAGGACCCTGTCCCACTTCCGGAAAGACACTTCTCAGAAAAGACACCCGGAGTCAAAGCTGGAAGCACAAAAAGGCACCCTGTCCAGTGGCACATCCCCAGTACTCCCAAGTATGGAACTTGCCCCCCCCCCCTGGGATTGGGACCCACTCTCACAAATTATAATTACATTATTACACAAGAGTGCTAAACAAAACTGATATTGACTTATCACCAATTAATGAACACTTGAGCTGACCACTCGTTGCGACAATAAATCACAAAGGCCTATAGATAGTCTGTTCGACGGTGGAAGCTAATCCAAAATGAAAGTTAGCTTTACAGGTATTATACTCAGTCAATTTTCCAGCGATTTTTACATTTTTTAAAACAATTATTATCAATAATTCGGCAATAAATTTCGGTAAATTCCAGTACATTATGTCAAAATCAAGACAATTTTGACATGTAGCACAATTCTGAGAGTAAAACGGAATGAAATTCATATAGTTTTATAGATGGGCGTCATAATTGGATATTTACTACATGTATGACAAATGCCCTTTAAACTGATCATATACTACACTCATTCTCAGTGTTCTGTCTCCGACCACACACTGAAACGAGGCATTTCAAATTGAGGTTAGAACATGATTCAATTATTAGTTCGATTTCGGCTTATTTTGGGTGGTGAGGCCATAGACCCGATATTTGGTAAGCCGTACTAGATGGCTAAACCATTACTAGCCTATAAAACAAAAGTGAGGGTTCAGGGGAGGATGGACCCTGACATTTTTTAACTTGATCTAATTCAAAATGGCCGACAATCTGCCATTACTTAACTCAATAGGCCTGATATAGAAGGAACCGAGCTATACAGCTAGACCATTACTGTAAAACAAAATGTGAGGTTTCGGATGCAACCTGAAAAAAATCGACTTGGGAAAATTCAAAATTCGGTCATTATTTACTTTCATAGACCCGATATTTGGTAAACCGTGCACCCTCACATATATAAAAAAAAATGTGAAGGTGCAGGGCAGGATGCACTTAAATTTACTTGCATATACCACAGAATTAGAACAGTGGAATGCTAACATCGCTTTCGCACAAGTGAACTTGAGTCCATTGGCCGATCACAAACCGGGTAATTGGTTATTTCCGGTTTAAAGTTGTCATCAGTCATGACAGTAAACAAGTCCTACGGTATATGGTTATTTTTTAATAACTTGTCACTATATTTAAATTATCGAGACAACTGGCAGTCATTATACATGTAATATGATATGATCGTGCTAAATATACAAAATTAACACGCTGTCAACCGAGGTTTACTTTGAATTTTAGCACCAAGCGACGGCGTGTGCGGTGAAATCTGCTTTTAGCCTGTTGTCTGTTGAGCGGCTGGGCAGCCACTGTGAGTGTGACCTGGTGACTGCCGCTTCTCACTCGCTCACTTTTCTCACTGTCTCTGACAGTCACTGCATGTAGGCCCTACTCAGGCTACTGTCACTGTCAGCCACTTCTGTAGGCGCCCACACTTTATACGCCAGCATTCTGAACATGTCTCAATGTCAATGATTGTGACTTGTCAGTGTCTCTCGGTCAGTCAGTCTTTCAATCTTCTCCTAGTAGGCCTACAGACGTCTTAAGTAGACATTTCCGAGAAGTTGTACAAGCCTAAGGCTAAGCCCTAATCACTAACTGTGAATACTATTTAGGGTATTGCAAAGATAAAAAAAATCCAAACATCCAAAACAAATTTGGAAGTGGGTGGGTGGGCCCAGGGCCATTTTAGATGGAAAATTGGAAAACCAAAAAAAATTAAAATCTTTGATTATTGGTAAAAAAAAAAAAAATGGATGGGGGTGGGGTGAGCTCTATCCAAATTTTAGGATGTCTGGAATTTTTTGAAGTTTGCAAGGCCCCTAAGGTCTAGATCTAAATATCATTAAAAGGCTGACAGGTCCATGACCATGTGGGGGGCCTACCACTGCAGTGTCACCGGACAAATGCTGGATCAATGTTGGGTTAGGGTCATCATGGTCATAGTCTCCTTGAAATGCAAACTTTGTCAGGTTCATTCAATTTTAACTTTTATTGTTTTCACTTTAAATTTATTTATAGACTATCAATAACAGGGCAAGCTTAGATTGTTTGACAACCATGACTAAAACTAAGTGGTGGGCTATAGTCCCATGGTGATGCCGAGCGAAGAAAAAATAATAATTTATTGTATGGAATATTTCAGTAGTTAAGCCTGAACCTATTTGACATTTTTTGTTGCAAATATATTGAGTTAATTTAATGGTTTTATAAAGGGATGTAATAATGTCAATTTACTAGGCCTATAATACATGTCAAATAAACTGATTCCACATAATTTTACACAATTTTCAGGCTTTTGGCTGATAAGAAACATATTTTCACAAAAGTGGTCACTGTAGGCCTATCATAACATGGGGCACAATATAACTCATTTGAAATTTAAATGAACAACTTAATTCAGACTACTGCTATTTTAGGCCTATAAGGTGAAAAAGAAATGCTCACAATTTATAAGTGCAGTGGTAAAAATTGGCAGTGGACCACTTCAGTTGAAGACACTGTATACAGGTATACAAGCTTATTACATTTTAAAATATATAAAAACAACAACAACATTGTGAAAGTGATCCAGAAAAGGATCAAACAGCCTACCGGTATATATTTCACTGCTAAAGCAAACCAAATCGAAGGCGAAAATACGCCTTCACGTTTGAAATGATAAAAAAGTGTTTTTCATAATTTACGTGCTCGCGTTGAATTGTTTCAGGCTTTATATAAACTGTATTTTTTCCGACCACATATGTGTCCTAAATTTGAAAAACAAAATGTGAGTACCAAGGCAAGTGATAGAAATACAGGTAAATTATGCACATTTTAATCATAATTATCATAAAAATACAATACACGAAACAAAATCAATATAATAACAAAACTTTTATTATGTTCATTGACAGAGAGACTCAATATGATACTAAATGTCAGTGTGATAAAAATAAAAAGTATAATAAAAAAAATATAAACTGTATATGAATATATATACCATTTATACATTAGCCAAAAACAGTTTTTATGTAGATCTAGGCCTATAATAAAATAAATCATAAAATGTGGGACATGAATATTCTATGAAATATTTTTAAAACATTATGAGAGCTTAAAATCTATGTCACTACATGTACCACTATATTTGTATATCTGGACAATTTATTTAGTTAATATGCTCTTTGTTATACCCATTTTTCAAAATTTACTTGATACTAATCTTGACAATTAACTATTAAAACATAGCAGATAATCACAGGGTTTTTTTAAATTCTGAAGCTGGTCATTTTATTAAACTAAAGGTTTTACCAAAATTTGTCAAACACATATAAACACAAAATCTTAGAAAACCAACCAAGAAATAAACTGCCATATTAAAATGGAACCGCGAAGCTTTCCAAAATGGTTGAAATGATATATTTCAATTTTGCCTAGACATAATATATTCTAATATCAAGTACCAGTAGTTTTTAACCTCTCATATTAAACCTGATAATATACATTATGGTTTTTGCAGTGACAATTTGAGTCTAGCCATATAGGCCTATATAATTTTCTTGTTTAATATACAGACAGACAGACAGATATTTTATTGACAGAAATAAAAGTCATTACAGACTTATTTGTCATAGTTATAAGAGAGATATATGTACATGTATATATACAAGACACTGCTAATATATCTCTAACCATTCAGACATTTATTACATTTTATTTTTTAACCAATGTACAAAGACACTGATCAGACAGGTGGTTGTGGCTTTCACATTAATTTGTTCTACTGAATATCAATGTTTGTATTTTAAAATGATGTAAAGAGCAGACTGTAATATCAGCAGCACAGGGTAGTGAAAGATGACCAGTCAAACTTCCAGAGCAGGTGGTGTAATACTGTTGTAACTGAGTAGTTCCTGAAACAAAAAAAAAAACATTATCAGTGGGAAATTTTAGACATCCAACAAGCTTACTGTTGTCATAAAATATGTGGATAGTTCAAAATACAGATACAGTATAGTCAACAATCTGTCTGGGTCCAAACCAGATGTCAGATATTTTTTTTTATCTTTTTTTTTTATTTCATATGTCAGATATGATTTTGACATCAGCTTAGGAAATAAATCAAGTAGGATCTAGATTATCTTTACATCTAGCATCAGCATCACCAGAACTATGAGGAATTAAAAGTAGGCCTATTCTTGGGGTATTCACAGCTATAATTATATATTTCTATTTCAAAATAGGCCTACAGTGCATGGCAAATAAAAAAAAATCATAATACACCATAGTCTATACTATAAACCCCACTAATTTGGGCATCCGAAATATTTGTACGAAATTTGTCTCTGGATATTTTACTTTTAGCATAGGGCCTATATATATCCGGTGGTCCTACACTACGGGGGTAGGGGTCTAGAGTATTTTTAACCCTTTAAGCCCTCACGATGCATTAAAGCATCATTTTACATTCCTGAAAACAGACCTAATTCTCCTACGACTAGGGGTTTTAGAATGGAAATTTCCATGAAACTAGTTTACTAATACACAGCAATTTTCTTCAATTTCCCACCCACTTCAAGTCATCTACATCCACTACAAGTCGAGAATTGCGACAGCAATTCGCGGCTTGTAGTGGATGAAGATGACAATGGTAAATTCAGGGATGAAAGGGTAAAATAAATATTTTGAGACTGAATTTTCATGAAATAAATAATTGTGTGAAGGACATGCGCTAAATAAATATTTCATGGCTCTCAAAAAAAATTTGCCTGATAGCTTCGCTCCACATCATTAAAATTTATCACGCTTAAATTTGTAAAGCCTTCTTTACCCCTGCATCAATACTAATCGGTTGAAGCCTAGTTTGAGATCCAACTTTGTAGACAAAAAAATAAATGATAAATTAAGTGAAATAAATATCAGTCAGTCAATTCTCAAGCAATTGTCACACAATTTTGTAATCATTATTAGTCTATCTAGTCTTTTGGCAACAACCCTGAAAATTTAGCAAAATTCCATTCAGCATTAAAAAAATTAGACCATTTGACATGACATTTTTGTAACGCAATTCTGAGAATAAACCAGAATGAAGTTCTAAAAAGGGTTTATACATGTTATAGAGGAGCATCATAACTAGACATTTACATGTCAAATGGTCTAACTTTTGAACTAGACAGCAGTGGAAAAAAACAGATCCTTGACACAATGTAGTTTTTCTTTTATCATGTTTTCTGATTCTGACTTGTTTATTTGAATATACTATAGGGGGCCTATAATAATAAATAAATAATAATAAATCCTGCTCTCGGAATGCATCCCAAGACCAGGTATAAAAAAAATCACAGCGTTGCCGGGATGCCCGCAGAAGGCATGGGAATTCAGGCGCGCATCCAGGGTTTAAAGGAAGGGGGATTTTCGCGGCATCTGGGGGCCCTCTCACATTTTTTTTGAATTTGCATCTAAATAAAAAAAAAAATTTAAGATCAATGCCAAATGACTAGAAAATAGGGTTTACAAAAATTCATGAAAATTGCTTGAGAATTGACTGACTGCAGTCCGAAAAGCTAACTTTCATTTTGGACTAGGCCTATGGCTATGCCCTATACTTCACAGGCTCCACTGTCACCGTCGGACAGACTTCTAGACTACAGTTACAAACACAGTGCAGTAGCTGTCAAAGCTGTGAAGCTGTCAACTCACAATATCGCGGCGCTGGCTCTGCGCTTAGGCTACGTCAGCCGGTGAGTTTGATATTCAACTACAGTGCAGGGGCGGATCCAGGATTTTAATAGGCATAAGTAGGAGGCTAGGTTATGTAGGTAAGACCCCCGGTCCCAGCGAGGCGGACACGGTTTGAGTTAAGGCTGTGCCTACCGGCCTACTGGCATGACTGACTGACCGTCGACGGCGTCGTGGGCGGCGATGTACGGGAGTGTGTACAAACATGGCTAATTCGAGGCAATATCGCTAATATTGGAAACATAATTGATTAAAATTGTAATATGGTAAATAAAATAATATTATACATCAAATTACATACCTCAAATATATCAGAAAGATGAATTTCAGGGCTAAAACATGCAGCATCCATGATGAAAATACAACGTATTGTCAGTGTAAGCAGTGAAACCGGAAGTAGCCAACCACCCGACTGGCGCTGTCTGCTTGGACGGGAGATCGATGTACAGAAATCCCACGGAAACGGTCAAAGCTAGCATTCCATTGATATAGTTCTTTGCATATACCGGATATTTGGTAAACCATGCTAGATGGCTAGACCATTACTTTTAAAAATAAAATGTGACGTTTCAGGGGAGGAGTCATCCTGAGATATTAACGATTAATCAAATTCAAAATGGCAGACTATCTGCCATTATTTACCTCAATATGCCTGATATCGGGTAATCCGTGCTAGATAGCTAAACCATCACTATAAAACGAAAGTGAGGTTTCAGGGGAGGACGCGACCGGAAAAAAATCGACTGAAGGTCTCACCACACAAATTATTACAGAGCCATAAATATGCAAATTGGTACTGCCATTACTAAAAATCTTACTCTCGCCATCTCGAAAAATAAAGATGGTAGAGCCATGAAATTGGTGTCTATATATATATATGTTTTCATGGTCAAGGAATACAAAAAGCATCAAACCAACTTTCTACTATTTATAACAGAACCATGAAAATGTAAATTAGTATGGCTGCTGCCAATATCTCGAAAACCAAAAAATAGAACCATGTGATGAAATTGGTTTCTATACATTATGTTTACCATTTATCAGTGTTTTATCACATCAGAATAGCATAAAAAACACGTTTTTAATTAGACCCCTACTTGATTTTGATTCCATAAACCTATTACTACATTCTGACACTCCTGAATTACTGGACAAGCTCAACTCGGAATAACCATGTATACACTCTTAATTGATGGGTCCATCAGAGTCGGACCTGGATACAATAATGACCACATCACAATGAAATATAACGCCGTAAAGGTTTACAAAATTAAAAAATATTTCAATAATTTTAATGGATGTTTTTTTTGTAATATATAGGGCCCTTTTTCTGCTTATTGTATTCCTTGATCATGAAAAAATATGTATAGACACAAATTTCACGGTTCTACCATTTTTAGTTTTCGAGATACTCGTGAAAGTATGTTTTTGAGTAATGGCGGCACTCATTGCATTTGTATGGTTCTGTAATAAATATTAGAAGGTTGGTTTAATGGTAATTGTATTCATTGACCATGGAAACATAATTAGGTATAGACACTAAATTCATGATTCTACCATCTTTAGTTTTTGAGATAGTGGCAAGAGTATGATTTTCCGTAATGGTGGTACTAATTTGCATTTTTTTTGCAAAATGCCCGAAAATGCCAAGACGGCATCATCCAGTTTCTCAATCTGGGGTATATCAAGATTTAAAAATGCAGCAAAACGTTGTATGAACCCCAATGCAAGCTTATCTTATATTTTCCCAGACTAGGCGTGTATAGATAAGTTGCATTGATTGGCGTTCTACACTGATTAAAATGGGCACCAAAAAAGAAGTATATGCAGCCTATGAGGACTTAGATCACTTCACATCTATAACTCTCTATTTATAGCATGCCCACGTGTATATGAGCGCTTTCTGGAGTCATTTCTTGTAGCGCAATATAACCCTTTTGCGTTTTGACCTTGTCTGTCGCTTCCATGTGCGACATAGTGGCAATTTGCCAGCCCTAGAATTTTCAGTGTTTACGCATATTCAAAAAAATGAAATTGTTGGTGTGCGTACCACTGGGCAATGTACACATAACACACCAAATAATTATGGACAGTCATGGTCTCACCACCCTAAATGAGCCGAAATCCAAGCGGGGTGGCTACTAACTAGAGAATCCCTACCCAAATTACTGCTTTAAATGGTTGTTTCCACCTCTGGTGAATTAAGAAAAATACAGGAATGTTGTAATTATGTGGCTAAATTGTAAGCACACACTGTTTTCGCTATCTGTGATATGAGGTATAACTGTTATGTGAGATGTTCGGATGGACACATGCGGTGAGAAGGATTTGTGTCTTTTCTGGGAATGGGCGCAAGAATATTTCGGGAGAGCTGGGCAAAATGGACGTTTTTACCAACATTGGAGCGTAACTCAAAACGCAGGAAGTTAGCATACCATTTTCAAAGCAGTTTCTGAAAAAGGACAGCTTAGGCTTTATTATGGTGAGTAAAATAGGGGGGCAGCTAGGGACGAAAGTGGTGATTTCGGCCCTTGGAATGTTGGCATTATACATGCGTTTCAATGGGACTGGCATTTGGAGTGGTGAGACCATGTGTGTATAGAGCATTGAAGCAGGGTTAGGATTATATATTATAGTGTTTCTGCTGTTGAATAGAAATAAAAAGTATTCAAACTGTGTTTAATTGTATTCTGATAGTCGATGCAACAAATTAGGCTGTAAAATTTCGAATAAAAGACATATAATTGATGGATGGATGTGACAACTGGAAGATAGGCCCAGGAGGGTGTGTTTTGGCTGGTAATTCGTAGAAAACATGCTTTGTTTTGCTACTTTGACTTGTTGTATGGGTACAAATACATAGAAAAATACGGGAAGTTTAATCCATTGTAATGTCATTAACCATTTATCCAAATTTATATATTATTTTTCTTCATAATTCTAAATAATAAATGGTCACCATGACTACCTATTGTGAATAAATAAGCGTAGGAACTGCAACTTCATCTAACTACGTTTCCCGCAGTGCAAAATTACGGAAAAATGGCTGATTTTCACAATATCAGTGCCTAATAAAAGAGCTCCCTAAGCAACATCATTCGATGTATTCGAAAATTTTTCAAAATATATTGATCAGAACAACTTGCTGTTCCATCCTTGTTTGAAAAAAATAAAACAAAAATAATTTAATTTTTATATATGGTCTCACCACCCTAAATGAGCCGAAATCCAAGCGGGGTGGCTACTGACTAGAGAATCCCTACCCAAATTACTGCTTTAAATGGTTGTTTCCGCCTCTGGTGAATTAAGAAAAATACAGGAATGTTGTAATTATGTGGATAAATTGTAAGCACACACTGTTTTCGCTATCTGTGATATGAGATATAACTGTTATGTGTGATGTTCAGATGGACACATGCGGTGAGAAGGATATGTGTCTTTTCTGGGAATGGGCGCAAGAATATTTCGGGAGATCTGGGCAAAATGTACCTTTTTACCAACATGGGAGCGTAACTCAAAACGCAGGAAGTTAGCATACCATTTTCAAAGCAGTTTTAAAAAAAGGACAGCTTAGGCTTTATTATGGTGTGTAAAATAGGGGGGCAGCTAGGGACGAAAGTGGTGATTTCGGCTCTTGGAATGTTGGCATTATACATGCGTTTCAATGGGACTGGCATTTGGGGTGGCGAGACCTCATTCACCTGGTCGCAGAAAAAAGGATACAAGTTTAGCAAGACCAAACGCATAAAGGCTCCCACTCTGTGGGTTCATAAGACAGTTATAGATATTCGAAAGTTACATTTTATTGCATACACGTAAAACTGATGAAAAAACGTCTGTTGTTTTTATATTAATAAATTAATATCTAATATCATTTAAAGAACATATTTGCAAATCACAAACATTCGTGGTCAAATTTCGAACACAAATCCTCTTGGTCATGCATAATAAAATAAACTTTAAATACATGATTACCAGTGAGGCATGAAACCGTTAAAAGAGATCTACCACTGACACCGTTTATCCTACCGATTATCTGCAGCCAGCAATGTCACAAATAGACTCTCATTTTTTTTTAAATACCAGCTGAGAGCGGTTTATCCCATTAACTTGGAATTCAATATTAACAAGATTATAAATAACATTCAATAATACAACATTATAGATTTATACATAGTTTTTATCTATAAAGTTTGACCCTTCTACCCCAAAGTCTACTTGTGTGAGCTGCAAGCCAAGTCGTTCAGCTTACAGAGGTGAACTTTGGCAGTGAACGTGTTGATATACATGTGGATAATTGAAATTTTCCTGATATACTAAAATGAATTAGTAACCTTCCTCTGGATTGATCTTTAATTAGTATATACCCTGGTTAGCATTCTCATTTCATACTAATACTTTGTCATAGTGACAAAGCGCCCATTTACCTGGATTAATAATTGATCATGTGAGTGTATATAAATTCAATGATAACAATTTACATATCTAAATGATAATAATTTAGTATATATATATATATCCTACAATATACTATGAGTATAGCCTACTCTTGTGATTCTACATGAGCAACTGAATCTTTCTGCTCTACTGCCGCTTCAGCAGACGTTTCAGAAGATTCAGCGGCTGATTCAGGTGGTGCAGAAACGTGTATTTCTATCGTTGTTTCGGTAATCTGTTCCTGTGTAGCTGGTTCAACAACCTGTTCCTTTTCAGGTGCTTGATCCTCAGGAGATGCTTCTGGGGATTGCTCAACTGCAGCTTGTTCAGGCAGTTGTTCATCTGCACCTGATTCGGGAGGTTGGTCATTTGAAGTTGTTTCAGGAGCTTGTTCCTCTGCCGCTGATTCTGAAGCTTGCTCCTCAGGGACTTGCTCCTCTACAGTTGCTTCGGGGACCGGTTCCTCAGCTACTGGTTCAGGCGCTTGCTCCTCAGAGTTTGGTTCGGAACCTTGCTCCCCAGCAGCTGGTTCAGGCGCCTGCTCCTCAACAGCTAGTTCTGGCGCCTGTTCCCCTGCAGCTGGTTCAGGAGCTTTCTCCTCAGCAGCTGGTTCGGGCGCCTCCTCCTCTGCAGCTGGTTCAGGCGCTTGTTCCTCAGCAGCTGGTCCAGGAGCTTCCTCCTCAGCAGCTGGTTCAGGCACCTGGTCCTCTGTAGCTGGTCCAGGAGCTTGCTCTTCAGCAACTGGTTCAGGAGCGTGTTCCTCTGCAGCTGGTTCAAGAGCTTGCTCTTCTGCAGCTGTTTCAGAAGCTTGTTCCTCAGCAGCTGGCTCAGGAGCTTGCTCCTCAGCAGCTGGTTCAGGAGCTTGCTCTTCAGCAGCTGGCTCAGGAGCTTGCACCTCAGCAGCTGGTTCAGGAGCTTGCTCTTCAGCAACTGGTTCAGGAGCTTGCTCCTCAGCAGCTGATTCAGGAGCTTGCTCTTCTGCAGCTGGTTCAGGCGGCTGATCCTCTGCAGCAGCTGGTACAGTAGCTTGCTCTTCGGCAGCTGGTTCAGGCGCTTGTTCCTCAGCAACTGGTTCAGGAGCTTGCTCCTCTGCAGCTGGTTCAGGCTCCTGGTCTTCTGCAGCTGGTTCAGGAGCTTGCTCTTCTGCAGCTGGTTCAGGAGCTTGCTCTTCTGCAGCTGGTTCAGGAGCTTGTTCCCCTGCAGCTGGTTCAGGAGCTTTCTCTTCAGCAACTGGTTCAGGAGCTTGCCCCTCAGCAGCTGGCTCGGGAGCTTGCTCTTCTGCAGCTGGTTCAGGAGCTTGCTCCTCAGCAGCTGGTTCAGAAGCGTGATCTTCTGCAGCTAGCTCAAGCGCCTGGTCCTCTGCAGCTGATTCGTGAGCTTGTTCCTCAGCAACTGGTTCGGGCGCCTGGTCCTCTGCAGCTGGTTCAGGAGCTTGTTCCTCAGCAGCTGGTTCAGGCGCCTGGTCCTCTGTAACTGGTTCAGGAGCATGCGCCTCAACAGATGGCTCAGGAGCTTGCTCTTCAGCAACTGGTTCAGAAGCTTGCTCCTCAACAGCTGGTGCAGGAGTTTGCTCTTCTGCAGCTGGTTCAGGTGCTTGCTCCTCTGCGGCGGATTCAGGAGCTTGTTCTGCAGCTGGTTCAGGAGCTTGCTCTCCAGCAGCTGTCTCACAAGCTTGCTCTTCTGCAGCTGGTTCAGGCGCCTGGTCCTCTGCAGCTGGTTCGGGAGCTTGCTCCTCAGCAGCTGGTTCGGGCGCCTGGTCCTCTGCAGCTGGTTCAGGGGCGTGCTCCTCAACAGATGGCTCAGGAGCTTGCTCTTCAGCAACAGGTTCATGAGCGTGTTCCTCAGCAGCTGGTTCGGGAGCTTCGTGCTCCTCAGCAGCTGGTTCAGGAGCTTGCTCTTCTGCAGCTGGTTCAGGAGCGTTTTCCTCAACAGCTAGTTCAGTGGATTGCTCTTCTGCAGCTGGTTCAGGAGCGTGTTCCCCAGCAGCTGGTTCAGGAGCTTTGTGTTCCTCAGCGACTGGTTCAGGAGCGTGTTCATCAGCAGTTGGCTCAGGAGCTTGCTCTTCTGCAGCCGTTTCGGGAGCTTCGTGTTCCTCTGTAGCAGGTTCAGAACATTGCTCTTTTGCAGCTGGTTCATGAGCTTGCTCTTCTGCAGCTGGTTCGGGAGCGTGTTCCTCAGCAGCTGGCTCAGGAGCTTGTTCCTCCGCAGCTGGTTCATGAGCTTCCTCTTCAGCAGTTGGTTCACGAGCTTGCTCTTCTGCGGCTGGTTCAGGAGCGTGTTTCTCAGCAGCTGGCTCAGGAGCTTGTTCCTCAGCAGTTGATTCCGGACCTTGCTCTTCTGCAGCTGGTTCAGGAGCTTGCATCTCAGCAGCTGGTTCAGGAACTTGTTTTTCACTAGCTGGTTCCGAAACTTGCTCTACAGCAGCTGGTTCTGGAGCTTGCTCATCTACAGTTGGTTCAGGAGCTTGCTCATCTACAGCTGGTTCAGGAGCTTGCTCTTCAGCAGCTGGTTCATGAGCTTGCTCATCTACAGATGGGTCAGGAGCTTGTTCCTCGGCAGCTAGTTCAGGCGCTTGTTTCTCTGCAGCTGGCTCAGGCACTAGTTCTTTAGCATCTTGTTCAGGCGCTTTCTGTTCAGCAGATGATTTAGAGGCTTGCTCCTCAGCGGATGCTTCCAGAGCTTGCTCCTCTGCAGCTGGTTCAGGGGTTTGCTCTGTAGTAGATGGTTCAAGGGTTGGTTCTTCAGTGGATAGTTTAGGAACATGGTCAACAGTAGCTGGTTCGGAGGCTTGCTCTTCCGCAGCTGGTTCAGTAACTTGCTCTTCATCAGTTGGCTTATGTGCTTGCTCCTCAGCAGCTGGTTCGGGGGCTTGATGTTCTGCAGCAGGTTCAGGGGCTTGTTCCTTTGCAGATGGTTCGGGGATTTGTTCTACACGAGCTGTATCAGGAGCTTGTTCTTCTTGGACACATTGACTTGTTTCTTGTGCGGCTGTAAAATGAATTAGTACATAAGTGTATTTTTTATAATTTATTCAGCCATGCAAGACAATTTGGGTCATTCAAATACCAATCGTGAAATAGATTAAAGGATATTTAACTTGGAATCAGAAGTTACTTCCAAGAATCATGAGGATGTGGGAGCTTTATTATGCAATATTTGGAGTGTACTAAACATCTGATTTTCAATTGAGATGCATCTCGTATCAAAATATCCAAAACACAGTTTAGTTCTAAACACTGGTATTGTTCATTAGAAAGATTTCGAGAAGATATACATCAAATAGCGTATGGTTATGTAACCATTAAAAACGGCATTATATCATTAATATTATTCTCGTTTAATAAATTTGTTTTTGACACATACCACTTTCTTGTTGGGTCTTTATTGTTGCTGCTGATGATGCAGCACTACAGATAGCTGTTTCCATCATCTGGCGAACAGGAGTTGGTGGTGGACAAGACACATCACTTTTGGTTGTACATTCTTTGTTGGTGATAGAAGCTGCAACAACAGTTTGTTCAGTATGAATTAATTTTAGGTGTGGCGTCTTAGCACAAGACTATTGTCCAGCCAATAGAGAGCTCAGATTGGGAAAAAATCGGACAATTTCAAAAGTTTTTTGTCGAAGTTGTTGTGGTTATAGAAAACAAGTTTACCAATGTCCAATGGTGTGCTAAGGTCACAAATAAGCAAATCCTACCAAGTGTGTTATACACTGTAGGCCTACATTGGTATTGCTGATCAAGCTTTGAAAAATATTGTACATTTGAATGTAGGGCCTACATTGTACTTGGAGGTAATTATGAAAAGATATTATAATGTACAATAGAGTACGAGGACACTGTAAATCTGAAAGTTGATATGACACACTGCAAATATTATAAGGATATCAGTCAGAGTGATAGCAGAATCCAGTAACGCTAATAAAAATTGTATTTGCTATATATTTTTTCTGATTTCTGTGATAATGTATAGCGTAATCTTAACCTTTTAATAGATATTACGTTACACTAAATATAAACTTAAGCAAATAACAAGATATACACCTTCCACCTTAGAATAGACATTCAATATTTCTAAAATACACCTCATTTTCATAGAAACGTTTTTTGTGTCCCCGCTCTCTCTGTGTGTCCTGGCACAATTCCTTGGAAATATGATATGCTTAAGAAAAATAAATTCCCATTGTCCAACTCACTCATAGCTCAGTCAAGTTAAAAAAATGGGACTGTTCATTAATAATCGGGGTCAAGTTTGAAAAGGGTTGTTCGATAATAATTGGGGTCACCACTGTCATTTAAAAAATCCCTGGCAAAACGATGTCCTATACTTTAAAAGACATGTTAGAGTTCCGATTTTTTAAACATCGATCCATGCAATATTCAACTGATTGTTCTGTTCTGGTTAAACACGCAGATACATGTAGCTCAATTAATTTTGAAGATAATTATTCATTTTATAATGGATGATTTTTCAATTCAAAGTTAGGTTTTAGCTATAAAAACGTTTTTTTTACCGATTTTTTGTTATTCCTGTGGGGGGAGGGGGGAGATGCAGCAAATGTTTTTTTCGAAAAAAAAATTTTTGTCACCTTAACAGACTCTGTTCCAACAGGGAATTGTCTATCAGAAGATGATACTCTACTGGTAGATAAGTATCTATTGATGGTGATCTGGGTTATAATTGATTACACGATTATATTCAACTCTGTGACGTTGATAAAGCATATAGATCTACACTATCCTGTCACGTAAAATACAGATAAATATCACAATGTTACAAATAAAAATTGTTAAGGCTAGATGTTCGCATAGAGTTATATTACCCCCATGCTATATGGTCTCACCACCCTAAATTATTATTCATGTTTGGATAATTTTTAAGTGTAAAACTTTGTAAAAGGCAACGTTCTTGACAATCCATCTAGCCCCCAGCGTTATGAAATACCACACCAGTTTTTCACTATAGCTTCAGATGTGATATTGAATTCCAAAAATATTACTTGAATATATAGCTTTAACCCTTTCACCGCTGAATTATAACGTCATAAAATGCCCGAGCGCTGAATTAATAAAAAATTTTAACTAAAACAGTAATTATGATGTCGCCTTTTTGGCGACATCCGCGGTCTGCCAGGTGGTCGCCTTTCGGCGCAACCCGCGGTGAAAGGGTTAAGGAAAACATGGGTTGTCCATAAAAAATATTGAGAATTGTTTCTATTCCTACATTTCATTTTGTTCCAATGTAATTTCATTGATTAACAGGACTATACAAATTCATCTACCATTGTAAATAATGCAGCTATGGTGTATGCTCAAAGAAAAAGCACTATAATTTCATGTATATGATGCTTTCCTGGTGTATACAAAAAAAGGAAATAACAATCAACTAAACTAGCAGGGTCAACCAAATTTATGAAACAAATTTATTCAGATTATTATATACGGTGCATAATATATGGGGCAAATATGTAAAGAAAATATTCAATTCATTTTTCTAAACCCATCTAGCCCTTCACGTTATGATATTGTATAGCTCTGGATTCTAAAGTTCCATTTTTTATAAATAACTATTTACATATGTAGTTCTATAATTTTGATTCAAAACATTTATGACTTCTTTTTGGTATACTCTTACTGAAATAAGATTCAAGTCGGGGTGTAAGTCTTCTTATATTTTTGGCTTGATTTCAGTTTTATTATCAGCTCAATGAAAGTGAGTGACTGGCTGTGTATAGCCTATCTTAGTATCTAGGTACAGTGTTTGCAGTATATCAATCCATACTGTCTTGTATGAATTCAGGCGGATTTATTTTCGGACTGAATATTATTATTTTCAGCAGCTCTTTATACTACTATACTGTTTTATTGTATTTTCCATGTCATAGTTCAAGGTATTCATATAATAATAGGAGTTTTTTTCGCCGGGTAATGCCTACCAAAATGACAATCACATAGTGTATTTCGTGTAACGTTAGATAACTCCCTTATGTGTATTTACATATTTTTAGGCCTCAGCCAAAATTTAGGCGGATGTCTACCGGCATCACCAGGAGCGACCGTCTGTCCGCCACTTTTAGCACTATAACTTGTTTTACGTGACTGGAATGCACATTAAATTTCACATACAGGTTAATCATGACTAAAGCTTGATTAATTTCTCATTTACCCGTCCTATGACCCCTTTTTATCCCCCGCTCGTAGGGAAGGGGGATTTTAGTCGCGGGCGCAAAAAAACTGAAAAACTACTGGGTGGCTACTGACTAGAGAATCCCTACCCAAATTACTGCTTTAAATGGTTGTTTCCGCCTCTGGTGAATTAAGAAAAATACAGGAATGTTGTTATTATGTGGATGAATTGTAAGCACACACTGTTTTCGCTATCTGTGATATGAGGTATAACTGTTATGTGAGATTTTTGGATGGACACATGCGGTGAGAAGGATTTGTGTCTTTTCTGGGAATGGGCGCAAGAATATTTCGGGAGATCTGGGCAAAACGGACCTTTTTACCAACAAAGGGAGCGTAACTCAAAACGCAGGAAGTTAGCATACCATTTTCAAAGCAGTTTTTGAAAAAGGACAGCTTAGGCTTTATTATGGTGTGTAACATAGGGGGCAGCTAGGGACGAAAGTGGTGATTTCGGCCCTTGGAATGCTGGCATTGTACATGCGTTTCAATGGGACTGGCATTTGGGGTGGTGAGACCATGTGTGTATAGGGCATTGAAGCAGGGTTAGGATTATATATTATAATGTTTCTGCTGTTGAATAGAAAGAAAAAGTATTCAAACTGAGTTTAATTTTATTCTGATAGTCGATGCAACAAATTAGGCTGTAAAATTTCGAATAAAAGACATATAATTGATGGATGGATGTGACAACTGGAAGATAGGCCCAAGAGGGCGTGTTTTGGTTGGTGATTCGTAGATAACATGCTTTCTTTTGCTACTTTGACTTGTTGTATGGGTACAAATACATAGACAAATACGGGAAGTTTAATCCTTTGTAATGTCATCAACCATTTATCCCAATTGATATATTATTTTTCTTCATAATTCTAAATAATAAATGGTCACCATGGCTACTTATTGTGATTAAATAAGAGTAGGAACTGCAACTTCATCTAACCACGTTTCCCGCAGTGCAAAATTACGGGAAAAGGGCTGATTTTCACAATATCAGTGCCTAATAAAATAGCTCCCTAAGCAACAGCATTTGATGTATTCGAAAAATTTCAAAAATGTATTGATCAGAACAACTTGCTGTTCCATCCTTGTTTGAAAAAAATAAAACAAAAATAATTTAATTTTTCTATATGGTCTCACCATCCTAAATGAGCCGAAATCCAAGGGTGGTGGCTACTGACTAGATAATCCCTATAGACTAGTGGAAATCTGAGATATCGTTCAGAAAAAGTGACCCACGGTAGGAACTCTGCCCTTTTTTTTTCTCAACATTTTTAACCATTTTCGGGTATGGCGAATCGAATGCGAAGTCGTGTCAAGCGAAAAAAATCCGCGAAATTCGTTTATTTTGAAGAATAAAATATGACGTCATAATGTATATTTTGTGTACTTTTGAAAATATCATGAATTGATGTGAGGAAAGGGGTGAAATTGATATTTGAACCGATGGCCAGCATTTCCAAAAGGTCGGTCTGTGCCCAACCCATGTACACATGGTGGCATGTGCTGGTGATCAGCTTCACGGGGGAGCCACCCCAAGGTCATGGTAAGGTCATCTCAAGGTCACAGCAAGGTCAAATCAGCTCAAAACGCTTTATAATACTTTTGTTTTAATTTTTTGCTGAAATTATGGTCACTTGAGATGTCTATGATGGCTCGAAGCATTCTTGGACCCAAACACGGACATATGCCAAAACACCCCAAGAGGTTACAGGGATAATATAAGGGTTGGAGGGATTTTTACTCCCTGTGAAATCACCCTCGTGTCACCCCTGTCTGATAGGGCAGAAATGGACCAAATAACACAATGATGTTATCATTGGTTATGTCTCGATCAATGGCCAGTATACATTAACTGCATCTGATGGAGTTCAACCCAAGTACACATGTTAAAATGAGTTGGGGAAGGGTTTCACAGGGGTGCTACCTCAAGGTCATGGTAAGGTCATCTCAAGGTCACACCAAGGTCAAATCAGCTCAAAACGGTTAAAATACCTTTGTTTTTATTTTTTGCTAAAATTATGTTCACTTGAGATGTCTATGATGGCTCGAAGCATTCTTGGACCCAAACACGGACATATGCCAAAACACCCCGAGAGGTTACAGGGATAATATAAGGGTTGGAGGGTTTTTTACTCCCCGTGAAATCACCCTCGTGTCACCCCTGTCTGATAGGGCAGAAATGGACCAAATAACACAATGATGTTATCATTGGTTATGTTTCGATCAATGGCCAGTATATGGCAGAAATGGACCAAATAACACAATGATTGGGTAATATAAGGTTGAATTTGAGAGGTTTTACCCTTATCAACTCACACTTAGTCCTCTATCACCCCTGCCTGATAAATGAACATAGACATATTGACAATGTGATTGTTATGTTTTGACCAATGGCCAGAAGGCCTGTTCCCATCAACCAAAGTTGATAGCATGTAGAACAAAATTACTCAATGCATATTAATGATATTTTACCATTTTTTTGTTTTAAACTGGAAAGTCAAATAAATAAACAAATAAATAAAATAAATACATTTTCGTCTTTGACATGTCATTGTTCATGATTGTTCATGATTATTTGAATTCGACGGACATATAATTGTGATTGTATTAATAAAGTGTATACCAAAAAGTAGCAGGGCCTATATTGTCCCTTGTTAAAGTGAATTTATGCTCAAGTCGCCACAAAATTAGATACATTCGAATTCGCTAGTTTGTATCTGCAAAAAAATCTAAATGAATATGCGGTCTAGCGAAAAAAATATGTAATACTAAGATTAATACGTTACATGGATCGGCAGGCATAATCACTGGGTGAAAGACAGCATATACAGCAAGCTTTATTCAATAATATAATAAAAAACATGATTCGACTAGGTCTTCGTAGGCATAGTGGACAGATTTTGATAGCGCACTTTGGAAACTTGTTTTGCTTTTTAATATAAAAAAACGTCCTTATAATGTAGCCGTGTCATCCTCTCCGATTCCGTGGATTGATGTATTTGCTTTACCCAAAAAATCCAACATGACCCCAAGGTCCGAAAAATGTCCATACTTTTTTAATGACTGTGCGACCTTTGGGCTCAAATGTTACTGGTTTTAAAATAATCTATTTCCGACCTGATTATCCCACCGGAAGTCTTATTTATTACCGTCCAAAGAAATGTCCCACGATTTTATACGCGGTCAATCTGTTTCAGCCACTTGGGCTAGTTATAATGCACACTGTTTCGTAATAAATAAGTGCGGACCACTCACAATATGGATAATGCACATATACTGATTTAAATGCTATACATATCACATATTATGGAAAAAAATAAGTGGAGAACCATGTCTAGGTATCTTAGTAAACATAAATGGTGGAATTCCTTTAGAGAGAAGATATCCCGGAATGTTGACATCCCTTCCACAGGGATTAATCAATAATACAACGAGGTAGTAGTAGTAAATCAATGCTTTACGTCACGTTTCGGCACAAAAGGTCTTTCAATTGACATTGTAATACGATAAAAACGTTGTAGTCAATTGATGAGATGAATGATGTACAGATGATGATGTAAGGGTGGGGATGATAGGGCATGGTAGGTTATTGAGAACTTTTTCCTTCGTTTGCTTTATAAGGGGTTCTGGGCATGTCTAGGGGATCTACCCCCAAACATGCCCGGACGGCCGGAGACTGAGAAATTTAATTCTGAAACTCCGTGGCATTTCTCGCAGCTCCGCCATCCTCGGGTCGGATAATTCCCAGAGAAACAATAGGAAGGGTAACTACATCCATTCCCCGTGTGAGAGACCTAATGTCATCAAACACGCTATTGCCGGTTATTTAAGGCTTCCACAGCCTACACCAGCGCCAGCACTGATACGTGTGCTGCATTGGCTCCGCTGTTGAGCGGAGGAGCCAGGGTACACCACTAGCAATCCGCCCGAAGATTATGGCCAGATACGAGGAGGCTGCAGCTGCTCTTAGATGATTGCTGTAGACTAGTGCTTCTGTGCAATGCTGTACACAGCATTCAACAGACGGAACAGATCCTAATGACCCTCCCCAGATGGGGGCTACTACTACTAGCAATCATCCCAGTACCCCAATACAACGAGGAGTAAAGTATGGCTCAAAATATTAAGAGGATATGTGTGGTGTTTCAATAAGCGATATTTGAGCCCCAAAATGGTCTTTATCGGGGGAAACTATTTGATTAAAGATGTCTTCTTAACTAAAGAGCCGACCGTGCATGATGGAATATATAGCATTAGTTATATTATAACTCAAGTTTTGGCCATTTAATTTCACTAAGAGTAGGCTGGTCATCCTATGTTCAAAAAAGGTGCAACTGAGACAACATTGCAACATCATTTATTTAATGGCATGTACTTTTGATAAGAAAACAGAAACACATATCAAAAGTCTAGAATAATTGGAAAGGTCTAAATATCGTAAAATCACTGATTAGTACCGCCATTACCGAAATATACATTTTTAGCAATATCTCAATAATCAATCATGATAGCTTTTAAATTTCAAGAAGACTGTGTCATTAAATTTTTTTTTAAATTCATAGGCAATATTAATGACGTAATATGTAATTGAGAGATTATCATGCCTACGTAACTAACTTTTTCAACTATGATGTTCACGCAAATAACACAAATGCATAATACATCAATATATAAAACATGTATCATATTTATAATAATATAAATCAAATGCCTTGGGTAAATTGGTGTGTGAGTTGTCATAATTTTTTCCAAAATTTGTCCATAATTTGGACAATCCGCGACAAGAGGTAGAGATGAAGCCCTACTCTTATTGGATGATTTAATTGGTTATTTACATAATTTATTGAATAAAGAGAAGAGCATACTCCAAACCCATAAAACATTTTAGAGGAAAGTTTATGCACAAACATAATCCACATCCGGCCCAGATTCGACTCGAACTGGCATTTGCTATGAATATATCAAAGTATTTTATAGTTTCAGTAGATTTAAAGTGGGTGAAATGAAATGAATCGGGCTTTAGGCCACCTTTGTGCACATATAGGCTAAACTGGGCCAGGAGAACCTCCTGAGGATGGTGAGATGATTGAGATGACACTGTCCTCCAGACACAGGATTCGAAATTCGAGCCCTGGCGGTCTAAGGCCGAGCACGCTACCTCTCGGTCACGGAGGCTCCCCACAATACTGACTTTCACACGTGGATGGGGAAGAAACATTTTTTGTTTCTTTCAAACCGCCGAGACCGGGAACCGAACCCCGAACTCTGGCGTGAAAGGCAGCGGTGCTAACCACTACCCTAGGGCCCCCGCCCAGATTTAAAGTGGGTATTTTTATAATCACTTTATCAAACAGTTTGCTAAACAACCAAATATCAATCACTATACAGTCATATCAATCTAAAAACATGTCCTCATGGGTGGTACCAGAGTTGACACCTGTATTAACCTTTTTCCGTTGGATAATAATGTCAATATGTTTCATTCATTCAAGATATGCACTTGTCACTTGCCATCAAATAATATAAGGTAAAGTCATCGTGCCTTTCTAGCAGATGGATTTGTGTCTTGACCTAGAATTAAGCAAGGGGTATTATTTACGAATTTGTCTCGCTTAAGTTTGGTCCCAATGAGAAATTCAGTCTTACTAGCATTAAGCTTCAGCTTAGACCCTTTTATCCAGGCCGACACGGCCATTACACGTACAATGTTGCAACTTCTCAAGAGATTCCTTAGCTTTGAAAACGGAAAACGGAGCGCTGAGTGGTGTAGTGTATAGGGTAAAAAGCACTGGTCCAAGCACAGAGCCCTATGGAACTCCATATGAGATTGTGACTTTATCTGACATAGCGTCTTTAATCTTTACGAATTGGTGCCTATTTTGCAAATAGGAAGCGCAAACCTAATTTGAGCCTGCCCATATATTCCATAACAATCTGAAGGTATATTTGTTAATGTAGCATGGGTAATGGTGTCGAAAACGGCCGACAAGTCAAGCAAAGTCAGAGCTGTAACCTCACCATTGTCCATACTAATGATGATATCGTTATGTACTTTCAGTAGAGCTGATTCTGTAGAATAATGTTTCCTGTGAGGGGATTGTAATGGATTAGATAGATGGTTATGTTTTATATGAGCTTGCAGCCAATTTACTACTACCTTTTTGGAAATGAAACTCAAGTTGGATACAGGCCAGAAATTTTTCAGTTCGTTTTTAGGGAGAGATGTTTTTAAATAGTGGTCTCACATAAGCTTCTTTGAAAGTTTCCTTTAAATCAAGACAAATTTTCAGCACGCTTGTATAAGCAGGGTCCAGATCACATGATTTTGACGATGAGCTCAAAATAAGCTTTTTAATTTCATCTTCTGTCACCCGTTCAAAAACGTTCATTATGGATCTAATTTCTGGGGGTTTTTTTACACTGATGGGATATTCTGTACTTTATATGGAAATTTGGTACGGATGGTTTAAATTTTATCCACAAAATATTTAAAGAAATGGTCACAAAGTGATTTTACTGATGTGAATTCTGGCAGAACCAGCGCGTGGAATTCTCTGCAGAATGTTATTTATTGAGTTCCATAGACGACGAGGATTGTCCGAATTTTCTGAAATAAGATCAGCTAAATATTTCGATTTTGCTTTGTCATCATTCCTTTATACAGGTGGCACTGATGTTACGAGAACGCTCTAGATGTGTGCGAGATCTGCTCTATGTTCGTTTAAGATTGTGGAGAAAGGTTTTAGCCTTCATTATTTCTTGAGTCATCCATGGATATGGTGGTTTTCTGACTTATCTTACAAGAGCGTATTATTGTCTAAAGTAGAGCTGAGGAAAGAATCATACTTTTCGAAACGATGTTCTTTTTTTTTTTCCATTTCGTCTATCAACCGTCAATTTCTGATATGACAGTGAGATGGTGTAAAATACCTGCTGCCGAAAAAAACTGATTTGATAGAATTAGAAATGCGTTTGGTGATCAAAAGATCTAGCCAATGACCATGAACGCGAGCTGGAAAATTAACATGCTGCTTGGGATCGAAACATGTGAGGATTTCATTGAATTTATTGGCTTGCCCATTTGAGTTATCTAGATGTAAATTGAAATCTCCAATATATACAAATTGTCATGGAGTGGAATTAGTTCTCTATAGTAAATCTTGAAATTCATCAAAAATTGACATACATGTACCGTTTTTAAGCCTATACAGGCAGACAACGAAACCATTGAACGAATTGTTTCCAATACGTGCAGAGATCGCCTCGAACGTTTTAAATGATGGCAGAGGATGAATATCAGTTTTTAATTGGTCAGACACTAGTATGCCTACACCTCGTCCTGTCCGCTGATCCGCACGAGGTTCATGAAAAAACGAGCAGGGGTGAGATATCAGCTATTGATGATTGCGCTTTATCATGTTTTAACCCTGTTTCTGTCACTGCCACAATGTCCATATTTTTTGATGCTACATATTCGAAGAAGGGGACTGTTTTCGGTTTGATAGATCTCGCATTGATTGTTGCCATTTAATTTTGTCATTTGAGCCGGAGAGACCCGGATTTAAGCTGACATCTCCTGCCAGTAGGCCTAGAAGTTGCAAATGAAAGATACATTTAAAAAAGGTAATTTTGCTGTAACGAAATTTGAAAACATGGTGTTTGTTATTGATGACGGTTGACAATTTGTTACAAATATGATTGGGCCACAAGAGGGCAATTCGTCATCCCTGTTTATAATAGACACGGCTGTTAGGAGTGTGAAAATAGTATACATTATTTTTTTAGATGGATATGTTGATTATCGGCGGCCGTAATACAGCACGCATATGATGCCTAATATGCCTGCAGAAAATATGATAATGCCTACAAAATGCCTATAGTTTGATCTTCAGCAGCTTTTAGGCCGCCTACGATAACTACAATTCATATGGGTAATGTTGGGCCAATGTTGGGCCACCATTGGTGAAGATAACTAGGCTTATTATTGTTTATCAATTATTCTGACCACCTACGTTTCTACGTATTATGACACTGATGCTTATTTATTTTTATTATTTAGAAAATTATGCTATAATTTGTATAGAAATGGTGACTTATCCATTATAACCTCGCGGGGGTGTTTTGGTATAGGTCCGTGTTAGGATCTACTATTCTAGGTATGTTTCAAGCCATCTTATACATTTCAAGTGAACATAACGTTACGAGAAACAACAAAAATAAGCTCTTTTCAACCATTTTGAGCTGATTTGACCTTACTGTGACCTTGAGATGGCCTTACCATGCCCTTGGGATAACTCTTCAATGAAACCCGACACCAACCCAGCTCACCTTGCGTACTTGGGTTGTGTTCCGACCTATTTATTGGAATTTTAATTTTCGGTCCAATAATCTATTTTCACCCATTTTGAACTGATTTGACCTTGCTGTAACCTTGAGATGACCTTGTCATGACCTTGGGGTAAGAACCCTGTGAAATACAACTCCAACCTATTTCACCATGTAAACTTTGGTTGGGCCTTACCAAATGTAATAAATATATTGGTCATTGGTCAAAATATAACATCAGTGTGTTATTTGGTGCCATGTGAGACAGTGTTGACACAAAGGTGATTTGAGGGGGGGGGGGGGTAAAAAACCCTCCAACCCGGTGGTGTTTTTGTGTAGGTCCGTGTTGGGATCTAGGTATGTTTCAAGACATCATGTACATTTCAAGTGAACATAATGTTGGCAAAAACAACAAAAATAAGCTATTTTCAACCGTTTTGAGCAGATTTAATCTTGTTGTGACCTTGAAATGACCTCACCATGACCTTTGGATAACTCCCCAATGAAACCCAACACCAACCCATGTCACCATGTGTACTTGGGTTGGGTTCCGATCGATTTATTGGAAGTGCTGGTCCAATAATCTATTGAAAAGAAATATTTTTGAACAAAACTCTTTTCCACTGACAGTGTGTATATGCCACGTTGTCATACCACCCTAGGTGTCAAGGATACCATACTTCGATGACCCCTGTTGGCCTTGTCCATGTATGTATAATCTGCAGTCCTGTTTCAATAACTTTTTTGTTCTTAATCTTTATGACTTGGTGTACTATGAGATTCTAATATTTTGAATTTAATTATGTTATCATTAAAATAAAATTTCAAATGACACCATAAATACTTGTAACAAAGCTGCGGGGACGTACCTTCTCGCATGGAGGGTCCCCTATGCTAAAATATATTTGACCCTGAAATTGACCTTCTGACCTTGAGGATGACGTCAAATCACCAAAAAAATTCCAGATATGGATTTTGCAGTCAAAATCACGCGAAAATGAGGTATTACACTTGTTTCTAGCTTTATTTGGTAAAAATCATATTTTTGCTTACTTGACCTTAAAATTGACCTTGAAATTGACCTTTTGTCTTTAAGGATGACTGCAAATCACAAAATTGGTACCAGAAATAAATTTTGCAGTCAAAATTACACAAAAATGAGGTATTACAGTTGTTTCTACCTTTATTTGTTGAAAAATCATATTTGACCTTGAAATTGAACTTTGACCTTGAATTTACCCCATAGTGCAAAGTGGTCAAGAATGACAAGATGTCTCCCGGCAAATTCTGAATACATATATCCTCACCATCAATAATCAACAATACAAAAACGTTACACCCCAAAAAGAGGTCCAGTGCTAGTTCTGCCACACTAATAGTGATATGACGAGATTTATTCTATTAATTAAATGATTTAGACGTCATAATTTAAATCGCGAAATAGAACGTTTTAGAGAAAAAAATCAGCTTGACACGACTTCGCATTCGATTCCCCATATCCGAAAATGGTTAAAAGTGGTGAAAAAAATAAATGGGCAGACTTCCTACTCTGGGTCAATATTTTGCTCCGATTTCCACCAGTCTACTACCCAAATTACTGCTTTAAATGGTTGTTTCCGCCTCTGGTGAATTAAGAAAAATACATGAATGTTGTAATTATGTGGATAAATTGTAAGCACACACTGTTTTCGCTATCTGTGATATGAGGTATAACTGTTATGTGAGATTTTTGGATGGTCACATGCGGTGAGAAGGATTTTTGTCTTTTAGGGGAATGGGCGCAAGAATATTTCGGGAGATCTGGGCAAAACGGACCTTTTTATCAACATGGTAGCGTAACTCAAAACGCAGGAAGTTAGCATACCATTTTCGAAGCAGTTTTTGAAAAAGGACAGCTTAGGCTTTATTATGGTGGGTAACATAGGGGGGCAGCTAGGGACGAAAGTGGTGATTTCGGCCCTTGAAATGCTGGCATTATACATGCGTTTCAATGGGACTGGCATTTGGAGTGGTGAGACCACATGGGGATGTGCAAGTGATTTTTTAAAGATGCTACCAAAATTCAAAATGGCCGCCAGAGGTCAACTCCAAAAAATGTTGTGGGCGTAAAAACTCTAAAACTTAAAGTCAGAAATTATTCAAATTTTACTATCACATTCCCCACTATTTGGAAATGTACAGGTGACTTTTTCAAGGTTTTTCTGAAATTCAAAATGGCCGCCACGGATCAACTAATTTTTTGGTGGGCGCAAAAACCCAAAAAAATAGTTTGGCAATTTAAAAAAAAAATATTTTAACATCACATTCTTAGCAACATGTGCATGTGCAAGTGATTTTTCAAAGATGCTACCAAAATTCAAAATATTTGCAGAAGTCAACTCCAAAATTTTCTGTGGGCTCAAAAACTTTAAAACTTAATGTCAGAACTTATTCAAATTTTAGAATCACATTCCCCACAATATGCAGATGTACAGATGATTTTTTGAAGGTTTTTCTGAAATTCAAAATGGCCGACACGAATCAAATTCAAATTTTAAAACTCAAAAACTTGAAGTCGTAAATTATTTCAATTTTACAATTACATTCCTCTCGATATGGAGATGTGCATGTGATTTTTTTAAGGTTTTACGGAAATTCAAAATGGCCACCATGCATGAACTTCATAATATTTTGTGGTCGCAAAAACTCAAAAATTGAAGTCAGAAATAATGTGCTGGTGATTTTACTGAAATTTAAAATGGTCACCACAAGTCGACTTTTTAAACAAGTTTAAAAACAAATGTTCTCGTTAACACGATTGACTCAACATTTTTTTATGTATCGCTCCAAAATGTATACCATATATCAATTTCACTAATAGCTGGGATGAGTTTGAAATTGGGCAAGATTCGGACAGAAACTAGGTCATGACAACCAAAATGGCAGATTATCGACCATTTTTTTTTATATGCGTAATAACTGGAAAACCTTCCCCAATAGCTAGACCATTAGCATTGAACAAAATGTGCGGTTTCAGGTTGAGATATACCGTGAAAAAAATCAACTTGATCAAATTAAAGATGGCCAACCTGCGGCCACTTTTGACCCCTTTTTGTTTAATAACTTGGAAATCGTGCAAGATCGCTAGACTAAATATACTATTGAACAATGTCACTAATTTCACCTTGTAGGTGCGATAGCTTTAAAAGTTTTTCTTGTATCGTGCTCAAATTTGTACCGCATGCTGTTAATAACCAGTTCTCGGACAAGCTCAATAATTGTGGCGGGCTATTGTAGGGTGTGCTCTTCTTTTAAATGATTTTCATTCATGATTAGAGGCTGAGGCCTATTTCCGTCGCCGACGGGCCTTGTATAGCCTACTGTTTAGATGGCTGTTAAGTAAAATGAACGGTTACTTTTGTAGTGAGAATAACGAGATCTAAAAATTACTTTAAATACTAGATGTTTATCGACCTGGTAATTATGCCCACCACAACAAGATATTGTATTTTGTGTAGATACTTCACATATATGTAAGTATTTTATAAATAGCATAAATGGTGGTCCAGCAAACATGTTTTTTTCTGGAACACCCGGTGGCAGAGGACATGCCTGCATCTGGAGCAGACAAACATGAAAAATGGTGGATTTTAGTGGACTGTTATAATGTAAACCATCTGATGTGAGCATGGTGGTGTATGGATTGGAGTAGTGTTGATTGAGAAGTGAATTTTGTTCATAGGCCTACTTGATGGAAGTATGTTTTTAGCTCCCGCCGTCACCGTTTAGCTCAATATATCGACTTCTTAGCTCAATATATCGAGTTGATAACTCAATATATCGAGTTCTTAACTCAATAATATGTGACTTCCTAACTCAATATATCGACTTCTTAGCGCAATATATGGAGTTGTTAACTTAATTATCGACTTCTAAACTCAATATATCGACTTTTAAACTCAATATATCGAGTTTCCAACTCAATATATCGAGTTGATCACTCAATATATCGAGTTCTTAGCTCAATATATATACTTCTTAACGCAATATATCGACTTTTTAACTCAATATATCGAGTTGTGAGCTCAATATATCGAGTTAATAACTCAATATATCGACTTCTTATCTCAATATATTGACTTCTTAGCTCAATATATCTAGCTGTGAACTAAATTATATCGAGTTCTCAACTCAACATATCGAGTTCTGAACTCAATATAATCGAGTTGTGAACTCAATATATCGACTTCTTATCTCAATATATTGAGTTTACAACTCAATAGATCGAGTTGTGAACTCGATAAATCGAGTTTTTATATCAATATATCAAGTTGTTAGCTCAATACATAGACTTTTTAACTCAATATATTGAGTTATGAGCTAAATATATCGAAATTTTAACTCAATATATCGAGTTCTGAACTCAATATATCGAGTTGAAAACTGGATAGCGTCCGCTTTAGATGGTTTCAATTCTGAAAGGACGATATATTAAGTTGTCAACTCAATATATTGAGATGTCACAACTCTATATCATTGAGCTTATTTTCTCAATATATTGAGTTGACAACTCGATATATTGAGTTGACAACTAAACTCAATATATCGTCTTCTTATCTCAATATATCGAGTTCTTCACTCAATATATCAATTTGTTAACTCATTATATCGAGTTGTAAATTGAATATATGTGGTTGTGCACTCAATATATTCAGTTAACAAAGTAAGATAAGGAATGCTAATGTCGGTCTCGGACTTTCATAATTTTACTGCTACCATTAGTTAATCACCAATGACATACTACAAGCAACTATTCCACAACTAGTAATGCAGTTTTAGTTTTACATCTACCGGCGCTGGTGGTCATGTTTTACCTTGATGGGTTGTTTTAAGGTTCTATAAAAAGGTTTTCAGGGTCACTGGTGGCTATAAAGATATTATTGATAAATTATGAAAGGATGTTGAGCCATGAAGTTAGCCAGGAATGACATATCACGTAGCTATTATGGCATCAGTAAAACACTGGTTTTCCACTCTGACCGCTGGTCGTTCTCTTGCACTTGGCCTGTGGCACGAAAAGTGGTCAAATTCTATTAAATTGTGTTACGGATGCAATTATTGTAAATATATACATCAAATACAGACTTAAACTGATTGAAAATGAACTTGGGCATACATTCGAGCTAAATGTCACTTTTTAGCGAGTTTAAATCAGCGAAAAAAAGTGAAAATAACATATAAGTCACCAAAAATGGTCATAAATGCACTGTTACGAGTTAGCATCAATTTTTAATTTTTTTTTTATATCATTGCCATATGAAAATTGTGCATTATTACATTAGACGGCAAATCCTATATAACACTACATAAAAATACCTTCAATTCAAGGTATACAATGTGCATCTAGCTCAATTATTTAGGTCAGTTTCATTTGAAATGTAAAACGATATCCTTGTAACGTTTTTTTCAGGCATTTTTACTTATTTATTTATTTAATCACCTAAAATTATTTATTATCACATAATAGTTTATATTTTGTTTTTATTATATGGCATAATATGTATATTTGACCAGCAGATATAAAAATATATGTATACACATAAAGTTTTAGCTAGATATAGGGGTGTCTAGACGGCAAAATTCACAAAAAAAATCTGTCACGTCCGTCCCCCCCGGTGAAAATCAAGGAAGCAGAAATATTTGTCATTGACGATTTTGTGCTTATGTAGTCTTCAGGTGATATGTTAATTATAGCCACTTTGAATGGATAAATGTTAAGAAGATTTCTGGCAGATAGCACAAATATGGCTGTCACGTCCGTCCCCACCCTGTCACGTCCGTCCCCCATAATATGTATTTACACGTAAAATCTTGAATAAACTATTAGGATCATAGTGGAATAAAGCTGCAATGTAATATTTTATATCAAATACATATTTTAAAATAGTTCATATTATATTTAGAACTGTTTTCTACTCGGCAACAACAAAGTTAGTTTCCAGGGGGACGGACGTGACACGATTTTATAAAGTCTAATCTACGCTCTTTATCATGCACTGGTATTTGACAGATAATGTTTTTACCATCAACAAAGTATCCAAGCACCATGTGAAGCAATTTAGATTATTAAAATAGCAATATATCACAATTTTGGATTTTAAGATATATTTGTGTTTTTCAAAACCTACATTTATATTAGATATCATAACGTGAATTTACAGTGTAAAAGGGTGATAAAAGACCATTTACTCGGGTTCAGATGACTTAGATGTTATATAGATATTCCTACCAAACTATGTAGCTGATCTTTAATGGCTGGGTAAGGAATACATATATATTTATTCAAATACCTTCACATAGAGCTGTGTACAGAATATGCTTTATCTTATCTATCGAATAATATTTGGAGCTAGTTGACATTCATTTAATCAGACTGATAATTCCCTGTATCCGGCTGACTTTGTAAGATTATGTAACAAATGTGCGAACAAAGTTACAATTTAGTATTAAATTTAATGGAACATCATTGAATAGACCATTTAAAAGCAGGGTTTTTTTTTCAGTTATAACATTTTTTCTATGTAAATTTCATATTGCTTTCAGGGAGATATCTTAATATGTGTCAGGTCCGTCCGCTAACTGACCATGTTTACTGATTACAATGAGTTTGTATAAACACTGTAAGATAATACATTTTAAGATACAGTCTATAACTGTATCAGTTGACATATGTGGCTTTATTTATGTAGATTTTGGGCCAAATCACGGATATAATTTTTTTTTTATACAGATGCTAACCAATTTAACCACTTTTCGTGCACCAGGCCACTTTCATGTCATATTTGAAGGTCGCAGCAGTCTAGAATTGTAATTTTAAACCCATAAATGAGTTCTACACCACACATTCAGTCAAAAATGACATATTACACCTGATTATCGGATTATTAGTTTAAAATATATTAGCGGCCATCTTGGATTTGTGCTATTTTCCACCTCTCGACCTCAAAAATACCACAAAATTACATAGGAAGCATTAAAATGACTCCCGGAACAGATTCTCCATGCCGTAAAACATAGAAAAGATGGTATTACATAATGATCTGCTTCAAACAAGAGCTAAGATATTACATTTATTAATTTTGACGGCCGTTTTGGCGGCCATTTTGAATTTAACTAAGAGGTCAGCAGAGGTCATCCCCTTTTTTTTGCGATGAATTTTGAAAACACATCTCCCGTACCTAACACCATACCAAATTTGAAAAACTGGAGATTTGTTTCCAGACAGTTCTTTACTATTAGAGTATATAGTAGTCAATTAAACTCATAATTGACCTTGAACATGACCTTTGACCTCAAATAACGCCAATATCATTGAAATTACCCCCAAAAGCTGATTTATCGTGTCGCAAAACATACAAACAGTGGTATTACATAATATTCTACTAAAAGACGAGCTGAGATAGTACATTTATTCGTTTTCATGGTCGTTTTGGCGGCCATTTTGAATTTGACCTCTAGAGGTCACCAGAGGTCAAGCTCATTTCGTTTGCGATGGATTTTGAACATACGCTGCCCATAACTAACACCATGCCAAATTTCAGAAGCTTGTCACCATGTGCATGATTGTGATGAATTCCCTCCCCGCTATAATCAATATGTTCACAGCTATTCAAATATTACTGCTCAGTTACATAATTGTACCACAACCTTTCTATTTGTTACCATGGTAACTGATGTGCGGGGTGAATGTCTTTGTTAATATTTTATATTAAATAACACATAAGTGTGTAAATAATAATGAATAAAGTGATCGTTGTTGTGAAAATCCTTACCCTTTTCATTTAAAACTGCGTCTATGGTTTTCACATTATTTTACTTTCATGACCCGTTGCCATGGCAACACCTACATTCAGCTATATTATGATTAGGTAGCGATATCTAAGACACATTTTTCAACCACTGCGGTTTGTAAGGTATTGATAACACAACATGAAATTGTGTTGGTTGTGGTGTCTATTCATCATAAAGTGCTGGTTGTCCTGGTGTAATATGGTTGAAACTATGTTTTTTATGCAGTAATTAGGTCAAAAATTTAAAATGACTGCCACAAATGCAAAAAAATGCCAACACCGATTTTCGCCTTCAGTGACCTCCAAAAATCGTGTTTCTCATGACACCAGATGTTTATTTAATTTGGAAGACGACCAAGATGAGGATACGTTTCTACGTTCTGATGGTATTTCTTCAAAGTCAAAATGCAATGTTGATGATGTGAGAAAGCTGGTCGACCAGCTCTAATTGTTTGATGTGTTCAGAGTGCAATCTGCTATGGTCTTCTAGTGATGACAGATTTAAACAAAGAGATTGACACTATTCCCTTGGTCTCACTTGCTACTAATGATAGTGCACCCAGTGACGTGGTCGATGATCTGTTGACAGCAGAGCAGCGAGAAAAGCAGCATGTAATTGACAACGTGAAACAGCGACTGGACGAGAAAACGGTCGGTTTTCCTGATGTAATAAAAAAACACAAATCAAAGACATTTGCTGATTTATAAAAAGCCACTGTTTCCACAAAACAGAATGTTAAAAAATCAATCAAAGCTGACCGTAAATTACTGGAACGCTTGATCAACGCTGTTACAGGAGGGAGACAAATTGAATTGGCCAG
Source organism: Flabesymbios commensalis (assembly GCA_964017125.1). Lineage (NCBI taxonomy): Eukaryota > Metazoa > Annelida > Polychaeta > Terebellida > Flabelligeridae > Flabesymbios > Flabesymbios commensalis. The sequence continues at coordinate 70,617,849 of OZ024905.1, read as the reverse complement.
CATCTTGAAGCATGAACTATCACCAGTACCCTTGTCTTTGAATGTAGGTCCAAAGGCAGAATCGGCTAATATTTTGATGAATGATATTGCCGTACCATCGCAGATTCCTGATACTGACCAGGAGACATGTGACATGATTGATGGTCATGCACTGATCCACTTGGAAACCCCTGTGGATGTCACACGTTTGGTGATTTTGCAGAGGTGTTCATTCAACGTGTCATTAGTCACTTTGGTGAGAACACTACTAGGGTTGATGTGGTATTTGACCGCTACATTAAAAAAGAGTCTATCAAAAGCATGACCCGATCAAAGCAGGTGGGGAAGAAGAAACCGATTCGCAAGCTCATTGATGGACCACTAGTCCCCCTTCCACAAGTTTGGAGCTCTTTTATATCTCTTTTATATCATTGGCTGAAAACAAGGAGGACCTTGCTCTGTTTTTGTCGGATGCCCTTATGGAGAAGGGTCAACACATCGATGAACGATATGAATTGGTTACAGGTGGAGGGTTCCTTGAACAAACTGACGCGAGATCTTCCCGGAGAGAACAAACAAATCTTCGAGGAAACCATGAGGAGGCGGATACCAGATTGATATTGCATGCATGTGAGGCAGCCAGCATGGGTTACAAAAGGGTGCTGGTCATCTCAAGAGACACAGATGTCATGCTTCTACTTTTGCACTTCATGCCAACGAGAATGACTGAGGTTTGGATGATTTCGGGAACTGCAAACAAGCGCAAGTGCTACCCGATACATGCTATACAACTACCACAAGATAAAAAGATAACCTTTTGAGTTTTCATGCTCTGACTGGTTGTGACACAACTTCAACCTTCAGTGGCCATGGCAAGAAAAGTTATTGGAAAATATTCAAGAAACAGCCCCTTTTAGTCAGTGGATTTGGTCGCGACGGAGATTTAGCACCGATTGAAACATGTGTATGTCACCTTTATGGTGCTGTCAATTGCTCGACAGTTGACACTGCTCGCTACCATCTGATAATAATAGTGCGTTATCTGTGTTGTGAGTGCGAGATACAACTTATTAAATATATATCGTCCCTTTCAATATGAAAGGGCGCTTATATATTAAATTAATAAATTGTCCAGATGGCTTCCAGCAGACATACAGCAAACTATAAATAATAAATAGTTATGTTCCGTTCCTGCGAGAACGATGAAATAAGGTTGAGAAAGCTCCCTTCTATGTCACAGTATGTGTTGCAATGTAATTAATAGACCAAAAATCGGGATGATTTCCATCAGAGATAATTATGTTCCGTTCATGTGAGAACGAAATGAAGGTGGAGACAGCTCCCTTCCATGCGTAATAAGTAATAGATTAAATGTCTGGATGATTTCCAACAAAGAATGACATACAAACGAAGTAACTATAAATAATTATGTTCCGTTCCTGTGAGAACGATGAATTAAAGGTGGAGACAGCTCCCTTCTACATGCACATGTACGTGTAATAATGTATTTATACACTGTAGATTAAATATCTGGATGAATTCCAGCAGACATGCAAATGAACCATTTGATAATTATGTTCCGCTCCTAAGAGAATGATGAAAAAAGTGCGGAGAGCTCCCTTCTGTGTAAACAATGTTCCGTTCCTGGCGAGAACGATGAAATTAACCTTAGATGTAGCTTCCTTTACAGTGTATTTTTAAATTGTTGTAAAATTATCTCCTATAGGCCCTATCCCAGGGTTAATTTGAAACATCATTTTAAATCCCTGAAAACAGACCTAATTTCCCTACAACAAGGGGTTTTAGAATGAAAATTTCCATGAAACTGTTTCACCAATACATGGAAATGTTCTTTACTTTTTCACCCACATCAAATCATCTTCATCCGCTACAAGTCGAAAATGGTTGGATGATTTCCAACAGACATGCAAATAAACTATAAATATTTATTTTCCGTTCCTGCGAGCACGATGAATTAAAGGTATAGACAGTTCCCTTCTACGTGTGAATATGTATTAATAAATTAAAATGTCTGACTTCCAGCAGACAGACAAGCAAATTTTAAATATCTATTTATAGGTAAAATGTCTGACTTCCAGCAGGCATACAAATGAACTATAAATAATTATGTCCCGTTCTGTGAGAACGATGAAATAAAGGGGGGGGGAGTTCCCTTCTGTGTATAATTATGTTCTGTTCCGCGCGCGAATGATGAGCGCGGCTCCCTTCTATGTGTAATAATGTGAATAGACGAAATGTCTGAATGTGCAGAACTTTGTAGTGAGAGTGAGACAGAGCCTTTAGGCCATGATCAACTGTTCACTCGTGTCACCAGTGTCTCTACTTCAGATGACTGTGACACTCACTGATAACCCAGTGTAGATCAACTGATGATCTTCGTGATGTAGCCATACGGTATTTCATGTTTAGCACTGCAGGCCTACTGTCTGACTGATGCCGCTGTACATAGCTACTAGAAATGTGAGTGAGTGAATTTTGATTTACGTCGCTTTCTGTACATACATGTAATATGTCGCGACAGAAGGAAGCCTGAAGTCGGGACTGTACCCTACCCTTATCGAATGATTTTAACAGTTCTTTATAGTGCGCAGTATCATAGATATCACTGCACATTCCAGGCATTTCAACAGTCCAAATGGACATTAACCTTTTAGTACAGGACATTATCACATCCTCATTTCAGGCAGGTGGTCGGCTATAACCCCCCTTCTTCAATGACAGGATGGGTTATCATTGTAGCAAATCATGTTGCCAGATATGTAACGTTAGTATGAATTATATATCATACCGTTCATAAGTTCTTGCAAAATACGCTTATCAAGTTGACTCTCCAGGTGATTAGTGATGAAAAGAGCGATGTTGAGAGGACGATTGGTAAGTACTGCACGGGTGATGTTATCCAATAAAGCCTGGAAGCCTGGAGGCATCCTCATGCTTGCTTTGGAGCGACGCTTTCCAGCCCTTGAATCAGTTGCAGGTACAGCAGCTGTGGTGTCGGCCATGATGGAATTTTGCGTCTTTCGGTCCAACGTGCTGCAACAACAAGATGTACTTTTATTTATTAAATTAGGCTTTAGGCCCTATGTATACACATACACATACAATAACCGTAGGCCTACAACATGATTAGTGTAGTCATTCTGGCAAAATAATTTGGACAAATTGCTAAAAATGTAGTTATTATGGTAGATATAGGTTTTAAGTAACATTTTGAAAAATCCTAAGCAAAAAATCTGTTATTTCAATCTCAAGAAATTGACTAAAACTACTTTATAATATCACGATCGCTAGCGGAAATCAATTTTTAAAGTTTTTTTTTCTATTTTGCAAAAGTTACGTATCGTTACATGTCTTAGCACACCAGGAACCGATTTTAGCTATCAGACTGACTGTAAAAACACAGCCTGGCTGATTTAAAGTCAATGGAACGATATTTGTAAAACAATGAGTTAATTGGGTATTCCCGGATATTCTAGTAGGCAAACCAACATGCTGCTGTGCTGATGGGTAGTTTGTGAGACAAAGCGAAACAAAAGTCCCAAGTATGACACTCTATATAGTATCAGGATTACGCTTTTTTATTGTAATGTCATTATTATATAATATGACATAAAATTGATACACTGCAATGCACAGTCAGAATATGTTAGCGGTAATTTGCTGACCTTAGAGAGAGACCACCTGCAAAACAAAGCACATTTTATGCAAATATAATTATGTAAAGGTCAAAATAAAACATTTCTGATTCTGATATAATGCTAAGCGGTTCAACATATCAATATTGCACATTCTGGTGAAATGCAATATCACAGGGCATTGCGTTATCATGTCATGATATGAAAAAAAGTGGAAGCATGTTGTGCTATATTGTCAGGGAATGTCGCTAAGGCACCAGATAAATACATGACATTTATGTCATTATATTGTGAGGACATTGTATCAAAATTATAAGGATATCAATTGTATAATGTCAGGATATCGAGTACCGTAACAATGTCGGGATATAGGCCTATGGCATAAAGTAATGGTGCTATTACATTTTAATGTTCAAATATATGGATTACAATAGCAGTAGTTTAACTTACATTCATGACCATTAATAATGAAAATAATTATTATAAATACTAATTTTGTCTTGGTTGATATCACAGGCGATACTTAAGCGCTGGTGTTTAACATTTTCTTGCACAGTTTTTTATTAACGTCATAATTTACCAGCCATTGATAACCGTATGGGTGTGGAAGGGTTAATTATAGATTACATTCTCGGGCTAAAAGTTAAAATAAATATTCTTCAAAATTGTTTGGGGGTCTTCTAGATGAATTAACTGACCTCTGGAATAGTTGAAATGGTGTATCATATTACAAAAGTGAATTGGACTAGGACTGACCAACTTAGGCCTACGCCGGTTCTCAAGTCTGACTATACACTGGCGGTCATCTTAGACAGACTCAGAACAATTTATTTGTCACACAACAACAGAAAAACCCATACATTTGTAACGAAAAGATAAAAATACATTATAAAATATGTTTTGCAGTGCGGATCAGGAGACCTGCATTAGGATCAATTTTGATCGCTATCATGCAGGCCAACAGTTAGAAAAAAAAAAAAATAATAATAATAAGGATCATCGCGCAATACACAAGAGGACGCATCCGCTCCCTACGTAGAGCTGATGCACAGAATATAACTTCAAAATAGTAGAGCTGTTCTGCCCTGTAAAGCCAAAAGGCAGTACCCGCTTACTTTGGAAGTAAGCAGATACTGTCCATTGGCACCACACAGCAGTGCAGGTAAGTATTAATATAGTTAGTGTTAAATAAAAAAGAGAAAGAGAGTATAACAAAACATGAGTCATGTTTAATGATAACAATTGTTGAAATAATTACGTCTATAAATAATAACTCCTGAGTAACTATGTGTTAACAATTTATCTTTGATAAGGGGCGGTAATGAATTAATACATTTTGGGATACTGTACAAGATACATTTAGTGGCAAATTCATGTTTAACGGTTATTATATTGAGGTCATTGATATTTCTCATGTTGTTTCTTTGACATTTTCTGGCAAAATTTAATCCTAGGAAATATTCTGGTAAATTTTGACTAGTGTATTTATAGTAAAATTTAATCTGACACAATTTAAACATATCCGTTACTTTTAGAAGATTTAAACTTTAAATTATAGGTTCAGAATGAGCTAAATATCTGCTCAATGTTATAGATCTAATCGCTTTTTTTTGTAACTGCGTAATTTTATTATGCTGGTGACCCCAAATTAAAATACCATACTTAATATTCGGAAGGATTACTGTTTTATAGTTGAAATAATATCATCTTAGGTACATATAATTTTTTTCTGTGGATAATGCCAATTACTTTTGTTATTTTATAAGCAACCTTTTCTATGTGATCATTCCAGGTAAGATTTTGGTTTATTTTAGATCCTAAGAAAATCACAATTTTTGCACAGCTTATTTTTCTATTGTTGGAATAATATTTTCTTTTTTGGCTGATGAAAAAACACAAAATTTGTCAAATTCGCAACATTTAAAGATAGTTTGTTTAATTTTAGCCATAATGTAATTTTTCCTAACTCTTTATTTATTATTTTTTCAAATTCTGTATCATGGCTATCAATTGTAGTAATTAAAGTAGTATCATCGGCTAACAAAATAAATTCAAAAAATTTACTAGAGTTAATGATGTCATTAATATAGATCATAAAAAAATTACCCTTGTGGAACGCCAGTGGTAAGCGACGTTTAGTATATCAGATTTGCAGTTATCAAAATCTACATATAATATATATTATAAAAATTGACCCTTGTGGAACGCCAGTGGTAACGCTTAGTATATCAGATTTACAGTTATCAAAATCTACATATTGGGCTCTATCGGATAGATAATTTGTTAATAATTTGTTGGCCTGTCTTGATACCCCACAAAAATCTAATTTTTAAATTAAAATTTGGTGATATAATGTATCAAAGGCTTTTGAAGGCTCCAGAAATATTCCAATAGGTATTTTACCTTTATTCATTAATCCATATAATTTGTCAATTAATTCTAAACAAGCTAATTCCGTTGAATGTCTTTTTCTAAATCCATATTGACTTTTGCTAAATAAATGGTTTTCTTCAAAATAAGAATAGAGTTGGTCGTGTATAGCCCATTCAAAAACCTTCGAAGCAGCTGGAAGAAGTGATATGGGGCGGTAATTAGTGAACATAGTATTATTACCTGCTTTGTAAATCGGTACTACTTTGGCTATTTTTAATTTTTTGGGAAAAATTCTTTTTTTGAGGGTTTGATTGATTATTATGGTTACTGGCTTTGTAATAATATTTTTAATTGATTTAAATACCAAAGTAGATATACCATCATGTCCAAAGCTAGTTTTGCTGTTTAAGTTGGTTATGATTTTGTCAACAACTGTTTTTGTAATAGGTTTAAAATTTAGGTTTACTTCTGGTTTCAATGTTAAGTAATCACTGAAGCGTTTATTGGGGACCTTTTTCATATTATTTGCAAGGCTAGGACCTATATTTGTAAAACATGAATTGAATATCATATATCTTCTTTCCGTCCAATTTAAAGTAGTCTGGAATTTTTACTTTATTTTTGGCTTTATTCAGCATATTATTTATTACCGTCCAGGTTTGTTTTATATTGTTACTATACTTTTTAAACAAATTATGATAATAGTTGCGTTTAGCAAGTCTAATATTTTATTATTTATAAGTATGTAAATTAACTGCAATTATATTATGTGCCTCACTATCCGGTCGGCTTATCTGCATTCTTCTATATAAATCATTTCGAAATTTTATGGATTTTAAAATACCAATACTTATCCAGCTATTTTGTTTATGTTTTAACTTATTGAACTATATAATTTTATTGGGGAAGCATCTAGTTTTATGCTTGTCTATTATGGCTTCGAAAATATTATAATTAGTTTCTGGGTCGGCATCTAGATCGTGATCAAGACTGTCTAGTAAAATTGCTGATGCAAGCTCAGTTGCAAATTTGTGTATGTTTTCTTTATTTTGTTTATTAATAGTTATATACTTTTTGGTTTATTATATTTCTTCTTATTTTTCAAACATATAAAATAACGCTGGTGGTCGGAGAATTTATCTACCAGTATCCCGGATGTTGCGCTACTTAAGACTTCCGAGCTTTTGCATAAAAAGTTATCTATTACAGTAGCATTTGATCGAGAAAATCTAGTTGGTAAAGTGATATGTGGGTAAAAATTATAAGAAGTGGTAAATGTAAAATATTTATTAGCTATATTTCGCTTTGTTAATTCTAATAAATTTATAATCTAATCTCCAGATATAATAACTTCAGTTTTAGACCTGGTAAGCTGCTCTGAGACACGATTGAATTCATCAATAAAGGTATTATAATTTTGTAGGATATCTCTTGGAGTTCTGTACACATTACCGAGTAATAATTTATATGACAATTCATTTCCAGAAATTTGTATAATTTGACCTTCCCATACGTCGGATCGTTCATAAAGTGCAACAGTTGAAAATGTAAAATTTTCATGTAAATAAATAACCAATCCTTCTTTAGAGCTACATTTTCTACCTTCGAAAATACAGGTATAACCATCAAGTTGGTACATAGAAATATCATCATCTTGCGACAACCAGCTTTCCTGTAAACATATTGCACTGAAAAATAGACCGTTTTGTTTTAAATCCTGAATAAATATACTAAAGTTCATCAAATTTTACATTTAGGCATGCAGTATTTGTACTTAAAATTGTAAAAGCTCCTTTATTAATCTCAAGATGATTTTTAATACTAGGAATATCCATATAAGGAGATTTTCTAAAAATATTATATTCATTATCATCATCATTAATACAACTCATAATATTTTCTAGAGAGTTTTTTTGTACACCTCCAACAGATTCAAGAATTTTTGTATCATCTATTTCAACCGCCATTTCTTAATATTTGATACATAAATGCAAATTACAATGGAGGCAATAATAATTGTTTTCGCCCTTAAATACATTAATCAAAAATTAAAAACAATAGCAAGCATGTTAACAAACAGTGTACATGTACATGTGAACTTAATTATATTCATCGCCATTATATGGTTATGACTATAATTCAGTTTTGGAAAAATAATGATATAGTCTGTTGTGGTAACAAATTGTAGTGCTGGTGAGTGATGATTCAGATTAAATGTTAAAATAACAAAAAAGGTGCTAGTGATACAAAAAAAGCAGTTTGAATACGTGAAGACCAAATATGAATCTTGATGTGTAAGAAATGTGAAAGTGCAAACAAACATCGTGAGAGAATATTTCCCACAATGCAATGTACAAATATGCGAAAAAAATGTTTAAGGTAATGTATAACTTCATAAATGAGAGTTATACATTTGATTAATATGAAGTCGGTGGTTTAAACCACTTCACATTTGAAAATAATATTTAAAATTTTAACCACGAGAGAGATCCGGTGGAATAAATCTCACATAAGATATATATAAGGGCATTTTTGGGATTACCCGGGTCAATCAATCTGATAGCTCCTTTTTATATTGTAATATTACTAATTATCAAGTTTAATGATAATAAAGATTATGTGAGAATAAGATATTACAACAAATGACTATGACACCCAATTTTTGGCACAAAAGTAAACGACATTTTATGTACTTAGTATTTTTATTATATTTTATAACTACGTTGGTCCAGCATTTGGCCAACATCTGTACATACACATACAATACATATATACACACAAAATTATACACACTTATACGTATACATATATTATAATCATTGAACAAAAAAAAAAGAGAAAGAAATACATATATATGTGTTACATATATCATGTATTATGAGACTTTCTAGAAGTAAAGATAAGTTGCGAGTCAACAGGTAGATGTTGATTTTGTGTACAACGGACGAATTACTGTAAATTTTCAGTAGCCTGTAGTGACGAGCCGGCATGTCACTATACTACCGGAATAATAGTGTACACAAATCGAGCACACTTGATCATAATAATGTAAGAATGAAATACGAACCATTTACGGGACAGAAAGTGGGTCAAACTAGACGTTATACGGTCCTGCCGGATGGCATCCTGTTGCGTCCGGCTGGATGTGTATATGTAGTATGGGGTCGGTTTTAAACTACTTTATATTCGTTGCGTTCTTTGCAGGTTTTGCTGTGTTGGAAGTGTTTGTAGACGGTGCGAGCTGAGAGGTTGAGCGTATAGTGAGCTTCACAAGGTATATTGAGCCCTTTCCTTGGGTTTTCAGTTTGTAAACTGAATATCCACGACATTTCTTTCATCAGTCTTTTTAACTTGTCTATTTCTTTATCGAGAATACAAAAGTGTCAGGATTGGGCAGAGCATATGTCATTGAAGTGTTTGGCCACTGAGCTGTTATCTTTTTTTGTTTTTTTTATATCGCTAATGTGTTGTTGCAATCGTAATTTTAGTTTTTGACTGGTCTGTCTGATATTCGGTTTGTCGCAGGAAAGGCAGATTATTGCATATATAACGTCTTTTCTGCTGCAATCTGCCGGTGCACCGTAGATGGTTTTAGAGCTGTGTTTGAAATTCTGTGTGCCAAACTTCTCACAGAATTCATAGTGCGGGGTGGTGGTGATGTGTCTGCTTCTGTACCGGAGAAGTTTAAGGGAGTGAATTGTTGCTCTGATTTCGTAAGACACCGGTTCGGGCATTGCGGTGGATCTGGTTTGTGACTTTGTATGAGCATTCTGTGCAAGATATTGTCAATTGATGTGAAGCCCATACAGGGCATATGGTAATATTTATTATATCCCTGGTATGTGGGTGCGGTTTTAGGTCTGCAGTGCCGTTGCATATCGATTTGATGAAGTCATGAGGAGTGCATAACTTAGTATAGATTTTCTGTTGTTGGCATATATTGCAAAATATCACAATTTTGTTATGTATCTGTTTGCAGTTCCAGATGAATCTAGATGTGGTTGATGTGGGGTTGCGTGTATATGTCAAAGAGGGCTTTGCCGGATGAAAGCGGATGACAGCTAACGCAGTAGTCTCTATCGAGATCATCCGTTGCCGGATGAATTTGTAGGTCATATTTCTTAGGGTCCTGTGTTTCCCCACATGGGAGTTTCGCTCTGACGAGAATATCTCCCAGGTTCTGACATTTTGTTAGTGAGATTGTCACTTGGAGCTCCGGGTCTATTGGTGATGTGTGTTTTAAGACAATGTCCCTGATGTTTTTGAGACCTGGATGGAATGTAGTTACAAAATATAGAGTTTTGTGGTTGTCCGGATTCATCCGGGTGGGTGATGGTTTGATCAACTCGCTTCTGTTCAGAGATCATTATTTATTTATTTGATGATTTTTAAATTTGTAAGTATTTGTGTGCTTAAAGGGTCGAACATTTACTCCCCGAGACAAACCTAAGACTGTATATATGTCTATGATAAACAGGGTCTGCATCGTTTATTTTTAAATTTGGAGTAGATCTAGAATATAACTTGTTTTTTTTTTGTTTTGTTTTTTAGAAGTAGCATACGCGCACATTTTATATTCAGAAATATATATTTGAAGACATTGAGAATTATAAACCTAATTTGGAAATGTAACATATGGACTGTTGATTGCATGAAACACTTCCTAAATATATCAAATAGAACTAGGGCCAAAGGCCTCGTGTAGCTGGGGCAAAGGGAAATACTACAAATTGTTCACTTATAAGGGTGTGTCATTCAGAATGGCATACTCGCTCATAACGGCATGCCCTTATATGCGTATCAAATCTGTGATTTAGATAAAATTGTGATGTTTTACTGTTGATCGCAACACACGCCATGCAACGGCGACAACAGTAAATGAACGAGGAATGTTGTGTGCTTATTTTATCTATATCAAGACTGATATCAATGGATAATTAAATGATGCTCATCCACTTGTCACAGCTTCACCTTGACTGAGGTTGTCCCAATTTTAAGTTTGTCATGTCGGACCGGCAACAACTTAAATTTGGCAATTTATCATAGAGTTGAATTAAATCTCCAGTTCTAGAGGTGTAGGCCTACTGCATCTGATGTTGTCAAAACCAGCACGGGTCGACTGTTACACAGTATGTGTTTTAGGCCTAACTTCATTGCCTAGGTAGAGTAGGTAGGCCCACATCACATCAAAATATTAGTTTTGTCCACTATGCATATAATTTATATGAGCAGAAAATTATACCCCACAGTTATCAAGTAGCATGGCAAGGGGTGGCATGTCTTGGAACATTATTTTTACAGATATGGGATTCTTTACTATGAGATTATATCATTCATACATTCACTATATTAACCATAAACAGAATTATATGAAAACATTACTTCAGGGGCGTATCCAGGGGGGTGCTCAGGGTGCTCGAGCACCCCCCCTTAATTTCCATAGTGGTAATTTTCCAACCAATAATTTTATATACAATTAATCCACCAGTGTCCGACATGTTGGTTCCAGCCCCCTCCACACCTAAATATATACCCCTTCCCTTTTAAAGGGCTGGTGTCTGGGATGCATCATTGGCGCCATTAACAGATTAAAGACTCAGATTAGACAATGAACTGGGCAAAACAGGGTGTTCTATTCAAATTACCTCTGTGCAAGACTGTTCAGTTCCAATGTACTTATTTTTATCGCACTGCTCGCTTATGGAACACTTTACCTTTTGTTATCAGAGATGCTAGCAGCTTGCAGATTTTTAAGAAGAACCTCAATGAATTATATCTCACCATGGTAAACTTATTTGATGTGAATAATCGATGTACCTGGAGCCTGGCTTGTGTAAATTGTCGAATATAGCGGAATATTTTGTGTCTCAAACTACCTGTGCAATATGAATCGGCTGTGAGACGGCTATTTGAGCTGTCACCAGCCACGCATGACTAGGAACGGAGGGCTCCGTTGTCGATACTCATGTGTTGGCAGCTGACGAATCGCCCCGCCTAATATATCTCTACATCTAGCACAAATGGCACCTTAAGTGATCGATCTATGAACGATAATCTGCGAATGTTGCATTGTGTTGTCTGCCTGGCTCGAATTCAGGCCGGAGACAGTCTCTGATACTGTTCGGAGCGACCGACATCACTCTACATGATCATGCTTGTCATGATCTGACTTAGAGTATTACCACATGGTATGGATGGCTGTTCCCCTCAAAATTATTATTTGTTTTTTTCTGTTTTATTATTAGGTTTAGTGATTTTTCAGTCACTTTTGTTTCCAGATGAGGTGGGTCCTTCGGCTGAATTTCAAAGATCTCTAATAAACTGATTCACTCCTTGAGTTTGAGATTGTTTTTCCTCCAGTCAGTAGATGCATTCTAGGTTTAGAGTATTACTTTTATTTAGGGATGTATGTAGGACCATGTTAAAATTAAGAGTGCCATTAGTTTTTACTATTTTTCCTTTACACATGTATACCCTAGTTGTCTGTCCTTTTATATAATAAACAACTAAAGGATTTAGAGGTTTTAATTAGGTTTCTATACGCTTTCCAGAGTGTCCTTTTTTGCTGTGTAGAGCACAGTGTAGCTATTTTATCTCTGGTTTTGGTGCGGGAAACAGATGACAGACAATTGTCAGCTATTTTATTTTTTATGTGTACATATCGCGAAATTTATAATCTATACTATGTATGTACATTTTTAAATAGCATGTACACAAAAGCATTGCTATTTTAAACACTGGATATGATGCTGCCTTACATGATAAGTATGGCAACACCTATAGCCAGTGAACAGTTGGTTTTATATTATACGGTCATATTATTTTATTATATAATTTTAATTCACTAATATGGTTGACATTGTAGAGGTCGTCTCGACCTGTTCCCGTCGACCAAAGCTAATAACATGTTCAAAAAAATACCCAATTAATAATACTGATAATGTACCATTTTTGCATGTTTTTAACTGGAAGTCAAATCGATGATAGCCACATAGCCCCTATGTGGCGACAGAAGCAAATCTTTACAATGCAAATCTTTAAAATTTGACCATTCAGAGCACCTAAAAGTAGGAATTTATTGCGACTGGTCTTCTTTCTCCTGTCCACCCTTAATTAGTGTGAGATGGACATATTTTTTGAAGATTCATTTTTTTTTTTAAAGAAACAGAGTAAAATATATCAACTTTGTGTTAGTCTTGGCCAATAATTGAAACGTTGAGCGTAACAACGTTATGGAGAATAAATATGCTAAGATTGATGATAATTAGAATACCTTGAAACAACGTTGTTCCAAAGTAGATATGCTAAGATTGATATTAAGTATCATAGACCACAAGCACAATCCACAGTACGCTATGGGGACCGCTTGAGACGGACAACGGTTTAGAGTTGGCATGCTGCCCTCTTAAGCACTTTACTTGGTGTTGCATAAAATAAAATATTAAGGACCACGGGATAAAGATTATTCCTCAATTACCATGATTCTTTCACCTGGGTGATGGCGAATTTATTTCCCAAGAAATATCATCTCTGAGAATCAGTTGAGAACAAATGGATAAAAAACGGGGTCGCTTTTTCAATTTCCAAAATCAAATTGTTTTAGGGCCTATATGAATTTTTCGTATTTTCTCAGTGCAATATATAGACCTCCAGTATAGCCACTGACACTAGTTCAGATAAATAATTGAAATACAGCTGGGACTTTACCAGAGACGAAATCAAGAATAAGAATTGAAAATTGGCAGTAAAGTTGTTTTAAAAATGTGAAACTACAACCAATACTACCACAAATAATCTGATATAGGCCTAATTGATGATGAACTGGAATGTAACATTTGCATTAAAAAATATTCTGCCATAGGGGAGGGTGGCAAATTTATAAGGGTGAAATAAAAATAAATATCTCAGGAATTTTAAGTTATCATTAGTAAACGTTGTAAGCATTTTAATGGTCCACAACTTTTTTTCAATGACATGTTATGACTTTTAGTAGATGATTCTTGCATAATTAGGCCGTACATAATTGCATACTCGGCATTTCACAAACAAGGCTGCATAATTATCATCACAATGAGGGTGACCCAACGTTTGATTAATATTATTGTTGCTCCACCGTCTGCTACGCTGGCCAAACATTAACGCAACATTGGATCGACAGCTGTTTATTTTTATCTAGCTTATTTAATATGCCTAGTAGTTCACACTCGCTATTAAATGAGCTAATGATCATGTTTACGGTTTTTTTCCATTGTGTGGTTGTGTTAGCTTAAATAGTTGGACTAGAGTAGGCTAGGTTAATCTGTCATTAAGTTAAAACTAACATTTCAGCCAATATTTTATATCTTTGTTTTACAGCAAAGATAGCACGAAATCGCACTATTTAATGTTTATTTTTTTTAAATTTTGCGGAGGCATGCCCCCTATAGGTCATTGCTGTTGAATGGTTTCTTTGAAATCTGAGCACCCCCCTTAATTTATTTCTGGATACGCCACTGTACTTCACTGAGATAGACTCGGGGCACCTTGAGACAGTTTTGGGGCACATTGAGACACCCTGACTGACCTCATATCTGATATTATTCATAGTTTTTGTGTGGGGTGTATTTGAAGCAAACCATTATAAATAAGTGATAAAGTGATAGCACAGGTGTACGATATCACAAAAATCATGGGGAAATCAAGTATTACGTGATCTATAGACACAGATAATGATCATCCTAAAAAGTAATTTTCATGTAAAAAATGGACCTAAGCTTAAACAGGGTGGAAAATTGAAATTGGTTATTTTTGGTACCATTGACCAGCTGGCGAACAAATCGCAATATATTTTCTGTAAAACAGCCCTGTCTCAATGTGCCCAAGGTGCCCCAGTCTCCCCTATACTTTACTTTGAGATTATACCATTCATATATATCTGCACCAGTGCAGTCTCAATTCACGCCGAGCGTTGCGTGTCGTAAATTACATGGCAGAGTGAATATGACCCAGCATACACAAGACAGTGAATCAATGTTGGTTTAACGTTGGTCCAGCCTCGTCCAGCGTCGACTGGTGCAGATGATGCTGGGTAGACTATAGGCTAATGTGCGTCGAGACCAGATGAACAACACAACATTGATTACAGGTGCTCAGAAGACCCAATGCGATTTAATGTTGGCCTAGCGTCTGCGACATCGGACCAATATTGTATCGACATTGGGTCAACGCATCGTGGTTGCTGGGTTGAACTGAAACCATGCGGGATAACGATATTAATGGTAACTGAATACCACCCCTCCCTCATTTCATCTGCAGTGGGGTGACGTGTTGTTGGCCCCTATGTACAGATAATTCTGACCTCAGAGGTTAGGTCAGCTATTAAGGTCAGACATATTTTATAAATGATGTCATTGCTGGCCAATCAGCATGCAGTATGTCCCAGGAGGGCAAATTCTTGAGAGCAATAGGGCATACCATATTTGGAGATGGATGTCAGCTATTGTGTCACTTTTAAATGATGTCATCGCTGGCTAATCACTGATCAGGATACAAACCCTCCTCCCCAGAATAATGCTTGTTACTGGGCCCTGTAATTTGCATAAGTTGCGCCCAATCAGAACATAGCTGATTGATTATGCTGGACAAGGGCCATTGCTGATCAGCCAATAACATTTCTGTTTGGACAGACTTGAGTACAAACCTACTACCAGTAGTTAAGGGACCGTCAACATCGAACAGTCTTGTTTTGGATCAAACTGATATACGAAGCCCCTGTGGATATGTATCTACTGATAGGGTCCCCGAAACTAAGGTCAATGGTCGAATTTATGAATAGAATTCAACCATCTATCAGTTTTATGAATGAAATGACGTCACTTTTTGTCCCAAATTCAGAGACTAGATTCTGATAATAATGTACCTGGGCTAACGCCCAGCTACAAAAAGTGATCATCAATTTTACACAGCAATATTATGATGTGTATACACACGTAAATGTAAGTATAAATGTTTATATGTTGAGAAGATAAGAAAACAATGAGGGATAATACCATTTGTTCGGGACATGATAGATTATTTACAGGTGCGTGTTTTCAGTCCATAATCATATATTTAGGGCGGGTTAATCATCATAGTAGTGGACGAGCTAGCAGACAAAGATGTAACACCAGTAGTTGTAGAGATTGTCCGGGGTGTAGCAGCTGCTGTCGTAGCGGAGGCTGTGCTAGTAGTGTCCATACTGTCAGAGGTATTATTTAACACTTTAGGTACGCCCACACTATAAGCTGTCATGGTAGCAAACGTCGTAGTAGTTGACATCATAGGAGTGGTAGTAGAGTTGACGGGCACACTGGTCGTCTTAGCAGATTTATTGGTTGGCATACGTCGATCCTGATGTTGATGATGCTGATGTGATGCATTTCTAATGCGTTCATTTATATCTTCATATAGCCTTAATTTGATTTTGTGCCCTGCCTTTGTCACACACCAAATGCTGCCGTTCCATGACCAGGCAGTGTTTATGTTATTATGGAAGCGGGTACGATTTAATAGCTTTTGGTTCAAAATTGTCAGATCTTCTGTTATTACGTAGCCTGTTTTCTTCAGGTTTCTGCGTGTGGCCAAAATTTTACTGATGATGTCTCTTTTGAAGAATCTCACAATTATAGCAGGTGGTACGGTGTGCTGCGTCTATATCGTTTTCAGTGATAAAATTTAGCTTTAGCTTAGTATGTAATATTGAAATCACTTCTTTTTTGCAATCTTCTTTAGGCCTGTCTCTTACGGGATGACCGTGGATTCGTATAGACTAACGACGCATGTATTGTTCGTTGTCGTTACTTCTCACCATTACCTCGTTCCACATGTCTTATTTCCCTGTTGTTTAATTGTTTCTATCTGTTCAGTCTGTTCGCTTAATTTATTTTTAAGGTCACTCACTTCTCTCGCGAGAGCGTCTTTTTTATCACTAATTGTTTGAATTTCTTCAGTAAGAGCTGACAACTTTGATTGTAACGTTACTGTTTTCATTATGGAGTTTTTGTAATCTTCTAAAGCAGCTCTCACAGATAAATCAACATAACTACACACTATGGCTTTTTTTTCTGTGGTTGTGATCTCCCCCTCATCGTCAGTTGAGTTCCTCTGGCTAAAGGTTCTCGCTTCTTTGGGGTTTTTTCGGAGGCATTGTCGTTGTTGTTGTTGACCTGTTGACATGACTGGTCAATACAGGCAGAAATCTACATAGGCCTAGGCAGGATATGTTCAGTCAAGCGTACACTCTTCGAAGATTTGCACTGTGTATATTTCACAGAATTAGAACAGTGGAATGCTAACATCGCTTTCGCACAAGTGAACTGGAGTCCATTGGCCGATCACAAACCCGGTAATTGGTTATTTCCGGTTTAAAGTTGTCATCAGTCATGACAGTAAACAAGTCCTACGGTATATGGTTATTTTTTAATAACTTGTCACTATATTTAAATTATCGAGACAACTGGCAGTCATTATACATGTAATATGATATGATCGTGCTAAATATACAAAATTAACACGCTGTCAACCGAGGTTTACTTTGAATTTTAGCACCAAGCGACGGCGTGTGCCGTGAAATCTGCCTGGCCATGCCCCTGGCTTTTAGCCTGTTGTCGTGTTGAGCGGCTGGGCAGCCACTGTGAGTGTGACCTGGTGACTGCCGCTTCTCACTCGCTCACTTTTCTCACTGTCTCTGACAGTCACTGCATGTAGGCCCTACTCAGGCTACTGTCACTGTCAGCCACTTCTGTAGGCGCCCACACTTTATACGCCAGCATTCTGAGCATGTGACGCATCATGGCATGTCTCAATGTCAATGATTGTGACTTGTCAGTGTCTCTCGGTCAGTCAGTCTTTCAATCTTCCCCTGGTAGGCCTACATACGCCTTAAGTAGACATTTCCGAGAAGTTGTACAAGCCTAAGCCCTAATCACTAACTGTGAATACTATTTAAGGGTATTGCAAAGATAAAAAAAATCCAAACATCCAAAACAAATTTGGAAGTGGGTGGGTGGGCCCAGGGCCATTTTAGATAGAAAATTGGAAAACCAAAAAAAATTAAAATCTTCGATTATTGGTTTAAAAAAAAAATGGATGGGGGGTGGGGTGGGGTGAGCTCTATCCAAATTTTAGGATGTCTGGAATTTTTTTAAGTTTGCAAAGCCCCTAAGGTCTAGATCTAAATATCATTAAAAAGCTGACAGGTCCATGACCATGTGGGGGGCCTACCACTGCAGTGTCACCTGACAAATGCTGGATCAATGTTGGGTTAGGGTCATCATGGTCATAGTCTCCTTGAAATGCAAACCTTGTCAGGTTCATTCAATTTTAACTTTTATAGTTTTCACTTTAAATTTATTTATAGACTATCAATAGCAGGGCAAGCTTAGATTGTGATATAGTTCTTTGGTATATTTACAACTACATGTACGTGTGTACACAATAAATGTAGACTCACATTCTATATTTTCAATGTTATTTTTTTTAAAGTTCAAGTGGTGTAATCTAGACCACCGACATCATAAAGTGCACAAACCTTACAAATTGGACTCTAGCATTTCAAAATTCACAATGCAACATAAACTGCCCAAGAAATATACAAAATACCGGAGTGAAGTAGGAGCATGTTCTCTGTGTCGGCCATCACAACATAGACTACATCTTGAATAATTAAAAAGACAAATTAATTGACCAATAAGCGTTACATTAACATGGCTATTGATATAAATGATTCCAATCCATCGCTAAAAATATTGAATTATTTTTAGAAAGAATAATTTTGTCCCAATTGACATCACAAGGCTTAGGCCTAGGCCTACTTAGGCTAATTTGTGTTCGATATATATAGCCTGGACTCTTGGGCTAAAAGGGTTAAAAATTATTTCTAATCGTCTGGGAGTGGTCCAAATAGATTCACTGACCACCAAACCGGTTCAAATGGTATAGGGCCTATCACAAAAGATAATTGAGCTAAAATTTCCCAATTTAAATAATTTCAAACATTTTCCTCATTTAGAAAAACACACGTTTATTTGGTAATAAACAACATTTACTAAATAGCTCATAAATTGGTATTGCACACCGATAAAACTTTACAACCGGAAGTTTATCATCCCCAGATAACACCTCTACAAAATTAAATAGTTCTTATGTATATATACATGCTGGTGAAAACGGGACCGAAAAATAAGGCACTTTTTGGGATATGGCTCCTAGACTATTTAATCAATGAATATATATGGCTATTAGGGATAGTCAGGCCAAATTTCAGCTTTGATTGACACCCAAATTTCTAGCTTATCGGTCCTTGGGGATTAAAGGGACATGCCCAGGCTAAAATCATAAAAAAAATCGTTGATTTTATTTTAGCTCATTAATATGACCATATGATGTAAACATGTCCTAGAATGACTAGAACTGCAAAAGTTTTTTAATTTTTTTGCTGCGCGTTCACCAGTTAGGCTAGATATAGAGACGAAATTCCTGATTTCTAATAATTGACAACCATGTCAAAAATAAGAAATACGGGAATTTTGTCTCTATATCTAGCCTAACTGATAGCCTAAGTGCGCAGCACAAAATTTAAAAAAAAAATGCTGTTCTAGTCTATGGACATGTTTACTTCATATGGTCATATTAATAAGCTAAAATAAAATCACCAATTTTTTTATTATTGTAGAGGACCTGGGAATGTCCCTTTAACTTTTAAGTTTATAGATGAGGGTGCACATGGGTTAAAAAACGAATCGAACGAACGGCGAATCGCCTGTTCTTAGAGGCCGAACATCGAGGATTGCAGTTTATCTAAATAGTGTAAAAACGAAGCTAAGAATGTATATCTATTTGTATCTATATTTATATCAGTTTTCCCTTATAAAGTGTGAATGGTGAGGCCAAAAAATGGGTAAAAAGTGAAGTGGGAAGAATCCATAATTTCCCTACATAGATAGTCGACTCGCAATAAATGTAAGATGACACCAGAAAATATAAACAAGAGCACACTCGACAATAGCCCGCCGCCATTATTGAACTTGAAGTCATAATTGCGGCCACAAGGTCAAATTTTTGACGTAAAATGCGAAAAATGACAATAAATCGGCCATTTTGATTTTTTTCCAGACATTAATAAACTTGTCCGAGAAATGGTTATTAATAACATGCATAACAGATTTGAAGATGATACATGAAAAACGTTCCAAGTTATCGCGCTCACAAGGTCAAATTATTGACGAAAACTCGCAATAAATCGGCCATTTTGAAATTTGTTCAGCCATTATTGAACTTGTCCAAAAACTACTTATTAGTAACATGCATAAAAAATTTGAAGAGGATACGTGAAAAACTTTTCAAGTTATTGCGCCCACAAGGTCAAATTATTGACGTAAAATGCGAAAAATCGCAATAAATCGGCCATTTTAAAAAAAAAATTCAGCCGTTATTGAACTTGTCCAAAAACTGCTTATAAGTAACATGAATAACAAATTTGAAGAGGATACGTGAAAAACTTTTCAAGTTATCGCGCCCACAAGGTCAAATTATTCACGTAAAATGCGAAAAATCGCAATAAATCGGCCATTTTGAATTTTTTTCCAGCCATTATTGAACTTGTCCGAGAGCTGGTTATTAATAACATGCATAACAGATTTGAAGATGATACATGAAAAACTTTTCAAGTTATCGCGCCCACAAGGTCAAATTATTGACGAAAAATCGCAATAAATCGGCCATTTTGAATTTTTTTTCAGCCATTATTATACTTGTCCAAAAACTACTTATTAGTAACATGCATAACAAATTTGAAGAGGATACGTGAAAAACTTTTCAAGTTATCGCGCCCACAAGGTCAAATTATTGACGAAAAATTGCAATAAATCGGCAATTTTGAAAAAATTTTCAGCCATTATTGAACTTGTCCAAAAACTACTTATTAGTAACATGCATAACAAATTTGAAGAAGATACGTGAAAAACTTTTCAAGTTATCGCGCCCACAAGGTCAAATTATCAAGTTATCGCGCCCATAAGGTCAAATTATTGACGTAAAAGGCGAAAAATCGCAATAAGTCGGCCATTTTTAATTTTTTTTGGCCATTATTGCACTTGTCCGAGAACTGGTCAGTAGTAACATGCATAACAAATTTGGGAAGTATACATGAAAATCTTTCAAGTTATCGCGCCCACAAGTAAATGTTAACGCCGACGACGCCGAACTTCAATTGCAATAGCCCACCTTTTTAAATTAAAATTAAAAGGCGGGCTAAAAATAACTGTAGACATGTCTATCTCTCTGTAGACTTGTCTATCTCAAAAAAATATATTTCCCATCCATCTGCTGGAGTAAAGTGTCGATATGTTATTTTAGGGATATGCCTACTAATTGACAATGAGACGTTTTGCAATGAAAACAATTATGTTGCAATTATTTTGAGATGTATTGATAAAGCCACGGTAAATTAATTTCATAGCTGACGGACTCGCCGCTTCTTTATTAAAAAAAAAATATTATAGTGTTGTTGGTGTTGATGGTGGTGATGATGGTGATGATGGTGGTAGTGTTGTTGGTGTTGATGGTGATGGTGGTGACGGAGGTGGTGTTTGTAGTAGTGTTGTTGCTGTTGATTGTGATGATGGTGATGTTGTTGGCGTTGATGGTGGTGATAGTGGTTGTGTTGGTGGTGGCGGTAAATACGATGGTGGTGGTGATGATGATTATGGTGGTGATTATGGTGGTAGTGTTGGTGGTTGTGATGGTGGTTGTGATGGTGGTGATGATAGTGGTGGTGGTGATGATTGTGGCGGTGGTGGTGATGATGGTAGTGGTGTTGATGGTGATGGTGGTTAAGTTGGTGATGATGATGAAGATGATGATGATGATGATGATGGTGATGATTATGTTGGTGATGATGATGGTGTTGGTGGTTGGGTTGTTGGTGGTGGTGATAATGATGATGGTTGTGATGATGGTGTTGGTAGCCGTGATAGTGGTGGCTGGTGATATATTTTTTGGCGAGCCCAACCGGGGCTCATTTTTGTTATTATTATTATATGTTGTGCGAGTGCTGTGCATGTGCAGTCTGTGTATGTGGGTTGACACAGCAGGTGTGTATCGGTCATGGGACTACTTGACAGGGCTGTGAGACTAACTTCCTGTCACTTAGTCTGGATGTAATCAGCCTGACCTCAATCAGACTGACCACCGGGGCCCGGCCATCACAAGCACCTGCGGGCCCTTGGTAGCTATAAATCATCCCCATTAATGGCTGGTGAGATGTCATTGATGATGATGTTGGTGGTGATGATGGTGGTCAAGGCGCCCTTCACCCTTTCAGCTCGGGGGAAGTCTTTATACGTCAGAATCTGAAACTAAAGTCGGTCCTCGGATAGAAAGAATTAAAAATATCTATAATGGCCGTAGACCCATAACATACGATTCAAATGAAGCGGAAATAGCTAACTAAGATATTTAGGATGTTTTCAAATTGAAAAATTGTTCTCCATGGTTTATACATAAATATTCCAGCGTGGTAAGGGTTAACTGGGGCACGTGCAAGTGTCTGACAGTGTGGGTGCACGCCCCTTTATTTCTGGCAGATCATTTCAAAAGTCCCCTAAATTTGTCCAAATATATATTTTTCAATACTGGATCCGCCCCTGTCAGGATATTGTGTCCGTTCCGCCCCTGTCTGGATACTGTTTAAGATTATTTGCAATAGGTCTGTAGCGAGAACAGCACTTCAGCGACGGGATAGCGTTAATTTTGACCCCTGCTCACCAGGGTGAGATATATGAATGTATTACACAGCAAACACAAAACATTTGTATATACCATTTATACAACGTTTTGATTAGTAGCTGGGCTATCTGTTGAGAATTAGCTTTAAAATCAGCAAAATCACGCGATCCTGGTTGATCAGTTTTAATATACTTTAGATACTGCAGTTCCCGCCTAATTTGACATTCATCAGATGTCAAGTGTCTTGAATTCTGTCACGTTAGATGTTGACCACTGTTCTTTTAGCCATTCTGCAATACAATAATCTAACACCAACAATACAAACATTTATTTCTGAGTGGGTGCAGAAAAATTCTAAGCAGCTAAGTGGCTTCTAATAACACTGTTGCTAACGTGACATTGAGTGTCAACAAAAACGTCACGTTAGCATACTTTAAATTCAACAAAAATTACACTTAGCATTAAACAACTTTCTTGTTTGATCACAAATACAATCTACAGTCTTTAAATTTCAATATTGTTTATGGTTGCTTCGTTGTTCCTAATTCTTTCGGCAGATTTTATAGTACTGTAATTCTAATAAATCATTTATATTTCTTGCACAAAAAATCACTTTCTTGTCCTATTGATTTATCAAACTATCCCAAATTCTCTGAAAAACTAACATAGTACCACTGAAATGAGTACATTTTGACAACATTTTGATCATATTTACAAGCAGATATCGGTACGTAGCCTGCTGCAGTTCCCACCTACATCTATTTTATTTCTATTAGATCTATTATAGGCTACTATAGGTCTTACGTCCTATATCGCAAACCACGTTTTCGCCATATTTTACTTTTTTTTTATAAAATCTAGTACTGTAGTCTGGATAACTAGATTGTCTCCTTGGAATTAAAATGTGCAAAGTTGCCAATTTGAAACTATAATTCTAAAATACCTTCTAACTCCAAGGAAAATGAAGGGGACGAGATGTCCTGCAAAGCCCAGGGGCGTCTGCAGCTTTCCGGTATTTTGGGGGCTAAAATACTAAAATCTGCAGCTCCCCCTGTGCACGCCCCTGAAGCTGAAAGGCAGAAGGCATATGTGCTAACATTACAAGCTACTGTAGGCCTAAGCAGATAGGTCTACTGCATTTTGGCTTTGCAGAGTATTATAAGACATCAAACACGATATAGTGCCAACGTAACGTTAGCAATGTTAAATCTGTTGGAGACTGCTATGTTGATATATCCTCTAATGTGTGTTACGTTTCATCCATTCAGTGATGGACGAAGACAAAGTCGGCCTTGTTCTGTGTTCATGAGACACTTAAATCGGCTTTGGTTTAGAAAAAAGGAACAAAAATATACAACATGTGGTTGAAAAAATCATTTTACTGCACAAAGGCTTTGTAAGATCGCTGTTTTTATATATCGATTTTCATGTAGAAATGTTTCTTAGAAAAATGATTCACAATAAGAACTTTCGTTCCAACTGTTCACATGTATTTCGTCACGTTAGCACGAAGGTAAAACTCAGAAATACACATAACAAATGTTTCCAATGTGTCTGAAAGTGTATCATACTTTGATATAAAAATGTCGTGTTTTTATATATATCGGTAGTTGTGGAATAAGCATATAAATAGAAGGAATGGCATATCTTACAATGCTATCGTGACGGTGTCAAGTCCCTAAATTCATTCAGGTGTCATAAGTGCATTGATATATGAACAAGATTATTCTTTTCTTACTACCTACCATCATGGCAAGGTGTCGGAAAAAATGGATAGACCCTAATGGGAAAATGAAAGTTGCAGGTTAGTTGAAATTACCTGCTCTGTTTTTTTTATGGTCAAATAAAGCAGGTATTAATATAAGCTGTAACGTTAGCATGGCACAGTTGGCCTACTGTAAACATAATATTAGGTGTGCAATTAAATATTAAAACACTATGATGCTGTGCATAATAATATGCATGGTCCATTCACACAATTCACTGAACATAGTCATAGACTGCATTTGTATGAGCTATGTACAGCAGTATTAAAAATGTGCTAACTTGAGATAAGTTTGAACACATTTATTGTTAATGTGACAATATACTTAACACATAGTAGGGCTACTGTGACATGCTCTTTGACCCTTCATATGTTAACGTGACACTGGAACTGTCAACGTGACAGTGTCATTTTATAGGGTGAGTGAGATCCTTCGTCTCATCCCTCAAACATAAGGCGTCCAAATGTGAAATCCAAAGATTTGTGTTCAGTCCAATTGTGTTTACATAGCCAGTATTACCCGGTACATCAGTAGTTGGAAAATGTTATTCCAAACAGCGAAAATAAAGACCTGTAGCCCTTTTACAATGCAACAATCTGAAAGCAGCCATTCAAGTAAATATTTCTAGCTGTGTGCATATAACTCTGGGCAAGGATGCGACTTCTATTAGCGCTGTTGCTAACGTGACACCAGTTAGCAACATGTGGAAATAAACGTCACGTTAGCATGACTTAAATGCAACAAAAAACACACTTAAGCTTTAAAATATAGGGCTTATACTTGTTTAATCATAATTAGGTCTCCACCCTCCCAACAAGATGGCCGCCAAAATCCTATGTCGCTCTCTAGAGCTTGACCCGCTTGATGGATTTGTTTCATGTTTGGTTTAATGGAAAGACCCTACTCTGCACATGTGCTGATTAGTTTTTGGTGTGATTCTGATAATAAAAACTATGATTTTTTTACGTTTCAGAATTTTAGCGGATTTTTCAGTTTTGTTCATTTTGGTTATCATCCAAATTTGTTAATTAGCTATACACCCCTGCTCAGAGTATTTCTTAATATTTTCAGTATGCATATTGGCCCTAAGGAATTTGCCCGATAAATTTGTTTGCGTTTTTCAGCTTC
Source organism: Flabesymbios commensalis (assembly GCA_964017125.1). NCBI lineage: Eukaryota > Metazoa > Annelida > Polychaeta > Terebellida > Flabelligeridae > Flabesymbios > Flabesymbios commensalis. The sequence continues at coordinate 70,592,204 of OZ024905.1, read as the reverse complement.
TCCAGCTAAATCCAAGATGGCCGCCAAACCGCTTCCTGGATTTGTTTTATGTTTGGTTTAACGGAAAGACCTTACCCTACACAAGTACTGTTTTGTTTTTAGTGTGATTCCGATAATAAAAACTTAGATTTTTTTACGTTTCAGAATTTTACCGTATATTTCAGTTTTGTTCATTTTGGCTATCATCAAAATTTGGTAATATAGCTATACAGCCCTGATCGGATTTTTTCTAAATATTTGCAATATGCATATTTGCCCCAGGGAATTTGCCCGGTAAATTTTTTTGGCGTTTTACAGCTTCTTCAACAAAATCCAAGATGACTGCCAAAATCCTATGTCACTTTCTAGAGCTTGAACTGCTTCATGGATTTGTTTCATGTTTGGTTCAAAGGAATAACCCTTCCCTGGATGTGTGCTGATTAGCTTTTTGTGCGATTATGATAATAAAAACTTTTTTTTTACTTTTCAGGATTTTAGCTGATATTTCAGTTTTGCTCATTTTGGCTATTATGTATCAAAATTTGGTAATATGGTTATACAGCTCAAATTTGATCTTTTGTGTATGCTCAGTGGCCCTGAGAAAAAAGTCAGGAGAATTGTTTCTCTTTTTTTTATTTTTTCAACAAAATACAAGATGACCGACGAATAACATGTTACTCTGAAGAGCTTGAGCTGCTTCACCGATTTGTTCCAAGTAAGCAACTTACCCTGGCCATATGCTGATTAGATTTTGGTGTGATTCTGAAATCACATTTTCACATAGTTTACATAAAAAATTGGTGACAGTACTGTATTTCTCTATAATTAATGTACTATGTGGGGCGGGTAGAGACGCAAGCTTTCCCCCTCAGGCAAATCTAGTTAATAATATATAATCTTGTCTTTTAATTTTCACTTGAAGCTGCTTCGTTGTCCCTACATCTTTTATTTTTATTATATTTCTTTATTGGTATAATAGGCCTAGAGCCTACTTAATTTGTATCATTGACATTTAATTATATTAATACGTTCTTCTATAGCGCACATACAGCTTTGGCACTGCACTGAAAAAACTTCTGCCTCCGTACTGTAAGAGTTTAGTCTTGCGCCGACAGAGAAGGTTTTTTGATGATGAGCGAAGGCTTCTGCTTGGAGTGTAGCTTGAAACTAACTCGGATAAATATGATGGCGCGCTGCCATGGATTGTTTTGTACGTGAGCAGCAGTACCTTGAAGATGATTCGCTCTTGCACTGGTAGCCAATGGAGGCTTTTAAGCACTGGTGTTATATGATCATCTCGATTGGTGCGTGTCACCAGGCGTGCTGCGGTATTCTGAATACGCTGTAAACGTTGGATAAGCCTCTTGGGGAGGCCGTACAGGATGCTGTTACAATAGTCCAGGCGAACAGTGATGAGGGCATGTACGAAACCAACTTTTCAGTGATTGATTGAGTCAGAAGATGACGAATTTTTCCAATGTTATTGATGTGTAGAGAAGCAGCACTGCAAACGGCACTGACATGTTTGTTAAGGGTCAGACAGCTGTCCAGTGTCACTCCAAAACTCTTCACATTCTCTGCAGGAAGAATGTTCATTCCACCAATTTGCAATGGTCTCAGAGAAAGTTTGGATGAGAATCCAGCCCTGTATGTGTAGAGGAGCTCTGTCTTCTACCCATTTTGTTTTAGTCTGTTTTTTACCATCCATATATCTATGTCACGAATGCAAGCTTCCAGTCACTGCATGAATGTTTCCGCATCTGTGATCTAGAAAGAAATGTACAATTGTGTGTCGTCTGCATACATGTGATAACTTAGTCTGTGTTTCTTGATGATTTCACCTAAATCAGCTGTATACAGTGTAAAAAGCAAGGGTCCAAGAACAGACCCTTGCGGAACTCCGTATTGCAGTTTGAAATTACTTGATGTTTTATCTCCCATCACCACCTTTTGGTACCGATCTTCTAGGTACGATGCAAACCAATGGACTGCAGACTTCGATAGATGTAATCGTGATGACAGTTTCTGCAAGAGGATACGGTGATTGATAGTATCGAACGCGGCGCTAGGGTCCAAGAGTACAAGACATCCGACTTGTCCATGATCCGCAGCAAGTAGCAGGTCGTTCGTGATACGTAGCATTGCAGTTTCGGTGCTTTGGGCTGGTCTGTAGGCTATGCAGACTGAAACTTGTCATGAAGGCTGTAGGTCTTCACATGATCCTGTAGTTGGGATGACACTCCCTTTTCAAGTGTTTTGGCAAAAAAAGGAAAGTTAGAAATAGGCCTGAAATTTTTAAAGTTCTCAGGGTCCAATGAAAGTTTTTTCATGATTGGAGTCACCCAGGCCTCCTTTAAGGAAGCAGGGACAGCTGATAGTGCGATGGATCTGTTGATTATGTCTGCGATGATAGGCGCCATTGTGCCAGGAAGTTTCTTTATTATCCTGCCCTAGAGTTGGACGTAAAAGAACCTCAATGGACGTAGGCGCAGTTTCCATCCAGCGAGACCCCAGAAAATCCACAATGTGTGAGTACTTGGCACATAAGGCGAATTTGCTTGGAATGAAAATAGCTTGATGCGCCTCAATGGCAGCTCAGCTGTATATCTCCCAGGAGACTGAGCTGGAATTTGAATGATAACAGGCCTTGCTAAGTTACTCTCGATGTACAGCGCTCTGAACAGCCGCCGGCTGGATACATGCGCTATATAAGATTTCATTCATTCATTCATTTGACATGTAACGTAATTCTGAGAATAAACCGGAATTGAAGTTAATGGGTTTATACATGGTATAGAGGAGCATGATAAATAGCAATTTACTACATGTCAAATGGTCTAACTTTTGAACTATAGGCCTACATATTTTTTTACGAAAGTTTCAGGATCGATGCCAAATCATCAAATGACTAGAAAATAGGGTTTACAAAATTTCATGAAAATCGGTTGAGAATTGACTGACTGGATATCAAAATGCTAACTTTCATTTTGGACCATCTTCCACCGTTGGACAGACTATAGGGTTGGGGCTACTAAATAATCGTTAGCTAAACGACAGGGCACCTGTCTGGCAATTCGTTTCCAGACGGGGAGCTGGATGTTGTTTATAGATTCCAGAAATTCACACAAAGTGGCCACCGTTTATACTGTTCATACCAGCTCGATTCGAATTTTCAATTGTTTATATTTTTCTGACGCGACCTTAAAAACTTATTAACGGTGGCGGCCATAGGCCTACATTTTTTCAGCGTCACAAATTGATTGTACACCACTAGATGACTACTAAACAGTCAGATGAGGATTGAGGGTGTGCAGACATCACACTGGTGCCTCGCCTGTTTTTTCAATAGGCAGCTTGTCAACCGGGGGTGGGACCGGTTGACAATGTTGACTAATCGTTAGCCTGTTAGGGGCCTACTGTCACTCAGCAGTGGCGGATCCAGCATGGGGCGTACCCGGCGTATGCCCCCCCCCTTATTGGTTAAAATATTGCATTTTCATGCATTTTTTTTAATAAAGTGAAGCTAACAATCTTTTTTCAGCCAAAATGTGGCTTACGCCCCCTCCTCTTGCACATTCTTGATCCGCCATTGCTCAGTGTGAGGCTCAGAAGCCGCGCATGCGCACAGAGGCACATGTGGAACGATAATGCATGTGGAACAATTGAATAATGCAGACACACTGCGACGCCATGCCCATAATGCCGTCACTACAGGCTACAGTCTATGACACATTTATCTGGATCGCATGCTTTTCGTCGATTTCTCAGTAAATTCTGAACCGATTTCCTAGAAATTTTGCACAGGACATTTCCAAGTCATGTCCTAACGCCAGTAAAAATTTCGCAAATTTATATTCAATATTACAAAAGTTAGCCCATTTGACATGTAATAAAACTCCAGAATTAGCGTAGACTAATGGGTTTATAGAGGAACGTCATATTTTCAATTTACTACATGTCAAATGGTCTCACTTTTGCAATTCTGCATAACGTTAGTCTATAATTTATTATAACTTAACGAAATTTTTACCCATGGGGCCATGTTATTGTTAAGACATGACTTGGTCCACTTGGAAATGTCATGTGGCTGTGTAAAATTTCAAGAAAATTGGTTCAGAATTGACGGAGAAATCGACGAAAAGCATGCGCTCCAGATAATTAGATAATTAGGCTAGTCTCACTCTCATGAGTCATGGAGTCATGGTATGGATGAAGTCATGAATGACATGATGGATGATGCATGCATGCACGTGGTTGATTTGTATACAAAACAAGCATCCACAAGATAGAGCATGTCTTTAGAACTAAGTCTGATTGGCTGTGTAAGAGTCTAATATCTGTAGACTATAAAATAATTTAAAATTGAAGAGTGAAATTTTATCTTCGGGCTTCATTTATTACTAAATAACCTACCAAAACTTTGCAAAAGTCACTCAACTCTTAATATTTTTTATTGACAAAAAGCTGAATAGATAATCACCGCAATACGGACAAAATATTGTCATGGCAACAAAGGTTATTTTCTTTTGGAAAAGGGAGCATTAAGGTAAAAATATTTTTGGGCTGAATCTGAACCTTATTATAAAAAATCATTAACACATTTTTTGTAGATATTTTATCCATAACACGAATTTTTTATTGGATATTTCATTGTCTATGTCAGTTTAAAAATATTTTCTGATTATTGTGTACAACTGAACGTCGGATAATCAAACAATATTATTGGAGACTACCAGCACAATAAGCGCCACCTGGTGAATCGATGTGAACGTTAGCTTTTATTCCTATTCTTCGGCCTACTTGCGGCTTGTACATGTAGTCAGATGTAGTCAGATGTAAACATAGAAATATATATTTTCTGTGGATGTAGAGGGGTTAGAAAGTTTTATTCATGACTGATTTCAGTTCTTCTTTTTTTTTGTAGCACGAGTTTAAAGGGACTGGCCCACACTAAAATCATCGAAAATCGGTGATTTTATTTTGGTTTCTTAATATGACCATATGATGTAAACATGTTCATAGACTAGAACTGCAATTTTTTTTTAATTTTTCTGCTGCGCATTCACCAGTTAGACTAGATATAGACACGGAATTCCCGTATTTCTAATTTTTGACATGGTTGTCAATAATTAGAAATCAGGAATTCCTGATTTCTAATTATTGACAACCATGTCAAAAATTAGAAATACGGGAATTCCGTGTCTATATCTAGTCTAACTGGTGAATGCGCAGCAGAAAAATTAGAAAAAAATTGCAGTTCTAGTCTATGAACATGTTTACATCATATGGTCATATTAAGAAACCAAAATAAAATCACCGATTTTTTGATGATTTTAGCGTGGGCCAGTCCCTTTAACTTCCAAGTCGGCAAGTGGAAGGCTGGGTAATACTCTGGGTCTAGGCTAGAGCCTAGGCCTGTGTGTGCGCTTGCAATACCGGTACCGAAGTCAAGAGACTAGATCTATTGCATAGACTTTTTTGTAAATAGGCCCAAATTAACCTACTTGTAGTTTGTTTACTATTTAATGCCGTGGTTTGGTGTGAGTAGGCCTGTGCATAAACGGTTTATGTGCAGATCTACTAAAAACGGTTTTATTAATTTATAAAGATTGTGATGAGAAACTGCAGAGAAAATGTTGAACCGCTGCAGTTTTGAATGTATTTTGAGATGGGGATAAAACTATTCATTTGCGTCTGATAAGGTGTTCTAGAGACAGTAGCCTAGGCCTAGATAGCCTGGGGTCAGTTCGTTATTCCGACAGGTCTATATTCCGACAGGTCGATATTCCGACAGGTCGTTATTCCGACAGGTCTATATTCCGACAGGTCGATATTCCGACAGGTCGTTATTCCGACAGGTCTATATTCCGACAGGTCGATATTCCGACAGGTCGTTATTCCGACAGGTCGTTATTCCGACAGGTTTATATTCTGACAGGTCGTTATTCCGACAGTTCCTTGATGTAAATTGTAATGGGAATTAGTCTGTGAGATGAACCACGTTTAATTACATGTCTGGGCCCAAAAAGTTTAAAGAGTGTTTCTAACTCAGATTCTAAAATTCCATTACTTAAATGCCTCAGACGCTGTATTTTCTCAGAATATAGCATATAGCGTGTTTTTTTTCATACAAAAATGGTAAAATCGCTATTTTAACCAGTGACACTGTTTAACTCTTCCTTCACCGACTTCCCCTTGATAAAACTACCCCCAGAAACCGACATCTTTTTTTAAGGAAGACCCCTGAAGGAGGCCTAATCACTGGGCATTGTACAGGTTATAGCATGCGCATATCGCACAAATTAAACATGCAAGAGAACATTGCGTCTATGCCACTGACCATTCTGGTTGGCGATTTTCAAACATGCATATAATGAAATATCTACATTGCAATTAATGCATGTAGGCCCTACACATATGGAATTCGCATAAATGCGAAATTGGTAAAGGAAGGTAGTTTTCGCATAAATGCGAAATTGGTAAAGGAAGAGTTAAATGTATCTACATAAGAACATGTGATGCCAAATTAAACTGTCTGATACGTGTGATCCAATAATAAGACAACAAATTCTGCGCTGAGACCGACTTGATACGTCAGAATCTGACGTCTAAAGTCAGTCTCAGCTCTGAAAGATTTAAAAATATTCATAATGGCGTTAGACCCATAGCATAAGTATTCAAATTAGTCAGGGGGCTTAACTCATATCTACCACCCGAATTGTTCAAATCGTCCCAAAAGCACCAAATTTGAACCACGTATGGCCAAGGCCATAATAATTTTGATTTATCGCGGGAGCCAAGCTGAACACCCGCCGGGGCGCTTTATTTGACAAATCCAAGATGGCCGCCATTCAAATTGGGGTCATTTCATAACTTGTAAACTAATAGACGAAGAGACGCATGTCATACCACTTTTCTATGGTTTTCGAATATGTAGAATTGATTTATGATGTTTAGAAGTTGATTTGGGATTATTTAAAACACAAAAATATATGTAAAAGTTATTTCGACAATATATATACAACATTATACCGGTTTAAACGACGCAGATCAGCAACACAATAGTCTGTATCAGGCATTGATAACGACCTAACCATAAGATTTGATACCAGAGCCAGTCTTTGGAGTTACTGTGTATCAGCCATATTAGATAAATTCAAAATGACCGTTGTTCATAACAAGCCCACGTCATAACTTGCCAACTAATAGCAGTAGAGACACACTTAACTCTTTAAGTGCTTCATTACTACTTAACATTTTCCTTTCATTTGAAGTTGGCATTGCTCACGCAATTGCCAACTTCAAATGAAAGGAAAATACCTCCTCACTTAAAAATTAAACCTGCTAAATTTCACAATGGGGGCTTTACTCAAGATTTATACATGCATATTTGTTCAATTTCTGTCAAATTTTAGTTGTGGAAAAACAGTATGAATGCGCTTAAAAGCGTCGCCCGCACTCAAAGGGTTAATAACATTTTTCTACGGTTTTCATAAAAGATTTTAAATATTAGTTTAAGGGCAGTGAATATTCTGAAAATCGTACTATCTAAGCAAAAGAGTTGAGTCAGACGTCGAAATTAAGAGCTTACTATTTCATTTATTTGTAAGAGCCCGTTTCCAGCCAGTACGAGTTTTTTTTTTTAAAGGTTTTTTTTTTGACATTTTTAGGTCCTTTTTTTGTGTACGTCTTTTTAGGCGGCGCGAATCGGTTAAACGTTCGGTTGCTATTATTATACCATGAATTTGAACAGTTTGGGTCACATCATATGTAGGCCTACACCAAGGGAAGATTTCGGCGGCAGCGGGACTCGAACCAGGTACCTCCGGACTCTCGAGTCCACCACGCGACCAATGAGCTAACCTGGCGCCACGAACATGAACAAGATAATAAGTAATAGTATTTATAATGAGAATATTATAGTATAATATTATAATTGTGACTCAAGGCACAAGAACATAATTAGATTTTAATATTACTGTCTTAGATTTTACGCAACACAGCTATAACACTTCAAAAAAATTGTTCCATCACTGCTAATACATTCATCCTCATTGAAAAGGCAAAGTTAGGAAATATTAATACGATCAATATTAGCTCTGAAGGAACACGATACGAACACGATACATTCTGACTGTATACTTTTACCTCGAAAATAGTATTATTAGTTTTGGTACTGATGTTGATGAGATTGCTAATTTGTACCAGCATTTTGGACGGCGTTATAACACTATGGAGGTCGCTCAATAATATTTTGCTCAATTTAATAGCTGGTGATGTATTTTCTGAGCAGTCAGGGAAAAATCAGGGGAATGTGTGGGAACAATAATTAAATGTAATTATTTATTTGGCTGGAATATACATAAATATATACAATAATTGTATACATCTGCAATTGTAAAAACAATTTTTGATATCAAATACGTTGACATAAATTTAGTTATGCCATTGGTTGGCATATTAAGCTTAACAATGGATCTGAACGCATTTATATATCACAGCTGTACAAAGAAGTGTGGGTCTATATATACACTACTCTCAAAAACACCCCCCAAATGGCTCCCAGAAACCCAGGGTAGTGTAGGTTAACCCTTTCGCCGGCAAATGCGGTCAGATCTCAAATAAAGCACCGAGTGTAAATTATTAGTCCTAACTGGTCCACTTTTAAACGCCTATTTGATGTTGACATTTGCATCACCAATGCAAGCTTCAAATGGATAATACCCAGTTGATACATGTCAAAGAATGATGCAGCACGAAAAGAGTTCACAAGTAACAACTTTAGTATTTTAGATACATAGGTCTTCATCGCTATTCGTCACCACAGTAGCTGTTGATAGTGGTTATAGATCTTTCGGAATATCGATCTATTTGTCGAACTATCGAACTGTCGGAATAGAGACCTGTTTGTCGAACTATCGACCTGTCGGAATAACGACCTGTCGGAATAACGAACTGTTTGTCGGAATATCGACCTGTCGGAATAACGACCTGTCGGAATAACGAACTGTTTGTCGGAATATCGACCTGTCGGAATAACGATCTGTCGGAATATCGACCTGTCGGAATAACGACCTGTTTGTCGGAATATCGACCTGTCGGAATAACGACCCGGACCCGATAGCCTAGGGGAAAAGAGACAAGTGAATTTGTTCTGATGGTAAGTAGGCTACGTATATTGTTCTCATTGAGATAGGCCTATATAGGGAGTATATTCTGTTCAATGGTGGGCCAGAGTCGCAGCCCATTGCTGGTTTAATGCTGGTCAATTGTGTACGACGCTGGCTCAACATCGCTGCAACACTGACCGAACGTATGATTTTCGATCTACACCAGCGTCTACAGCAATCACTGGACGGCTAACCAATGTTTTTTCCAACGTGGTCCAACAACAACCCAGCATTCTGTATACATATGCTACTTTGCGGCAATTGTCTATTGTCTACTATTGTCTATTGCTATAGGGGTGACAATTTCACCCCCCCCCCCTCCCCTTTAACAAAATTACAAGTAAAGCAAATTCCACTCTAGGCTTCCTTCGGAGGAACCTGAAGGCATGTCCCCCTAAACTAAGGGAGACTGCCTATTTCTCCCTGGTCAGATCGTCTTTAGAATACTCTTCAGCAGTTTGGGACCCCTTTAGACAAAAAGATATTGATAAATTAGAAAAAAATCAAAGATCAGCAGCAAGATTTGTCACCCAAAATTATAGACAAACAGCCAGTGTGACATCTCTCATTCATAACCTGGGCTGGACTGATTTGAAAACAAGACGTAAAAATTCTAGACTTGTAAGCATGTTCAAAATTTTAAATGAGCTAGTCGAAATTCCTATCAATGACCGTTTAATCCCAGCGGACAGAAGAACACGTGGTGGGCACAATCAGGCCTATAAACATCTTAGAGCTAACACCACACTGGGACAAAATTCTTTTTGGCATCGAACTATCCCTGATTGGAATTCTCTTCCGGCAGCTGCCATAGAATCAAAAACTGTGGCAGCGTTCAAGAGTCAACTGGTTGACTAAATCCACCAGCCCTTTCCCCCCTCCAGCCTGATTCTCCAAATAGGAGGTGCTGCTGGATATAATTTCAAAGTTCAGTGCTCACGTGACTGGAGTTGTGGGAATTCCACAATTGGGAGCTCGGCTAAGTTTATTAAATACTCCTAAATTAAAGTTATCCGTTTAAATATTGTAATTAAATATAATTCTATAGGTCATAATCTATTAAATGACACCGCATTGTTGTATCACTGTATGTATAGTTTTAGTTTGAGAGCATATTGTAAGTCGCCTGTGTTGTGGAATCTTGATCACGTGACGTAGACTTTGGTAGGCCCTATTTAAGCAGCTGTTCCACAGTGTTACATGGAGGGGCTATAGTCTTGCTATCGGCATCCCCATATCAACTAAAACAACTACAAATTGTCCAAAACAGAGCCATAAAAATAGCATATAGACTACCATGGAGAGCGAGCACAGACGAAATCCATGAGATTGCCGGGATCGAACCTTTAAAGGAGCGATATCAAAATTTAGCCAACAAATTCATCCACTCTCTCGAAACCATTTCAGAACTCTTTAAATTGCAAAAGAGCCTCCATGAAATCAATACGAAAAAAAACCAAACAACCTTCTTCGACACTATCATGAAAAACTATATTGAAAACTATAAATAGCCAAAATAACTTTAAAAAAATAGAGCCCATCCCCGCCACTTATCTCACGCCAGGCTACGCCCAACAAACCAAACGGAGGGTAAGAGGAACGTCCCTTACCTTCACTAATACCATAAAAAAAAAAAAAAAAAAAAAACCAGCACAACGCTATGTTCGGCAAAACCAGCTGACTGCCAAACAAAACTATTAATAGAAAAAACTAATGAAATATTAAAAGACCATGGACACAAAATTCAAATTCCAGCTGAACTTCAGAAATTTTCAGACTTAAATCTATACATCGAATCTGTGAATCAAAATTTACATGGAAATTCAACCTTTTCAATCAACTAGAGTCAAATAAGCACCACCCAGTAAACATGCTACTTGTGGGCCAGTCATGGATTAATACATTTTTTTTATGGCTACTACAGAATATGGTATGCCATTATCGGCCCTTTATGGAAATCCCTTTATTTAATTATTTGTAACAGTATCACATAATTGGGCCTCGATTGGTTATGAAAGTATCTATTTATCATTAATCTCACGTTACACTAATAAAACCGATTATGGCCCCATTCGGTGCCTAAAGTGGAGTAATAATTATATGATCATTCACTAGAGGGCGTGGCAATCGCATCTTGTGACTGCAACGCGCGATTCGCTGACAAGGTTATTTAGCAGTAAACATGGTAAACGTTATTCAACATTATTCACTGATAATGTATTTTGTTACCAAAATAGTTAGTCAGGGTGCTTTTAATTGATTCATAGAGCGCATAGATAATTTATTCTGTGATACATATCCCGGAGTATTTGCTTAAAATTCGGTTTGATTTAGTGTGAGCGATAATATAAAAAAATGACCTAATTTTGCCTTTACAGGCCCTGTAATGATCCATAAACGTAATTCGTGTGGACGACAATATAAGAACACTGACTGTAGCATTCCATTTTGCAGCCACAAATCATGTCAAATGCACAATCAACGAATCATCATTCAATTTCGTGATGATGCCAATCTGGCAATACAACAAATCAATTGAATACTCAGTCTCAGAATCACTGAGAATTATAATAGCAAGTCATACGCCCGATATCGCGAACCACTTTTTCCGCCATTTAAAAAATATTTACTGGCTAAAACTTTTTTTTTTACTTTTATTCAACACACTAAAATGTCCGGCGATCTCCACCTGTATAATTTTTGTTTGAAAATTAATTTCATAACAAGCCCACGTCATAACTTGCCAACTAATAGCAGTAGAGACACACTTAACTCTTTAAGTGCTTCATTACTACTTAACATTTTCCTTTCATTTAAAGTTGGCATTGCTCACGCAATTGCCAACTTCAAATGAAAGGAAAATACCTCCTCACTTAAAAATTAAAACTGCTAAATTTCACAATGGGGGCTTTACTCACGATTTATACATGCATATTTGTTCAATTTCTGTCAAATTTTAGTTGTGGAAAAACAGTATGAATGCGCTTAAAAGCGTCGCCCGCACTCAAAGGGTTAATAGCATTTTTCTACGGTTTTCATAAAAGATTTTAAATATTAGTTTAAGGGCAGTGAATTTTCTGAAAATCGTACTATCTAAGCAAAAGAGTTGAGTCAGACGTCGAAATTAAGAGCTTACTATTTCATTTATTTGTAAGAGCCCGTTTCCAGCCAGGACGAATTTTTTTTTTTAAAGGTTTTTTTTTGACATTTTTAGGTCCTTTTTTTGTGTACGTCTTTTTAGGCGGCGCGAATCGGTTAAACGTTCGGTTGCTATTATTATACCATGAATTTGAACAGTTTGGGTCACATCATATGTAGGCCTACACCAAGGGAAGATTTCGGCGGCAGCGGGACTCTCGAGTCCACCACGCGACCAATGAGCTAACCTGGCGCCACGAACATGAACAAGATAATAAGTAATAGTATTTATAATGAGAATATTAGAGTATAATATTATAATTGTGACTCAAGGCACAAGAACATAATTAGATTTTAATATTACTGTCTCAGATTTTACGCAACACAGCTATAACACTTTAAAAAAATTGTTCCATCACTGCTAATACATTCATCCTCATAGAAAAGGCAAAGTTAGGAAATATTAATACGATCAATATTAGCTCTGAAGGAACACGATACGAACACGATACATTCTGACTGTATACTTTTACCTCGAAAATAGTATTATTAGTTTTAGTACTGATGTTGATGAGATTGCTAATTTGTACCAGTATTTTGGACGGCGTTATAACACTATGGAGGTCGCTCAATAATATTTTGCTCAATTTAATAGCTGGTGATGTATTTTCTGAGCAGTCAGGGAAAAATCAGGGGAATGTGTGGGAACAATAATTAAATGTATTTATTTATTAGGCTGGAATATACATAAATATATACAATAATTGTATACATCTGCAATTGTAAAAACAATTTTTGATATCAAATACGTTGACATAAATTTAGTTATGCCATTGGTTGGCATATTAAGCTTAACAATGGATCTGAACGCATTTATATATCACAGCTGTACAAAGAAGTGTGGGTCTATATATACACTACTCTCAAAAACACCCCCCAAATGGCTCCCAGAAACCCAGGGTAGTGTAGGTTAACCCTTTCGCCGGCAAATGCGGTCAGATCTCAAATAAAGCACCGAGTGTAAATTATTAGTCCTAACTGGTCCACTTTTAAACGCCTATTTGATGTTGACATTTGCATCACCAATGCAAGCTTCAAATGGATAATACCCAGTTGATACATGTCAAAGAATGATGCAGCACGAAAAGAGTTCACAAGGTCTTCATCGCTATTCGTCACCACAGTAGCTGTTGATAGTGGTTATAGATCTTTCGGAATATCGATCTATTTGTCGAACTGTCGGAATAGAGACCTGTTTGTCGAACTATCGACCTGTCGGAATAACGACCTGTCGGAATAACGAACTGTTTGTCGGAATATCGACCTGTCGGAATAACGACCTGTCGGAATATCGACCTGTCGGAATAACGACCTGTTTGTCGGAATATCGACCTGTCGGAATAACGACCTGTCGGAATAACGACCCGGACCCGATAGCCTAGGGGAGAAGAGACAAGTGAATTTGTTCTGATGGTAAGTAGGCTACTTATATTGTTCTCATTGAGATAGGCCTATATAGGGAGTATATTCTGTTCAATGGTGGGCCAGAGTCGCAGCCCATTGCTGGTTTAATGCTGGTCAATTGTGTACGACGCTGGCTCAACATCGCTGCAACACTGACCGAACGTATGATTTTCGATCTACACCAGCGTCTACAGCAATCACTGGACGGCTAACCAATGTTGCTTCCAACGTGGTCCAACAACAACCCAGCATTCTGTATACATATGCTACTTTGCGGCAATTGTCTATTGTCTACTATTGTCTATTGCTATAGGGGTGACAATTTCACCCCCCCCCCCTTTAACAAAATTACAAGTAAAGCAAATTCCACTCTAGGCTTCCTTCGGAGGAGCCTGAAGGCATGTCCCCCTAAACTAAGGGAGACTGCCTATTTCTCCCTGGTCAGATCGTCTTTAGAATAATCTTCAGCAGTTTGGGACCCCTTTAGACAAAAAGATATTGATAAATTAGAAAAAATTCAAAGATCAGCAGCAAAATTTGTCACCCAAAATTATAGACAAACAGCCAGTGTGACATCTCTCATTCAGAACCTGGGCTGGACTGATTTGAAAACAAGACGTAAAAATTCTAGACTTGTAAGCATGTTCAAAATTTTAAATGAGCTAGTCGAAATTCCTATCAATGACCGTTTAATCCCAGCGGACAGAAGAACACGTGGTGGGCACAATCAGGCCTATAAACATCTTAGAGCTAACACCACACTGGGACAAAATTCTTTTTGGCATCGAACTATCCCTGATTGGAATTCTCTTCCGGCAGCTGCCATAGAATCAAAAACTGTGGCAGCGTTCAAGAGTCAACTGGTTGACTAAATCCACCAGCCCTTTCCCCCCTCCAGCCTGATACTCCAAATAGGAGGTGCTGCTGGATATAATTTCAAAGTTCAGTGCTCACGTGACTGGAGTTGTGGGAATTCCACAATTGGGAGCTCGGCTAAGTTTATTAAATACTCCTAAATTAAAGTTATCCTTTTAAATATTGTAATTAAATATAATTCTATAGGTCATAATCTATTAAATGACACCGCATTGTTGTATCACTGTATGTATAGTTTTAGTTTGAGAGCATTTTGTAAGTCGCCTGTGTTGTGGAATATTGATCACGTGACGTAGACTTTGGTAGGCCCTATTTAAGCAGCTGTTCCACAGTTTTACATGGAGGGGCTATAGTCTTGCTATCGGCATCCCCATATCAACTAAAACAACTACAAATTGTCCAAAACAGAGCCATAAAAATAGCATATAGACTACCATGGAGAATTGAGCTTGGAAGTAGTATAGATGTTATAGAAGGGAATTAGTAGTTTATGAGTAGAAGTGTGATGAGCAGTAAGGGGTAGTATTGACTAAAGTGAAGGGTAGTAGTTAAAGCTAAAGAGTAGCTGTTGAAGATTGGTGAGTCTGGTCTGGTAACTGTGATTATTATTTTTATAAGTTTAGGAGGATATGGAACTTTATTACGTAAGTCTGAAGTATTGGAGGCATAATATATAGTCTTCGGGTAAACTTTTGTTTGCCTATGGGAGGCCTTGCTACAATAGGTCTATAGGGCAGAATGTGTGCCGTATTCAGGTGTAATGTTCTTTCCTCGTTAGTGTAATTAGTGAGGTGTAAGTTAGTTGCGAGTATAGATTATGATTAGTCGCTAGGGGCCGAGTAATATACTGAACTGATGGCTTGAAGGCTACATTGATACTGCGAAGCCCAGACATGGGATCCTTGGGTCATATAGGAGTGGTTACTCATAGAGTCTGTAATCTCAGGGGTCAGTGGCTGTTATATGGCGGACCTGGAGATGTGATATAGTTCGTGTGCTGGCTAATTTTAGTAGTGCTAATCATAGAGTGTACGTTTTTACAAGGATAATTTAGTCATTGCTTCTTTCCTTATGCTATAAGGGGTAGTATTTATAGAGGAGTTTTAGAGATATTGTTGAGAGATATAGAAGAAGTGTAGTGGCAAACGCTTCTTATTGTTTATTAAGTATAAAGCAGGAGTTTATAGAGCTGGTGATTCTAGCTCTGATAGTAAATTTAGTAATACATTTAGTATGAATTTCGTATATGATTTATAGTCAGCAGACTGTCGCTTATGGTGTTTTAAGATCATACACAGTAACTATTGAAGCTGGTGATTCTAGCTGAGGTTTGACTTATGTGCTGCAGTTGAGTCAATCTGAACTCGTGTCTAGTCATTCCGGACCTGGCACTTATGGCTATACATATTTTAATTAAGTGAGCATTAACATGTGCTGAAAGTTCAGTCACTCTGGACTGGCATACGTTTTTTAGCTATTGCTCATGAATGTAGAGTAAGTAAAATATATAATTATTCATGCTAAATAGTAAAAGATTGAATAATTAAGAGGCATCCTGTATATATGTTGAAATAAAAAGTGTAAACGAATTTACATGTTGATTCAGTATTTGAACCTTAACTTTGTTGAAACGCCATATCAACCGAGTCCGTTTTCGCCCCTTTTATTTTTCCCGTGTTCACGGGTGGTGTCAGAACCCTGGGTGTGGCGAGACCGTCACATATACCATGACATGGCTATCTCCTGACTCTTCCTGAAAACATTTCGGAAATTGGCAACCATCCAATGCGCGCACTTCGCAGAAAAATAACACCTGTTTTTTTTATGATGCGCGGCCTTAATCTAATATGCACATGCTCATTAAAACCAGAGAAAAAACATAGTGGCCTTATCTCACTCCTCACTTTCCCACCCCTTACATGTAGCATTTGGACATCAATAAAAAGGAAAATCATATACAAAATTGCATTTTTCCGTTGCTGAAATGGTCAACAGCGTTCGCATCATCACTCACGCAGGTGAGTCACTCACTCACTCACTCATGAGTTATTTTCACAATGAGTGTCAGATAATCTTTAAAAAAACATCGGCAATAATCTATATTGATGTATTAGTATTCGCGCCTTCAGATAACAATATTACATATCGTCGTTGACGGTGCAATATGGCGTATGTGGGTGCGAGGTAGTTTTGAGATAAATTGAAATAACTGACTGGTGAGGTCTAAGATGTGTCATTTTGGTGTTATGACTCCTTGCGATTTAGACCATAGAATTCTACGCCAGAATCAGATTATTTTTTCTAGTTTGTATCTTGCATAATATAGAAAAATTAAGATTGTCTGATTTTTATCCACATACGCCATATTACTTGTCCATTTATTTTACATACGTCATATTACTTGTCTGATACGAGCACATACGTCATATTACTTGTCCGAAACGAGCACATACGCCATATTGCCTGTCCGCTACAATACATACGACTTATTACTTGTCTATTACGTTACACATACGCCAAATTACCCCCATACATTGACAATTTTCGTTATAATCCAGAAATGTTCCAAATATTGTTGTGTCAATACAATTGTTGTAGTATTTAAGAAGAGTTAATCTAATACAATTTATGTAGATGCCGTGTTCTGAATGGATCTTAAACACTGTTGAAGGGTTAAGCTGATAGCTAAATAAATCCTATCCAGTATACTTTGTAGTGATTTAACGATTTAGTGCACCTCGCGGAAAAGGGGTTAATGAAAATTAGGCGGTTTCCCGGTCTCGGCGGTTTGAATGAAACAAAAATGTTTCTTCCCCATCCACTTGTAAAACTCAGTACTGTGGGGAGCCTCTGTTACCGAGAGGTAGCGTGCTCGGCCTCAGACCTCCATGTTTTGAATTTCGAATCATGTGCCTGAAGGTCAGTGTCATCTCACTTATCTCACCATCCCTAGGAGGTTCTCCTGGCCCAATTTAGCCTGTATGTGCACAGAAGTGGCCTAAAGCCCGATTCATTTCATTTCCCCTTCAGTAATATTGATATAAAGTGCAGAGAACAAGGTAAAGCCACCCTCACTCAATCCCTATATGTCTAGGTATTAATGTACTAACTTCAAAATATTGTTTAATATTAGATAAACATGTAACTAACTAACATTGAGAGTAATTTCCCCCGATCCGTCATCTGTGATTTTTTTTAGAATAACATACCTTACTTTTTATGCGTGTTTATTGATGTTAGCAAAGGAAGCCATGAAGAAACCTGAGAGATATAGGCCTACGAGTGGGAAAATCAAAAATTCTATTCGTAATTCCAATAGTTCCTGTTGACGCATGTAAACGTTACTTACATATCAGTAGGCCTATGTACTTTTTTAAAAGTAAAATGTGACAATACAAATGACGATTGAAAAAAATGGGGATGGTACTTTGAATCAATATGTGACAACACCCATGTAATGAAACAGGATAAAAATCACATTTAATGCCTAATAGTTCAGACTTTGAAGTTTCGTATAGAACACTTTGCCATGAATTTAAAGCTGTATACACATTAAGGATGGAATCCTAAATGCATATCATAAAACACTGAAAAAGAAGACATGCAAAAACTAAAACTGGAATCACGATTATTGTCTATAACCGTATAATTTTGTTTGCATTCAGACTTAATATTATGGAGAACCTCCGTGACGGAGAGGTAGCGTGCTCGGCCTCAGACCTTCAGGGCTCTATTTCGGATCGCGTGTCTGGAGGGCAACTCATCTCACCATCCCCAGGAGGTTCTCCTGGCTAAGTTTAGTCTATTATGTGCACAAAAGTGGCCTAAAACCCCATTCATTTCATTCGTTCGCATTCAACTTCTATTTCAAAAGGGATAGAGGTATTACATATTAGTTACAATTTCAAGGCCATCAACACATCAGACATGTGTACTCAAATCAGACATAGGCTACGTACGTACCATAATTATAGTAGTCTGAATGAATGTTCGAAGACATTGACTCTATTATTGATTGGGCAGTGATGGGAAATGCTGGATGTGGCATAAAAATACTACTTAGTGCAACATTTTCTGGTGTTTCTTCAAAAAGTGGAAACATCATTTTAGCCAGGTCGTCAGATACGGCAATCTCATCTCTGTTATTATTTTCAAAGAATGTATCTGGTACCTGAACTATCGACACTGTCATTTATAAGCTGAGTTTCTGTGTTAAAAATGCATAATATGGGGCATGTATTACATACGCCATATTACGGACAACAGTACAAACACCTAGATAGTCATAGGACATGTTGGAAAAGGATTGTCGGTAATAAGGCGTATGTAACACACACGCCATAATACAGACAACCAGCAATGCGCTTACATACATACACCCAAAATACGGACAACTGTTGTGGCAGAAACTGACACATACGCCATATTACCCCCATGGGTATACATACGCCAAATTTCAAACGCATTTTTCGTGCGAATAGACTGGACAATTTGTAAAAATAATTTTACCATCGGAAAGCACGTGTCTCAATGGGTACGTTAGCACTGAAAAGTGCATATGGCCCAAATGACCACATACGCCATATTGCACCGTCAACGACGATATTATAATAACAATAAGGTACAATATAGTCTAGTATTGTAAGTATCTTATTTACATAGAAATAGTTAACAGTGTTTGCAAGTGTTAAACTTTGCGTCATCACTCACGCACTTGATTTGCGTCATCACTCACGCAGTTAAGTTAATTTCACAATGAGTGTCATCGGAGCAGTTCACATTCGTAGCTTAAAGGTGTGGTCAACTGTCAAAATTTGCGGGACAAGGGTCCCCCAGAAGGCAATAGTGCCCGTGGGTAGGCCAAGGCCCTATTCCATAATAACACTAAATATGTGTTTCATACCCAAAGCCTCATTAAGAGCAATTTCTCAAATCACAGCAAGTTCATATATACTTGAGCGACATCTATGAGTTAATAATTCAAAGCTCTTTGCCCTTGCCCCTACTTGGTCGCTGGCTTGCAAACAAACTGACTGTATTAGTGCGGGGATGTTGAAACTGCTTGACCCCAAGCATGTATTGACATGCCGAGTAAACACAAAAAAATTGTATGACTTTATGCAATGTTGGACCAACGTCGAAGACGTTGGGCCAACGTTGTATAAATGTTATACAAATGTCTTGTGTTTGCTGGGCAGGAGGACTTTCTCTCAAACATTGTACATTTATTCAATATTGGTTCAATGTTGGGCCAGCGTCGCAGACGTTGGCCTAGCATTAAAACAGCATTTGATCAATGTCCCGTTTAAGTAGTATCTTGTAATCAGTTCAGTAGCTATATTAATCTCGTCAATCTGTACTCAATAGGCTACTGTTGGCCTACACTTGACCGTCCCAGGCATGCGCGTCTTGCAGTTGAATGATTCTTTAATTCAGTGTTACTCATTGTTCTTCGATCTCGCGGGTCTTTCCGCACTTGTCAGAACTCTTCTTGTTGGGCAGTGTACCTTCCTGAATTGTTGCCGCTACACCTAAATTATGTACCACCTTATTCCACTAACCGCGCGACTACAGTCACACTAATCCGTTTATTAGCCGTTTAAATAACAACATCTGTGAATTGATTAGTCTCAAATTACAAATTGAACAAATACGACTAGTTTTCTCCAGCTTGAATACGTTGTGGGTTGAGTATAGTGACTATGGTGAGACACAACTTCAGGTGTGGAAAAAATTATTACATTTATTACATTTAGTGGCTTAAGGGTTAATATATTAAGACAACATGATTTTTTTTCTACAATAATAACTTGTACAAAGTAAATTTGTAGACCTAATATTTAAAACTCAACTTTTTTTCGTCATATGTGTACGTTTTTTGTTCATTCACATAAGTCTATACCGGTATATATATAGTTCTCTACACCACTAAAACCTTATTAATAATAAATCCATTATTACATAATATACCGGTATATATATAGTTCTCTACACCACTAAAACCTTATTAATAATAAATCCATTATTACATATTATTATTATAAGTCAACGGGCTCAAGGTGGAGATTAAACTTTGAAAATACAAGACACAGAGAAGACAATTTGTTTATTTATGTCTCGCCTTAGTTACAATAATGTGATACATTCACAATAAAAAACAGTTTAATTAAAAGTAACCAGGCCACTCTCCAAGAGTTATGAGAGACCAAACTTACACACTTTACACATACATACTCGCGTACATAGGCCTACATGTATACCTTTACATACATGTATCATTTATGTGTGTAGGCCTACATACACGCACGCACGCCGGTAAAATATATTATAAAAATAAAAATAAAAAATTATGACCTGTATAACAAGCCATACATGGCGAGATGAAAAAAAACCCCTGAAACTTGACGGATTTCAGAATTTACAGGTTTTTCATAGAGAGTCGATCTATATTCTGCTAATCAGAATAATATTAATTATAGCAATAGGGCCTACATTTTAATCATCCAGGGGTGCATATTACAAAGAATCCTAACTTTGATCCTATCTCAACTTTCTCTTATTTCCATTACAAAAAGTTAGGATCACCTAACTTTTTGTAATGGAAATAAGAGAAAGTTGAGATAGGATCAAAGTTAGGATTCTTTGTAATATGCACCCCTGTTTTTTTTTAAATAGCTAAAAGCTATTATATTAGTGATAATAATACAGTAATGATGGATAAAAGTAATTCATTTTTCAGCCAAAGACATCGACCCAACTCCGATGCTGACACAACAACATACATTGAGCAATGCGGATACAACAGGTGTGGCGATGTTGTGGCGAGGCTACTCAGCCCCCTGTGGCGAAGTTACCAAAGATGTGGCGAGGTTACTCAGTCTCTGTGGTGAGGTTACCAAATCTATGGCGAGATTATCTGTGGCGATGTTACCTGTTACCTTCTGTTCTCACCTAAGTTTTGGTTCTCTCAAATAAGCTCTAAAAATGAAACCGTTTCTGAGTGTTAGGCAATGTTAGGCAGCCATATTCGGGGCTAGCTATCTCAGACACCAAACTGTGGCCAGGGATATTGTGTGATATAGGCTGATGAGACTATGGTGTGTTGGACGAAAAGTGGTAAAAATGGTTGAAATCGAGTTTAAAAAAATCCTGAATGGAATTCCCATTTTAGCAAGCGAAACAGTCTATATTATTATTTCTATGGTTGACATCATAGAAATATATAATCTATGGTCCCAGGGTTGACATGGAACCGGAAGTTAATCCGACGTTCCTATGTAATGGTTACTGAAGTGCAAGAGCACTGGTCCGCGGCAGAGCTTGGGTTGGTATGGCCATGTGCATTTTGCATGGTTAATTCGGCTCTTGAAGTGGCCCACCGGCTTAGTGATACACAGCTCCGAGTAAAAAGCAACTGGACTAAAGGCGGGATTGTGATCGATCGATAATTATCGGAAGGCCCGGGCAGCCTGCATGCGGGCTAGCTAACCTAAACAAACAAACAAACAAACAAACAATGGTGTTTTGTTTGTTGATCCGAGGCAAAGCAAAGTGAAGACGAAGTGGTGTGTTTACCTGTTTACCACTGTTTACCAGTTTCATGAGCATGACAAATCATGTCAGACATTAGCCTTGATTTCGATAACGTTTGACTTTGAATCGTTAACACTATACCCAAACGGCCAAAGCCTCCGGCAAAGGCAAAGTGATGAAAGTCACATTAATTTATGATTAAAAGTGATCAACCGGGATCGCATGTTTTTCACTGATTTCTCGGTCAATTGTCAACCGATTTTCATGCAATTTTGTAACAAGCTTATTTCAACAGAATCCTAATATCCCTGAAAATTTCGTGAAATTATATATTCAAAAGTTAGACCATTTGACATGTAATAAATTGAAATTACGACGTCCCTCTATAAACCCATTAAACTAATTCTAGAATTTTATTACATGTCAAATGGTCTAACTTTTAAAAAATATTAAATATAATTTTGCGAAATTTTTACCGCTGTTAGAATTTGAATAGAAAATGACCTTTGCAAAATTTCAAAGAAATCCAGTAGGTATGAAAAGCGAGGGAGACCTATAAAGCGAGAGAGGATCAATAAGAGGCTTCGTATGGCAGTGTAATGCATGTATATGATATATTTATCGATGTCACCATAAAATATATGCTTGTATTGCTCGTATACAATTATGATTTTATTTTTTTTTTATTTGGGAGACAATACAGGTCCAGTTTTGTGACCGAAAGAGACTTCGCTTCGTTTGAAAGTCTCTTTCGCTTTGACAGGCGGCTGTGAGCGTCACCTGGTGTGTACCCTGTAATCACTTAGCCGCTCGCGTTCCTGCTAATACACGAACATAAAAGATGTATGTACATGTATCTAACGTTACCACTGGCTCACCTACACGAATCGTTATTAGTAATCAGCCAAAATATGGATTAACTTAACAGTAGATAAAACACCACCAGTAGATACAACACGTCCAAAATGCAATTGATGATAACAGTGGGTAGAATACCAGCTGCATCTCACACCTCCGTTCGTGATCAACTGATAAGTCCAATCCCCCCAGGCGAGACCAATTAACCGTATCATCCTGAAGACCACTTTCACATACGTATTTAATAAATGTCACACTAATAAAATTTAACAAATGCATATAGGCTAGATATTTTTGGTTAATTTATTATCTGATAGATAGGTAGCTATAGGTATACCGCGTTGCCTACGTATACGAGTAGGCCTACCGCGATTAAAAGAAACATTCATAGTAGAACAATAACATAAACTTTTACGTTTATTCAGGATTCTGATACAATAATGGATATATTTTATTCCTCAAATTCCTAAACCGATCATATTTAAGAGAAGTATCAATTACTGAAAACCCTTTTAATAATCTCGATACGTTTGTATGTAACAGGTATGGACTATTATCTACAGTACTAAAACTCAATATAAATGATAGCCTATACATAGGCCTTATTGTATAGTGTAATTATTTGATTTTTTAATGTTACTTTCTGTTAAATGATATTAACGCCAACCCTATCCAGCGGTGATTTGATCGAGTTTGATCTTCAATTGTAGTCCACTTGTCATCACTGAGATCACAACAGTTTCTTGCATTCGCCGGTGAATGTGTGATATATGTAGGCCTACGTGACACTCAAGGCGTTTTGATGTCATCACTCAGATCACGACAGCTTGAGTCAGCCATGGATTAATAAAACTAAAGAACAAAGAGATCGCCATCTACTTAAATTTCTCAAAACACACAAACCCCGATACATTACCTACATTACCTATGTACATTACCTATGTTGAATGCTTGTTGTATAAATGTTGTATGTTAATAAAATAAATATTATATTTACGCATAATAATTGTGTGTTATTGTGTGTTATTGAGTTTTTTTAAATTAAAATAATAAACCAATAATATACCATGCCGCTATCAAAATCTATCCTGATTGCTTGTGACAACCCGTTCTATTCACCAGATGGCTCCACTGTTGGCCTACTGGGCAATCTGACAAAATGGCGGCCAGCCGCCAGCGATCTTATAATTGTCTCCCTTGTTGTTGTTAACATTCATTTTCTCAACTGTTTTAATAATTTTAGCCGGTTTCGATAAATATACATGTATATTATGATGTTTATAACATATATTTGTATATTTAGTGATAAATTGCCATCTCATATACAGACATTCGGCCCCTTATTGATCCTCTCTCGCTTTATAGGTCTCCCTCGCTATTCATACCAACCCAAGAAATCGGTTCAGAATTGACTGAGAAATGCCGAAAATCATGCGATCCTGGTTAATTTGAGGGCGAGTATAGGCCTAAAGACTAAAGTCTAAAGTCAGAAAAGACAATCTGTCTCTTTCAAGTTGCATGCTTCTCGCTTGAGAGTTGAGTCGCTAGGGCCTATACCCGCCGTCAGATTAACTTGTATCTCATGTTTTTCGCCGATTTCTCAGTCAATTCACAACCCATTTTGATGAAATTTTGCGAGGACTATTTTCAGGTCAGGCGGTGACTTCCGTGAAATTTTCATTAAAAAATATTATGTAGTACAAAAGTTAGACCATTTGACTTGAGTAAATTTGAAATTACGATGTCCCTATATAAACCCATTAAACTGGTCAAATTAAACTTTTTCTAACTTTTTAGCTAAACAATATTTTCTGATGAATATTTCACGGTAGTCGCCGAGTGCCTCGCAAATAGTCCATACACAATTTCATGAAAATCGGTTGAGAATTGACAGAGAAATCGTCGAAAAACATGCGATACAAGTTAATCTGACGGCGGGTATAGGCCTGCCCTGGCCTAGGGCTAGGCCTACTAGTACTAGTCTGTAAGTTCTACTGTAGTACTGATGCTACTCAGTCAGTACTCACGCAATTTTCATTCGATTGTCATACAATTTTGCAAGCATTATTTTCTAGTCTTACGGCAACTTCCCAGAAAATTTTAGGAAAAAATGTTATTATTAGAACGGGTTCGGGTATTTCCGAACACCTCAGCCTGTGCACTTGATTTCTGGGCCCCGTTTTATCAAGCTGAAAGATACAAGCTAGTATTAATTGCTCATTTGCATATGATAAGAGGATCGTTAAGATTCAACGAGTGGGTCAGAGTGCTCGTATCCTCCCTATACATGTTAAAGAGGGAGACATACGAGGAAAGTCAACGAGCTTTTTATAATCTCGTAAGCGGCAGGCAAAGGTCACGAGAATTAATAAGAGCTCGTTTGTTTTTCGGATGATAACACAAGGCCCTGGTGTCCTTATTTGTCAATCAGCTCCCCACGTGACATCAGTTTATGAATGAAACTATGATTGATGACGTAATGTACCACGTGAATGGTCATTTATGAATCTGAAAGTTGTACGGGAAGTTGTAGTACCCAAGGTAACGGTGGGTATACTCGAAATAGAGGGGGTAATGTCAAACACCAAGTAGGGTATAATCGAACACCCACCCATTTTTTAATCTAAAGAGAAAATAACCAGTTTAGAAGCATGAACATGCGCAGTATACTCAAACATGATACAAATAGAATCAATGCCCAATGTAATTCGTCCACAAAGAAAAATATGAAACAAAAAATATTTGGTAATGCCACTGTTAGAGATTACCCGAATCTGTTGAAATGTGAGATTTTTTTTCATTGCTTCCTTTATGTTTCTTTTCAAACCCACATAGTAGCGTCACAATCATTTGTAGGCCTACACATCGCTCCATTGGTATATTTTCTTTCGCAATGACGCATTCACTGTTAAACTGTGGTGTATGGGCCTAGTGTTCGTAATTAGACGAAACCAAATTAATTGATGGGTCTATTTCCGAACACGTCCCAAGCGATTAGGCTATCATGACCAAAAATTGTTTTTTGATGTTTTTATATCTAAGAGCTGCATTGTAAGGTACATTTGCCCATATAAATAATAATTCCACGATTCATAATATATATCATAAACATACCATTATCTTCCGTGTAATTACCTTATTTTTTAAGGACATGTCTACTTTACGACATTTTGAAAGTGACTTTTTGAAATAGCAAAATTAGTGGATATGAAATTGGTCCATAATAACGGTGCGTAACAAAACAGTCACGCAAAAGGAGCAGCTCTGCCTGACACAATTTATTCATGTCCAGCCAGCAACGGGATGAAATGTATTAGCAATGTTCGGAAATACCCCCCCCCCCCCCCCCCCCCGTTCGGAAATACCCTTACCCGCTCTACCCAAAGTCACATTAAAAGTGATCAACCAGGATCGCATGTTTTTCGCTGATTTCTCAGTCAGTTGTCAACCGATTTCCATGAAATTTTGTAACAATCATATTTCAACAGAATCCTAATATCCCTGAAAATTTAGTAAAATTATATATCGTATTTCAAAAGTTAGACCATTTGACATGTAATAAATTGAAATTACGACGTCCCTCTATAAACCCATTAAACTAATTCTATAATTTTATTACATGTATAATTTTGCGAAATTTTTACCGCTGTTACGATTTAAATAGAAAATGGCCTTTGCAAAATTTCAAGAGAATCGGTTCAGAATTGACGGAGAAATCGCCGAAAATCATGCGATCCTGGTTAATTTGATGGCGAGTATAGTCTAGAGCAAAGTGCCCTAAGTTCGACCATGCCCTAAGTTCGACCAAATATTATTTAATAAAAAACCAGAAGGTCCCTTCGTCTTTGAGGTCAAAACGAAACTTCCCACCATTATATTTGTGCTGCCCTCTTTGTTTTTCACGACCGATATAAAAGTACTTTCTAATACAAAACTGCTAAATAAAAAGAATTAAATAAATGCAGTGGCTAATCGTTTCACATATTTTTTGCCCTCTTTTGAAATTATTTTACACTTTTTGGTACCCGGGGTACAGCCCTGAAAAATAAATTAAATAATTAAACAAAATGGAAGATTCCTATTTGGTACCCCAAGGTACCGCGTGGTGCATCATATACTGAAAATCCTTTTCGAATGAGTTTTTATTTTATCTGTTATAAGGCTGCTTGATTTATTTAAAATATCCGTAATACAAAACGCATACATTTTTGAGCAAATACATGTTTAACTCGTGCAACTGAGTAGTTTTTTTTTGTCTGATGTTATGATGGTAGATTACTGGTTGTAAAAGTGAAGACATGTTAATAGAATATGCAGGTAAATTGTTATTTATCAGGTCAAAATAAAACGTTAACAGTTGGAGCTTAAACATACCATCAATTTTAAGCACATTTAGCTTCTTAAAGAGGGGCTCGCTGTGAGAGAGGTAACTACTCAAACATATAATTCGCATGGCTTTCTTCTGTAATTTTAAAATTCTTTCCTGGTTGAAACCCCAGCACTTAAGACCATAAATTATATATGGTTTAATCAGCCTATTATATATGGTTAAAAGAATTTCAGAAGGAACAATGTGTTTAAGCCGGTACTTTAGAAGCTATGTGTGAATCCCATTTTAAATGCTTGTGTATTGTTAACCCTAAAAAATTATATTAGAAAGTGCGCTATTTGCACCCCTCCAAAAATGTTAATTCTCGCCATGTATAGCCTTTGAAAACCCATGAAACTACACTTGAAAAATCATCCATCGTTGTCAATTCACTGTTAGGCCACAGTTTTTTTTATTAATTAGTTCTCAAGAATTATTATTCAAGATTTAGAGCAGGCTGTCTGAAAAAAAAGGAGATATTTTTGTAACGGGCAACTTATCATGCTTATACAAATTTGAAGTGTTGATTTATTTTATTTATTAAATATGCATAATAATTGCCTGATTATTCTCCCAATATTTATCAGGTTATATTGATGAATAGCGGTTCGGCGGTATGATAATCGCTATCATTGATTTATGAATATTTTGCTAATTATCAATTACAAATTTGATTAACAAATGGGCAGAATTGCATAGCATTTTGCTATGCGATACTTAGCAATTTTTCGCTGTATTAAAATTATAAAAAAGATGTAATTTCAATTATATTTTTTTATTGATTGTCTATTATCGTGACTTCACGGACTTAACCCTTAACCCTTTCACCACTGAAGCCCGTTTTTATGTGCTGAATGCTATGGCATTCAGCACATAAAAACGGGCTTCAGTGGTGAAAGGGTTAAAGCGCTGAATTAATTTGTAAAACACATTGTAACCAAAGGGTTTTTTTCAATTTGAAATCATCATAAATGCTGAAGTCAACTCTTTCTGATTCATTTGAATATCTATGTTATGGGTCTAAAAACAATAGAAATATTTGTAATCTTGCAGTGCAGGGATCGATTTCTGTCGACTAAAGTCCATCCCCGCACTGTAAGGGTTAAGAACCAATTATTCAGCGAATTCTCAGGACTTGTAGCTTTACCCTTAGATTATTGATGAGAGTCTTCAGGATAGTCAGGGGGTCAAATGCATATTTTTGGTCGAACCTGGAAAGTGGGTCCAAAGTTTTTTTCTCAATGTTTTCATGTTATATAGGTATTGTACTCCATGAAACTGCATGATGGCATTCTTACAACATTGAGCATTTTTATATAACACGTTTTATAAAATCGCGTCAATCGGGACGCAAAATAATGGTTTTACACGGTTCGAAAAATACAAATATTTATATAAAGCGCCAAACTAATCTATATTTGCCATCATTGGAAATAGTATGTCTTCAGTGTTAACAAAAGTGAAGTCCTAATTGTACAAATTGATTGAACCAGAAGTTTTGAGTTATGTGAACCCTTTGACCCCAAGGCCTTTCATAAATATAATTACCAGTGTAAAACCCCCAAATTTCACAATAATGTTTGAGTGTGACCTATCAAAATGACATGAATTTCAATACGAACCTGAATATGATGTCGTAGAGTAGCTATAAGACATATGTACCGCAATAATTAATATTCTATAAATATATCGACGAGATATATAATGTATAATTTTGGCCATACGTTTTAAAATTTTGTATACTACGTCATCCAACGATGTTAACACTTAACATCAAAACATTTGTTCAGAGATTTTTACATTTTTAAAAGAAATCATTGTGTGGTGAATTGCCTCTGCCAAAGGAGGGTATGTTTTGGTCGCGATGGTTTGTCTGTCCGTCAGTGGGATTATTTACAAAGCAATGAATGGATTTGCATGAAACTTTTATCAGAGGTGCGTCTCGGGCCAAGGAACGATCCATTAAATTTGGAAATGATCCTGTTTAGTTTACGACCCGGATCCAATACACAATCACTGCGGCGGAAGTTTGCAGTCTCTGACTGACTGTCTAGTTCTATTTGATATGTCTATGTTTGTGCAAGTAACACCTATAACATTATACCTTTATGGCAACGTATGGGTGCTCCATGGCTAGATTCAATTGATGACAGGTATTGTAACCCCCATCCAAGCGTTATGCTTTGTGAATAAAAATAAATTTGAAATTATTTTTATTCATTTGGAATTACTTGTGCGAACTGTTCGTCGTGATTGATAATTCAGACCAAGAGGGCTCAGCAGCGAATGACAAGAAATCATGACCCATCCACAGTCTATGTTTTCTTTTAAACGCGATAAAACAACATTTAAAAGGTTTTCAAAAAAGTCATCAAGACGACCGCAGATTATCATGATCTTGATAAAGTGTTTATCAGATACTATGATCCCAAAAATTGTGACATGCCTGCGTCTTTCGCTCCACCAGAGTTGCCACTAAACCAAGAGAGCGAGGTAAACATGTTAGAGAAGGGCCAATGAAGGGTAAATTTTATGGGCATTTTTTCATGAAATCTACAAACCATCAAACTGTCAAACTGAATATTTTGTAGAAAAGCAGACAGTGTGTGACACTCAAAACACTCGTAGCATAATTATACATAATTGTATAGGCTTTCCACATATTGATATGCCACATGCACACCATGACACTGCTATAACAGGTATGACACATTTCCAGTCATTGGCGATAGGCCCTTATTTACAATTATGAAATCAAATCTGCAACTGCATAAAATGATGACAGATGTCCTTTGGGTGTATCCAGATAATTGTTTGCCGAGACGTATCCCCGGGTTGGTGGTATACATCTCTTCATGGGTGTCATCGGTGTACAACTCTGATGCAGGATCAGTACCGTGGTGCAGACTTACATTTATGCATTTAAACACAAAATAAAGCCAATGTTACCCAAGATAATGTTATGATAAATGAACCCTAGCACCCGAAGGGTGGTGAGAGTGAGATAAAGGCAACGCAACTTGTTTAAAAGCTGTTTTTAGCCTTTCCAATTCTTCATTTGTATACAATACTCATTGAAGATGTCTGGTTAATTTAGATGCACCGTCGGCGAACAGAGGGTCGCGGTGGTCTTAATGAGGTGTTGAATCAGCCAGTAGCTATCCTGTATCTCGTGTCTTATCTCGCAAAGTCAGAATTAGAATAGGCCGATACAGATCATTTAAATGTACATCTGATAATTTATTTTATAAAACCTATGTCTCTTATGCATATTTAAATTCA
Organism: Flabesymbios commensalis; assembly: GCA_964017125.1. Taxonomy (NCBI): domain Eukaryota; kingdom Metazoa; phylum Annelida; class Polychaeta; order Terebellida; family Flabelligeridae; genus Flabesymbios; species Flabesymbios commensalis. The sequence continues at coordinate 70,561,535 of OZ024905.1, read as the reverse complement.
CTTAGTATGTTAACATACTTAAAATTGAGCTCTGCGCTTGATGTCCAACATGTTGCTTTCCAAGATAATATTACTACATCTAGTCTTTAATATATGCGTTACTACAATTCCAGCACTAAATTTTGTGCACGAATAGCCAGATGTAGGGTATCTAACCTGAAACATATCCCTGTTCCAACAGCTTTGGTGACTGCTGCTAGTAATAACAGGATGGAGGTCTTATTCAAAACATACAGAAGAGCACATGCACACTCTTAATACCAGGACCGATCTAAATAGCAAAAATCCGAAAGTCGCATAATAAGACGATAATCACTAAGGATCTGACAACAGCATATAGTTACACAGCTTTAGGAGACAAATATTGATATTCCCATTATAATGCAATCGCCTATACATAATGTGTCATAGAAATTAAAGTGACCACTGCTGAATATTTTGACCTCATTCCTAACCTGCTGCCAGGACCCTCCTTGTCACGATGTGATACTATGGTTGGATGCTTTGGTATTGGTATTATCGGATATATTAATGTCTTCTGGCTCGATGTAGTAAGGAAATTATTCTGTGGTTAGTAACACGGCGAGGGGAGCATCACCTGTTGATAATTATGTTAATTACCATCACCTGGGAAAGCCTTCCGGGAACATTTGAAAATATAACTTTTTGCTTGAGCCACAGAAGTTAGATCCGTTAGCATATGAATGGAGCATAGACGGGAATATGCTATGTTCAACTACAGTCCCTGAATGAAGTCAACTGATCTCAGATTGCATCTCAACTGGTTCCTAATTACATAAAAAAATCTTCATATGGTTGCTCCAGTAAGAACTATGTCATAGTGTTCGATGTGGAAGCAACAAAGCAGGAATACAGGACGCATCGCCATTGTCTAAGAATATGATGCATACTACTACCATATGAACACAGATGATGAAACAAACAATGAAAAGGAAGGTAGTAGTAGCTTTGATATAAATATATAGCAAATGACAAAATTATGGCGAAGGTGGTGGTACCATGGCTGATTATTTAACTTGTTTAAGATAAAGAACTATTTTTTTCAATAACTATTACGTACAATTTTGGTAGTTTAGCAGGTACAGTAACCTCTGAATTATTACACCACATATTGATAATTGATGTATCCATATAGTCAGATATAGATATGATGTGATATTGGAACTATAAATGAGAAACAAAAAGGTTAAATATCGTGAATTATTTAGTCATATGTTAAACTGTTATAGCACAAGAAGGGAACATATACGTCACAGTTAAATTCAGACCACATTTTCATTGATGAACCAACTTATTTCGCACAATACAATCATTTGCCTTGACACAGAGGCTGGGATTTAACTTTACCCAATTGGGGCCCACAAATTTCCTCTGTGTGTCTCAATAGCGGCCGGGCATCTACACATTGGGGAAGTGTTGGGCCAATGCAGCCCATCAGCGTCACAGATAATGGCCCAACATTGGGTTAGTGAATCATGTTGACTGGCCCATGCAATAGAATGCCAGCGTGTAATACATTGCTACACTATTCAAACAATATAATAATCCCCTTATCTTTCATTCCAGCAATTATATACATGTACGGTCACGTAGGCCACATTTGGAGTGTGGCCTAGATGAGCGAGAATATGTGAGCGACAGGTTATCAAGATTTTAGGATTATGACACTTCATAACAAAAACCTAAATTATAAGACAATGAATACAGGTTCAGCTATGGAAACATGTAGAAATGTGGAGGATGTAATATACAAACGATACTGAATTAGGCATGCTTGACCTGATTTTGTGACCTTTGACCTTGAACTATAGCTTTGACCTTTGACCCGATGATATGTATTATTAATATACATTAATATACAAACAATAAAACTAATAACTATCAGTTGTGTGAATATATAAAGTGATTTTCTGTTTTTCCCGATCACGTAAAACCACTATTTTGTGCCGCGATAGGCGAAAAAATGTAAAACTCGTTATTTCAAAATGCTCAATGCTGTGAGAATGCCATCACGCGGTTTCATAGAGTACAATACCCATATAACATGAAAACATCGAGAAAAAAACTTTGGACCCACTTTCCAGGTTCAGCTCCTGGCCCCCTGACTAGGAGCTCTATTTTCGTGGCTGACAGTGACAGGCCTGTTAAAAAGTGGCCACAATCTAAATATATGGACATTTTTTAGAATAATTACATTTCCTTACACTATTGCACACATGTATAAACCAATAGCTTGATGTGGACTCCTAAAACCCTTCCATTGCAATTAATTTATACTTGTAAACATCATCTGTATTGAAACATTAATTTGATAATACCTAAGTACTTGTCACTGTGAGTAAAATCAATAATTTTTCCCATATATTTTTTTTTCAGTCATGGATTTTCCTGAGCAGCAGATAGTGCAGTCTTCATTTCTCAAAGCTGTATCAGCTTGTTTAGCTTGGACAACTCTTTACTTTGTTCTCTGCCTGACGAACTCACGCCGAAGCTTTGAGTGGCATTGCCGCATAGTTACAGTAATTCATGCATTGCTGGTTGTCTCTTTATCAGCTTGGGCAGGATTCATAGAAGGACCATGGCCCTTTACAGATCCAGGTTGGCTATTTACCTAAGTTATTATTGTTTGATTTTTAAACCGTTAATATTGACAGAAAACATTGAAAATAGCCTCTCGTCCTGGAAATGTCCTGGATTTATGAAAAGCATACTAGTTGGGAAGAAGGGGGTATCGTGCACCCCCCGGAAATCAATTTCTAATTGATGTTTCTAGATTGGAAAAATATTATAGAAAACGATTTGCTATGTTAAAAAGTTATAAAAATGTCCCACATGTATACCATTTTTATGCAAATTAGTGCCGCCATTACTGGACAATGTATGTTTCGTCATCGTCATATCTCAGCCCATAGTGCAGATCGCTCAACATTTAACGTGCCTAACCCAATGTTTTGAGGGTCCAAGCTCATTATAAAACTATTCTTGAAGTGATCAGATGTGTGTAAGACATGATAATGTGAAAAATAGTGCCGCCATTAAGGAAATATCTATTTTTCACCCTAGCTCAGCCAATATTAAAGATTAACAAGTTTCCAGACCTATGTTTTGAGGGGCAAAGAACACAATAAAACTATTTTCAGAGTGATCTGATATGTCTTTTGCATGTCTGTAAGCAATATAACAGCACATATGTTGCATCTATGTTTTTAGCTCCCGCCGTCACCGTAGGTGAGACGGAGGGAGCTATGGATTCCGCCTCCGTTTTTTTTTTACCTCTTCTTTTGCCTATAACTTTGTAAGAAAATAAACTAGAATAACAATTTTTGGTATGTGGGTTACTTCCAGGTGGCTAATGGACTGGTTAAAATATTTTTAATCTGAATTCAATACGCAAGGTCGCAGAGGAGAAAATGATGATGTTACGGCGTTGGGCCGTCCGTAAACAATTCGTTTCCGGAGCATATATCTGAAAGTACTTGTCCGATTGTCTTCAAATTTTACACACAACACCCCTAGGGGGTCTAGTTGTGCCTTTTGGGGTATATGAACTTTGACCTACTTTTGGTTCAGAACTATGACCTATTTATACGTTTTGACGCACACTTCGTTTCCGGAGCAGATCTCGAAAAGTACTGGGCCGATGACAGTCATATTGCACATACATGTTCTCTAAGGTCCCTAGTTGTGCCTTTTCAGGTTTTTGGACCTTGAAGTTGACCCAGCACTTTGACCTAATTTATAACATCGGTAAATCGGACTGAAATATTTTGCGGAATATCATGAAAACCGCTCAAGATAGCTACACCATTATTATAAAACAAATTGTGAGGTTTCAGGAGAGGATGCATCTTGAAAAATTTCAAGTCGATAAAATTAAAAATGGCCGCCTATCGGCCATTATTCACCTCGACAGGCCTGATATTGCTGAATATCATGAAAACCGCTCAAGATATCTACACCATTACTATAAAACAAATTGTAAGGTTTCAGGGGAGGATGCATTTTGAAAAAATTCAACTCGACCAAGTTCATAATTGCCGCCAATCGGCCATTATTCACTTTCACATCGCCGTTATTTGGTAAACCGTGCTAGATGGCTTGAGTATTACTATAAAACAAAATGTGTGATTTCAGAAAAGGATGCATCTTGAAAAAATTCGACCCCATAAAATTCAAAATGGCCGCTTATTGGCCATTATTCACTTTCACATGGCCGATATTTGGTAAACCGTGCTAGATGGCGAGACCACTACTATAAAACGAAATGTGAGATTTCAGATGAGGATGCATCTTGATGAAGATGCATTTGACTTGATCAAGTTCAAAATGGCCGCCTTTTCGGCCATTATTCATTTTCACATGGCCGATATTTGGTAAACCGTGCTAGACGGCTAGACCATTACTATAAAACAAAGTGTGAGTTTTCGGGGGAAGATACACCCTGAAAATTTTTTACTTACGAATTCAAAATGGCCGACAATCAGCATTATTTACCTCGATAGGCCTCATATCAGGTAAACCGTGCTAGATAGCTAGAACATTACTATAAAACAAAATGTAACGTTTCGGGAGAGGATGCCTTTTAAAAACTTTCGACTCAATCGAATTCAAAATGGCCGCCTATCGGCCACTATTTACTTTCACGTTGCTGATATTTGGTAAACCGTGTTAGATAGCTGGACCATTACTATAAAACAAAATGTGAGATTTCAGGAGAGGATGCATCTTAAAAAAAATGACATGATCAAATTCAAAATGGCCGCCTATCGGCCATTATTCACTTTCACATAGCCGTTATTTGGTAACCGTACTAGATGGCTAGACCATTACTATAAAACAAAATGTGAGATTTCAGGAGAGGATGCATCTTGAAAAATTTCGACTTGATCAAATTCATTATGGTCTTCTATCGGCCATTATTCACTTTCACATGGCTGATATTTGGTAAACCGTGCTAGATGGCTAGACCATTACTATAGAACGAAATGTGAGATTTCAGCTGAAGATGCGTCTTGGAAAATTTCGACTTGATCAAATTCAAAATAGCTGCCTTTAGGCCATTATTCACTTTCACATGGCCCTTATTTGGTAAACCGTGCTAGATGGCTAGATCATTACTATTAAACAAAATGTGAGATTTCAGGAGAGAATGCATCTTGAAAAATTTAGACTCGATCATATTCAAAATGGCCGCTTATTGGCCATTATTCACTTTCACGTGGCCGATATTTGGTAAACCGTGCTAGATGGCTAGACGATTACTATAGAATGAAATGTGAGATTTCAGCTGAGGATGCATCTTAAAAAATTCTGATCGATCAAATTCAAAATGGCCCCCTATCCGCCATTATCTACTTTCACATGCCCAATATTTTGCAAACTGTGTTACATGCTAGTCCATTACTATAAAACAAAATTTAAGGTTTCAGGGGAGGATGCACCCTTAAATTTTTAAACTAGTTTATATCTAATTCAAAGTGACCGTAAATCAGCTATTAGTTACCTCGATTGGCCTAATATCGGGTAAACCGTGCCAGATAGGTAGACCATTACTAGGATACTGATTAGGATCATTAATTTCAATGGGGGTTTGCAATCTCTGACAGACTGTCTAGTTCTTATCTAAGTACTCTTAGACTGAGCTTCTTAGACCTAGTTGTCTTGCGTCTTGATTTTTGACCTAGCCTAGGACTACATTAATAACCCTACACAAAATTGCTTAAATCAAATTCTAATTCGGAGCGGGAGCTCTTGGACTTATGTAGTCTTGTTATTTTAGCTTTGCGTTCCATTCTACATTAATGTCGGTGTTGCTATATGTGGTAGAAATACATGTAGTAGCATAGGTTGCATCTATCACCTCTACTACCCCCACTGGTTATGGTAGATATTCCACATTTGCATGTAGTGGTGGTGGCAGCATAGATATTAGGCCAACATGTCTAAAAGAAAACGTGACAATTGAGCGTAGATGCTAGTGCCCTCCAACATGCTAAATGTGCATGCATCCTTTATATGCCATCATGCTCGATTCACGCCATTCAGTAAGTGCTGTTGAAAAAACTTTCAACATATTCATACCATCTGGGAAAGCCGTCTCCACCAACCACATGAGTCCTTATAACAATGATAACGCATGCAAGGAGTGTGCAACCACATCCCTGCATCGCTGCCAGATGACCTGCAAGCTGTTGGGTATAATCGACAGCGTCATCAACGCTTTACTACCAACCTCCATCTTCTGGGGGGATGAAACAGAACCAGAAGCATCAATTTCGCAATAACATAAATCTCCTCGTAGAATGTCAAGAGTGTTTCTTCTGTGAAAAACTAGAGATCAAAGATGCTGACCGCAAAACTGAACGACCTGAACTGTTCTCTTCTCTGAAAAACAAAGACAATACATGCCAGTAAACTGAATCACAAGCTAAGATAATGTGTCTAGATCAACGTCATCGACTGGTGAAAAACAACGACATCGTTGCTGCCAAGTCCAAACAGAATCCATCACGCTTGAGATCTTTCCTCGCAGCATTCGATTTCGCTAACCATAATTTAAGAGCTGATGGGCCAAATAATACGAATCATGCCTGTATGCCATCTGCACAAGAGAAGGCACTTGTCTTCTTACTGGAAAACATGTTGTCCAACAGAATGGGGTCCTTTTGCTATGTTCATTGCGCTTGCTCTATGTCGAAGAACTGAACGACCATGATGATTCAGAACTATCAAGCTGAGAAACTCCTGAAACGGTTACAGAATAACACAATAAAAAATCATGTTAAATTCCCAAACAGAACAAATGTTGCCTCTTCATTCTCGCTGCTGCGATTATCATTGTTGCTGATGCTCTTTGAAGTACAGATTAAGTACCAGGACGTCGCTCTCCTTTTTTGTTGTAACATTATGTGGGCTTTTACAAGACCAATCGTGGCCCTATAATATAGAACATACTTACTAAAAGCTGACAACAAGATCAACATCATTTCCGCACAGGGAAAGGTAATCAGTTAAATATAGTCCCATTCACAACTATAATCATTGTTTTTCAAATGATAAGCTGTGTCAACATGTGTTACTATGTAAATCTATCATCCAGTACCAGGAGCAAAGCAACCTGGCCTTCCCGCTCCTCGTAAGGTCTAAAAGAACCAATGGACTTGGAAGAGCTAATAACTACTTATAGCTTATGGCTGTACATCCTTGCTCTTAGCCTATATGTAACCAAATGAGTTTTTCTCCAAGATCAACAAAGTCACTTTCCTCCACTAGGCCCTACCTTCTAGTAGAAGACGCCACCCCTGAAAATCTGCCATACCCCATTGACCAAGGAGTGGACGCACTGTTCATACAAAATGACATGGCACCGCTACATACCGTTACCAACCTTCCACCGACCTGTGGTTAGATATACCTACAGATACTCGATCAGACGATGATCTCGACTGACAGTTATCATCCTGGATCTATCAAAGTGCAGGAGATGTTGAGGCGTAGCAGCTCAGAAAAGATAAGTCTAGCTGGACCGGCTGCCAGGCAGCCATATGATTACAAGAGCTTCCTTGCAAACGACAACACCAAGAAACAGTTATCCCAGCTCCTGCTGTATGGAGTGGAAAAGAGGTCACTTCTAGGCTGGACAGAGCAAATATGGCAGTCCTCATTGTGGAGGGCAGAACTCATCAATTTGATACAACAGATGCGAGGTAAGATTGCGTTATGTTACTAGTCTTCCTACTGCATTGTCTTTTTCCATAATATGTTGTTTACATCATGCCAAGTGTTCCCATTTATAAAAACACAAGTGGAGGTGACTACCCACTATCTACAACAACCACTAATAGACTGATACGAGGGTGGTACCGGTACTGTACCTTCATCATGGTGCTGCCCTAGGATTTAAATACGCTGTGGTCAGAACCCCCAGACGCAGAAATATTCATCATGCCCATTCAATCAAGTTGACTGTGTACCTGGACACAGGAGCGGGGAAGCACAAAGATATTGTCAACATACAATTATCTGACCTTGTTGAGTCTCGCGGAGAAGACTACTGTGTCACTCTCCTCGGCTACTGTGTGTTCACTGGCGATGATTGCACCAGCTCCTTCAAAGGCAATGGAAAGGTGGGGCCAGGACCTGTAAAAGAATCCTAGGTTCCACAAAGCATTCAGGCAAATAGGTGAAGACCGGAACATCAAGCCTCGTGTGATGAAACAGCTGGAACAGTTTACATATTTGCTGTACGGACACATTAGTCAATCTTCTGTGAACGCTGTCCATGTCAAGCTGCTCCACAAGATGGTGGGAGAGGACAAGAAATTCATTTCCAAATCCGGATTCGACCTGTCTTGCCTTCCCCGTACCAGTCTACTTTGGAGCAACACATATAGCATGTGACCCATCGGGTTGCTTTGTACAATTGAGATTTCCAACCTGTACGCGGACGAGGTGCAACACTGACAAGGGGTGGATGAAGTCTGAGCTGGAAATCCTGGCACCACTGTGATCATGTGGTCATGTCCTGCCAACCTCTCTGGTTGATCTCCTGGATGCTGGCGAACGGGAAGCAGATGACTAGATTGATCATGAAGAACATGATGAAAATTATTTTGACAGTTTCGATGAAAGTGATGAGTAAATGGTTGGACTGGACCCTTCAGAATCGTGTTGCCAGTCCTAACTGTTATGTTGCAAACACAGCATGTTATAGCTTGCTTTGTACATATCATGTACTAGGACACATCATGGTGCTTTCATGTGCTAGGATATGCTAATAATAGTCTACATCCTAGCATACATTCCACAACATGTCGTGTACTAGGAGATATCATATCGTGTTGTTCTGTTATGGTGTTATTTTTCATTGAATCTTCAGAAATACATTAGGTCTAGATAGATAGGTGTGCAGTTATCAGTATTTATTCGCTAATGATGACACTATAATGTGCATACTATCACATGCCTCGTACAAATTTTATCCGATCTTTTGAATATTCATATTTTTTATGAGGTGGTCCGGAGCCGAGGTTATACTGTATATACAAGTCATGTATGTACACTTTAAAATAATCACTTCATCCTAGTACACTGAATATTTAACATAAACAATTATTGTTGGTGTTGGACAGACAGTGTTGGAGGGACATTTTTAAAGGTCTTTTATTTCCGTCATTGTCAAAGATCATAAACAAATCATTGTGTTAGCAAGCAGGTCCATATACTTATATTGAGAATATTGCTAAATATTTGTAACAAAGAAAGTATAAAAACAAATCATGCTCCCTGCGGTGTTGGACAGACATTTCAATTTTATTAGGATATCATAATTTCCCATAAAAACTTGCACTGGCTGCTAATTAAGCATCCCCGATGAATATCGGGATGCTTATGATGTTTAGCATTTTCCCGTCTCCGCCGCAGCTTCTGCCGCTGCGGGCGTGTCCTCAATTTAGCTAATTTGGTAGAGTTGTTCTCTAGCTATTTCTGATGATCTGATTAACTTTTGGGAAGAATCCATTAAAAACCAAATGGCTGCGCAGCTATTAAAAAAAAAATTGACATGGTGGGGATGGGGGTCATTTTATTAAATGTTATTCATTTGTATATCCGAGTAGTCTCGACAAGTTTAGACAAGTTTTTTTAAGGCTCTTTTTTCGGGGTTGGAGGTTGGGGGGGTTGAATTTTTTTTTAACTCCTACTAGAAAGTTTGCTGATAAATTTTCTTGAAAAAATTGTCACGCCCGGCCAGCCCCATTATGGGCCAGCTATCCCAAACAAACAAACACAAAACATCGCTAAATATAGCCAACTTCAGTTGTTCGAAAAGATATGTTTTCGAGAGGTAGATAGAGGTTATTTGGTGCCAAAATGACCATTAACATTCCGTCTTTCACCTCAGAGCATTCCGAAAATACTAGAATATACAGGAAAATCACCAAATGCGATTTTCGGCAGGTGTTCAACAGGAATTTGTGCAACCTTGTCCCAGTCAAACGCATTTTAAACATTGATCACACTTTGAAAAATCTACCACAATATAAATGAGCACTTAAATGCTATTCTATTATATATTCTATTATATTATTTTCACAATAAAGTATATTAACTTTAATTTAATGCTACGTGGTCTCACCACCCCAAATGCCAGTCCCATTGAAATACATGTAAAATGCCTCAATTCCACGGGCCGATTTTACTTCTTTTTGCCCTCCCCCCTATCTAGTGCCGCATATCATAATGAAGCGTTGACTGTGCATTTTCAAAAACAGCTCCGATAAGGGGTTGCTACCCAGACAGATTTTGAGCTAGGCCCCCTAGTGTGCAAAAAGGTCACTATAGTTCAAATTACGCTTAAATTCATACCCTCTTTCACAGACCAGACATACATCCTTTTAACCCACTGTATCCCTGTCAGATTATCAAGAAACAGTTATATCTGATATCCGGGATGAAGGAGACATCGTGTACTTATTAAATATTCGCATAAATGTAACTTCTTTGTATTTGTTTTTAATTCAACAGAGGTTGAAACAGCCGCATTGAAAATATTTTGTGTGATGATTCCATCATTAGTATACACCTGCCGTGATTTCGGCTTATTTAGGGTGGTGAGACCATATATAGAAATGTATATGTGGTTGTTAATTTTTTTTCGGCCTGGGATGAAGCTTCAGGTTGTTCTGAGCTATATATTTTTTGAATTAAGTAGATTTTGTGAAAACTGTTGCCCTGGCAGCACTTTGAAAAATCATAGATGTACTGAAAATCAGTCTGTTTTTCGTAAATGTCGCTGTGCATACAATATTTAAATAGAGTGACTATTCCCGCCACTATTTCGTCATAAAAAGTTGTCATGGTTACTCTTTATTTAAAAAAATGTTGATGAAAGAGGACATATACATTAGGGTGAACTGTTTTTATTATTATGCGCTCTCAAATTCGTTATATTTGATTTTTTATTTGCTCCCATATGACTCTCAAATTACAAATCAAGTATTTCATCCATGAATTATCCTCAAAACACGACCTTCACACGTCTCTTTCAGGCTTAGTTATCCCACCATTTTCTCAATTATACACTTTCTAATCCAAATTGTGGAATTTTTTTATTGCAGCGACGATAAACATCCATTAAATATAGCTTTAAAGCACCATTTTTTGTATTAACCAGTCGGTATATGTCAATTAAAGCAAGAAAACCTGAATAGCCTTCTGCATACTCATGGTCTCACCACCCCAAATGCCAGTCCCATTGAAATACATGTAAAATGCCTCAATTCCACGGGCCGATTTTACTTCTTTTTGCCCTCCCCCCTATCTAGTGCCACATATCATAATGAAGCGTTGACTGTGCATTTTCAAAAACAGCTCCGATAAGGGGTTGCTACCCAGACAGATTTTGAGCTAGGCCCCCTAGTGTGCAAAAAGGTCACTATAGTTCAAATTACGCTTAAATTCATACCCTCTTTCACAGACCAGACATACATCCTTTTAACCCACTGTATCCCTGTCAGATTATCAAGAAACAGTTATATCTGATATCCGGGATGAAGGAGACATCGTGTACTTATTAAATATTCGCATAAATGTAACTTCTTTGTATTTGTTTTTAATTCAACAGAGGTTGAAACAGCCGCATTGAAAATATTTTGTGTGATGATTCCATCATTAGTATACACCTGCCGTGATTTCGGCTTATTTAGGGTGGTGAGACCATATATAGAAATGTATATGTGGTTGTTAATTTTTTTTCGGCCTGGGATGAAGCTTCAGGTTGTTCTGAGCTATATATTTTTTGAATTAAGTAGATTTTGTGAAAACTGTTGCCCTGGCAGCACTTTGAAAAATCATAGATGTACTGAAAATCAGTCTGTTTTTCGTAAATGTCGCTGTGCATACAATATTTAAATAGAGTGACTATTCCCGCCACTATTTCGTCATAAAAAGTTGTCATGGTTACTCTTTATTTAAAAAAATGTTGATGAAAGAGGACATATACATTAGGGTGAACTGTTTTTATTATTATGCGCTCTCAAATTCGTTATATTTGATTTTTTATTTGCTCCCATATGACTCTCAAATTACAAATCAAGTATTTCATCCATGAATTATCCTCAAAACACGACCTTCACAGGTCTCTTTCAGGCTTAGTTATCCCACCATTTTCTCAATTATACACTTTCTAATCCAAATTGTGGAATTTTTTTATTGCAGCGACGATAAACATCCATTAAATATAGCTTTAAAGCACCATTTTTTGTATTAACCAGTCGGTATATGTCAATTAAAGCAAGAAAACCTGAATAGCCTTCTGCATACTCATGGTCTCACCACCCCAAATGCCAGTCCCATTGAAATACATGTAAAATGCCTCAATTCCACGGGCCGATTTTACTTCTTTTTGCCCTCCCCCCTATCTAGTGCCACATATCATAATGAAGCGTTGACTGTGCATTTTCAAAAACAGCTCCGATAAGGGGTTGCTACCCAGACAGATTTTGAGCTAGGCCCCCTAGTGTGCAAAAAGGTCACTATAGTTCAAATTACGCTTAAATTCATACCCTCTTTCACAGACCAGACATACATCCTTTTAACCCACTGTATCCCTGTCAGATTATCAAGAAACAGTTATATCTGATATCCGGGATGAAGGAGACATCGTGTACTTATTAAATATTCGCATAAATGTAACTTCTTTGTATTTGTTTTTAATTCAACAGAGGTTGAAACAGCCGCATTGAAAATATTTTGTGTGATGATTCCATCATTAGTATACACCTGCCGTGATTTCGGCTTATTTAGGGTGGTGAGACCATATATAGAAATGTATATGTGGTTGTTAATTTTTTTTCGGCCTGGGATGAAGCTTCAGGTTGTTCTGAGCTATATATTTTTTGAATTAAGTAGATTTTGTGAAAACTGTTGCCCTGGCAGCACTTTGAAAAATCATAGATGTACTGAAAATCAGTCTGTTTTTCGTAAATGTCGCTGTGCATACAATATTTAAATAGAGTGACTATTCCCGCCACTATTTCGTCATAAAAAGTTGTCATGGTTACTCTTTATTTAAAAAAATGTTGATGAAAGAGGACATATACATTAGGGTGAACTGTTTTTATTATTATGCGCTCTCAAATTCGTTATATTTGATTTTTTATTTGCTCCCATATGACTCTCAAATTACAAATCAAGTATTTCATCCATGAATTATCCTCAAAACACGACCTTCACAGGTCTCTTTCAGGCTTAGTTATCCCACCATTTTCTCAATTATACACTTTCTAATCCAAATTGTGGAATTTTTTTATTGCAGCGACGATAAACATCCATTAAATATAGCTTTAAAGCACCATTTTTTGTATTAACCAGTCGGTATATGTCAATTAAAGCAAGAAAACCTGAATAGCCTTCTGCATACTCATGGTCTCACCACCCCAAATGCCAGTCCCATTGAAATACATGTAAAATGCCTCAATTCCACGGGCCGATTTTACTTCTTTTTGCCCTCCCCCCTATCTAGTGCCACATATCATAATGAAGCGTTGACTGTGCATTTTCAAAAACAGCTCCGATAAGGGGTTGCTACCCAGACAGATTTTGAGCTAGGCCCCCTAGTGTGCAAAAAGGTCACTATAGTTCAAATTACGCTTAAATTCATACCCTCTTTCACAGACCAGACATACATCCTTTTAACCCACTGTATCCCTGTCAGATTATCAAGAAACAGTTATTTCTGATATCCGGGATGAAGGAGACATCGTGTACTTATTAAATATTCGCATAAATGTAACTTCTTTGTATTTGTTTTTAATTCAACAGAGGTTGAAACAGCCGCATTGAAAATATTTTGTGTGATGATTCCATCATTAGTATACACCTGCCGTGATTTCGGCTTATTTAGGGTGGTGAGACCATATATAGAAATGTATATGTGGTTGTTAATTTTTTTTCGGCCTGGGATGAAGCTTCAGGTTGTTCTGAGCTATATATTTTTTGAATTAAGTAGATTTTGTGAAAACTGTTGCCCTGGCAGCACTTTGAAAAATCATAGATGTACTGAAAATCAGTCTGTTTTTCGTAAATGTCGCTGTGCATACAATATTTAAATAGAGTGACTATTCCCGCCACTATTTCGTCATAAAAAGTTGTCATGGTTACTCTTTATTTAAAAAAATGTTGATGAAAGAGGACATATACATTAGGGTGAACTGTTTTTATTATTATGCGCTCTCAAATTCGTTATATTTGATTTTTTATTTGCTCCCATATGACTCTCAAATTACAAATCAAGTATTTCATCCATGAATTATCCTCAAAACACGACCTTCACAGGTCTCTTTCAGGCTTAGTTATCCCACCATTTTCTCAATTATACACTTTCTAATCCAAATTGTGGAATTTTTTTATTGCAGCGACGATAAACATCCATTAAATATAGCTTTAAAGCACCATTTTTTGTATTAACCAGTCGGTATATGTCAATTAAAGCAAGAAAACCTGAATAGCCTTCTGCATACTCATGGTCTCACCACCCCAAATGCCAGTCCCATTGAAATACATGTAAAATGCCTCAATTCCACGGGCCGATTTTACTTCTTTTTGCCCTCCCCCCTATCTAGTGCCACATATCATAATGAAGCGTTGACTGTGCATTTTCAAAAACAGCTCCGATAAGGGGTTGCTACCCAGACAGATTTTGAGCTAGGCCCCCTAGTGTGCAAAAAGGTCACTATAGTTCAAATTACGCTTAAATTCATACCCTCTTTCACAGACCAGACATACATCCTTTTAACCCACTGTATCCCTGTCAGATTATCAAGAAACAGTTATATCTGATATCCGGGATGAAGGAGACATCGTGTACTTATTAAATATTCGCATAAATGTAACTTCTTTGTATTTGTTTTTAATTCAACAGAGGTTGAAACAGCCGCATTGAAAATATTTTGTGTGATGATTCCATCATTAGTATACACCTGCCGTGATTTCGGCTTATTTAGGGTGGTGAGACCACGTTGCTTGTAAAAAAGAGGGAAAATCACGCAAAAAAGCACGTGTGTTTGTTTACTTTTTGACTTTGTCACGTGATTTCCGCTTCCAACCTCCTCTGCATGTCGATAATATGACCCGAAAATGTCACGTGACCTCACTTCCAACCTCCTCTGATCTCTGAGTAGCAGTAGGCTTTGCCCTCATTTACAGAGAATGTATCACCGAAATCCTTCCATATTTCACACTCTCATCAGCCAGAGGGTCTAGCCGTGTATGCTTATATGACCATGTGCGAAGCTGAGACGTGGATCCTATTGAAACACATGTAAATGTCAACATTCTAAGAGCCGAATTTATCACTTTTATCCCCATCTACCCTGCAATGTGACACACCATAATAAGGTCTAAGGGGGCCACTATTCAATCTCCAGGGCTGGAATATTTTTAAAGTAAATAATTTCGGGCAGACTTCAGTGAAGTAAATAAATTACTTCAAGAACTGTTCTATATAAACATGTAATAAAGTCAAAATTGTCAGCGCGCCGCCGAGCCGGGTTGAAATAAATAATTTGTCCATGACAAAAAGTCGAGTCCCCCTCCTGGAGATTGAATGGTAGCTCTCTATTGCCTCTAAGCTGTCCTTTTTGAAAAAAAAAACTGGTTTGCTAACCAATGAGTTTTTGAACTAGACCCCCTTATGCAGAAAAGGGTAAACATTGTCCGGATCTCTTTGAAACATATTCTTTCGCAGAAACGGCACAAATCTTTCTCACCCCCTGTGTCCATCCGGAAATCTCATATAACAGTTAGGCCTATACCCCAGGGTTCGAAAGTCCAGCACTGACAAATGTGTACTAGTAGGAATGGCAGCATTTGTTATTTAAGGGCCGTTCTAGTACAAAGATCCTTTTTGGAATGTCAGTTTTTACTGAGGAATGGCAGGCCTTTTCTTACAATTTATCCGCAGAATTACAAAATTCCTGTGTGTTTTTTTTAATTCGGCAGAATCTGAAACAACCATTCAAAGTAGTAATTTGTGTACGGACTCTCCGGTCAGTATAATTGGATTTCGACACATTTAGGGTGGTGAGACCTTATCGCCTGTTTGACAGATCACAATGCTGGAGGAAATTCTTCGGTTACTAGTATATTAGTAAGCTATGCAATGTGAAAACACATTTCTAGTTGTTATTGTTATTTTCAGCCGGTCCAAATACTGTTACTCAGAGATGGACTTGTGCTATATGCCTTGGCTACTTTGTGTTTGATTTATCCTGGTGCCTATATTCTCGAACAGAAGGTAAGTTCCCACATATTCGATTTTATTACCTGGTTGAGACTCTTTGTTTTATTAGCGGCATTGCCAATTGTACTGAGCGCGATATGCTCACAAATATTTGTTTTCTAACCGCATCTACACCACACTTGTCTAATCTTAAGGTTAAGTTAGATATTCAGTGACCTTGACGTAGTTTCAAGGTCACCAGGTCATAGAAAACAAAATGTTTAACCCCCTTCTAAGCGTGATAACTTTATAACGCACTTGACGTAGCCCTGGCCTTCATTTTTTAACACCATGTACACTACGGTTGAGTTTAATATTCGTCGACACATGAAACTTTTTACACTTGGAAACTTCTTGTGATGAAATTTTTACAAGAAGAAATATTTCCTTGTCCACATATGTCGAAAACAAATTTTAAGTTTATGATTTCGATTTCGAAATGTGAATTGCTAATGAAATTTCCTGGTTGGTATTGACGCCTGAGTATTAGATTTTATAACACCAAATTTACGAAATAATAATAGTACAATATATCTATTCTCATATAAACGTGTGCTCACGTTTTTTATTTAATAATCATTGACATTGTATGTATAGGCTACATGAATTAAAAAAAATATGTCCCGCGTTTTTATTGTATTTCTATAATATATATTCAGCCTCATCTCATCATCTGTACATCATTCATTTCTATCTACAGTTTGCACTGTTTTTAATGAATAACAAAGTCACTTCCCTGACCGTCCCTTTCAATAAGTGACGTTAAGCAACCTTCTTACTCACATTACCGGCCGATATGTATATTTTATATATAATGTAATTCATTGTTCATCATTGTTGTAGGGTGGCTCCTTTGATAGCGACATGTGCTTATGTCTTAAAAGGAGTCCCCCTCACCATATTGTAATATATATTGGTGGAATAAAGCTATCTGTCTGTCTGTCTACATGATGTAAATATTTCTCAAGATTGAAAAGTAATTCATAAAATTGTTGCAAAATAATTGTTGTTGAAGAAAAAATAACAAATCTATTATCGTATCTGTGATGTCACTTGAAATCTCAAGAAATTGAATACCCTCTAATTTTAATTACACCAACTTGGTTTCACTTGGTATGTTTAATTGCAGGGATGCTCATGTTGACTCACCACGCCATAAGTATATTTGGAAACTGGTTGGTACTATACCGTGATATCAATGGCACAGAGATGATCGCCACTATCTTCGGCAGTGAGCTAACCAATCCTTTACTGCAGGCTCGATGGTTTTTGAGGGAGACTGGTCAACAAAATACCTGGTATGGTGAGCTCAACGATGGCTGCTTTATTCTGCTGTTTGGACTACTACGGATAGTAATAGCATCGAATCTTATTTATTCCTACTTGAATCATCCTCGTCCTGACTGGATAGCGCGCACTGGCGGCACTCTTTTCTACATTATATCTTGGGTATTCTGGCTCTTTATTTTTCGTTATGCTTTCCGTAAATACTCGAAAATATACCACAAAATGTTTAACTCTAGTGCTAAAATTGTCAAGAAACGTAGTTCAAAAGGTGAAATATGTGTAGAAAATAATGCCAATGGGCGACTAATAAACGGCCATACCCATAGTAAGAGTGAATAGTTGACATCTCGATGACATGAGTTTGTTGTAGATAGGACTTATTCACAATGGTGATCATAATGTGCCTACTTATCAATCTGGTGTTTTATTGGCTGATAAATAACTGTAGTACTACAGTGAGTAGGTAAGAGTCACCAAATAATTCAAAACTATTTTTGTTCTATTTTGCTGGACCATATAAAAACTGTGATTAAAACTCAGGAGGTATATTTATATCATATATTTAAGATAATCAGTATTTTCTATGATTAACAATTTGTACTGTAAAAGCTTTGAAATAAATATTGTGTTTGTGCATTGATATTGAGCATGTCTAGATATGTGAGCACGATAAAGTCACAGTGTGTTTTATTGGATTGTTCTGAAGCTTGTCCAAAATGTACTATACAAACCTTCTAAATGAGTACAAAATGGTAGGCCACTGTACAGATCATATTCAAAATTGCCACTGCTTTTCCGTGTAAAAGCTATTTACTCTTGCATATCTGTTCTAATGTTTTGAAACTTAGCGCATATGTTCACCCAAGAATGTCGCCTGACATAAACGTTTTGTCCTGAAACTTGACACACATGCTCACCCTCCGAATTCCCCGGATGAAATAAAAAAACATCAGGTTTATAAAGGACGACCATCTGGTAATATTGGTGATAAGGCACGTCCCACAGGAAATTTTGAAAAAACCCAGGCTGTAGATAGTGCATTTAGATGCAATGTAGAGGTAAAATTTATGCCAAATTTCGCTCATGTTTTGGTACTACCCTATAGTACAACGCATTTTGAGTATATGCAACAGGTTACAGACATAGGCCTACAAAAAAACTGGATACGGCCCTGGCTATTCCCATCTGTGATGGCCTATTTTTATTGTTTTATATCGCGGTAATATGCTGAAAATTATATGAGTATGACACTCATATTCAAACCCAGTATTCCTGGAACCCCGGAAATGTCTGAAAAAAAGTTTTTATTTCCAACGAAATTGTATATGTTTATGTTACTATAATCATATTTTGTATATTAGTATATGTTTCAAATATGTATTGCAAGTAGATTTTGCATAAATTATCGAGTGTTGTCATTACAGTAGTATATTTATCAGGTACTGGTCCAGCCCTCAATAAATGGCCTCCAGGTTATATGCACTCGTACTTTTGGCGAGTGATTATAAACACCTGGGCGTTTATAAACGTGCTGTCAATATAGTCAGTTAACTGTACATTTTATTCCATAATAGCAGGCATTTTCTCTTCATTATACAGCTTTAGTATGATGTGTTAATTGACACATCACTAGGCCTACTTAGTAATGCACTTGGGAAGCGATATCTGTGAAATACAATGCCTCAATTGGTAAAAATCGCCATGAATAGGTTTGCTGACCACTGCATACCTCGTATAAATTTGCAATATGAAGAGACAGTTGTGTTGACTATATAATAATCTACATTTAGTTGTTTTACTAAGATACATTTTTATTGAACTCACCTGGAATGTGAGATCAATGGCCGAACTCTGGGAGTGTATCTCTGCTTTGTGCTCTAAATCGTATGTGAAAAAAGAGGACACATAGAAAATGCAAGGTACGCACACAAGTTGGTCATCACTATAGCTACCACCTCGTGGTATTAGCAGATTGCACCGAAACCGTATACATTTTTCAACATTGACACTTTATGTCATTTATAAAGGGCTGGACCCGTGGGGGCCTATACCTGTGTATAGCCTACATCTGATCGAAACCCCGAGATCGAAACAAAAGATAAACAGATTGTAAATTGAGGAATTGGCCACTTAACACTAGTCTAAATAATTAACTTATCTAGAAATCTTAGTTTGAGAATCAAATACTATTTTCGTATCTATTCTAAATGCCAATTGTGACGATGTATACAGCCCTATATATTACGCCAATGTTCACTCAACATTATTAGTCTTGGATCAGCCATAGTCCAGTATAAATGTTCAGGGTGCCAAGAAGTTTATCGTTTGCTTCGTGATGTATTCATCCTGGGCATTAGTACTCCAGGAGGTGATTTCTCAAAATCAGTGGCATATAACTCCACTAGAGCATGAAATCCAGAATGGCCGGCATCAGCCTTATACCCCTGTCACACCAACCTACGCTCACCGGCGCTCCCACTGCGATGTGAAAAGTATGAAAGCGTGATGCAAAGCGCCGTAAGGTCTCGGGGAACGACTTGCTGACGCAGTAAAAGCTGCCAAGAACGGGGTAGGGTCGCTATGAGCTACCTTGAGCGCCAAACCTCTACGTTTGTTTTGAGTATGCACAAAACAAGCGTAGGGGTTCGGCGCTCTGACAAAAGCGGTGTAATGACGCACAACGGTCGCCGCGGCAACGCATTTAGAACTCCACGAGCATGTCGTGGACGTAGCAACAATGCAAAGAAGCGACTTGTGAGCGCAGCTATTATCCCCTGTGACTTTTGTGGGCTTATCGGGCTCTCACCACGTGCCTCTCACGTTCTTATTGCGCTGTTATTGCACTTCTACTGCGCTCGCTAGGCTTATTCATGCTCATTCTACGTCCTCACTGCGCTGCCACTGAGACCGTGACGCTCGCTATACGTCTAGAGCGTTGTCCCAATGTTTGCCATACGTTTGTAAAACGTTCGTAACGCGCTTTGTTAATATGACACACGCTCGGCACCAAAACATAGGCAATTGGTATAAATACAGCTACATCAAGACAATTAGTTTTGTCTGTTCTTCACTATGGCCGCAGATAGGCAGAATGTTCTAATTGTAGAGCAATTAGCACATATACGAGCACAACAGGCACAGAATGACCAGGTCATTGTCACCATCCTTAAAAGGCGTGGAAGAAAAGCAAGAAGAGGCGATGCTGGGTCCGACCTTGGTTGAACGTGGAGAGAAGAATCCAATTCACCGGCTAATGCCTGAACTACGACACGAAGATCCAGCAACCTTCTTCAACTTCCTGAGAGTACTACCAGATATGTTTCATGACCTTGCCAGGCTTGGTCCAAGATGCACCAAGCAAGACACACATTATCGGAACACTGAGTGAATATTGCTTTACGTCGCCTTCTGCACAATCATGGCAATATCGCGACAGAAGGAAGCCCGAAGCCGGGATTATGCCCTACTCTTATTTCGAAAGGCTTCTTTATAGTGCACAGTACCATAGGCAGCACGGTACACTCCATGCCTTTGAACAGTTTGTAGCACTGTATATGGAGAACCACGATGACAAATATCTGGCCCGACCGGGATTCGAACCTGGTATCTCCAGGTTACAAGCCTCAGTCGATACGAATAAGCCATCGGACCACTATCGAGCCAAATAATAAAATTGCTATGACTGCGACACCTGGTATCCATGGCATCCGGTGACAAGTATCAAATCCCAGCGAACATCAGCGTTTCAATATTTATGATATGTATTATAATTAATATTTTAATTCTAATAAATGATTACACAAGTGAGGCTACTAGGGTCAACATCACTGCTATAATGGTTCACAAGGTTAATTCTATGGGGTATGTTACAGCCCACCTTAACCCTCTCACCGCTAATCGCGACTACAGTGGTTTCAAATCTGTTTTACGAGCCGATCAAATCACTGTTATTGGGAATTAAAGTGCGTGTTTAAACATCAAGATTTGCAAGTGTTTGGTCTTAAATTAAACAAATATCAGTAATTTTCATCCATTTGAAGTTGTGGGTCGCGGTAGCGAGACAACTTCAAATGGGTAAACATTTAAATTAAATAACATCACGGTCAAAGGGTTAAATGGTTATGTAACACGCATTATGTCAAGAATTCAAATAAATCACTTGGCGGGAAGTTAGTATTGTGGGGAGCCTCCGTGACCGAGAGGTAGCGTGCTCGGCCTCAGACCGCCAGGGCTCGAATTTCGAATCCTGTGTCTGGAGGACAGTGTCATCTCAATCATCTCACCATCCTCAGGAGGTTCTCCTGGCCCAGTTTAGCCTATATGTGCACAAAGGTGGCCTTAAGCCCGATTCATTTCATTTTTTTCACTTGGCGGGAAAAGTGTTAAAAAGGAATCCCTATAATCCAGCGAACACGAAATGTTGACCCAACATTAAGCCAGCATTGAGTCAACGTCTCGTGTTTGCTTGAAAACTATCATTTCGATATACTACAATTGGATTTTTATAGAATTGTGTTTTTAATTCACTTTGATGGGGAAATTGTTATAAACAGTGAATGAAAATATAATGATATTGTCTGGTATTATGATTCACTTTGAGGTGGAAATTGTGACACAGACACAATGATCGAGTTCTAAGCGTATTAGTCCAGTCATTTTATTAATATACCTCAAAATAATTGCAACAGAAAGTTCTTCACTGCAAAATGTCTCATTAGTATCCCTAGAATGACATATCAAAACTCCGATGGAGTAATGGGAAATATATTTTTTTGAAGTACTAAGAAAGGTGTCGTTTGTCGTATTTTCTGGTGTTATTTTACATTTACCGCAAATCAACTAGTGGTCATTGAAGACAATTTTTTTGTAACTAAGCCCATTTTTCGCCTCTTCATGATAATCACACCATACCAGATACATATACATGAGAAAAATGTTCTAAATTTGATTTACAATTTGGTGTAATACTAACTTATTTGAAATAGATTTTCTCCGATATAAATACTTAAATGTACGCCCTTTTCTATTTAATATGACAAAATTATACCAATGATAATTTCAAAATTAGATCGCGTGTTTGCTTTCAATTAAGTATTTCCGCACCCTGAATAAGGTATTAACTATTTAGGAAAAACAATCAAGGTTGTCCGAGATATAGGTCACGTAAAATCCAAGATGGGCGCCCATAGCGGTAAAAATAAATGTCCAGATACTATAGTACTCCAAATAGTCAGGTTACCCGTCGGATTTTGCTGCCCAAATTGATTTTATTATTGATTTGGATAATCTAGATATCTGGCAACACGAATCCACCTGGACATATTTATAAGAGGGGTTGTTTGAAAGGGGGTCCAATTTTTTTAGCTAAATATTTATTATTTAACCATTTTTTTCTGATTGTTTTTATGTATTTTCACAGGTTCATGTGTCGAAATACATATTTTTACTGTAGGCTAGTAATCGGATTCACGTTAACCGTGGTGAATAATCATAATTTAGCCTATTTTTCTGTCAATTCTTAGCCAGTTTTTTATGAACTTTTGATTGCATTCAGATATATTTAGACAATTTTACATATATCATCTCTTTGGATAAGAAAAGGCGTGTCTGCCACTTCACAAAGTGGCAGATACACACTTTAATATCCAAGGAGACAATATACATGTAATTCGGAAACTAAGGCAATGTGGCCGTCATTTAGGCATAGGGGTGATCGCTGTCAATATTGTAAGGGCTTAGAAATGTATGCTAAATGATGGTAAGGGCTAGTTTCGTTCTGGGCTAGTGAAACTTACAGATAAATTTGCAACCCTGGATCGGGGTTATTTCGGACAAATAGAAATAAATTCTTAACTTATTATATGATCAAATTAGGAAAATATTTTTTTGCCCAGAAATAGTCTAACACATATGCTATTTTTAGCATACATATTATTCTCAAATTGAAAACAAAGTAGAGACATAAAAACATTTATTTTTAACTGTTCCGACTAACCCCATGCTTGGTATGCCTGACAGTGTTGGAGACCAGAGAGGTTGTTAACAACATTGAGTAGCAGTGCGAGAGGGGACTAAGAGGCTGGTAAAACAGGGGTGACAACATAAGGAGGGACCAGAGAGCTGTTAACAAGAGGAGCAACAGTATTGGAGGGGCCAGGGAGGAGGCTGTTAGCAACAGGAGAAACAGTGCTGGGGACAGGGAGGCTGGTAACAACAGCAGAATCAGGGCTGGAGGGGTCAGAGATGCCGTTAACAACAGAAACAACAGCATGTGAGGGGTCAGGGAGGCTGTTAACAACAGGAGCAACAGTATTGGAGGGGCCATAAAGGCTGATAACAACAGTAGAAGCAGGGCTGGAGGGGCCAGAGAGGCTGTTAACAACAGGAGAAGCAGCATGTGAGGGACCAGAGAGGCTGTTAACAACAGGAGCAACAGTATTGGAGGGTCATGGAGGCTGTTAACAACAGGGGCAACAGCATTTAAGGGTCGTGGAGGCTGTAAAAAACAGGGGCAACAGCATTTGAGGAGCAAGAGGGCTGTTAAAAACAGGGAGTAACGGCATTAAAGGGGGCCATGAAGGCTGCTAACAGGAGCAACGGTGCTTGAGGGGTCAGGGAGACTGTTAACAACAGGATAAAAGGTGCTGGAGGGGCCATAGAGGCTGTTAACAACAGGAGCAACAGTATTGGAGGAGCCAGAGTGACTGCTAACAACAGGAGCAACAGGACTGGGGAGGGGGCAGAGAGGCTGTTAACAACAGGAGCAACATCATTGGAGGAGCCAGAGAAGCTGTTAACAACACGAGCAACAGGGCTGAGGGCAGAGAGGCTGATAATAACAAGAGCAATAGTATTGGATGAGCCAGAGAAGCTGTTAACAACATGAACAACAGTATTGGGTGGGGCCAGAGAGGCTGTTAACAACAGAGGCAACAGTGCTGGAGGGGCCAGAAAGGCTGTTAAAAACAGGAGCAATAGTGCTGGAGGGACCAGGGAGCTTGTTTACAACATGAGAATCAATGCTAGAGGGGCTTTGACAATAGGAGCAACAGTATTGGAGGGGCCAGGGAGGCTGGTAACAACAGGAGCAACAGGGCTGGAGTTGTCATAGAAACTGGTAACAACAGGAGCAGCATAATTGCATGGGCGAGGGAGGCTTGTAACAACAAGAGAAACAGTATTGGGGGGGGGGGGGCTAGTGAAACTGCTAACAACAGGAACAACAGTGCTGGAGGTACCAGAGAGGGTTTTAACAACAGGAGCAGCAGTGCTGAAGGGGCCGGAGAGGTTGTTAACAACAGGACCAACAGTGCTGGAGGTACCAGGGAGGTTGCTTACAACACGCGAGTCAGTGCTGGAGGGGCGAGGGAGGTTGGTAACAAGAGGAGGAACAGTGCTTGAGAAGC
Organism: Flabesymbios commensalis; assembly: GCA_964017125.1. Taxonomy (NCBI): domain Eukaryota; kingdom Metazoa; phylum Annelida; class Polychaeta; order Terebellida; family Flabelligeridae; genus Flabesymbios; species Flabesymbios commensalis. The sequence goes on along the minus strand of OZ024905.1, from coordinate 70,536,542 downwards.
CAGGGACTTTGACAACATGAAAAATAGTATTGCAGGGGCCAATGATGCTGTTAACAACAAGAGCAACAGTATTGGAGTGGCCATGGTTTTTTTTGTTTCTCTCTATAATGGAAAGCCAAATGAAGCTCTTGATGCACTCCGCTATATGCTATATGTGAACAAGTCAGCTGTTAGACTGTACATGGTCAGCCTCGAGACTGGGAAGGCTGTGCAAGCAAATTTGTGCCAGAAGAATTTAAATAGGGCTGAAAGATTAGGGAAGAAGGGAAAATGCTACCCATCTGGAGTCCTCTGTCACCTGCACCCATAAAATTAATGGAGATAATCAGGTGCAATTGCAAAGCCGGTTGCAGTACTGGCAGGTGCACATGTAAGAAACATGGACTACAATGTTCATATGCATGTGGAGAACATAAACTTTGAATTCGGCTTCTCCTCTAAATAGAGATAACGACTCAGATAAAAAGTAAGAAAAATAATTAATTGTGTTTCTATTTTTTAATAACTATGAAAAAATATTGATCTCATTTTTGAAAAAATTATTATTTTGAAAGTTTTGTCACAAGTTATTTTATTTATTCAAACATCTGGAAAAAAATACAAATCGTATCAAATGTTGAAAAACAGTTTTGCGTGTAAAATACTTTAAAAAACATTTTAAAAACAGCCAGATAACAGATAAGTTCCTCTTTCCGTATTGGAGTATCATTTACAAACATTAAAGACCTCAGCCAGATATATCCCGTTAAAAAATGTTGTATTTTGTTTGTAGTTATCCAGAAAATAGCCAGAAATGATTAGACTAAAATATCTGTACGTAGGCCTAATTTCAGGTATTTATAATCGGAGAATATCCCTTTCAAATTAGTGAGTAGGGCCTATTTCACCAAATTTTAAATAGAATTTAAACCTTTTTTCTTTTTTTTTCTTATTTATATCCCTTGGATGTATCTGGCATGGTGTGATTACTATGAAGAGGCGAAAAATAGGCTTAGTTACCAAAATTGTGTCTTCAATGACCATTAGTTGATTTGCGGTAAATGTAAAATGACACCAGAAAATACAAAAAACGACACCTTTCTTTGTACCTCAAAAAAATATATTTCCCATTCCTCTATCGGAGTAAAGTTTTGATATATCATTCTAGGGATACTAATGAGACGTTTTGCAGTGAAAAACCTTCTGTTGCAATTATTTTGAAGTTATCCAAAAAATGGCCACAAAATGACTGGACTATATTGTGAGCGTACTGAGGACGGAGTGAGAGCGACATAGGACGCACTGACAGCGCACAGAGCGCAGTGGAAGCTTGTTGAGAGCGCAGTAGGAGCTCATTGAGAGCGCTCTGCTGATCAAATTGGCGTCGTAGTGAGAGCGCAATAAGCGAGCCGAGAGTGTACTGTAAAGCTACTATGAAACTACTTGGTCTCGTGAATTTGACACTTTTCTGCGGGCTCACTGCGCTTTGACGAAAATGTCAAAGTCCGGGAGCACACAACGGTCGGCGGACGAGCGCAGGTTGGTGTGACAGGGGTATTAGCGTTTTTATCCCTCGCCCGTAGGGGAAGGGGGATTTTAGTCTACTCTGGTTCCCAGAGCCACACTACACGGCGTGGCCGAGCTTCATGTAGCCTCTGGTATGCCCCAGTGGCGAATGTTTGTGACTTGTTGCTATTTTCAGATGAAAATAGGGTAATCCCCGAATTCAGACATTTTTGAAAGGTCACTTCCCCGGATGAAGAGTTGTTCACAGTATTGTATTTCCCCTCTGACGCATTTCCTATGACTTCACCCAGAAAATTATTCACCGGCCTCAATAGCGCAGACATGATGGTCACGTGACTAAGAACCTTGGCCAATACCCGGCCATAAATGAAATTGGCCGGGCTCGCCAGGCAAATTTTAGTCGTGCCAGCATTCCGTCAGGCGTCACGTTTGTTAACTCAAAAACTAGTGCGCAAATTTTTTTTTTGAATTTTATTATTTCATTCCAAGGGGGTGTGCAAGTGATTTTTTTGAGATGCTACCAAAATTCAAAATGGCCGCCAGAGGTCAACTCCAAAAGTTTTTGTGGGCGCAGAAACTCTAAAACTCAAGAGTCAGAAATTATTCAAATTTTACTATCACATTCCCCACCATATCGAGATGTGCAGGTGATTTTTTCAAGGTTTCACTGAAATTCAAAATGGCCGCCACGGATCAAATCTAAATTTTTTTGTGGGCGCAAAAACACTAAAATTTAAAGTCGGAAATTATTCAAATTTTACTATCACATTCCCCACGATATGGAGATATGCATGTGAAATTTTAATGTTTTACTGAAATTCAAAATGTCCGCCACGGATCAACTTCAATTTTTTTGTAGGCACAAAAACTTTGAAAATTGAAGTCAGAAATTATTCAAATTTTACTATCACATTCCCCACCACATGGAGATGTGCGGGTGATTTTTTAAGGATTTTTTTGTGTGCACTAAAACTTGAAAAGGCCCATACCCAGGCTAAAATCATAAAAAATCGGTGATTTTATTTTGGCTTTTTTATATGATCATATGATGTAATAGACCAGAACAGCAAAAGTTTTTTTTATTTTTGTGCTGCGCATTTGCCAGTTAGGCTAGATATAGAGACAAAATCCTATATTTCTTCTTTTTGACATGGTCCGATTTTTTGATGATTTTAACCTGAGCTGGTCCCTTTAAAGTCAGAAATTATTTAAATTTTACAATCTCGTCCCACACAATATGTAAATGTGCAGGTGATTTTGTAAAGTTTTTGCTAGAATTCAAAATGGCCGCCGCAGATCAACTTTAATTTTTTGTGGGTGCAAAAACTCACTTGAATTTCACTATCACCTTCCCCACGATATGGAGATATGCAGGTGATTTTTTAAGGTTTTACTGAAATTCGAAATGACCGTCATGGATAAACTTCATAATTTTTTGTGGGTGCAAAAACGCAAAGATTGAAGTCAGAGATAATTCACATTTTACTATCACATTACCCACCATTTGTAAAATATGCAGGTGATTTTACTGAAATTTAAAATGGCCACCACAAGTTGACTTTAATATTTGTGACCGCAAAAACTCCAACCTTCAGGCCTCTTGTCTAACTTATGAACTAATTGACCTGGGAACATGTGTAATACGGCCTATCAACATTACATATGATTTTGACCTGACAAACTGATTTTTAGGGTTAAATTACAATGTGGAGGTCTTCCCATTGTAAAAATCCAAGATGGCGTCTATTATCAAATTAAAATAAAATTATTTCAACTGTTGAACTTATTATATTTTTGTTCACTAATCGTCCATGAAGAATTCTGATTCATGCTTTATCTAGATAATTATTTGATTCCATTGCAGTGTTCTCTCACATTTGTATCTAAATACTTGATGATATAAGGCTGTTGAAGAAAGAAAAATCCAAAATGGCCATCGATGTCGTTGTTCTGAGCCAATTGACTTGAGAACGTATACCTCGGCAACATTTCAAATTATTTTGTGGTACAAAAACTGCACTTTGATGTTTCATGTAATGACGAATGCCGACGGAATTTTCGTCCCGTATGTAAGTAAAGGGGCTAATCGTTTTTACTGGGTGTGCAAGTCGAGAAGTCCGTCTTCATGTGCCATTGAAAATGAGTTAAATTATTGATCAATTTTATTCATCAATTTAAAAGAGTTAAAAATTCATAAATCCAAAAGTAATAAAGATTTTTCTGATTTTTATTTTATGAAACAGGAAATTTATGAAACAGGAAATTAAGGCACGGCTATCAAGTATACTAAACAAACATTTTTGAAAATGTTAACCTTACTGGATTAAATTTATTGATTTGAATAAATCGAGCATATACATGTACAGTTTTAAAAACCCGTGTATATTACTATAGGTTTGGAATGTTTTAGGGTCTTTTGACCGGTATTCGTCATTTAAAGTCTTATCACTACATCAGCCGAGGTGTGTTTGCGTGCTTGCACGGTATTTGTTTTATCTCGGGATGCGAAGGTAGAACATTATCAACATAAACCTGTGCTTGCAATATCTTAGGCCTACTCCTTTGACATTATTTTCATTAGCATATTATATCCTATTTATTTTGTAGTCTCACATGAATTTCTTGATTGTATTAAAAGATATAACATTTTTGCTACTCTGATATTGCGTTCTTATTAGGTATTGTAGATGGGCAAGTTTAATGTTATTGTATTATAACGTTAATCATAATGTGAATCCGTCATTAAAAAATACATTGTTGAACATAAAAACGGAGAAGTTGTGTGTTTTATTAGTCTGAGAGCATACTAATTTAATTAGTATGGAAAATATGTCCAAAAGTAGAATATGCCTTTCTCTACTTGGCAGAATCATAGTCCATCATAGGTCTACACACATCTCCACTGAAATGGTGCTCCTGATGCCTTCATCACTGTATTATTCTGAAGTCTGTAATAAAAATAAAAAAATTAAACGTAGTTGACGAATTATCATTATAGAAAATACATATAGGGGGCCTACCCGTATGTCTGGCTGTAGCTACATAAACAATAGATTTGATTAGTATATATATCTGCCAACGTGCACCTAATTCCCAGTCGTTTTCTCAATGTAATTCGGGGATATTCGCAATGTCAGAAAAGTTCATAACCTCCAATATCAAGTTATCGAACTAATACCAAGCAAACAGTGAAGTGAATTATGTAAATTGTCAAATTTCATAACTTCCGTTGGCATTAAGTCTGATTTTAAATTTTGCCAACTGACATCAAACACGATAAAGTGCCACATTGACTTTCCGACCATAATTTTTGTAAATATGAATATGATCAAAATGTTGTCAAAATACGCATTTCAGCAGTACTATGTTAGTTTTCAGATAATTTTGTCAATGGTATAGCCTAATAAATCAATAGAACAAAAAAGTGTTTTTGTGAAAAATATATAAATGATTTATTAGAATTATTATAAAATCTGCTGAAACAATTCGGAACGATAAAGCGACCACAAACTATATATTAAAATTAAAATTAAACGACTAGATTGTTTTTGTTATCAAACAGGTAGGTTGTTTAAAACCGAGTGTCATTTTTGTCGAATTTAAAGTATGCTAACGTGACGTTTTTGTTGACACTTTTAATGTCACGCTAGAAATAGTGTTTACTTACTATACCCTGGGCCACATTCATTTTGGTAATTCTGTAGCGCATGCTTTTCGTCGATTTCACCGTCAATTATTAACCAATTTCCTTGAAATTTAGCACAGGCAATTTTCAAGTCATGTCCTAACGTAGGTAAAAAGTTCGCAATATTATATTTAATATTGCAAAAGTTAGACCATTTGACATGTAATAAAATTCTAGAATTAGTTTAATGGGTTTAAAGAGGGGCGTCATAATTTAAATTTACTACATGTCAAATGGTCTAACTTTTGAACTACTGAATATAATTTTACGAAATTTTCAGGGATATTAGGACTCTGTTGAAATATGATTTTTTCAAAATTTCATGAAAATCGGTTGATAATTGATCGAGAAATCAACGAAAAGCATACGCTACTGGTTGGTTGAATGTGGCCCAGGGTATAGAAGCCACTTTGCTGGGTAGAATTTTTCTGCACGCACTCAGAAATAAGTGTTTGTATTGTTGGTTTCAGATTATTGCATTGTAGAATGGCTAAAATAATTGTATTTCCAGGTTTGCTATAAACAGCAACATCTAACTTGACATCTGATGAATGTCAAGGATACAAAGAATTACAAAAATAAAGAAATATAATTAAAATATTTAGGACAACGAAGCAGCTTGAAGTGAAAATTAAAAGAAATTATATTTCTGATTAAACAAATGTTAAAGCTATAAGCTGTTGTTCGTTGCATTTAAGTCATGCTAACGTGACTTTTATTTTGCCATGCTGCTAGTGTCACGTTAGCCACAGTGCTAATAGAAGTCGCGTCCTTGCTCAGAATTTACATGCACACAGCTAGAAATATTAATTTAGGCCTACTTGAATTACTGGTTTTAGATTGTTGTATTGTAGAATGGCCACGGGATTTTATTTTGCTGTTTTTGAATAAACATCAAGTGCTACCGTGACATATGCCAATGACACTGTATTTTTTTCTTGCTAAAGAACATTTTCCAACCACTGATATAATACTGGACATGTAAACACAATTGGTCTAAACACAAACCTTTGGATTTAACATTTGGACACCTTATTTTTGAGGGATGAGGAGAAGGATCTGACTGACCATATAAATGACACTGTCACGTTGACAGTTCCAGTGTCACACAAAGTGTCACATCAGGCCTGCCGCCTAATATATGAAGGGTCGAAGGGCATGTCACGATACACTAATATGTATCAAGAATATTGTCACATTAACAACAAAGGTGTCAAAACTTACCTCACATTAGCACATTGGTATGAGAACTGTGGCTCATATAGGCCTACAACTGCAGCCAATGTTCAGTGAATTATGTGAATTGACCATGCATATTTGTATGCACACAGCAGTTGCAACGGAAATTCTTTGTGATTCTTATATGTTTTTCGAAGAAACATTTCTACATAAAAAATCGATATAAAACAAAGATCTTGGGCTGCCTTTTTGTTCCTGTCCATTGACGCGTTTGGGTGCGCGACGCGTTGCGTTGCGACGACCGCGAGGCAGAGTTATAAATCGATCATATACAATTTGACCTCATATACGCGGCCAGGAATCGCACGTGTACCTATTTCGGCGTTTATCCACGGCCGCGCGTTCATCTCGATGATGGTTTAATGCTGCAGCCTTAAAGCAGCATCAGCATCGAGTGCACTCTAAAAATCACAGAACACTTGACACGTCCGGTATAACACATGACACATACTAACGTTAGAACGCAAAATGTGTTCTGCAGTGTTCAAAATATAATGGCAATGTTCGAAGAAGGTGTTCAAGTGTATAACGGAAGTGTTCAAGAAAAAAAAGAACAGGGAAAAAATGAAGACTTGACGCGTCATAAACTTGAGAACACCAGACGTGTTCATGTGTAAACACGTTTTTCAAATAAACACCAGTGTTTTAAGTGAGCTATATAGGGGCCTAGGCCTAAATTAAAATAATTTCCATTCCTCGTTTTTGTGCTTTCCTCGACACGCCACTTTTTCAGAAAACAGAGAGGATTTCATGCTATATTCACGTAAATTTATCCCAAATGTAGCCTAAACATAACAGTTTTTTCATTGTTAATGTGATATTATTAGTAGGCTACGTTCATAGCTGTATTTATGTTACAAAATACTAATGTGAAATGGATTCGGCTTTTTAATTTTATGAGACATTTGTAGGCCTACTATGTTTTCTCGCATAACAAAATGGAATATAATTTTGGCGACGTCAGATGAGTAAAACTTTGTTCTAACGGTTACATATACATAGCATAGTAGACAAACATTTGAACCTTCCGGCACTGCAGGCTCATTTGCAGATCTGTTGAACCGCATGATGGTTTGGGGAAAATGTCATCATGCTCAATCTGCATTCTCAGAGTCCTGCCAGGTCTGCAGGGGTGGGAAAATGAAGTTAAAACATGGATGATTCTTTCTTTATTCATGATGTTCCAGACAGTGTCAGATTGCGGAATGCTACTTGCGCCAGAGAGTGACGACCTGGCCCTATGGGCCGGCAAAAGTACGAGGTGGACTTAAACGTCCGTTCCCGCTGAACAGTCGAATTAGAATGGCAAATAGTAGCGCGATTTTCCGCGTGGTGCGGTTAGGCGGAACAGCAGAAACTCGTCAGCTTCTGATTCCGTCCGGCCCGAAATCGGCCAAGACGAATTCGGTCCGCAGTTGCCGTCGCCACAGATCCATTTAAACACTAGCGTTGAAAACTGAACAGCACTTGATGTTCAGAGTTGAACATTTGGTGTCTAAGTAGGTTTCATAGATAATCCCAGCATACAAGATTTATTGACCCAATGTCAAGTTAATGTTGATTCAATTAGCGACATATAAAGACAAAATTCCCGTATTTCTTATTTTGGAAATGCATGTTCGAAATAAGAAATCGGGAATTTCGTCTCTATATTTCGATTGACTGGTAAAAGCGCAGCACAAAAATAAAAAAAAAGTACAGTTCTAGTCTATGTAGGCCTATATGTTTACATTATAATGGTCATATTAAGAAGCGAAACTAAAATTACCGATTTATTTATGATTTTAGCCTGATTGTGTTGCTTTAAATAAAATATAACGCATTTTTTTAAACCTAGCAGACACAAATCACGAGTGGTCGATAATGTTCGCTGTATTACCCAGCTGTTTTGTATAGCTATATCTATATAGCCTATATGGATCCTGGACTGCAGGTTTGTTCAATGCATGGATCTCCAACTGCCGTGGACAGGTCGGAACCACATTGGACGCGCCAATGTTCAGGATTGCCAAGCGGGCGATCGCGCGCAATCGGCCACGCAGACTTTTAATCGCGTCAATGGAAAGGCAGCCTAACAATGCATTTGTGCAGGTAAATTACATTTCTTACAACATGCGGTAAAAGTTGCAGAACCGCATATCGACACTTTTTTGTACATTTTTCCTAAACCAAAACCGATTTGCGTGTCGCATGAGCACACCTGTAACTAAGTCTACTATGACTACTATGTTTCCGTCCATCACTGAATGGATGAAACGTAACATAGCATCATATATACATTGGCACTTGATCGTGTTTGATGTCAAATGTCAATTTATTTATCTTTGTTGTTTCAGGTGGTGTATAGGTATACATTAGGTATAGGGCCTATATACATCATTTAAAACATTATATCAAATGTGCAGCTTAAAATGTGGTAAGACATGGCGATGTGACATCATTTTGGAGGTGTCTTAGTAAAGTTTCAATAGGCCTAATGCCGACAAAATTCGTGTGATGCCTGTGAGTTTTCACAGCAAATAGTAAAATAATTAGAAGCTTTATGATTTGGCGCTGAACACTCTGAGTGACCTCGTGGCCCGGGCATGTTATCATTTTGCCTCACCTTTATATACTTTTGATCAGTAGAAGCTGGCACTGTGAGACTGGGATCGTCTCCTCCCACAGGACAACATACTCCTCCAGCATCATCACAACACTCGTATCCCGGAGGACAACATCTGTTAAAAGGAAAATGACAGTAATGTTTGCAAATTATAATAAAACTCAAATACATGCCTCATCTTACACTATTCTGTATGCACATTTCGACAATTGTGTTTCGGCAAGATCAATATTTACATATTCATGCATAATTATGGGCCTAATCAAACAAGGCAAGCTGAATAGGCCTACAAATCATTATACTATACTCGCCGTCAAATTAACCAGGATCGCATGATTTTCGGCGATTTCTCCGTCAGTTTTAAACCGATTTTCTTGAAATTTTGCAAAGGCCATTTTCTATTGAAATCCTGACAGCGGTAAAAAATTCGAAACATTATATTTAATACTTCAAAAGTTAGACAATTTGCCATGTAATAAAATTCTAGAATTATTATAGAGGGACGTCGTAATTTCAATTTACTACATGTCAAATAGTCTAGCTTTTAAAATAGGGCCTACGCTATATATTTTTACGAAATTTGTAGGGTAAATCGCCAAAAAACATGCTATCCTGGTTGATCATTTTTAATTTGACAGCGATTTTTTTTATTTTAATCCTTCCCATTTCAAATTGTACACCCTTTATCAGTTTATAACACCTTGTTCTGTATTGCCACTATAGACTTGCATGGAATACAGATCCGTAGGCCTAAATCAAATATTTACATTTCAGAATTTAATGCGATCCGCTCAGCCAGAATTATTATCCCTTTTTGAATCGGTAATACGCAGCCATGTAACCTATTTACTTAGGCCCTATACTATCTGTGAGTCCCCATCAGCCCTATTGTCAGCATTTCTGACTTATGCCTACGCACCCAACACCACAACATGCATTGCTTGTGCTACAACAGAATGGTTTGTCTACACAGCAATCAGTGCCCGTGGGACAGCAGCCATCTTCATCTGGACAGCATGTAACATCCTAAAAAATATAACAAATAGCTTGGATCCTTGAAATGTCACAGCATTTTACTTTGTATAATATGGCTGTTATGGGTAAGTCGGGCCAAATAAGATGGGTTCAGTTACGTTAAGTTTATCAATACGACTGGATCACCCAACCATTCATAGCTCATCTTATCCCAGTAGGTAGGCATAGGCCTATACTAATTTATTATTATTATGTAATATATTTTTATATAATGTGGATCAACTAACCCCATATGGCTCATCATACCTCAGCGGGTATAATACATAAGCATAGAATGTAATATAAAATACAATACAATTTTTAAACCATATTTATCACCTATAATAGGTCAATATAATAAAGGCAGATATATCAATGTAGTTTAAAGTTTACCCTTTATCTTGATAAATACAAGATAGCAGTGATCCATGTAAGACATCCATGCAAGACTTGTGCTAGCAAATTGGAGCCCTATGTGATCTGCACAAGTGTTCATTTTTTTCAGCTAATAAAAAACATGTTGGAAAAAAACTCGTGACTCAAAGCAATTTTGATCAGGCTAGCAGAAGTCACGATTGCAAATAGACACAATTTATGATAAAAAATGAATAAGTATTATATCAAAACAAATAGTTTGTAAACATTGTCGATATATACATATTTTAGCGGAAAAAAAGTTCATTTAAAATAATTCTATCGTGAAAAAAAAAGACAAAAGACATGTAGGTCCTCTAGGTCCACATTTATCATGTATCCAAATGTCACGATAACAGCAATTGTCCAAATTTGTCTTTTTGTCAAAATAGCACATTTAGCACTTTAAAAACGGTCATACACAGCAGCCTAGTGCAACTAACGACACCTTATCATTGTAGCTTGATAGCATTTGGGCGATTGTATAAGAATATCATGCGCATCCTAAATTTCTACAATTTAAAAGTGACCAGATACACTTGTTTGTTTGTTAGTGTGACATATACTTGCTTGATATCGTGACGTAATTGTGAATATGTGACTACACATTTTTTGTTTAATATAGGACGGAATAGATTAAACGCCAAATACCAAATACTTGGCATGGAATCATTCACATTGTTCTGTACTAAACCTCCTCGTACATTTTTATTCTGCTGATTCTACTGTGGGGTAGCAAGACCGCACCAAATAATTATCTTACCCGCAGTGGTCATTTTAAAATTGTGATATTGTGACAAAAATCGGACAGAACGTTGATTTGACCACTATAAGGTGCCCTACTATATTTTAGCGTTTAAGTTATCACCAATCACCTGAAAATGTAACTGATGAAATATTAAATGTTGCTTTATCTTTCCAATAGGGTTCAAACTCTGCACGTAACACCTTAAGTTTCTCATTGCTATCGTGACTAATTGTTTAAGGACGTAAACAAATGTAAAAAGTCCTATTTTTAAATGGAAGAAGCATATAAAGCAACTTGTCAAATTGAAATCATATTTCTTTATTTATTAGGTAATAATTCATTTGTCATTCCATTGCATGTGCTTGTAGATAACCATTGAAAAACACATGTAGGCCCAAATTTATTAGGAAAACTTTCGTTCCTGAAAATTGAATTTTTAAGGCATTACTTTTTAAGTGTGGAAGGCTCTTGCAATCCCTATGATGGCGACTTTGGTGTGTGCCACGTATCTAACCTTCCCAGTAGTAAAAACATTAGGAAGATAGAGTAATTAATTAATTTTCTGTTAATCAACTCTCAATTTCTTGCACAAAAAATGCTGCTATTGTGCTGCTATCATTATTTTTTAATCGGCCGTATAGGTTGTAGGAAGCTAGCACTTAGGTTTAATTACCCACTACATTCACAAAAATACTTTACCGAAATAAACCTTTTTTTGTTTAACTGTTATTTTGTTTAATACTATTGAGAGATATGTGAAGTATAGTAGAAAGAAAGGAGAGACTGGAAAGAATTAACACACTGTGGTATATTGTAATTCTCGTCACGGGTGGCGCGACGAAGCCCTCACAGGAATCTATGGGGGGGGGGGGGGGTAAGGAAATAAGCGGCCCGGGGAACGAATCTCTTTTATGTGCAGTCACGTACGTAGATCAACATAATTCCTCCCCTTGGATATGAAAGGGACAAAGGGTGTATCTGCCACTTGGTAAATTGGCAGAAACACCCTTTCATATCAAAGGGGACGATATATGCCCATCACATCCCGACCCGGTTCACCGTGGAAGGATTGTAACCCGGGTTACTGTTGTATAAAAAAAAACACACATTAAAAATCTCGAAAATCGTCCCCCGAATAGAGTAAAGATAGCAGCTAACTGAGCTTATACGATAATATAGATATATAGGCTAGTTTTCTAAAATTTAAGAATATATAGGTGTATACGGGGAAATAACAAAATACTAAATGATGAATTCTAGTCAGTGTAATATCTTACTCCCGAACAACAAAATGGTCCACAACACAGTTGAGTTGCTCCACAGCAGCCACTATCAGGACAGCAGTACGAACCTTCATTGCAGCAATGATTTAGGTGATCGCAACAGACAGTCTGTAAATTAGATATTGGGCACAATATAAATATTTTTAGTAAAATCTTACTGATTATGTGTAGGCTAAAAGCATGTAGGCCCTACTAATCAGAATATTATCAAATAACTGTTTTAAGTCTAGGTTTAAAAGAATATATTATTTAACATAGAATACAGGTATAACTGAACTAGATAATTTACACAAAACATTTTATTCAAGTATACATATAGTTATAATTTCCAGTGTGAATGGTAGCCAAATGGTTCAAAATAATTGAAACATTATGATAAACTAGAAAACTAGAACACGAAAGCAGTCACCCAATATCGCCAGTCGGCCATATCAAATTTAATATAGATCAGCAAACTTTCTGAAGGTTAATTTTATATTACCGCTTTAGCTATTATGCAACATTTCCGAGATAATGAGAGAAAAAAAAACAATTTAAAATGACCGTCAGTTGGCCATTTTGCATTTTATTTCTGAAACATTTATCATGGGTTATCCTTGTGTGAGTCTTTACATTTCGTTCTATATGCATGTTTGAGTTGCGTAAATATCACAAAATTATTAAAATTCAAGATGGCCACTAGACCGCCATTTTTAAATTGTTTGCTCCCAAAAGTTAATCAGGTCATTGACTGACATTGCTGTGCATATTTGTCAAATAAAAAGATCTGCTTGAAACTTTTTCCTAAGATGCGCTAACAAGTATTTCTTTATTAGTGGCCCTAGTAATTGAGGGGTTGATAATATGGGAATCAAAATGCCACCAGTTCCTAGATCAGCTATCATGCAAGATTTCCGAGATAATGAGAAAAACAATTTTAAATGGCCGACTGGCGGCTATTTTGGATTTTATTATTGCGAAATTTGTCATGGGTTATCTTTGTGTGAAACATTACATTTTGTTTTAATGGTCCAGCTATTTTGCTTTTTTTAGTTACGTAAATATCACAATTTTTTTAAAATTCAAAATGGCCACTAAACGGCCACTTTGAAATTGTTTGCTCCCAAAAGTTAATCAGGTCATTGGCTGACATAGCTAAACATTTTTTTCCAAATTAAAAGAAGGGAAACTTTTTCCCTTAAACGCGCTAACGAGCTTTTTTTTCGTTAGTGAGCATAGTAATAAAAGGGTTGAGATATGGAGATCAAAATGTCACCAAAACAATTCCCCAGTGGTATGTGATGGCTATGTGAAGCATGAGGAAGCAGAAGTTGATAGATTAGTAGCTATCTTGAAAACAAATAACTGCGGCGGCGGCGGCGGAACGTGTGGAAATACAGTAAGCAGCCCGCCTCGACGAGGGCTGCGTGATTAAACTATTATAAATACAAAATACTTTTTTCGAATATTGTATACTTCATGTGACAACTACTCCCCCGCCCTAAATATACACACATAAACCTGGATAAAGATCGGTCGACGTTGTAATACTAATAATGAACTTCTATAATATAGCGCCTAAATCCTCGGTGATTCGAGCTCATTCCAAGGACCGTTTGCGTTTGTCATCTGGGCCAACCGTCTCACCTGAACAAAAATGTCAATTTCTCCAGGAAACTAATTTGTCTTATCTAGGTGCTGCAACAGAAATATTAGCCTAATATTAGGCCCAACTGTTATCGTTGGGCCTAACCTTCCTCCTTAGGATTTACCCCTAATCTCGAATCAGGCATCCATAATCATATCAAAATATAATTTAATCTTACCAGCAAGTATCCAATCATGATCTTTAGTAATCCAAGCTGGAAATAGCAATCATTCTGTAATTTTTCGCACTCATTAAAGGCATTAAACAACACATTTGCGACCACCATATTCGTCAAATTAAGTAAAATGCTCTTAAAGTCGCTAAATATGTAGATTAGCTATACTGCTCTATTCTGCTCTGCAAAGCCAAAAGGCAGTATCTCAGAGGTGGGCAAGGGGTCGCCACATGTGGCGACAGAAGCAAAATATCTGTAATGTAAATATATAGAAATGACCATTCAGAGCCCCTAAAAATAGCCATTTGTGGCGACAGGACTCATTTTGCCTGCCCACCCCTGTATCTGCTTACTTCACAAGTGAGCAGATACCGCATTTTAGCTTTCTATGACAGCATACTAGATAGCGACATCTATTGAATCGAATGGCAGTATTTATCAGAAAGATCAATGCGAGGATTCGTACATGGTGTATAATTTCTATAGCCAACATCTTAGCTCAATTGTGGGCAGGTGTAAACAGTAACACACATATTACCACCCACATTCCAATAGTCTATGGAATAAGTCTTACATATGGACCCCCGTGTGCACTTTGTGAAGAAATCATGAAATTTGGCACAGATGACCTCTGAAATACCCTTTTTGATTTCTGATATAGGGCAGTCACTTTTGACCTCGTTTTGCCCTTCTAATTTGCATATTTCCAAGATGGCCGCCAACTGATATGTGTAATGAGAGTGAAAATTTCAAAATCGAGACAGCGACCTGCAAATAGGCTCAAGTTGAAGGTAATACCAAGCTGATTACAAATTTCAAAAAAATATTTTTGTTATATCTCATTTTCCTATCCTAATTTGCATATTTCCAAAATGGCCTCCAATATCCAGGTGAAAACAGTAAAAATGTCAAAATCGCGATAGAGACTTGCAAATAGGCTCAAATTGAAGGTAATAATTAGCTGATTTATATTTCAAAAAAATAGTATTGTTATATATAAATTTATCATCCTGATTTGCATATTTCCAAGATGGCTGCCAATCGCTGGGGAAGCAGTGAAAACGCCAAAACTGACATCCAGAATATTAGATAAAAATGGGTCGTGGTATATTACAATTATTAGTTAGTTTTAATATCTGTTTCTGTTACTATTAGACCTAGGCTACATATATTATAAAGACAAGTGTTTTGGTGAGTCATATACCTAATTATCGACAATAGACAAGGCATACTAGTATTAGTACTAGATAATTGGGGCCAAGTATATGGCCTATAGTAAACCTGTATGCTTTAACGTTAGCTTAGGGTACATTTACAGTATATTCAGGTTGGCAAAAATGGCGGCAAAATCCAAGATGGCCCTCATTTGTGCAAGAGCAAATAATTAATTGGACAGAATAGAAGCATACTCATGATTTTGGCGTCTACAATAGGGTTTGCGGGCATGTCCGACATAGTGGTGTGATTAGAAAGTACTATATATAGACATTGCATTGTGGGGGAAATTCCAAATTGCCGAGGTCAAACAATAAATTTATTTCATTTTGGTTGAATATAAACATATTCATTATTTTCTTTTAAAGGTAACTGTAACCATCCAGCAGCTTAGGTCACATTGCCCAAACCCAAGGGCTGTCATCACCCCGTTGGTATGTTGTGTCATGTTTATATATAAAATGTCTAAAATGTAATGCATTATCTGGTTATACTGCCAAAACATATCATAAAATAACACATAACAATGAATATAGTTTGTTGTAAAAATGCTTATAAGATTTAGGCACAGCTTTTTGGGATATGATGCACCACGCGGTACCCTGGAGTACAAAATAGAAATCCGCCATTTTGTTTAATTATTTAATTTATTTTTCAAGGCTGTACCCTGGGTACCAAAAAATGTAAAATAATTTTAAAAGAGGACAAAAATAGATTTGAAACGCTCTTATTTTGCAAAATATTCTTGTTTTCGGGTCATTTTCGTCACTAAGGACTATTGGTGAAACATCTTTTAATGTCGGAACCGGTTGCAACCCAAATTGCCGCCGCATTGACCAGGTGGCGCTGCAAATCACGCGGTACCCCGGGGTACAGCGTGTTGCATCATATATAACTCCTTGTTTGAAAAAATGTTTATTTTTGCGGCAAATTTTTAGTAGAAAACAAATGTACATTAATGACGACGTAGAGGCATTAAAGGACGATGGAAAGGCATTGAAGGTTTAAGAAGAGGCGTTAAAAGGCGACAGAGAGGTGTTAAAGAACAATGGAGAGGCGCTAAAGGGTGATGACGACGACTTAAGGGGCGATAGAAAGTCATTAAAGATTAACTACAAATATTTATATTGCAACGAACAGGCATTAGAAGGCAATGCAGATGTGTTAAATAACGACAAGAAGGCATTAAACAGGCATTAAAGGACCAAGAAAAGGCGTCAAAGGGTGACGGAGAGGCGTTAAAGGGCGACGGAAATGCGTTATAGGCCCAAGGGGAAGCATTAAAAAGTGACGGAAAGGTTTTAAGGGGCACTGATCAGGCGCTGAGGGGTGAAACAGAGATTTTCAACGGGTGAAAGAGTGACGTTAAAGTGTGACTGATATGTCAACAGGTGACGAAGATACAGAAAAGGGGAGTTAAAGAGCAATGGGAAATCGTTAACTCATAGCAGTCTGGTCGTGTAGACATTGGACGTCTGTCTAGTCTAGCGATTTTTGTGATTTTGCAACATATTCCCATACTTCTAATATCAACTTAGACTGATGACATATGCTTGTCCCATCCATCCCAGGAACACACACACACAACATAAAACCAGAATAACCATATTTGATTGGTCAACGTGATGTTACTATGGTAACCGGAGCGAGTTTGAATATGTTAATTCAAATATCAAATTGTCAGTATTTTTGTTTAAATGGTATTTTTGTGATCCACATAATTTAAGAGTACAAAATTATGTCAATTAATACAGAATATATCAAAATAAATCAAAGACAGTTCCTAGAAGCATTCAATAAGCCTATACACACATTAATAGGATAAATAAGTTATTACCATGGGATTTAGGAACCTTCATATATGTCCTGAGGAGTATACAAGATTTCATACATTCAGGAGGAATATCCCGAGCCTCATATTCATCCGAGCTTTGTGTTCTATTTTTTAGTTCAGAAACAGTTGTGATGAGGATAAATCACCCTCATGTGGTTTAGGTTCCCCATGCAATGTTTATTGTTAGGCAAGTGAGGTAGCCTGGTAAATGGTTAAGCATTATTGCCAGGTCCGAGCTATGCTCTGCAGCGTCATGCTGTGGGATAAACGGGGGACGAACAGGCGTTATTTGGTGATGAAGATGCACAAAAAGGGGTTAAAGGACAACGAAGATACAGAGATGCTGAAGACAAGTATGTTAAGACAAGTATGTAAAACAATTATATTTTTTGAAATCAGAAATCAGTAATACAGAGGTAAATGATACCTTTCTCAAAGCCCTACATAAAATACAGTTATCTAGAAACTCGACATGAGTTGCAAAATCTGTCTTATGATGTGTTTTCATTTCACAATTAGTACACTTTATTTAGTTATCCAAGCCATAACCTCATTATTATCAAGGTTTTATAGTGATAATGTATATTCCTACAACACGTCATAGAGTTGCATGCTGAATCCATGGCGAAAATACTAATTAAGAAGTCCATTAGTCAATTATCCTTAGGCAAC
This sequence comes from Flabesymbios commensalis, assembly GCA_964017125.1. NCBI lineage: Eukaryota > Metazoa > Annelida > Polychaeta > Terebellida > Flabelligeridae > Flabesymbios > Flabesymbios commensalis. The sequence goes on along the minus strand of OZ024905.1, from coordinate 70,518,525 downwards.
TCCTCCTCACAGATATTAGGAAAATCCTTTCACAGTCTCCAAAGATATTGATACCTTTTTTTTGGGTAGATCATTTTTTTATCCCAAGCTTGACCCCTTTTCCGATGTAATAAATTCAACTTTGTTCTGGCTACCCAGCCTCATCAATATCAACCATATTGAGGCTGCCAAACGTTTCTGAGATATACAAATCTGTATTATGAGAGCTTAAATAGGAGATTTACTAACTGAAGCAATATATGTAGGCACTCGCATCATGTTAATCAACGTTTTTTAACAGGCGCAGGCCTTCTACAGAAAGCCATTAGACGTTATTATGATTAGCTGTGGAATAATTAATTACATCCAGATTTTACACAATGTATACGGGGTACTCTTCCATATTCCAGAGATACATTTAATGAATGAATAAGTTGAAGAGACACAATCAGGCCAAAAATCATCCAATAGCCAAAATTTTATTTTCGCTTCTTGATATGTCCATAATATGTCTTTTAAATTTTGGTTTGCCGTTATTCTCGTATTTCTTATTTTGGAAATGCATGTCCGAAATTAAAGATTCATACAGCTTTGAAACGCGCATGTGTGGGACGGTCAAGTGTAGGCCTACATTAGCCTATAGAGTACACTTTGACAGCATTAATATCAGTGACTGTACTACTACTCCAACGAGAAATTGGCCCAATGCTGTTTTAATGCTAGACCAATGTCTGCGACGTTGGCCGACATTAAACCAACATTTGGTGAGTGTGCCGTGTTGGCTGGGAAAGCTCTTACTGTCAATATGCTGTTTCCAAACCCCCTGGTAATATAACCTTTTATGTCACAACACAGAGCCCACATAAGAGAAATGGTGAATTATTTCCTCATAGATGTCGCTCAAGTATATAGAGTTTATATGATTTGGGAACTTGCTCTTAATGCGGCGATGGGTATGAGACGCATATAGTATTATTATCTTGGCTGATAACTGTGAAAGTGGGGTGATATGTCATTGTGGAATGTCCAGGGGCCACTGTTGCATTCTGGGGACCACATTGTCCCACGTATTTTGACAGTTGACTACACCTTTCTCTGATAAACGCGCAACACAAAATTTAAAAAAAACATAGGCAATTCTAGTCTATGAACATGCTGGCATTTTAGGATCATATCAAGGAGCCACAATAAAAATGATGATCTCGGCCTGATTGTGTAGCTTTACCTTCATATTAAAAAATTGATTATGCATTATACAATGTAATGTAAGTATTATTAGCTGTTTAGTTGTGTATTCATGGTATTTGAGTAGATGAAAGTATTTCGATATTCACATCATGTACAAATGCACTGGGAGGAGACTTTGTTATATATACTGCGAGGAGGAGTTGTCAAAATATCTCACTGTGACATTTGATTATTCTGATGTTAAACGATTCTTCCATCCATATGCGTACAATTGTAATTATTTACTAATGTTGTATAGTTCTAATTCTTGTATCTGATCAGTTCTATTGAAGAGCATTAACATAAAAACAATAAAATAATAGGCGATCTATCACCGAATTTGCATTTTTACATTGAAAACAGTACGTTATCACTGGTTTTATCGAGTCCAGAGCTTTGAGACGACTGCACCAGAGACACATGTATTATATTTTTTAGATAGGAATGCTTGTTCACAGTTGGATAAATGTAAAATGAAACATTAAATCCTTCTCGTTTTCAGGGAAAGTGGCTTTTATCACGTCGCCTCGTGTGTTTGGACTCGGAGGCGGACGTTTATCCTGCAAAAGGGATTTTTCGCCTCTGAAACGGGCTAACGATTATAGCATATGCACATCAGCTTGCAATACTCTCTAGCATTGCAAGGGTTTGGTGTGCTCATTTTATTTTGTACATCGTGTATTGTTTTACAAACGTTTCTCCTTGTCAATCAGTAAATGGTTTGTACATAAGGCTACATAATGTCCTATTGGAATGTGGGTGGTAATATGATGTTACTGCCCACAATAGATCTAAGATGCTGGCTATAGAAATTATACACCCGTGTACGAATCCTCGCATTGATCGTTCAGATGAATACTGCCATTTGATTCAATAGATGTCGCTATCTAGTATGCTGCTATAGAAAGCTAAAATGCTGTACCTGCTCACTTGTGAAGTAAGCAGATACTGCCTTTTGGCTTTGCAGAGCAGAATAGAGCAGTATAGCTAATTAATCTACATATTGAGCGACTTTAAGAGCATGAGATGGTGGTCGCAAACTTGTTGTTTAATGCCTTTAATGAGTGCGAATAATTACAGAATGATTGCTATTTCCAGCTTGGATTACTAAAGATCATGATTGGATACTTGCTGGTAAGATTAAATTAAATATATTTTTGATATGATTATGGATAACTGATTCAAGATTTGGGGTAAATCCTATGGAGGAAGGATAGGCCCAACCCTAACAGTTGGGCCTAATATTAGGCTACAACAGAAAGACCCCGTACGTGCCTACCGAAGTTCTGACCCGTGGAACTTGCAGATGATCTACATCGCGAGAACGAAGTGTCCGTACCCTTCGTGATGGCTGAAGCCTGTTACGAATATATTTATATAAAAAATTGTCCACTGGTCAGAGCCCGGTAGTTCAGTGAACACGATTTAAATTTGATTCTGTAACGAACAGGTAAGCAGAGCAAAGATTTTAGAAGAGGACTTTGATATTGCAGCTTTGATATTTCCTGTTAAGTTTCGCTGAACAGGACAGCGTTACAATTAATGGTCCAGCTTAATGCTGCCTATCAACAAAGTTGCAATTATTGTTTAACCCTTTAGCCGCCAAATTATTCAATTTGAATTTTTACCCACTTGAAGTTGTGTCTCGCTGACGCGATCCACAACTTCAAGTGAGTGAAAATTATTCAGATTTGACAAAATGGAGGTCAAAAAAATCAAATATTGCTAATTAAAGACACTTTTTATCTTTACCAGATTTAAAAGCTGATATGTAATGTGCTGATATAAAATGTAAAAAAGTAATATGTACGGCACCGGCGGTTAAAGGGTTAAGCAATGTTCGGCTAGGTGGTGTTAAAAAGCGCCTTATATGGTGGTGTTAAAAAGCGTCGCTGTGTATTATATAACCACGTTGGGCAATATCTTTTAAACTCGAATTTGGACGCTCATACACGTTAGGCCATTTTGTTTCATTTCTCTGTTTTAGATCAGAAAAATTCAAAATCTAATGAGGGAAGGCGGAAAAAACATTTGAGAAAAAACACATTGAGCCTATGGAAAAGTTAATGAGGGCGACCAAATGGACGCCTTTATGCACAATTGGACCAACCCCAAAAAAGTTCGTTTTGGGATAAATGCAGTTGAAAATTATTGTCTTCTGTAAATGCAAGGAAGCAAATAAGGAAAATATTGAGTTAAGCTAACACACGACATCCACATTCTCTATCCATGGAAAATACTCACATCTTCGGATACCTCCGGTTTCGAACCTCGTTGTCTCAAATAAACTGTGGTCCGGTTGTGCATAAATAAGAATGACCGTTTTGATTTATGGACACCTGGACCAACCCACATGTATTGTAAATTAAACAAATACAAATATATGAGGAGAATTTACAATAATAACCACATTACACTTTCTACATATTCTATAGATATATTATGAAGTTTCTATAATAAAAATACGTGCAACTTTTTCCGAGGATGATGGGAAAAACAAAGGTGTGGGTTGATCCAGTCGTGCATAGATCACTTCCGGTTATTTTTTAAATAAAAGCTATGCATAATGTCTCTCACTTGGCACCCTGAACTCATTTTCCCTTTTTTGTGGGCTGGCTCAGTTGTACATAAAGGCGTCCAAATAAAACAAACATTTGACAAATTTCTAGAAAAGTTAATAAGGCCAACGAAATAAAAAATTTAATTCGGTTTAAAAAAAAAAATTATCTCGCTAAAATTAACTGTTTTTTTTTTAATCGGCAACAATCTAATGCGCGTGCTGGGCAGGAAAAAACACTTTTTTTTGTCAAACAAAGAACAAACACAGTGGCCTTACGTTTCTTCAGTATACCAATGGTCATTGTTATATAATTTTAATCCTGAATGAAGACCTGAACGTCTGAAGATACGGGACAGTTATGTCAGGCCTAATAGTCAGTTACAACATATCTGCTAACTGTCATCACACCTCTATCATACCTATTATACTGCCCTACAAAGCCTGAAGGCAGTATCTGCTTACCTGTAAAGTAAGCAGATACTGCCTTTTGGCTTAGCACGGCTGTATAGCTAGCCTGTTCACAAAGTGACTTGGTTGTATGAGATGCGTGACAATCACTGATAAATCAGGGTGAATTCTTACCCCAGAAACTTGGCAACATGAGAAGCTGGTATCTGTCACAAAGCAGCATCCTTTTCCATCTTGGCATGGATTGTCCTCTTCACATTGTAACTTGTGCTCCCCAGTCACTGCCGATAACCAGCGGTTTTCCTACAATTAAAACGATATGCCTTCCGCCAAAAGTCTACCAATTTGAATTATGGATCGACGTTTATGTCTACAATGTCGTAGGTGTGGTGATCACAGTGCACACTGTATTTTAAAGATGTAGGGGCGTAACTGTACAAATTAGTCATGCGAATCTCTACAAAAAGAGAACTAATCAAACAAATGAAAGGAAATGAAATAAAATTATGGCATGTTTCACAGTAATGTATACCACAACAATATTATATCATAAAGTTGGCATAATTTCAATTTCGTGTATATTTTGTTCTAACTCTGCAATATTTGATTTGATGCTAGCTGACGATTCCACATAACGCTGGGAGATAGTAGAGATGGATTCAGTGATTTCGATGATGTATGTTATTCAATAAAGGTCAGAACGTGTAAATTGTACTGTCAAACCCATGTAGGAAAGGCTCCCACCTCCAAACATGTTCATTTCAAGCGCCGACAATTGAAAACATTAAGCTTTTGTATTACACGTGAATTCTATGCAAAACGTTACCAAAACCATAAAAATGACATTTCTTATCTCGCCATTGAAATGCTGTCTCTGCCTAGTAATCATATTTAAGTTTGTGTACCAAAAATAAATTGTCAACGGTCCTATTATTTTTATGAAAAAAATCGACCTCATTCATATCTTGGGGATTTCAAAAAGTGCGCATTTTTGCTTGCAGTCAATTGTGCTGAAGTGTCTTATTTTAACCTCAGTAATTTGCTTGATCAATGCAACTATGTTAGATATTTTATATTGTAACCGCGAACGTTTAGATCATTCTGAATTCTACCATATGGAGTTCTTAGCATATGTTCTACAAAATATCACAACAAGCAAAATTATGTTTTCTAGGAGTAACACAAATGACCATGTGTGATTACATAACTTACACTTTTGAATGTCATTATTTATGTGTTGCTTTTATTTATGTGAAAGCTCTGAAGTCAGCAAAAATATTGATGTTGTGGTTACTTTTATCACATTTGTTTTTTACTAGGTCCCTTGTGAACAGTGTAAATACCGTTTGGTAATCACAAAATTCACCGTTACGTTATCACAAAAATGACAAATAATATGCGATTATCATACAATTTTCAATATTATTTGTTCTGTGTTGCCATAGTACGCACACGGAGTTGCATGAGGTGAAATATGAGAGTTGTGAATATAGTTATACCAATATCACCTTGCGTACGTTGTTTCGAATCAAAGAGAGTAGTAGTCATTACGAAATCACAAAAATCACTGACAAATAGGTCACAATATGTTAAACAGAGGTTGTGAAAAATTTGATTAAATTACTATGTGATAAAATGTATTTACATACATGGGTCAGATATAATCTCTTTTTTATCACTTGTGAGACGTGTAAAATCATTTCATCGAATTTATGATTAAAAATTATGTCAAAGCGGCCATCTTGAATTTTCGATTTTTAAAAAGCCCAAAATATTGAATTATATATTATTATTAAAGTTTTGGAGCATCTGTGAGTCCAATCAAAATAGCATTCTTTATCTATAGTGTAATGGCGGCCATATTGGATTTGTCTATTTTAAAAAATGGTTAAAATTATTATATTTTTTACAGAATTAAATTTTACTGGGAAATTTGCATTAAAAATACATATTTATACGCTTCCATTTCCATATGATTACGTAACGGGAATCTCAGAGGTTGTTACTCCTATTTGGGCAATTAAACTGGTTGATGAATGCTGGGGTATTGTTGAAAAATGTCATAATATTATCTTGTCATACGTGTATGTGAAAAAAAAGATATCTAGTAATGAATTCGGATAGTGCGAGTTGAAATTGAGAAAAATGTGTTTAACTCGTGATTACGTAACGCTGGAATTCATGTACAACGATCAGTCTATTCTTCAAAATATATGTCTTTTTGTTTCTGATTTTACCTTTTGAAATATTCATCACTTGGGTTTTTGTAACATTTATAGACAGTTTCTTTCCAGTCTTTACAATATTCTGCCATGCTGCTAAGTGATATTTGCCAGGAGACAAAAGAAGCTAATGAGTGTTTTTTCGTATTTCGACATTTTGAATTCCCTGTCAACAAATTCACAAAAATGACATCGTAACGTTGGCATAAAAGTTTACTTGATATCTATGTCTATAAAGTTTTGTTTTGTATTTTTATAACAATCTATTGGCAAGTCAAATTCCAAAATGACGATATTTTCAAGAAAATGTCATTTCATACACCATATGATCACATGTAATCGAAAAAGAGTAATTATCAAACACCTAGGTCATCATCATCTTTAACTTTACTTGAACTATAATAATGCGTGGTTGTTTGGACATGTCACTTGTCATTTGTGTGATTGTTATTAAAATATGGACAGGCTGGGAATAACGTTAGCTATAATTGGACAGTTCAGAGAGAACGCTATGTTTGCTTGGACAGGCATAGATAAATGTATGTGACAACGTTAATAATATTTTGACAATAATATCAGATATTATTGAAAATACAGAGCAAAAATTGTAAAACAAACCTACAAAATTTAGTTTAACATTTCTAGGATTGAAGCAAAATAATATTTCATAAATTTGAAAATTTCAGTGAACATTTTAGTGAACATTACAATGAAACTTCCTTGACATATTGTAACGTTGGCACTCTGATGTGGTATATTTACTCTGTGTGTAGGCCTACTAACTAAACCAAGTAGTATGCTATATCAACTAAGTGAATATGTATGTAGAGTGTAGCATAAATCGCGTTATTCACGATAAATGTTATCTATATTATTATGATAAAATGTACTTGCCCACTGCCCACGTTACTTACATTTGTCCTTGACAGCATAACGTTCACCAATTTTTTTTCCACAAAATTTACATTTTTTGGTGGTATGATCAAAAAAATGGTTTTTTTAAACTCATAGTGTATTGTAATTATAATATCGCAAATTTTATTTTGTAAATTGGATACATTTTGTGTATACTAGTGATGTTGTATTAAGTTTGCATATTCCTCCATATTGTCATTGGGTAAGTGACAGAAAAGTGCTAAATAAATACGACAAACGTGCAACATTATCTTCTTGTTTGTGTTCTTGAGATATTTGAATAATATTTTATGTAATTAAACCAAAATTATGCTATAAAAATGTCCACGATTTCACGTTAGCTCGGGGAAATAGTGGTATACATTACTGTGAAACATGCCTTATCCCATAAATCTCATACTACATTACACTTAAGTAATTCTTTATAACATATTTTAAAATTAAATCAAGATAACAACAATAACACACCCCATGATTTACAATAGCTGTACCAGTACACTTTGTGACTGCTTGAGAGATAGTCTGCTGCAAACCTGTCGACAGAAACAAAACTAGTTATATATATATATATATATATATATTATATATGTGTTCGTTCAGTGTGATGTCGTACACTAGCACGCTATACAAGCTTGTTTTGCGAATTCATAGTAATAAAATTGCTCGTAAGCGAGTGGGTTATGCATTTGTGGTTTACGTCGCACAGATATAACAGTGTGATCACGTAATCAATATACTGACTCGTACTGACCCAGAAAGCACGATACATTGACCAAATGGTGGATAGCTTTGGAAGAGTATCTTAGACGGTGGACCAGCAGATGATCTAGCATTGGGTCAATGGCTAGTGTTTCCTGGGGAAGAAGGAGTGTCGTTTATTATGGGTTCAATGGAGGGGGTGGACAATTGTTGTCAAAAGTAACAAATCCTTAAGAACTTAGGCCTAAAGGCCTGTCACACCTTAGCGATAACGCACGAAAAATTCAGCCAAACGCTGGCGAACGCTGACCATCGCTGGACCATCGTTATGTTTTCGCCGTGTGCGTTGCTGATCGCAGATGGAGGTTGATAAACGCTGAGAGTTTTGTACAGGTTCAAAACTTTGTGTGAGAGGAGACGTTAGACGAGCGTTTAGGGCATCATGGTTGTTATGTACTAACGCTCCACACGTTAGGGGAGCGTTACTCGATCGTTGTACACGCTAGGCGAGCGTATACTCAGTCGCTGTATAGGCCTACTATATTTTTTATAAATTATAATAGGCATATATATACATATAATATATATATGTATTACACAAGAAATCACTTGAAACCATAAAAATAAAGTCATAAATTATTGGCATTGATAGTCTTGGACAAAGCATCTACAAATGTATTAAGCTTTATAAAAGCTCAGCGCATTTATAGGCCTACAAGTTTGTGATCACCTGATCACTAATAGGCCTAATATGATATGTTTAAAATTTACTTATGTGCAACATAGGCCTTTAACACGACAAAATGTCCAATTCAAAATACCTTATATCAAAACACTTTTAAACTCTCTGACAAAACTTCGTTTAAAAATAAATTCAACATATTTTCTCATGGGTTGACATCTTTAAAAATATAAATTTACCGCTAGAAATCTCCTAAAACCAATGAAATACTGTATTAAAACCTCGTGGTTTCAAAGAATAATCATGTGATCGTAACTGTGCGTTGCGGAACGTTGAGCACATGTTGGCTTTCGCACCCCATTCGTCGAGTGCGTTAAACATGCGTTACTCGTGCGCCACTCCCACGCTGGCAGTCGCTGGTGATCGCTGGCGATTGCATCACGGATTATGGGATGAGTGCTCTTCAGTCGCCAATCACGTTACTCTAACGTTAATTATGCGGTTATGAACGCTAGACAATCGTTCTGGATTATGAAAATCCATCAATCGCCAGCATTTTCACTAATTGTTCATATTTTCCCATGCGTTATGCATACACAGCCTGAATAAGTGGAAGCATTTTATATCTATAGGGCCTACTTATAAATTGTTAAATCATAAGCACATAGCTTGCGCCTCAGTCACACATAGGCCCTAATCGCACTCGCTCAGCCTTATATCTCCTATCATGTCTCTAAAGGCCCGCATTATGCCTTGTCATAGCATTATTACCTACATCTACGCGCATAATCTGTGCATGTTCATATATCGATAATCAGATACGACTTTTATGTATTACAGTTGGAAGTACGGTCTTATCCTCATATTTTAAATGTTGTTGATAGCATGCTATCACACCATGTCGGAGTGACTTCCGCTACTGTTTGGCATACTAGTAAAACATCAGCCTCTTTGTCATGATGTCTTGCAATGGTGCCAAGATATTATAATTATGTGGAAAGCGACGTAAAATATTATTAACTCACTCACTATGATATTCAGCTTAAAGACCAGGTGGAATGATTTGAGTAAACTGGCAAAATATTTGATGTATATGTCACAATGACCTGTTCTGCGATTTCTTATGTCATTTTAGTCAACTAATTATTAGATAATGGCAAAAAATAAACCTGGAAATGTACACTATTTCTGGGCTGGGTGGAGTTTTAACAAATCATATTACGCACAAAGTCCAACAACTTTAATGACATGAATAAATTTTATAGCACAGAAGTGCTCGTACAAATGTAGGTGGCAGCCAGAATCCAAGTGTGCCAGGTCAACGTCTTATGTCTGAGTGGCTGTACATGAACTATTGTACATTGTACAATGAACCCGTATTGAAACCAAGTCAATGCGTGACCTCGGCCAGGAGTTGGAGCAGTGAATGCTATAATGTGCAGCGCTTGCCCAAATTTTGTGTTGACTTTGGTCCAAATTTAAAAGACATTTTCATATCACCATCCACATGAACATGTGCATGAACTAAAACCAATCAGACACAACTCCTCCACCCGACTTCACCCCGTCATGACGTCAAAATAAGCTCCATCCACCACTTTCGAATCCGGGAAGTCGATCCCATTAAGATGAAGCACTCTCGCGATTAAAACTGTATTTAAAATATAATGGAATTACTTCTATTCGTGCCTGCAGAGTGCATCTGGGGACTTTACTTGGCTTATATGTCTCTTGCCACGTATTAGAAACTATCTTTACTTGGCAAGTAGCCTAGATATTATAATGGATTATGTCAAAGTAAAATCACATCATTTCCTAGTGAAATGCCAAACATTCACTTATGTGGATAAACAATCCAGACCTGGTTTCTATTGTCCACTAATTTTATGGCTTCAAATTACCATTATCTTTTTTTGACGTTTCATGTGCATTTAAAGCTATTTCTGAGTTCTCCTCCAACGTATGTGTTTTTGAATCCACATGCATACTTTATAATTTTTTGTTGTTTGTAACCGTATTCAGAGCTTCTCCTTTTTTAAGCAGCTATAGATACACGATGTCATGATTGTATTAAATTAAATAGGATAATAATTACAAAATGTGATACTCGAATGAAATACATGTCGTGGAATACACAAATTATTCAGGGGGATACGATACTTTATGTTGTCACCGATCCGTAATAATGGTTCCCTGGACAATGTATTTTATTTAAACTGTTGAGCATAAAACCATGTGAAGAGCACTTTATTCCGTTTATTGAAATTCTTGCTTTGAAAAATAATATTAATGGTATATCTGCTAATTTATTTTGATTGATTTCTGAAATAGATATAATTTTATAATTTATTATTTGACCAAAAGCAATGCGCACCTTATTCTACAGCCCAAATTGATTGGTTTATTAGTTTAATTAGGTAGACGGTGTAACATCATTCCAAAGCAGAAATTAATTTGCATTGATCACGCTAATTAGTTACTATGAAGGCGATTTAATTGCAATGGTTGACAGCCTAGCAGCGCAAATTACATACTTATATGGTTTATTAACGAGATAAAGCTTATGATTGTATAACTTTTTGCGAGGAGTGCTAATTTGCATATTTCATGCTAGTTGGATATGCTTAGGTGAAAATACATATACACAAAACAAAAAATGATACATATTGCGATGTAGAATATTCTTTTTAATAGGTTAAATATGATAAAATAAAATAGACGACTCCCAGTATTTATGTTTAGGTCTACATATGTTGCGTACGCTGCTATCATCTGTTAGTTATTTAAAAAATATATATATTTTGTAAAGCTATGCAGGTAATTAGTTGTATGCCTAATACCTGTCCGTCATCCAGGCATGTGGCCGATGTGAGGCTAATTGATGTAGATATTTATCTGTATGCAGCTGTAAGACTTAATGTTGGCCGTTTCTTTAGCATGGTTATAACGTTATGCTCAGGGCCGTATCCAGGGGGCTATTTGATTTCTGTAACCCCCCTTGCTAAAAAAAACCAGATTGAAAAAATACTGGACTAATATATTTTTCCCCTACATAGGGATCTTGCTACATGTATTGAATTTGTGACACTAAGTGGGCATTGAAAATAATAATACAACATCGAGGCACCATGTGGGTTTATGGTTAATTAAATGAAGGTTCTTAAAGGTGATTTTCATATGGATTTATACTGATGCGCCCAACACAAGCGTTTTTTATTTGCAAAAGTAATAATTTATACATTGGAAAATAAAATGAAAATTTGTATATGAAAAGTAAAAATAAAGTTACTAGCATGCCAATCTCATAGATAAATTAAATCGAAAGCAAATCAAATTGAATTGGGGCATAAATTATTGGAGTATGTTACACCAGTTTTACTCTATTTTTTCGGGTGTTCACTAAAAGCTTTTCATACTTTCCGCAATTTGGGTTTTGTAGTGGACGGAAATAGGTTGGTCACTATTTTTGTTACTTAGTTTTGTTTGTTTTTCCCTTGCACTTGATACACTTGTTCAGTTATGTAGGTGGAATAGATTTAGTATAGGCCATCTTATTGTCTGTCAGTCTTGTATCAAAATGACAGTTTATTTACACCAAACTGTGGGTCACTATTTCTCCTCAATTCTCATCAAAAAATAATGTTTTAAAATATTAAAACGTAGGATCAAGCGAATGTTGAGAAAATATTATAAATAACATTTCAATAATATTTATAAAAATTCCAGTTGAAAATGTTTTATTAAACATTGCCGTACAATCAAAAAGAACATCTTTTAAAATGTTAAAACGTAGGGTCAAGTGAATGTTGAGCATTATCAATAACTTTATCAATAACATTTCTAACTATCCAATCAAAAATGTTTTATGAAACATTTCCATCATATCAGAAGAAAATGTTTTGAAATAATAAAACGTAGAGTCAGGTGAATGTTGAAGAAATATTTTAAATAACATTATCAATACTAGATATATAAAATATCAGAAAAAATGTTGTATTGAACATTGATATATTATCAGTAGAAAATGTTTTAAAATATTAAAACGTAGGGTCAAATGAATGTTGAGAAAACATTATGAATAATATTATCAATAACATTTATAAAATATCAGAAGAAAATGTTGTATTAAACATTGACAGGGTCAATTGAATGTTGAGAAAACATTATAAATTTCATTATCCATAACATTTATAAAATATCCAATCAATGTTAAATAGAACATTTCCTTAAATGTTGCTACAATATTTTTAGCATGACTACCATGACGCTTTTACAAATGTTTTCGTAATATTGAGTTGACCCTGCGTTTTAATATTTTAAAACTTTTCCGCGAAACATAATGGTTATGTTATGTCAAACATTTTCTCAATATTTACAAAAAAATTGCTGGGAGTATGCTCGCAACAATGATGGAGAGTAGGCTTACCAACAGCCTCGGGTAAAATGTATAATAATTAAATAACGTTTATAAACACACAATTAAAAAAATAATAGTGAATCATGTTGCCAATGTTCAAGGAAATTGCATCTAAAAGTAGTCGAAAATACAAAAAGTTCGGGAGGGGGACATTAGCGGATCAAAAGATGGGGTCGTGGTGATCAATTAACAGCTCAATTATGTCTCCAGGAATTAATCACAAAATTAATGCTCGAAGAAATGAACGTTTGCCTCATATTCACATAAGATACGCCTATAAAAGCATGACGGTCTGCCCCACTCCGGCGGATCGCAATTTTGTAACCCCCCCTCCCCCCCCCCTTAGTCAGAAGCTCTGGATACGACCCTGATGCTGCTATACTGATTGCCACAAAACCAATGTTATAACCATGTTAACTATACTAAATAATTCATGGGGTGCATTGAGTGCTTTTTGGCATACTGTTTGATGTTTATTTGATCTATGTTTGTCTTTTGAGAAGAGCATTATTACAACCAATAATGTGATAAACTCCCGATCCTATGTATTAGTGTAATGGGCCTACTCTCTTGTGATCCTCGGTAAATTAAGATGATTTGAACCAACCAAATTAGCCAAATGAAATGTCTCATGTCACAATTTTGACCACTATCTCCTTCTATAGTTTTTTGTCAAAATGTTGTAATTAATAAATAATAATATGTAGCATACCTGTACCTAACAATGCGATACACACCACTGCTATCATACTGTAATCCATAGCTGAATTCTGAAATGTATAATTATCGTGTCAATAGTACGTAGGCCTACTGATGAAAATGTGACAAGACTAAAATAGCCGAGATATGCATATTTCTCAGACATTTAATTCATTTAAACGGTAATAAAGTGTATTTAATGTTACTAAAACGTTATAGAATATAATTAAATTGAACGGAGCATAAATGTATTAAACAACTCACCTCTATATGAATATTTTCTAATACTGCTCCCACATGTATAATGCTATATATATAGCATGCTTCTTATCAACCTCCATCGAGTGGAGATAATGAATAAAGAACCAAAATTATCATGAGAAACAACAGCTAGATTAATCTTATCATATTGATAATATGTACCCCTGGCTGACTGATTTTTCGTCAATTTAACAAATTTGAACAGGAGTTTTGCTTGGAACTTTTGAGGATTGCTAGCTGGGACCTATATCTACCATAATAAATCATTTTTTTTATTGATTAAAATACATAGTACAAATGTTTAACATGTAGTATTAATAAAACAATTCATGTATATATTCATATAAAAACAGATCGTTAGAACCAGTGTTGGTCCGATATTACAAATGCAACGAAGAGGGATAATTTTATATAATATCAGCATTTACCATGTTTACAAAGAAGAGGGGCACAGACCTATAGTGCTAAATCAATGCCGGAACAGCGTCACAAACACCGACCCAGAATTAAAGCAGCACCGTGCTAGTGTCTCTCTACCCAGCAAACACAAAACATCTATACAACGTCGGCCCAACGTCTTCGACGTTGGTCCGACCCTGCACAAATGCTATACAAATGCTTTGCGTTTGCCGGGTATACAGTACTGGATATTTTCCAGCGAGCAAAAGACGCCCAACAAGCGCCGTTCAAAAGTTGGCCCAGCATCCACGACATCTGGCCAACCCAAAAACGACACCCGCTCAACGGCTCGTGTTTGCCGGGGAGGTGTGATATCTCGGCGCTGACCCAGCAAACACGAGGCGCCGATCCAACACTGATATAATGCTGTGCAGACGTCGAAGACGGCGTGCCAACACCACAACAACACTGGATCAAAGCCCCGTGCTCAATAGGGTTTAGCTGCAAGCACGAGGCGCCGAAACAAAGCTGTCTCAGTGCTGTGCCACCGTCTACGACGCTGGCCCAACACCAAAGCAACACTGTGTCGACGTCTCATGTTTACTGGATGGTGTGAATGCCCCATTGATCTAGAAATAAAATGAAATGAATCGGTCTTTAGTTCACCTTTGTGCACATATAGGCTAAACTGGGCCAGGAAAACCTCCTGAGGATGGTGAGATGATTGAGATGACACTGTCCTCCAGACATAGGATTCGAAATTCGAGCCCTGGCGGTCTGAGGCCGAGCACCCTACCTCTCGGTCACGGAGGCTATCCACAATACTGACTTTCACACGTGGATGGGGAAGAAACATTTTTGTTTCTTTCAAACCGCCGAGACCGGGAACCGAACCCCGAACTCTGGCGTGAAAGGCAGCGGTGCTAACCACTACCCTAGGGCCCCCGCCCCCCATTGATCTAGAAGGCAAGACCTAGCGTGCTAGATCTTGACCTCCAAGATCAGCTTTTGTGGCCTCACCAGAGTTATGATGAGGACACATCATTACAAGGCACCACAACACAATATATTACTACTCACGTACATGAACATCAAAACATATTTAAGAACTACAAAATATATTACAGCATGCACGTGCGTAGAAATATATAATTATTGCTGAAAATGCCTGATACCTCACTTAGCATTCCTCCGTTCGAAAAAGTTTATATAATTACGTACAATTAAATAGGTAATTATTCAGAAAATGGAGGACTGGAAACGGAGTGAGACTTACAGTCATGCATTGAGAACAATATGCCACATCACATTCAAAACAGAGTGATATAGAGAATGTTTAAAATATATAATAATATAACAATTGCATCTCATCCAAACGTTCGCAGCTCTAACAATATCAATGGGTATTAACATAATAATTATTGGAAAAATAATCAGATACATGTGACACGATTGCCCGAAAAATGAAAAAATGCATATTTGTGACTAGAATATGAGTATATATAGATGAACAGATTAATTGCTGAAACAATGGATTAGTAGTTAAGCCATATATTTTAAAATTAATTCCTCAAATTCAAATATTTTCCCACATATTTCAGATCTGTTTAGCTTCAAATATACAAGTCTTCTGAAACATAATTTTTTCAAAAGAAAGGTTTTTAAAGACATAATTCTTTCAAAAGAAATGTTTTTAAAGACAAAAAAATTCAAAGATATCAAAAAATTAATTACTTCATCTTTCACTCCACAGATAATGGTATTTTTAGTTATTTTGAACTTTAAGATATATATAGTTATTTTGAACTTTAAGATATACTGAAGAGTTAACCACACTGTTTTAACAATCGAGCATTCAAGTAGCATATGGATAATCGTGTGTTTTTCTGTACAAACTATGCAATGATCATAATCTTGTAATTTCCATGTTGTAATTTCCATGTATACCGTGTAGAACTTAAAAATTAAACTCTTTAATTTTAAGGTCAAAAATGTTTACTAACTTTAGTTTAAATATACATTGGTATTCCTCGGGTGAAATGTTCAAGATTGAGTTCCGAGTGCTTAAAATATAGTGTGACTTTAGTTGGCTAAGGAGCTTTGTATAATTTTGAGTTAGTTGCGCATAGGCCTTCGAATTTCATATTATTGTGGTGTGTATTCCTCCAGAAGATGATGGAAAGGCCGCAAAGCTTTTCGTAGTAGCAAAATCTGTTGATATATATCCCTTTTGTTATTTACTTTATTATATATATAGTTGGCATCAATTTTTCCGTCACTGAATTTTAAATCTTTAGCGTGTAAAAGGTTACTATTTGCCCATTCCTTGAAATTTAATGTCAACTCTCTCCTCGTATCTTTTTCGTATATAGTAATATGTTTGTTCCCCCTTAGCGGCTGTTCTAATACATCAGCTAAGGTATTTGGTTTGTTTGTTATGTTTGATTTTGCATATGCGAAAACTTTGTCTTTATAAAAATGAGGAAAATTAGTTCTTTGATATTGTATATTTTGTCAAAACGAAAATTGGATATTTGTATTTTAGTGCCAAGTTCTGATTAATATTTATTCCCTAGACAGCTCCAGCTACTTTCACTGTTTAGTATTTTTGGTAACCATGCGGCTTTTAAAGATGAAAAGAAAGATTCAATATCAACCATGCTGGCGCCACCTGGATCTAATGGTAATCGTAATATATTTCTTCTCATTCGATCACGTTTACCCCAAATAAAGCCATAAAATAATTTATTGAAATGTTTAATAATTTCCGGCGAGACTCTTAATGAGATGGCAACGTGTGTTATAATAGAAAGTGCTAGTGTTTTTATTAATAAAATTTATTAATAAAATTTTGCCAAAAATGGTCAAGTCACGGTGCTTCCATGAGGCCAAAATTTTCTCGATTTTTATAATTTTTTCCTTCCAGTTTTTTTCATTACAAACCGTATCGTTTTGCCCTACGTAAATACTTAGTTTACTTCAGTTTTTTCAATATTTAATTTCAAGCCAGATACTTCCGTATATTTGCTTATCTGTGCGAGAGCTTCTGGAATATCGGTCAAGTCTAACAAAAAAAGTGTTAGATACTGTTACTTTAATTCCTTGTATTTTATCGTTCTTTTCAATACTCGGAGCCATTGTTTCGACTGCTAAATTAAATAGCAATGCTGACACAGGACAGCCTTGTTTTATACCGCGCGATATATTAAATGATTCAGAGAGATACCCGTCGTTCTTTACTTTTGCCGAACAACCGGAATATAATGTTTTTATCCACTTAATTAAGTTTTCACCAAAATTGATTTTTTTCAAAGTTTTATAAATATATTCGAATGCTTTCTCGAAATAGGAGTATTGTGTCTAATTTGTGTTTGTCTGCATATAAAATTATATCTTGTATAATATTTTGAGAGATTGTTCTTCCTTTTATATATGCTGTTTGATCATGACTAATTAAATCGGGAAGAACCGTATGCAGTCTGTTAGCTAAAATTTTCGCAATAATTTTATAATCAATGTTTGTAATCCTAATAGGGCGATTATTTGTTATTAGTTGTCTATCCCCTTTCTTGAATATTAAAGTTAACACGGATTCTCTTTGTGATCTGCACAACTCGCCATTCTGAAAAGATTCATTATATACCTGTATAAGGAATTTATCGAATGTGGTTGAGAATGTTTTATAAAACTCGGCTGTTAAGCCGTCATTACCAGGAGATTTATTGTCACATAGGGTAGTGACAGCATGTTCGTACTCTTCTAAAGTTATTCTACCTTCACAACTATTCTTATCCTCTACATTCAATTTCTTTGCTTCTCCGATTTCGCCTAAAAAAGTATCCATATCATTTCGCTTTAATTTTTTCCTTGTATATAGGTCTCTATAGAAACACGTCGCTTCTTTCATAATTGCGGCATTAGAGGCTACTATTTCTCCTGACTCGGAGCGTAAGCTTGTCATTGAATTGTTTGATTGACTGGCCTTTCCGAGTTTAAAAAAAATAAGATGTGCTTTTCTCACCCTGCTCTAGCCATTTTGCTCTGGAGCGTATCTGAGCTCCGATGGCACTTTCTCTAATATGAAGATCATATTTACATTTTAGTAAATCACGACTGATTTTTAATGAAATTATGTCTCTGTCATTTTTACATTTCTTTGAAATTAGTTCATCTATTTTTGATATATCGTCCTCTAATTCTTTACACTCATCTCTCGAATGCTGGCGTTTACTTGTGCAATATCGGATCGTATATTCCTTAAATCGTATTTTGCACATATCCCATATATCCCGTTTATTGCAACACACATATTCTTCTAATGTGAGAAAATATTTTTAATTTCATTTACATACAGCTCGTCATGTAACACTGTCGAGTTAAGTTTCCAAAAGCCAGGCCCTCGTTTCTTCCCTGTTCCTTGTATTACAATTAATATAGCTTTGTGATCAGGATCAGGTGCTGCTATAATTTCAGCCTTTGTAATAAAGCGCTGTAAGTATGTTGTGTTAAAGAATTATTCAACTGCAAAACGCGCATGCCTGTAGGCCAACAGTAGCCTATTGAGTACAGATTGACGGCACTGAACTGAACTGATTACAAGATACTACTTAAACAAGACATTGATCCAATGCTGTTTTAATGCTAGGCCAACGTGTGCGACGCTGGCCCAACATTGAACCAACATTGAATAAATGTACAATGATTGAGAGAAAGTCCTCCTGCCCCAGCAAACACAAGACATTTGTATAACATTTATACAACGTTGGCCCAGCGTCTTCGACGTTGGTCCAACATTGCATAAAGTCATACAAATGTTTTGTGCTTACTGGGATATCAATACAAACTTGGGGTCAAACAGTTTCAACATCCCAGCAGTAATACAGTCAGTTTGTTTGCAAGCCAGCGACCAAGTAGGGGCAAGGTCAAAGAGCTTTGAATTATTACCTCATAGATGTCGCTCAAGTATATATGAACCTGCTGTGATTTGAGAACTTGCTCTTAATGAGGCTTTGGGTATGAAACGCATATTTAGTATTATTATGGAATAGGGTCTTGGCCTACCCACGGGCACTATCGCCTTCTGGGGGACCCTTGTCCCGCGAATTTTGACAGTTGACCACACCTTTAAGATATAATCAATACGATTGCTACTTCTTTGGTTATCGTTAAGGATATATGTATATTGTTTTGTATCTTTATTTAGAAGTCTCCACACATCAACTGTATCATTGAATGATATTAATTGTTTTAAACATTGACTACTTTTATCGAGTTTTCCAGATGGACGGTCAAGCTCAGTAAGTGCGCAATTCATATCTCCTGAAACAATTAACCGATCTTCAGAGTCCAGGGTTTCCCACAGTGCCGGAAATGCCGGCATACCGACCGGATGAATTTTATGCCGACCAGCATGTAATAGGTCACATCTGGCTGTTATCCATCTGGTTGATTAGCCAATATTCCTGTCGCCAGTGTCATACTATGTTGGTTTAGCGATCAGCGAGTACGTGTAAGACTGGTGTGCACGTATATAGGCCTATTGCCGATGTACAGTGAACACAAAAATCTACACACAAGATACGTGTAACCACCCCCCCCCCCCCATAATCCTCCCTCCTCTGGGCCACCCGTCATGAATGTGCTGTATGTTACATAACATAGATGTAGGCCTACACCTAGCAGAAGCAGCGCTGACAACAAGTGTAGAAAGTGCTTTCACAGTGTGGCCACCGCTGTGCCAATGTCGGTCCAGTGCTAACAGCGCTGAACCGGCATTGGCGCGACGCTGGCGGAGCTGGCAGTACTCGAGAATGTGATAACAGCGTTGACGGGCCAACTCTTCTAGCGTTACCAGTCACCACGACACGTTCATTGTCACTCACCAAAGTGTCACACCGCTGGTGAGTGAGTGATAGTAACTCACAAACCTTGTCACGCATACACAACAACACTTATAAATTAGAGAATAATAACTCTCACCAACAAACAAAAACGCATAAAACACCAAGAAAACATGCATAGGCCTACACTCAAATACATAACTCACAAACCATCAAATCAACAAGACAAAATAACAGACAGACAATTCAGAACTTTGTAAGCGAACTTTCTTAATTTCACAAATTAAGATGAGACGCTTCTAGGAACTTTCTATTTTCCAAATTATCAACTTCAGACACTTTTAGACCATTACACTCAAATTCAATCAAAATTACATAACTCTGACGTATGCTGGGTATGCTGGAGTATGGTGACGGCACACAGACAGTCAGGCAAATAACACAAATAAAAAAAAGCTTTGATATTTTTTATTGCACGCGCGCATGCAACAGTAAATATTTTATTATGCTGCTCGCGCGCGCTAAGTTGAGATTTTTAAGATAACGACCTAATGATTTTTTTTCTGTGGGGAACCCTGCGAGTCAGCATTTTCTTTAATCCATTTACAGGAAGAGCTTGAAAAATGCACTCTGTCGTCTATGTTAATTTAATATTAATTAACATTTTTCTGCCAAATTTACACCTTCTGCAAGATATTTCATCCACATTTATATTTTTAGAAATTAAGATTGATACACCACGACTATGCCTAGAATCGGACAAATTATGGAAGGTATTATTCCCCCATTCTCGGTCTAATTTGCTACAAAATATGTCATTTAAATATGTTTCTTGCAGGAAAGCTATATCTATCTGTTTATTTTTCAACCAATATACAAGGGATTGTCGCTTTTTAGTGTCACGTAGTCCCCTAACATTTAGGGTAATTACCTTTAAATTTGTGTCACTGGTGTTCTGATCCATGATACAGTATAATAGCTCGTCAACGTCACTGATAGTTCATCGGTACAAGCAGTATTCCTAATCCAAGTCCATAAAACATCGCCATAGTTGATAATCCGTGTAGGCATATCCAAAAAATGTACCAGTTATATTAAGATACACTAGTGTTCGATGCAGCACATTGTTCATTATTGGCCGTTGTTGTACAGTCACTTGTTCCTTCAGGTTCTGTCTCTGCGCTATCCCTGAGGTTGGGTAGCTTGGGCTGTTTACCATCTTCTTTAGGTGGTGTACCTGTGTTTTTCCGCTCACGCATGAACTCTAATATATTCATCTGTTCACGCCGCGGTGTGTCTGCAACTGTGTTCTCAATGTCATTAGCTTTGTCTTCGTTGCAAGCAGGACTGTCCAGGCTTTCTGAATGCATTGTGCTCCCCTGTCCTCTATTGATACCCCGACTTGGCCTCTCATTCATTTTAACCGAATCTTTCTTGGCTTTCCAATCTGAGATGGATTTTCTGAACCTTAAAATGTTCAATTTGGCTTGACTACTCCCTTGCATTTTAGTTTTCACTGTAGCATTTTCTTCGTCATTGTCACGTTGTTGCGGTGAATCTATGGCGATGTCTTTGTTATTCGTGATTATCATTCCGGGCTCGTTTGTTTTGTCTCCCTTCAAGATGTTGCGTAGCTCCATCTGGAGTGCTCCTATCATGTTCTTTCCTGGCCAGAAGTCCGGTCTTGCGTTCAGTCTGTCCTTCACTGATAGACACGTACCCCAGAAGGGATCACAGATAGCGGCTGACAAGATTCGGTCGTCTTCCATTATAGCATGTCTAAACTCTGGGCATTGCTCAGATTTGAGTTTAAGGATTTCAGACATTATTCAAATATTATTTTGTTTCCACTCTTTTTATTTTTCCCTGTCAGAATTCTCAGCTAAGAGTCTGGCAGCTTCTCCTCCATGTCGACTTTCACAGATTTTTTGAGCCAGCGCCTCATCACCATGTTGTGTCGCCTGCATTCACAACCAGGCTTCTTGTACACTTTCAAAAGTGTCATCATCTATTTTAAGTTCATAGGGGTACATATTTGACAGTGGGATCTGGTGACTGCTAAAGGCGGTGATGTTTTCATCAGTGTTTTTGGCCGGGCAGCTAGTATCCCCTGTGTTATGGTTTCGCTTACCACATGCACGGCATTCTTTCAGGAACTGCCCTTCGTGGAAGATACGACATTTACGTCCACATATAAACACATTTCGTGTTAGGAGCGGCTCTATCGGGCCTTTTGCATATATATACCTATCGCCATTTTTAAATGATGTAAGTTGTCCATTAGGGTCCCTTTCATGTGTGAATTTCACGTCAGTCACAATGTTCACTTTCTCGTCTTTAAAATATTGCTCTATTTCTACTGAGGCAAAAGAGAGCGATATATCTTTCATGGTTATTTTCTCTCGTTTGCCATCTGGTGATAATTGTTTTGTGATCATTGGATTTTTATCATAGACTGGTACAGAGGCTCCTTTAATATTGATGTGCCTTCTCACACATAGATTCAATCTGGCTGGGCGATCTGTCAGATATATTCGCCACACACCACGAATATTTTGAGCTCCGTCGATCAGAGATTTACCAACAATTTTTGCTACTGACATACACACATCGTATGTAGTCAGGGCTGTATCGCTGCGGCTCTCACAGTTGGCGTCATAGTCGCTCTGCCGAAAGAAAACTGGTTCACACCTTTCGTTGTTCTCAGCCATTGTTGTTAATCGCTTTCTATTGTGCTGCGTAGAGGTGAGATTTAATCCCTCTGACCGTCAATAAGTGTGAAGACTGAGTGGTAGTGTACACATATCAAGTGTAACATATATACAAATAAATGTTCAAACTGTGTGCAGAAGTGCTGTATATTACAAAGGTGCGCTGATCAAGTACAATTGAAAACATATAAATTCACTCGAAAAAGCAACAATCCAAATCTATCCACTTCATCCACTAGTGCTCCGATCTTAGATGCACTTCATCATATTAAAATGATGATTTAAGACCAAAAAAAGTCTTCAAATTCGTCTTTTTGCTCGGAGGCGAAGAGAAACGTCTTCTTCAGATTTCCGTAGATTTAGTGCCAGAATGACTACACTACACCTTTTTGTGCATCATTTATTCTTGGTCTTTCCTGTCGTGGCCCATCTGAGGTTCTTCAGTGTCTTGAAATCTGGTGTTACAACAGAAATCTGGTGTTCTCCTGTCTCTAATAGACGAACCGGTTCGTTTGTTAAGCGGCGGCCGATTTTGCAGACAGGTTTGTTTGTTGTGGTCAGGTTCGTTTAATAGAAAATGAGTTTTGGATGACTGAAAAAAAAGTTTTTTTAATTTCTAAAAACTATTTTCCGCAGCGGCCAGTAATTATCAGTGCTGCATGTCTACACGGGCCACCATGCGGGTATTGAGTAAAACATACGGTAATGGGATATTTTTTCCAAGAGGTGCTTTTATTGTGGACAGGTGCTATTAATAAAAATATAAGATTTTTCCAACAGGTGCTTTTATTCCAAACGCTCTTCTATTAGGGACAGGAGAGTATCTATATATTAACAGCGAGAGGCCTGAACTTTTGTCGCGCGATATCTGAACTCCTACGTGTTTCACCTTTTTCACACTTGGCCAAATGGTTTATGATGCTATAATCTGGAGACCAGTCTATTTTTCAACAATTCTACATTTCAACTCCCTGGACGTGAACCTAAATTTGTAAGCAAGCGACGTCAGGTTTGTCAGCCAATAGCAGACTACTGGTAAGGCTCTATAGTGTGTCTATTGCAGGTAGCCTACACCAGCCAGCGTGCACAGGCGTATTCCACATTTTGGCAGTGCTATATATGTTCCGGCCACATAGATGTCACCCGATCTGGCAAAATAAGTCGTAAGTTGCAGTTTGACAAACGATGCTAGCTAAGGCCCCTAAACCGGAATGGCTTGGGGCCAAAATTTTATCCCGATTTGGACAGGTTCCGGTTTTGACAAGGTTTTTTTCTCTTTGAGACGAACAAACAACGATAACATGTACAATTGACATGAGGGTTATAAATTTTTTTCAATCTTACACATATCACAACCATAATATTGTGAAAAGAAATTGTCGCCTAATATATTGATTAATATATAAGCCTAGGCCTATAACCAATTTCCATATTTATTCGAATGCAATTTCATTGGGTAATGATTAGGTGATAAAATTTGTATATATAAAAATGTCATAGGAATCGGTTTTAACCCATGCTGGTCAATATGTGTGACGAACAATTTGCATCTAATCTATGTTAATATTTAGAGGTCAAATTGACGTCACATTGGTATCAAACTGACATCTATTTTTCTCGTGAATACAAAAAAAAATGATAGTGGATCTCTAATTCGTCGTCAATCCGAGTAATTTTCATCAATATTAGTCTCAATATACCATAAACATAAACACACTCCAGCATTGGTGATGCGTCACAAATAGCGTGTATGTATACAATGGGGAATACATTGCCAAATAAAATGTAGTAAATACGGATGCACAGATATATTTAATTTAATTATTTCTAGTGTAGACATCTACTTACCAGATCAAAATCAAACGTATTCGCAAAAATTAACAGACATGTTGACTTCACAACGTTAATCGTTAATGTTAGCTTTCATGGCATACAATGCTCACTCAATCCCAGGCATCAAAGTAACGAATACAATTAAGGGGCCTACTAAGAAAGATCGGGAAAACAGACGACAGGTTTCCAATGTCAAAAGAAAGTGAGCTGATATATTATTTGTCAAATTAATTGCATCAAACCCTCAGAAATGTTTAGTTTTTAAGCGAAAAAAAACACCATTGCTTCTTGATCTTGATTTTGAATATGTTTGAATATAGATCACATGAATATTGAAACTGCTTTGTTCATATTGGAATTTCAGAAAAGGATACTTTTTCTGCTGACCGACATCCGGGCTCAAGTGGCCGATGATGCAAATGGAGGAGACTGCAGACTTCGAGCTGACGAATTAGAGGAAGCTGCTCACTCATCCAGTGTAACGAAGCAAAAAATGGTAAGTCAGAGGGGAAAATAAATGCAATTTAATTAAATTTGTTAGTTTTACATAATTTGAGTACTAGTAGTTATATAAGCAGTCCTCGCCAAAGCGGGATACTTACTGTATTCCAAACGGTTCGCCGCCGCCTCCGCTGTTATTTGTTTTCAAAATACAATGTAGCTACTAATCAATGGAACTTCTGCTTCTTCATACTTTACATAGCCATCACATTCCACTGGGAATTGTTTTGGTGACATTTTGATCCCCATATTATCGACCCTTTAATTATTACGGTCACTAATGAAGACATACTCGTTAGCATGTTTCAGAAAAAAAGTTTCCAGTAGATCTTCTTTTAATTTGACAAATATATTCAGTTATGTCAGCCAATGACCTGATTAACTTTTGGGAGGAAAAATTACCGTTTAGCGGCCTTTTTGAATTTGAGTAATTTTGTGATATTTATGTAACCCCAAAACGATGCAAAATAGCTGGACCATGCATATGAAATAAAATGCAGAAATAAAAACAAAAATAGCCGACTGGCGACCATTTTTGATCGTTTAATATCTTGCATTCATAATAGCTATTCTATCAACTTCTTCTTTCTCATATTTCACATAGCCATCACATACCACTCGTGACATTTTGATGCCCATTTCATTAACCCTTTAATTACTACGGCCACTAAGAAAGAAATGCTCGTTATCGCATTTCAGGGAAAAGTTTTCATCAGATCTGATTTGGCAAATATGCTCAGCTATGTCATTCAATGACCTGATTAACTTTAGAGATCATACAATTTAAAAATGCAAAATAGCTGGACCATGTATATAAAACAAAATGTAAGGATTCACACAAGGATGACCCGTGACTCATTTCAAAGAAATAAAATCCAAAATGGCAAGCTGATGGCCATTTTTAGTCGGTTTTACTAATTATCTAGGAACTATTGCATGGAAGCTAAATCGGTAATATAAACAACTCTATGAGGTTTACTATGCAGTGGAGCAACATAACACATTATGCCTCATCTGATTTGAGATAGCGATGTTACGCAGAGTGGGTGGGACCAGCGTGAGGGATTATGCAACGGTAAGTCCTATTGATCATCAAATCGTAATCTCAATGTCATTCTTATCATATAAGAATGTTATACATTTTGTGCTTGAAGGGGTGAAAGAAGGATTTGGGAACACGTTGCTATGCAACATTGTAACCGGTAAACAAAATAATATTGCATTTTGTACATGTACTAATTGAATAACTTTGTAATCTGAACAAAAAAATAGCAAAATTAGCTGGAAGATAATGATCATTCTAATTACATTAGGACATGTCTATGATGATACTTTAAGATGCTGGAACGTCCAAATTACGCGAACGACACACACGGGAAAATAAATCCATATAGGACCAGCCAAATGTGTGTAGCTTGAACATTTCTGGATAGTCTGGCAGCTTGACAATTATGTGAATGTACTTTCTCGATACAAGGCTGCGAGAAGATGACATGTATCTCAACTGGCTCAGACAGGATCAAAACACTTATGTAAGGTGTTTTTTTATGAGCGCGGTTAATATTTGTTATATGTGTAAATGATTTGCATACTTATACTTTGCAGAGACTGTGCTGAAAAGCCAAGACACGAAAGAGACGAATATAAAATGTATTAACAAAATGTCCTGAAGTATGCACCGCCGCCCGGATCGTGTTGGTGGAGGAGGCAGAAGAAAATGAAGACTCGTGCTTGTAAATCAATGTAAAATAAAGGAGGGGACGTGTTATACCGTGTTGTGTGTATTTTGCTCTGGAAAGGCAAACGGCAGTTTATGCTTAATTGTAAAGTAAGCAGATACTGCCTTTTGCCTTTGCACGGGAGTATTGTTGACTGATCAAATTGTGTATGATAAGTCAGCAGTTCATGCGGTTTTAAACATACAATCCGAGTACGTTTGGATCAACTGACATGTGTATATGATATCGCAATTCATAACAGAAATGGCATGTTTACTAATCAATGCCGGTTTTCAACGCTACCGTACGTTGTTATCATCATGAATCTAACATTATCCCGTAACAACGTTATTATTAAACATTAGTATGGCCACAGTATCGTGATTCTGACGTTTTTGCCACATTAGTGTTGATTACCACGTTCTCACAGCGATTCTAACTTTAGTACAAGATTGTGATTCCAACGTTTTTGCAACGTCTTTATTTAAACGTTAGTATAGCAGCATGACTCTAACGTCATCACAACATTATCATTAAAACGGTAATACAACATCGTGACTACGACGTTTTTACAACGTCATTATTCAAACGTTAGTACAACACCACGACTCAAACGTTTTCAAAACGGTATCATTCCGACGCTAGTACCACGTTTGGATTCTAATGTTATCACAACGTTATAATTCAAACGTTATTGCAACACTATGACCCCAACGTTATAACAACATTACGAGACGAACGCTAGTACAACGTTATGGATACAACGTCAGAAAAACTTTCATATACAACCTTTATCCAACCATTTCCAACGTCGGGTACCGACACTGGTACAAAGTTATTGCAACATTGTTTGCCCACTGGGTTGTGGTAACGTTATGCATGTTTGTTTTTTGTCCAGCGTCGCTGTTTTTTGTCACGTCATGCCTTTTTTGTCACTGATAGTTCACACCTAATTTCACTGGGCTTGTATTTTCTTAACATAAGAGCTTCACATTATCAACACACGTGATTATTTTAAACAGTAAAATATTCAGAGATAATCAGTGTACTCGTAATACAAAGGGTTTTTGCATCGATTATAAATCTCGATCTACTCTCCGAGTCCATTCAATTGAAATTTTAGGTATCCATATACAGTAAAACCTGTCAATACCGGAATGCCTTGGGGACAAACTTGTATTCCGGTTTGGACAGGTTCCGGTTTGGAGAGGGTTTTTGCTTTCGGAGAGGAACAAACAACGATAACTTGTACAGTTGACATGAGAGTTATAATTCAGGATGTGTCGTCGGTAGGTCTACAAATGATAGGTGGATGTATGCAAATAAATTAACATGTTAAAAGCCACAATTTTTTAAAGATGTTTTATTATATTAAAATAATAAGCATATAATAAACAATACATATATATTTTTTCAAACATGATTCATATATAAAACACATAATACAGCTAGTATACATCTAAATCTAGTACCACAAGTACCGGGTATGCATATTGTGTCCGTGATAATTTATCATTTTTTGTAATAATTATTGTTTGTCACATATTTCACACACGGAGCGCATTTGTCATTTTATAAACATTGATTTTTTAGCGCCTAATCTAAAATAACATTACATTCTTGTAATCGTCTGTCACACATTGCAAACACGGAGTATATTTGTTAACACCGACATCAGTCCGTTTAAATATCAAAACGGTAGTAGAAGTTGTGCTTTCGCTACGGAGTTAATCATATTGGACTAAATGCTCCGATACTGTATAATTATGTCATATAATACAATTAATGCCTTGACTAAGAGTAATAAATAATATAGGAATAATCGAGCGATGGAATAATAATTTTTTTTTTTTATATTTTACATACCGTTAGTTATTTATTTATTGGGCTATTAAATATCACAGACAGAATAAATTTATCCCAAAACACAGTCTAATGTATGTGAGAATTATTGTTTAATGCACTGATATGTTTACGAATTGATACAACCTTTTATTATTTTATTAGTCAAAGACTTTGTTACAATATTTTACTAGCCAATGATTTTATTAATCCATTATGTTGTTAGGGCGGGGGCCCTAGGGTAGTGGTTAGCACCGCTGCCTTTCACGCCAGAGTCCGGGGTTCGGTTCCCGGTCTCGGCGGTTTGAAAGAAACAAAATTGTTTCTTCCCCATCCACGTGTGAAAGTTAGTATTGTGGGGAGCCTCCGTGACCGAGAGGTAGCGTGCTCGGCCTCAGACCGCCAGGGCTCGAATTTCGAATCCTGTGTCTGGAGGACAGTGTCATCTCAATCATCTCACCATCCTCAGGAGGTTCTCCTGGCCCAGTTTAGCCTATATGTGCACAAAGGTGGCCTAAAGCCCGATTCATTTCATTTTTATGTTGTTAAAATATCTTACAAATCTCAAAGTAAAGGCGCTATAATAGTTCCTCTAACGTGATAAAGGTGTTACCAGCACTAACTTCGCACCTTCCCCATTGCATATCCAGATACCAAGCAGGATGAACATTACGTCACCTTGCCGCCCCCTGTTTAACCCTTAGTGCACCGCAAGCGATTTTACAAAATTATAGAAAAAAAAATCGATTCCGGTTTGTACAGGTGAAATACAATACAATTTATGCATTTGGGGAAAATAATGAGTCCGGTATTTGGAGTAGACAGGTTCCGGTTTGGAGAGGGTTAATTAGTATTGTTTTGAGTGTAATTAATTCGGGACCAAATAATTATTACGGTATAGACAGGATTCCGATTTGGACAGGGTCCGGTATGTACAGGTTGCACTGTACACATGAGTATGTCATGTATTTGTATTATTCCGTTGATGAATCCTTCCACAAATCAATCGCTCTATTAATCATATCACTATCGACAGTGGGCAGGTTTTCTACGATGAAGTCGGTTATGTTGCTGCTTTTCTGGCATATCACATGTAATTTCCCGTCAGATTCCCGTAAAACTTTATCATCGATAATTACCGTTGCTTTGTTATCTTTGAAACATACAATTCTAAGTTGTTGATTGGTGAAGAAATCTTGTTTAATATATGCTTCCGTATTTACGATATCACGAAGTTCATCAGGGTCACGCTCTTTAATCGTGGAATAATACACATCAACCCATCCGTCAAATTTCTGGGAACCACTAACGTTAGTCTCGTCATATCTCTTTTTCTTCTTCTTCAGGATGATAAGGTCATTTTGTTTTACAAACTTATATGTTACAAATGAATCAGTATAAGTAGATGATTCACATACAAAATCCATACACACAACATGGAATAATGGAATGCCAAATCCAATATCCGCAAAATATGTGTCGCCGTCTTTCAGAACGTTTTTAATTATAACAGCTGAGTGACGCGTCACGTCAGATCTACTATCAACACTGCAACCCACCATGTATACTTGAAAATTCAGGCCATGCAATAATCGATAAAGAAAATAATTCAGAGGCCAACACCCACCGCCTTCAAGTAACAAACATAGTTGAATACACTCCTCCTTAGTTGGCGCCCTCTTTTTTTGAACAGGAAGGCTCATAATACGAATATTGTGCCATGGTAAAATGTTAAAACAGCCAGTAACAATCTCATCCAAAAGTTTAATTCGTTCATCGTGAATTTTGTCTTCATATTCGACAATTTTCAATTCATCTTCAAGGAACTTCCTTGCCTCTTCGTGAGAAAGTGTCATTCTTTTCTGTTCAATCTATACATAAAGTAACGACATTTATTAGTTTAAATTTTCCAGGAATATAGGCCTAAATACAATGCGAAGGTGATGATTCTGGAAATTGCATAAGAAATAACAGAATTAGTAATTTTTCTGTAATCACGTGGCACATGCCCACATGTTACATGTCATATTCAAATTGAGGCACATATTTGCTTCATACTCATTTTTATTTAGTAAATTACACCAGAATTCAATTATACATAAATATGGGTTATGTGCCCTCTATTTTCGATGCACAGCGCGAAGTAATATGTTTATTTACACATAAAATATAGAAGGGTCTATATTTATAAGCTTATGTGACGCGCCACTCGGGAAGGGCAGTAAGGTCAACATTTTCAATGTTTTTTTGCTAGATTTTACAGTCTTTGCTTCATAAACTTTTGCCTTTATGAGATTTTTAACTTAATAATTGTTGTTATAATTATAACCATTAAAATTTAAATGACGTCACCGCCTGGATCAGTTGGATGTAAAGTTGCCTCTTCGCGTTGTGGGTCACGTCAAAGTCGTAGGAACACATATAACGGTGCCCAGCTAGCAAGCTGACGCTGGGCCAAGGTAGACCCTATATCAATTTATTGGAGCTTGCCCGAATGTAGTTAATTTAGCCTTAAAAGTTGTGTAGCATTTCAAGGAAGACATTTGCATGATGTTGTTTAGAGGTGGACAAGTGGTCTAGGGGCCTATATGTGGCGACAGAAGCTAAATATATGTAATGTAGATATTTGAAAAAAATGACCATAGAAAGCACCTAAAAGTATCCATTTGTGGCGACAGGACTCATTTCGCCTGCCAATACCTGTTGTTGTACCGGTGTCGGGCAAATTGAAAAAAATGACGTCAGTCCAACGGTGGTTTGCCTACACCATGCCAACGGCGTTTTGCCACCGTTGTGCCAATCTTGGGCTGATGGACAAAATTACGTCGGGCCAGCGTCACTTGGCAACGTTGGGCCAACGGAAGTACTGACGTTGTCCCAACATTGGGCCAACGTCAGCTTGCTAGCTGGGACAGGCCTATATTTTAGGTTATCTGCATAACCCACACGACACCCACAACCGATCCAGGAAGCCTACAAATCTTTGGCACAAATCTGAATGTCCACAGAATGATGCCTAGTATTATTAAAACCAACCTGATAACACACTGGTGCGGTAAGGTCCACGAGCGTCACTACTTCCAATGTAGTATAGGACCTGCTACAGGTGATGCTTGTACAATGCTTATATACGTGTAGCCTAACGGGTATTATAATAGCCTATTATAAGCTACTGTATTGGGCCTAAACGTGTGTCAGCCAATCCAACGCCTTGCTGTATATATAGCATAGGGGTAGCCATAACAGGCATCCTGACCTCTAATTAGATTCTGTACAAATGTATGCTGAAACTTCGTAATACCTGTATAGAATATATAATGATGACAAAGCCACCATGCAATTGGCATATTGAAATATGTGAACCCACGGTAGTTTTTTTGTATTTGAAATGTGAAAAATTGTGTATATGACCTTTTTAATATGCCGGATCGAATGGTGCCGGTAAGAAAACGGAAAATCATCCAAAAAACATTAAAAAGGATTGCCAAATCTAATATGGCCGCCAAAATGTATTTTGTACCTTTGTTTGTTTAGCTTTTGACATATTAACCATCGAATCTAATGTCTAATAGGCCCCTACCTCATTCTGAACTATTTCGGGTAGGCCTACGCTGACTACATTGGAATGGCAGCTTCGGCTATTTAAATTACAACTTCAACTTATCAGACTTTTCATCATTTTTGTTTTAGCTATTTTTTGTTTCGGAATTCATATATTATATCAAATTCATTTCATCTCTTTCTGAGTTCGTGTTCTTTGTTTAATATGCTCCGTCCGTTCATCGTTCTATGTTCAAACCATTTTATCAACTCTTTAATTATAATTTTATATTGCCATCTCAGCGATAGCAATATAAAATAATAATATCTCAGCGATAGGGCGGGGGCCCTAGGGTAGTGGTTAGCACCGCTGCCTTTCACGCCAGAGTTCGGGGTTCGGCTCCCGGTCTCGGCGGTTTGAAAGAAACAAAAATGTTTTTTCCCCATCCACGTGTGAAAGTCAGTATTGTGGGGAGCCTCCGTGACCGAGAGGTAGCGTGCTCGGCCTCAGACCGCCAGGGCTCGAATTTCAAATCCTGTGTCTGGAGGACAGTGTCATCTCAATCATCTCACCATCCTCAGAAGGTTCTCCTGGCCCAGTTTAGCCTATATGTGCACAAAGGTGGCCTAAAGCCCGATTCATTTCATTTTTTATCTCAGCGATAATTGTCTATGAGACATGACAGTGGCCATCTTGAAAATTAATTTTTTGACATGATAGGCCAAGAATGCAATATATTACCTCATTTACAAAAAATACACTGATTGCGTGAAAATATTTATTTTTTGCTTCAAGGTCATCTGGAGGTAAAAATTAAGATGGCTGCCAATGTCAGACATGAAAATGGTGTTAATTTGTAGACCCCTATATTCGGGAATATTTGGTCTAGAATATAACTTAATACTTAATTTTAAAATAATTTGAATACATAAATTTTATTGCAATGAAAGTGTTATTTTGGCTCATCGTCCATCGTCCTTGTTCTTGCTGGGATTATAAGCACCGATGTGTAGGCCTGGGATATAGGGGTCTATAGCGTTGTCACATTGACATCACACATCTCAGTAAGCGCTGGACATCGGCCCAATGCTGCCACAGAATTAACCCATGACCGTTTACAACGACGGCCCAGCATTTGCTTTCGGAGAGGAACAAACAATGATAACTTGTACGATTGACATGAGGGTTATAATTCAGGATGTGTCGTCGGTAGGTCTACAAATGATAGTTGGATGTATGCAAATAAATTAACATGTTAAAAGCCACAATTTTTTAAAGATGTTTTATTATATTAAAATAATAAGCATACAATAAACAATTCATATATATTTTTTCAAACATGATTCATATATAAAACACATAATACAGCTAGTATACATCTAAATCTAGTACCACAAGTACCGGGTATGCATATTGTGTCCGTGATAATTTATCATTTTTTGTAATAATTTTTGTGTGTCACATATTTCACACACGGAGCGCATTTGTCATTTTATAAACATTTATTTTTTAGCGCCTAATCAAAAATAACATTACATTCTTGTAATCGTCTGTCAGACATTGCAAACACGGAGTATATTTGTTAACACCGATATCAGTCCGTTTAAATATCAAAACGGTAGTAGAAGTTGTGCTTTCGCTACGGAGTTAATCATATTGGACTAAATGCTCCGATACTGTATAATTATGTTATATAATACAATTAATGCCTTGACTAAGAGTAAAAAATAATATAGGAATAATCGAGCGATGGAAAAATAAATAAAAATTTTTTATATTTCACCTACCGTTAGTTATTTATTTATTGGGCTATTAAATATCACAAACAGAATAAATTTATCCCAAAACACAGTCTAATGTATGTGAGAATTATTGTTTAATGCACTGATATGTTTACGAATTGATACAACCTTTATTATTTTATTAGGCAAAGATTTTGTTACAATATTTTACTAGCCAATGATTTTATTAATCCATTATGTTGTTAAAATATCTTACCAATCTCAAAGTAAAGGCGCTATAATAGTTTCTCTAATGTGATAAAGGTGTTACCAACACTAACTTCGCACCTTCCCCATTGCATAACCAGATACCAAGCAGGATGAACATTACGTCACCTTGCCGCCCCCTGTTTAACCCTTAGTGCACCGCATGCGATTTCACAAAATTCTAGAAAAAAAATCGATTCCGGTTTGGACAGGTGAAATACAATACAATTCATGGATTTGGGGGGGATAATGAGTCCGGTATTCGGACTAGACAGGTTCTGGTTTGGAGAGGGTTAATCAGTATTGTTTTGAGTGTAATTAATTCGGGACCAAATAATTATTACGGTATAGACAGGATTCCGATTTGGACAGGGTTCGGTATGTACAGGTTGCACTGTACTATTCATGATACGTTGTACATTTGTAATTTTAAATTGAAAATAACAAAAATAGCATGCTGTAATACCTATTGTAATTATTATGCATTCCCATTACCCAATATTCAGCCTTGGTAACACCGTAGACCACATATACCCTCACAACGTAATTTAATTACACAACTATGATAACAGAAATACATAAGACAGAAGAAATATGCAACTCCAAAGCATCATATATATCTGAAAATATCGGTTTTGTATCTGCCGTAACTTGTAAGCTATAAGACTGACAGTCATGTGTAATATATCGTTGGAAGGAGACGAATCTCGCGGTTCCACACATTGCACAACAGCTGCCCACTTTTTTTGAAATATACAGATAAAGAAAGAGTTCATGAACGACACATTTGTTAGACTGACAATGGGTTTTATATTTCAAGGGAACACAGAATCTTATGTACAATTAAACTAATTATATAGTCTGTTTTGTTAGGGTTGCTCTTTCATTTCTCAAATTGATATGTCATTGCTAAAATGTTATAAAACAGTAACTAATAAGCTCTAGAGGTATGGGTATTTATTATCATTATAATACTATTTATGTGAACAATTTATATATGTACTGGTCACTTTGATAAAACACTACTTACTTACTTACTTACTTACTTACTTACTTACTTATGCATTCGATAAATGGATGCGTATCGCTCTAATAAATATATTTAATCAGTTCTCGTGTGTAGTATTAACATAGAAAGTGACTAAATAATAGACAATCTAATACTGATTTTGCATTTTTACATCGAAAATATTACGTTGTGTCGAGTCCAACCAGGCCCGTAACCAGGGGGTGGGTTCGAACGACAGTTTGACTAATCACTGACACTGGCGACGTCTGAGTGTTTCTTGTACTCATCTGGAAAAGAAAACTGATAAAAGAAACAATTGCTGGCAGGCAGGAAAGCATTTTTTACACAGCGTGTAGGCCTATGCAGGCCTAACATGACGTACCCACAAGCGCCGACGTGGAGGCAATTGACGTAACCACTACATCAGTGTCCCCGCCCTATATACTAC
This sequence comes from Flabesymbios commensalis, assembly GCA_964017125.1. Classification (NCBI taxonomy): domain Eukaryota; kingdom Metazoa; phylum Annelida; class Polychaeta; order Terebellida; family Flabelligeridae; genus Flabesymbios; species Flabesymbios commensalis. The sequence goes on along the minus strand of OZ024905.1, from coordinate 70,482,626 downwards.
ACTATAAAGCCCCAAACCCATATGAATTATTGATATATTGAGAATGGTTTATCGGATTTGTTCCATGCTCAGTGGTGGACAAATGTTTGCCATATGTGGTAACAAACGCGAAAAAATGTGAATTGTATTTTACAATTCAAATAAAAAAAAATCTGAAAACCCCATATGTTGGTGTTACACGTGACATTTAACCTAGGCCTGTCATGGAGCACGGGGTGGCCACAATCTGATTATATTTTGGGTTCGCTATGTGTTAGGGCAGCTATTTGAAATTAAAAAAAATTACCATCGTGACTAGGCTAGTTATTTTTTCTTTGCATTTTCAGGCCGAAAACAAATGAGGAAAGAGTGGTACCCACAGCTAGGTAAGTCAAAGATCCTGTATTTATACCTGGAGATACTATCCTGGTCAAAAGTCGGAGGATACAGGACCCAGAGCTGATTGGTGACGTAGGAAAGCTGCTCTTGGCTGACTTGGTGTACCAGCTGAAGAGCCAGAACGAAATTATTGACAATAAGGAACTGAGCCGAAAACCAGTCCTGGACGAGGTGAGAACAGCTAAATTCTAGTGCTTGGGTGGTTTGGGCCCTGGTAAAGGGGGTTTACCCTTTTGGTACAGGCCTGTTGGACAGCTTTATGCACAAGGGGACCAACCCAGACAATTCGAAAACTAGTTAAGTGTACCAAGTGACAGATATTTAGTCATTATAGCCGGAAGTCCAAATTTTACCCATCACGCTACCTGGTGGCGGTGAAAAAAATAATATGTTGAAAGATTGTGCCAAAAAAATTGTTGATAATTTTAATTGTTGATAATTTTTGATAAGGGTCATCAAAGTGGAATTTAAAATAAACGACTTACAAGGAATAATTGGAGCGCAAAATATTTCTAGGAAAATTCTCAAGATCGCTACAAGTTATTATTTAACAGTGAAATTGGACGCGGCTTTACCGATGTATTTTTTGTTTGTTTCTGGTCGGCTCTTTGTCTATTAAAGAATGTGATAACGGCGGGTATACTCGAAATAGAGGGGGTAATGTCGAACACCAAGTAGGGTATAATCGAACACCCACCCATTTTTTAATCTAAAGAGAAAAAAACCAGTCTAGAAGCAGGAACATGCGCAGTATACTCAAATATGATACAAATAGAATCAATGTCAATTGTAATTCGTCCCCCAAAAAAAATATAAAACAAAAAAATATTAGGAAATGCGACTGTTCGAGATTACCCGAATCTATTGAAATCTGAGATTTTTTTCATAGTTTCCTTCATATTACTTTTCGAACCCGCATAGTAACGTCAAAACCGTTTGCAGGCCTACAAATCGCTCCATTGATGTATTTACTTTCGAAATGACGCATTCGCTGTGAAACTGTGGTGTAGGCCCTATAGGCCTAGTGTTCGTAATTAGACGAAACCATATTAATTGATGGGTCTATTTCCGAGCACGTCCCAAATGACAAGGCTATCATGACCATAGATTTCCCCTATATCTATGATCATGACCATTGCCTGGCGAGCCCTGCCAATTTCATTTATGGCCGGGTATTGGCCAAGGTTCTTAGTCACGTGACCATCATGCCTGTGCTATTGAGGCCAGTGAATAATTTTCTGGGTCAAGTCATGGGAAATGCGTCAAAGGGGAAATACAATACTGTGAACAACTCTTCATCCGGGGAAGTGACCTTTCAAAAATGTCTGAAATCGGGGCTTACCCTATTTTCATCTAAAAATAGCAACAAGTCACAAACATTCGCCACTGGGGCATACCAGAGGCTACATGAAGCTCGGCCACGCCGCGTAGTGTGGCTCTGGGAACCAGAGTATCATGACCAAAAATTGTTTTTTGATGTTTTTATATCTAGAATGTGCATTGCAAGGTACATTTTCCCATATAAATAATAATTCCAGGATTGATAATACATATCATAAATAGCCCATTACCTTCCGTGTAATTACCTTAATTTTTAAAGACTTGTCTACTTTACGACATTTTGAAAGTGACTTTTTAAAAAAGCAAAATTAATGGATATGAAATTGGTCCATAATAACGGTGCGTGACAGAACAGTCACGCACAACGGGCAGCTCTGCCTGACACAATTTATTCATGTCTAGCCAGCAACGGGATGAAATATATTAGCAATGCTCGGAAATACCCCCCCGTTCGGAAATACCCGAACCCGCTCTACCACATAGTATTCAAGTCATAGTTGCTTGCGTCCTAGTTTGAAGACAACAGATCGCCAAATGATGCGTACAGATTATGCTGCTTCTAGAATGAAAGGTGAGTCAAAATAAATATTTATTAAGTAGACCTATTTGGTTATCAAAGCTTCACAGAAGGTATACCGTATTTAAGGTCATGAGTATGAGTAGGCCTACCACTTACACTGGTATCCGGTACTAGGTTTCAGGAGAGTATTAAATTTCAAACACTAGTATAAACGGCATGTTGCACATTAAAAAAAATCACCATGACTACTAGATCCTTGTATATCACCAACAATTCTCAGGGCTGAAGAAGCAGGTCAGGCCGGTGTGTCCCCTTTAATACAGCCGCAGTTACTGTATGTATGTCAGAGACTGACCTTCATCAAGGTCAGTGCATGACATTTGTCAACATACTTAATTAAATATGAACTGTCACAAAAAAAATGTTTTATTTTTTTCCAGGGACAAAAAAAATGTTTGTTTCAAGGTCGGTGCAAAAAAAAAAATTGTGTGCTAATTTTTCAGAAAAAAAAAACATAACTGAAAGTAATAATCTAGGCCCCCCCCCCCCCCCAGAAATCAAATGGTGCGTCCCTTAGTAGCCTACCCGGACAGACCTTGAGACTTTGTGCATTAGTAACGTTAGTAGGTCAACACTGGTCATCCCCCACAGGGGTGAGCCACGTTGTAGCCCTGGAAGAGCCCACACCAACAGTGACAACCCAAGGTCTGTCGACAACCTTTAGTTGCAAATTCTTTTTGCTACGTTGTGTTGTATTGGGGTTTACAACTTGTTCACAATGTATTAAGTAGGCCTACGACAGGAAAATTGGGAAACAATGTGTGGATATGTTTATGTGGTGACAATCAGATCATGCTGATCAGTTGTGGTGTGTAGTGCCTATACCCAGTTTTCGACGCTGAACCAACGTTAAACCTACATTGATTCACTGTCTTGTGTACGCTGGGTAGACTATAGGCTTTTGTGTGTCGAGACCAGATGGATAGCACACCATTGATTACAGGTGCTCAGCAGACCCAATGCGATTTAATGTTGGCCCAGCGTCTGCGACGTCGGACCAATATTGTATCGGCATTGGGTCTACGCATCGTGGTTGCTGGGTTGACCTGAAACCTTGCGGGATAAAGATATTAATGGTAACTGAATACCACCCCTCCCTCAGTTTATTTGCAGTGGGTGACGTGTTGTAGGCCCCTACCCAATAAACACGAGGCATTGAACCAATGTTGTTCTAATGTTGGCCTGCTGTCTTCGTCGTCGTCCCAACATTAAAACAACATTGGTTCAATGCCTCGTGTTTGTTGGGTATGTACAGATAATCCTGACCTCAGAGGTTAGGTCAGCTATTCAGGTCAGACATGAAATGATGTCATTGCTGGCCAATCAGCATGCAGTATGTCCCAGGAGGGGAAATCCTTGAGACCAATAGGGCATACCATATTTGGAGATGGATGTCAGATATTGTGTCACATTTTAAATGATGTCATCGCTGGCTAATCACTGATCAGGATACAAACCATTCTCCCAAGAATAATGCTTGTTACCGGGCCCTGTAATTTGCATAAGTTGCACCCAATCAGAACATAGCTGATTGATTATGCTGGACAAGGGCCATTGTTGATCAGCCAATAACATTTCTGTTTGGACAGACTTGTGTACTAACCTACTACCAGTAGTTACGGGACCATCAACATCGAACAGCCTTGTTTTGTATCAAACTGAATATGAGAAGCTCTATGCGTATGTATATATTGATAGGGTCTCCGAAACTAAGGCCAATGGTCAGATTTATGAATGGAATTCACCCATCTATCAGTTTTATGAATGAAATGACGTCACTTTTTGTCCCAAATTCAGAGACCAGACTCTGATAATAATGTACCTGGGCTGACGCCCAGCTACAAAAAGGCAAGTAAGCCCAGAGGGCCTGACTGAAAAAAAATATTACCGCACATTACAGATTAAAGATAAGCTGGAGAGGCTATATATATAGGGCCTACTACTTTATTTATTTCGGAAGAGAAATACGTTTTTCAAATCGGCACACCAGTCATGGCGTTGATTTGCTTTACCCAACAAGCAAGATACGTTGACCCAACACCGATTCAATGCTGCTTCAACATCTATAACACTGGCCAAGCATTGGCTGAACATCTCGTGTTCGCTGTGTACTGCGCTGAGATACACGAGATTTTATCAGGTTTATCACGCATGCTGGGCCGTCCCGTTTGGGGAGGGGACCATGACCAATAAAAATTAGTGGTGAGGATCACCGTCAATGGAGGCATTGATCCCGCAAAGAACATGGTGACACGATTTTCGGACAAGCTTGTATTCCTGTCCTGTCAAAAAGAATACTAAATATATCACAAAGTGTTGAATACCTGAAAGAAAGTGGAACATTTTTTCAACAAGTAAGTAGCGAGAAATCTAGAAAAGTTTCACACTGTACCACATTTAGTGTGTAAATTGAAAATATTTATTGCATTTTGAGGTTACGCATTGGTGTCCATGATGCCTTGTCCATGGTGCCCCAGCATCACAATTGTTATGTAGTGTAGTTTATGGTTGCTATGTGATTTTTGTTTTAACGTAGTTCCAAGGAGTTTTTGAGTGTACAAACGAAATTCGTGTTTCGCAAACATTTACTTTGCCAATAAAAACACATATTTCGTCATAGTTTACACATACCTTGAGGTACCATCACCAATAATCGTTCTGCTAAAAAAGCACAGTTTAAAAGCATTTCCAAGAGGGCTGCACTATTTGGCCCAAAACGTCAGAATGATGTTCAATTTGCCCCAATGTTCATAGTGCCCCGGTCTCCCCTGAACATGATTATTTTAAAGAGTAAAATATTCGGAGATACATCAGTGTACATCAGCGTAGGCCTACTCGCAATATAATAAAATAGGTTTACGCAATAAAAAACAATGAGTGGTGAATAGTCAATCAGACTGTAAGATCATCTGAAACAATAGAAAAACTTTGTGTTATTCTGCTGAGGAATCCTTCCACAAATCAATCGCTCTATTAATGATATCACTATCGACAGTGGGTAAGTTTTCTACGATAAAATCGGTTATATTGCTGCTTTTCTGGCATATCTCATGCAATTTTCCGTCAAATTCCCCTAAAATTTTATTATCGATAATTACCGTTGCTTTGCTACTGTTGAAACATACAATTCTAAGTTGTTGGTTAAAGAATACGTTTTGTTTACAATACACTGTCGTATGTACAATGTCACGAAGTTTATCAGGGTTACACTCTTCAATCGTAGAATGATACATATCAACCCATCTGTCAAACTCCTGGGACCCACTAGTCTCGTCATTTCTTTCTTTTTTCTTCTTCAGGATGATAAGGTCGTTTTGTTTTACAAACTTATATGTTACAAATGAATCAGTATAAGTAGATGATTCACATGCAAAATCCATACACACAACATGAAATAATGGAATGCCAAATCCAATATCCGCAAAATATGTGTCGCCGTCTTTCAGAACGTTTTTAATTATAACAGCTGAGTGACTCATCTCGTCAGATATATCATCCACCACAATGCATCCCACCATGTATACTTGAAACTTCAGGCCATCCAATAATCGATAAAGAAAATAGTTCAGAGGCCAACACAGACCGCCTTCAAGTGACAAACATTGTTGAATACACTCCTCCTTAGTTGGTGCCCTCTTCTCTTGAACAGGAAGGCTCATCAAACGCAAATTGTGCCATGGTAAAAGGTTAAGACAGCCAGTAACAATCTCATTTAAAAGATTAAGTCGTTCATTGTCAATTTTCTCTTCATATTCGACAATTTTCAATTCATCTTTCAGGAACTTTCTTGCCTCTTCGTGAGTAAGTGTCATTCTTTTCTTTTCAATCTATATACATAAAGTAACGACAATAATTAGTTTTAATTTTCCAGGCATATACAATGACAAAAATAAAGATTATGGAAATTGCATATACAATAACATAATTTCTTTTGACGGGGCACATTTGGCAGATATCTATACTATAATAGAATAAGCGTTTTTAGGCTTCGTCCTTATTTGACAGTACGCCCTGAGCAAATATATATTTCTCGCCACCGACTATATACCTCACACACAGCTTTTGACTTTAAATCTTAGGTGTAACGTATATATATAGAATACGTTTAAATTGTGCCGTAATTTGGCTTTTATTCAATGTTCAACACAATTTTCAGGTAAATGTTTGTGTCCACTACAAGTCAGCAAGATACTAGCCCAATATTATTATTATTATTATTATTATTATTATTATTGTTGTTGTTGTTGTTGTTGTTGTTGTTGTTGTTGTTGTTGTTGTTGTTGTTGTTGTTGTTGGTAGTGGTAGTAGTAGTAGTAGTAGTAGTAGTAGTAGTAGTAGTATTTTTATTATTATTATTATTATTATTATTATTATTATTATTATTATTATTATTATTATTATTATTATTACTATTACTATTATTATTATTATTATTATTATTATTATTATTATTATTATTATTATTATTATTATTATTATTATTATTATTATTATTATTATTATTATTATTATTATTATTATTATTATTAGTAGTAGTAGTAGTAGTAGTAGTAGTAGTAGTAGTAGTAGTAGTAGTATTATTAGTATTATTATTATAAACATGGATGTATAGAAAATAACCCCTTATCATTATTATTATTATTAATATCGACATGATTATTATTATTATTATTATTATTATTATTATTATTATTATTATTATTATTATTATTATTATTATTATTATTATTATTATTATCATCATTTTTTATTATTATTATTATTATTATTATTATTATTATTATTATTGTTATTATTATTATTATTATTATTATTATTATTATCATCATTTTTTGTTGTTATTATTTTAATTATTATTATTTATTATTATTATTATTATTATTATTATTATTATTATTATTATTATTATTATTATTATTATTATTATTATTATTATTATTATTATTATTATTATTATTATTATTATTATTATTATTATTATTATTATTATTATTATTATTATTATTATTTTTATTATTATTATTGTTATTGTTATTATTATTATTATTATTATTATTATTATTATTATTATTATTATTATTATTATTATTATTATTATTATTATTACAAGCAAGATGACCAACATAGGGCCTACTGCCTAATACAAACGTGATTACCTGCATTTTGAAACTTGCTGAGAAAAATGTGTCCAGATAACAATATACTGCTAATAGATTATAATGAGATTTAAATGTTCCACTGGTCTTAATTAGCACGGTAATAATTTATACAGCAATCACATACTATAATCGTTCTCCCGTGCTTAGGTAAACTTCCCTTTCTCGAAAATGAACCAAGCCTTTCTGCACAAAAAGAGTCAACACACAATGCTAGTCATCGTAATATTTGGACTAACAATTTATTATTTATTCTGAGCAAAATGATACATTTATCATCGCTTGACATAAATTAAACAGATGGCTACAAACTCAACACGACATGAGAAATCTTGTGAGGTTTCTCATGACACTTTTCCAAATCTATTTAAAATTTAGGCCTGTTCAAAAATAAGTATAGACGCGTGAGATAGTAATTCTAATATGGGTATGTAGTCAGGTAGTACAATCATTTGATTTATATTCTGTTGAGAATAATAGATCACACTCATTTCTGAAAATAACCCAACCACGATTCGCTAGTGAAAATATGTTTTAGTTCAAGATCATTTCGACTTAATAACAACTAATAGGCGAAAGTATATTATGAATGTCCTAAGGACGCAACATTTGATCTCTACGGGGTTCTAGAGGTGCTATTTGTTTGTGTATACTATAAAAAGAATTTTCTTGTTTATAAGAAAACGTTTTTTATATTTTTCACATAATCATTTTCTTGGTTTATTCCCCCCCCCCCCCTCTAACTAATTATTAAATCACCGAATTAAAAAAAAAACACATGGACGCTACCAGCATTTTTATCTTTGTCATTTTGAATACTTATTTTATGCACAACTCCCTACAATTTGTTATCAATAGCTGGACAACAAACGTTTTATTCAAAATAAAATAGCTCCCCCCAGATATCAAATCAAGCGTCCCTTAGCATTGTTCACTTTCTGAATAACAAATTCTGACTAACGGGCCTTAATTCTTAATTCTGACTAATGGGCCTTCTGACTAACGGCCTTCTGACTAACAGAAGGCTAACGGGCCTTCTGACTAAAAGGGTGTCACCTGTCAAACAGCCCCTACTTGGCTATTCACTCCCGGCATTCACTAAAACACATGAGGATTATATAAACAGTTCATGCGTACATTAAAATCACCTATTCACTAGGTTAACAAATTATTTTTTTGTATTTGATATAGGCGCCTGAAATTGAGTCACACACAAGGCAACAGTCAAGATTAAAAAAAGGACAGATATTAGATTTACCAGACATCCCGTTCTAGATGCTCTCATCACCTAACGATGCCGTAGGCCTACATATATGCATAACGTGAACTGATTGTGCATTCACTGTGCAGTGTTGTCCTACACAACAAACGCGCGACGCTCAGCCGATGCGGCACAATTTTGGGCCAGCGTCGAACACGATGGGCCAACACTGCACCAGCACCGGCCGTATGCCCCACGTTTGCTGGGCTACTGCTTGGAGGCCGTTCCAGCATTAAAACAATACAGAGACAAAGCCTGTTTGTCATATTGGCGGGGGGAGTGCCGTCCCCTAGAGGGGAGCCAATTGGAGCCAATTCCAAGCAAGTGCCCAGTGTTAATCTGTCACTGGTACACAGTCCACGGCGCTGGCCCAGCATTAAAGCATCACTGGGTCAATGTAGGCCGAAGTTAGTAGTGTGCATGAAGTGATCAGTAAACTTGATACATTGGGGCGTTGTTGGGCCGACGTCCTAGATTGTGAACCACCCTTAGCCCACCACCGGGTCAATGTATCACGTTTACTGGCAATGCAGAGGTAGGCTAGGTCTAGGTCAGATAAGCCCCTATTATGCTGGTAGCAGATTGGAATGGTTGTTTGAATTATGACCCAATGTTGTACAGTGTGGGCCAATCATAATAAGTAACCGGGAAGATCTTTCAAAAGGTAGTAAGTGGTCTCGTATATTAGACATAGTTACCGTGTTTAACGTTTTCATTCATGACTCTGTGCCAAGATATTCAAAACCTTAGCAAAAAACATAATATTAAATGATTTTTTCAGTGCTCTCAGATAGGAGTGAAAATGAAAATCCTACTCTTATTATTGTTGTAGTTATGATTATTATGATATTAAGGGGAAATTATTATTATTATTATTATTATTATTATTATTATTATTATCTTGATTTTTTTATTATCAACTGTTTTATTATTATTATTATTATTATTATTATTATTATTATTATTATTATTATTATTATTATTATTATTATTATTATTAATAATATGATTATATTATTATTATTATTATTATTATTATTATTATTATTATTATTATTATTATTATTATTAATATTATTATTATTATTATTATTATTATTATTATTATTATTATTATTATTATTATTATTATTATTATTATTATTATTATTATTATTATTATTATTATTATTATTATTATTATTATTATTATTAATGAGGGTGGACCCAATGAGCCATACACTCATCTGCCCCAAGGCAATAATCATATTTTTGCATATGTAGATCTTCAGGCCACTATGTTTTATTTCTCTTTTTTGGATTGGAAAAAATCCAAGATCTAATGAGGGAGGGAGGACAAGTGAATGTTATAAAAAAATTGGACAAATTTCTAGAGGGCGACGAAAAAAAACTTCGCTGTAAAAATATTTGTTTTATGTCCCGAAATAAAATTGTTTTTTCAATGTTTTTTTTTCCCAAAATTAACTGGGTTTTTTCGGAAATCGGCAACTAACCAATGCACGCTCTGGGCAGAAAACAAAACAAATGATTTTGTTCTTGTTTTGGTAATGCGCTGCCCAAATCAAAAGGCCCAGTCACACATGTATACCATCACGCACGTCCAGCGCACAAGAAATGAAGAATTTTGGTCAGTGCGTTGTGATTCGCTGGGTGTGCGTCAGAATTTGTTGATGATTTGTTGAGAACGCCGGATAAACAGTATTCATTTATTGTGTGTGTCAACCTCTGTGCATTGTTTCTGCATATATGTTCAAAAATGTGAGCATTTTTCCACGTCAGACCAGCGCCAGTCTAACGTACGTTAGGCAAAGTAGAGCACACACTCTAAATTCGTTGTGCTTTCGTTCACCGAGGTTTGTCCCAGTCACACATGAACGACGCACAGCCCAGGCATAAATAATACAAAAATAACAATTTGAGACCGGATTGTGAAAAACGTCGCAAGCTGGTAGCGAATGCACAGCGTGTTTCCAACGCAAAGGGCGAATAAACAGCGCTTTGCTAGCGCATTTGACGAATACAGTGCGCATTAAACCCTAGAATGATAGTGACAGAGGAGTATAGGCCTAGTAACTTTTATCAGTTGATTTCATGAGTGAGGATGAGATCTATTCATGATGACAGTAATAACTGTGGGTTGACACATCTTTATTTCACTTGAATCTTATAATTATTAATTATATACAGGTATACATAGTTCTTGACTAATGAACTGAATTAAAACCGCTGGACTCAAAAACTGAAACTAAACTGTCGAGCTTGAGTGAAAACCTGACGAACTAAAAACTGACCAACTCGTCCGAACCCCCGTAGCTTAGGCCCTATGTTATCTGCGCAGCTCCATGTCAGTAACAGGGCATGAAAATAGCGCGGGAACCAGCAACAGAAGAGAGTCTGTGGCGACCTAACTAGCAGATCATCGCGCCGAGTTCGAGCCGGACGGAATCGCTGATCGACAGGTCAGCACTTCCGACCGGCTCACGCCATGTGCGGCCCAGCCGCGCTCGCTCCTTCTATCACTGGCCTTCTCGGAAGTCATACGTGTAACCGCGTCACACACATTCAGCCGCGTGGCTGGATAGCCGCCCCCTGTCGCACGGGACTAAGTAGCACACACATATCTGACAATGTCTGCACCAATATGGAATGAATAAAGAATGAATTAAGAAAATCTTCTACTTTGACTGAGTTTCTGCAGCGAACCACCGCTTGCTGACTGGGCAAGACAACACGATCAAGATCGGGGCCTGAGGCGTTGGTCGCGTCCATTGACTTGTCGAACATTTGGCAACGTCAATGGTAACCCTGCCCAGACCACGATAATGGACACCACCGACGTTTGATTCGACACGCAACCTTCTGCCAGCATTTTGGGTTACCACATCATTAATGGTAACCCACGACGTTTGATCCGACACGCAACCTTCTGCCAGCATTTTGGGTTACCACATCATTAATGGTAACCCACGACGTTTGATCCAAAACGCAACTTTCTACACAGTTAAATAGATCAGATCTGCATTTTTGTGTCCACAGCATTTTCAAAGTGCGAATTGGATAGTTTTTATATGTAAGGGACATAGAATGAATCTACATTCTATGAAGGTACGTAGGAGTTTGGGTCTAAATGTACACTAAATGCCATTAGGCTAGTCAGAAAAATTGCACAAACAGAGGTTTTCGCGTTAAAAACAGCGAAAAATTCGATAGATTTTTCAAGAAACCCACGTGGTTTCGACTTTTTCAAAATGGCGGATTTTAGACATCCAGCCTAGACTTTGAAAAATGCACACTAGACGGAATAGTCTACCCTTCAAATTATAACAGATTTCAAGGTTATTCTCTTAATTACGCCACTGTCGGCGACTGAGAGGATGATATTTTTGAAATTTTAGTCAATTAAACCGTTTTTGGCACCTCATTCGGGTGACGCGGTGTTCACGAGGACACCCACCGTTTTTTTTTGGGATACACAAAAAATATTTTTTCGCAACGAAATTATATCTCGACTTGCGCAGTTTTTATTAGGAAACAGAGCCATTTTTTACACAATTGCATCCATATTGAATGAATAAAAGGTCTTAACTGGTCTGTTCTATAATTTTAGGACAATAGGTCAAAATTCATTACTTTTTATTCAATATTGTATTTCAGTGGAAATTCAAGCAGAAATTATATTTTTCTATGTGATGGTAAGTTAGCAGCCGCTAGGTGGTGGTAGCGATCCCTAGAATTAGCTGCTCTCAGACCTACGGGGTCTACACGTGTTCCTTCACACCGACTGGTGCGCAGGAAACGCGCATCATACAAAGACGAAGAATTCAGACGAGTGAAAAACGATTTTTTAAGAGTCGCGCGGCAACATAGACGGCGAGAATTATCGAGGAGCGAATCATCAAGAAGCCCCTCCCCAATTCGTCGCAGATCATCACGACGATCAAAGAATTTGCCAAAATTCAAAATCGCATCATTCTATGCGAACGATGTTGAGTTATGGTTTAACCAGCTGGAGACCCAGTTCGACCTTCACGACATAACAGACGACGATGAACGGTAAAAACTAACTTGTGCAGCCTTATCCGGAGAAGTCGCATCGGACGTTAGAGATATTTTGTTACAGCCATTCCTTAGTCACAATTACATCAGTCTTAAGGGAGTGTCGATCGAGAGACGAGGTTTGACGACACCCGAGCGAGTTAATAAGGTCATATCAGGCGAGAACCTGGGCACAGACATTCCTTCACGTTTTCTTCGACGTCTCCAGAAGACCGCTGGATTTGGGACGACGGCAGTAGTTGGTAAAGCAGTGATACGACAAGCTTTTATTCGACAGATGCCTGCATCTATTCGGGCACTTTTAGCAACCACACCCGATAGTACATCATTGGAGAGCTTGGTCGTTTTTGCCGACAGAGCTATAGCTTCAGAAAACGACGCGAGAGATAATAGCGTGGGAGTCGCCGAGGTAAGGGTAAATGACAGTGAAAAACTTATTAGAATAATGGAAGACATTTCCAGAAGACTGAAAAAATTAGAAACTTCAGGACATCAAAAGCAACAATATAACAATAAGCAGCAGATAACTCGCAGAAGAGACAGAACAACAGAAAATAAATAAAAATCCCCTAACGCGAATGCGAGACCGTTTACACCTCGCATGGCTGCAAATAATAATAGTAATGAAAATAATGAACAGAATGTTGTTACCACAAAAGTACCAAATGCCCGCTCGCCCACTCCGCCGCCGAACTCCCCGCAAACCGGTACCGCACAGCCAACGGCTACGGACGATGCACTGATTTGCTACTATCATCAGAGATTTGGTGATAAGGCGCTTTTGTGCAGAGACCCCTGTGCCTTCGCTTTAAACTGTTTAAACCAGCGCAAGGTGGCGACACTTGCACCTGCCGAGTCGAACGAGACGACCGTTCCTAAATTGTCTCCCTCTAGGCTACTGTACGTCGCAGACAAACGTAACAAATGTAGATATTTGATCGACACGGGTGCGGCTGTCAGCGTTTTGCCCCGGTCTTGCGCTAACGGACCGTGGACGCTGATAGTCTACCTTTGTTTGCTGCAAATAATTCGACTATCACAACATACGGTACAAGTAAACGTATAGTCGACGTCGGACTGAAAAAAGAATACTCATGGACATATATCGTCGCCGACGTTAAACAACCTATTTTAGGGGCTGATTTTTTAATACATTACAATCTACTCGTAGATTTATCAGGCAGATGCCTGCGTGACATGAGAGCCGGACTAGCGATACCAGCCACACTATCTATAATTAAACCGTTGTCACTGAATCGAATAGATAGCACTCGTATTGAGTATACTGAATTATTAAATCAATTCCCCGAACTGACACGACCTACAATGAAAGGCGAGACAGTAAAACACGGAAAAACGCATAAGATAGTAACTAAAGGTCATCCCGCGCGACCACGAAGACTAGCGCCAGATAAATTAGTCACCGCAAAGAGAGAGCTCGATGAAATGATCGAATTGGGCGTTATCGTGTCTAGCGACAGCGAATGGTCGTCTGCACTACACATGGTCCCTAAAAAAAACGGCGATTGGCGACCATGCGGCGATTACCGCAGCTCAAATGCTCAAACGGTTCCAGATAGGTACCCGATTCCCCATATACAGGACTATACACAGCGTTTAGCTGGTTCCAAGATATTTTCGAAGATAGATTTAGTGAGGGCATATTACCAGATACCAGTCGAGCCATCAGACGTACATAAAACCGCAGTTACGACGCCGTTCGGACTTTTCAATTTTACACGAACGCTGTTCGGGTTACGAAATCCCGGACAAACTTTTAAACGTGTTATAGACCATGTCACGCGTGGTTTGGATTTTGTGTTTGTATATTTAGATGACTTGTTAGTAACAAGTCCTGACCATAAGACACATAAGAAACATTTGAAAATTATATTCAAACGGTTAACCGAATACGGAATAATAATTGGACCAGATAAATGTCAATTTGGAACGACTGAACTGAGTTTTTTAGGACATTACGTCTGTCCTGAAGGCATTTCACCCCTTCCCACAGCAGTGGACGCGATAGTCAATTTCGTGAAGCCTGAGAAACAGAGAGCATTACGTAGATTACTAAGAATGGTAAATTATAACCATCGTTTTATTCCTCATTGCGCTGAGAAATTGACACCATTGAATAATTTGTTGACTGCAGCCAACGAAGGTCAGAATAGACTTTCGCACAAGTCTAATTTCGAATTACATTGGACAGATAATGCGAACGTAGCATTTACCGAATCGAAGCAATTACTAGCGAACGCAACATTATTAGTACATCCGCAACAGTCGGCACGCTAGTGATTTCGCGATTGGTGGAGTTTTTCAACAATGTATTGATAATGTATGGCAACCTTTGTCATTTTTTAGCAATAGCTATCACCAGCAGAGACACGATACAGCGCCTTTGACCGAGAACTTTTGGCAGTCTATAGTACCATTAGACATTTTAGACATAACTTGGAGGGTAGATAATTTTATGTCAACACTGACCATAAAGCTTTGACTTACGTCATGAACCCTACGACAGAACGACCATCCTTACGCCAGACAAGGCATTTAGCTTTCATAGCAGAGTTCACAGCCGATATTCGATATGTGAAGGGCGAAACGAATTTCGTAGCGGACGCATTATCGCGACCAACAGTTTCAGTTATTGAATATGATGCAGTGATAAACTATTAAGACCTGAGCAAAGACCAGGCTTCTGACAAAGAACTCATACGTTTGAGACATTCAACGACGTCTAATATGAAATTTCGCTTGTTAAAGACATTCGATAATGTATTGGTCTGGTGCGACATTTCGACAGGACGTAAAAGACCATACATAACCGAAAAGTTTAGAAGAAAAGTTTTTAATTCCCTTCACGGTTTAGGGCACCCTTCCCATAGAGCCACGAAACCTCTCATTAATTCTCGTTTTGTATGGCAAAAGGTAAACACTGACATAGCAAATTGCAGATACTGTGCAGGCTGTCAAGCAGCTAAAGTTTAACGTCATAATAAACCAGTTTTCGGAAAGTTCGAGGAACCGACTGAGAGATTTGATCATGTACACGTCGATCTGGTCGGGCCCTTACCTTATTCCGACGGTTTCAAGTATTTGTTGCCATGCGTCGACCGATTTACACGTTGGCCAGAGGCTATACCGATAAAAGATATTAGAGCAGAGACAGTCGCGGACCCGTTTTTCGGCGGATGGGTAGCTCGTTTCGGGACTCCTGCCACGATTACTACGGATAGAGGGGCCCAGCTCGAATCCAGACTATGGGATACCTTGTGTAATCAATTCGCTATAACTAGAAACCGAACGACGAGTTATCACCCTCAATCAAACGGCATGGTTGAGCGTTTTCATAGACAACTTAAGGCCGCCATTATGGCACACGAGACCCCGAACCCATGGACAACTACGCTTCCGGCTATTTTGATCGGCATACGATCGGCCGTCAAGGAAACGTTAGGCAGATCGGCCGCCGAGATGACATACGGAATGACATTGCGTCTACCAGGTGACTTTACGGAGAATTATACCATGGACGCCAATACTGATTTAGAAAATTATTCAGATAGGTTACGCGTAGCCATGTTGCGTCTCCGGTTAAGCCCCCCACGAGAGACAAATCAAAAAGATAGGTTCCAATATAAGGAGTTCGACACATGTTCACATGTATTTTTGCGACGAATCGCAATTGCACCACCGCTGACTGCCCCTTACGACGGACCGTATAAGGTCGTCGCAAGGAGCGGTCGAGTATTTAAAGTATTAATCAAGGCAAGGTTGAGACGGTGACTGCAGACCGTGTCAAACCTGCGCATATCGAGCGCAGGCCTGAAGATGAACAGACCAGACAATCGACCACGATGGCAAAAACTACAGCTATACAGCCTATGGCGAAAATTCATGAACCTCAGACGGCCGTGGTAGGAAAAAGAAATACTGCTACGTCGACGCCTTCTGAGGCCAGAGTGTGCACGAAGCAGAAGTTTGAACGGAAAGTCTATGGTAAAGACAAAGGCAACAGCTCCAGAGATTAGCCGACGAGGTGAAAAACCTGGGGAACAGTCAAATACGAAGGTGACATTGTACAAGGCGCCGCATGTTAGAAATGCCACGACTTCTCGCGCTAACGGGAGGTACGATGGTATTCGAACATATTCACGAATTCCTTTGCATTTGAGAAAAGACGTTCCGATTCAAACACAACAGAATAAACACATCGGAAATCACAACGAAAGTAATACCGATCACAGCCGTAGAGTGACAATAAATCCGCCGCCGATTCAAACAGTGTGGGGCGACAGATCCATACACCAGCGTGATTTGTGCAGCTGATTCAAGCGGTTATAGCTCCTGATAATATATATAACGCCGACCCAGCGCACGTACAATTTAACTTTATTATGTATATAAATCATGCCAGGCCTGGCACAACTAAATCATTGTTAAATGAATAATGAAAGTTTTCACTATTCGCATATATGTAAAGTAACTAAGTTGGATGAGAGTTAGGAGTTTTGGGCATGGCCAGTTAAAAGGACATTTGCTAAGAGGATCGGAAATAAATAAAGATTTGGTCATAGCCGCACTCACTATAGCTCACCAACAACCAACGCTGTATCACGACTTTGGCTTTTTACATGTTTATAGTTATAACGTTGATATTTTGGTACGAATCGGTGCTACTTGGTCGGTGCTACTTGGTAGTTAACCGTAAATTTACAATATCTGCCGCTGAGGTAACCAGTAGCATAGTTTTGTAGATATACGTTGTCACTTAGCCCGGGGGTTATGTGGCGACCTAACTAGCAGATCATCGCGCCAAGTTCGAGCCGAACGGAATCGCTGATCGACGGGTCAGCACTTCCGCCCGGCTCACGCCATGTGCGGCCCAGCCACGCTCGCTCATTCTATCACTGGCCTTCTCAGAAGTAAGACGTGTAACCGCGTCACATTCAGCCGCGTGGCTGGATAGAAAAATCTTCTACTTTGACTGAGTTTTTCAGTGAACCACTGCTTGCTCACCGGGCAAGACACCATGATCAAGATCGGGGCCTGAGGCGTTGGTCGCGTCCATTGACTTGTCGAACATTCGGCAACGTCAATGGTAACCCTCGCCCCAGACCACGATAAGTCCATAAAATCCAGCTCCGACACATACCTAGATAATCCAGAGAATAAAGTAAACATTACGTGGCACCTGTACTGATATCTTGAGAGACGCTTTTCCCCTGTTGTGAGGACAGTCTCGTGGACCTGGACTGGATCTGACCGTTGCGTGTGGTCTTCACTTATTTACCCAAACACATACCAGACTAACCCTTTGTTTGTGAAAGATGCCGCGGCTCGGGAAAATTTACGACCTAGAAATTGCATTAAAAAAATAAAAATACATAGTTTTTTACCATCACACAAAAAAATCGTCGTGTCAACCCTTATTATTTTCTCTTTCTTATAATAATCTAGCTGTACAATCCATATGGTAGGCCTATAGCTTAAATAAAAATAATCAGGAACTCAACATAAAACTCAGCTTACTCTGTCAAAATTATTTATAGCAAATGCTAAAGCTGGAAGAAGGAATAGGCCTATAAATAGCCTACATCTACACCAAACACACAGTAGTAAAAAGTACGTGAAGTAGGGCCTACGTTGCGTCCGAAGCTTGAACATGAATCATGTGTAAAGCTAAAGCTTATTACGATGATAGTGCGTACATGCAAAAAAACGACATATCTAAATCTAATTATAATATACAGGTAAAAATCAATATTAGACCAACAAAGGGGATTCGGGGGGTTGCCCCCAGGTTTTTTTTTGCCAATTTAGGGGACTTTAAAAATAATTTGGCTCAAAAAGGGGTGGGCGTGCGCCCCCTGCCCCCCTCTGGATCCGCGCCTGCCGTCTACTAATCTACATGTGGAACCGACTAAAAAGTGTGTATTACTAACCTTGTGGCGTAAGGTAAAAAATGAAGATCACTTCCGCTGATGTAGGCCCTACTGACGCGTAGGCCTATAGCTAAAGCTTAAGGTCTGACATTAAATAAGTATGAAGAGCAGGTTGACAATTATTAAGTTAACCGTTCTAAATGTACTCTATAATAACAGACATAATACTTAATAAAATACATATAATCACAAGTTAAATACTTCATACACAAAAGAAGACTATGAGCTCAATCAGTGAAAAAAAATTAGTACCTAGTTCGCTCGTTTCAACATCAACTAATGGGCCGTCAGACCAATTGGACGTCGGACTAATGGGCCGTCGGACTAATGGGCAGTCGGAATATAGCTCTAGCCTGGAGTTGGAGTAGGCCCTATATATTTTTTTTCTTTGCAGAATATTGTTGTCCAGACCCCCACTTAAATAATCTAGAGGGTGTGGAGGTGTCACCCTTGGGCAATTTTACTCATTGACGTTTTTCAAAATGGCCGCTATAGCCACAGTGGAAATGAAACTTTTTCACTTTCTGCTCTAGAAATATGTATAATACCACTGTTCCAACTAAATTAAACACGAGAAACTCATTTTCGGCATTATTTTTTTTAGTCACATATTTATTCGGTTATAAATCCAAGATGGCCGCCACCGATATATTTGCAATTCACATTTTGTATCATTAGAAACATGTTCAGGTACCTGGTACCGGTATGCAATTTTCTAAGCCCACTTACTGACTTTACAAAGGCTATCACATTTGAAGGCATAGTACTAAGACTCTAATCTAGACTAATCTGGCTAGCTTGCAATAGTCCCAATACAATTATTTTCTCCAAAATATTAGTCAGGCTTTAAGTTCAAAAGTTCCCATATATCAAGACATTGACAAATGTAAACTGGTTTGCATGTCTGATCTGATGCAGCTGTTGAAATATATTGCCAACAAGAGCAGAATTTCAAAGATTTGGGTAGATATCCTTATAAAACTGGTTATGATCATTATGATATAGGTATGTGCTGAGCGGGAATCATAATCATATAGCTGTATTTGAACATATGTTACCATACATGTTTTGCACCAGGGCATCTGGACTATGCACGCTATGGTTAATGTTATCTGCGAAAAATGTAGGCTATGACATTAGATATCTTGAAACGGTACATGCAAGGTGAACACACAATGCTCCATAATCCATGTAGTTCTACTTCTTATGGTGACATGTTCATCCAGTGAAATAATATGAGGTACGGGCATAGACCTGGCTGGGGGAGTGGTTAAAGCCAGGTATGTATAAACATGGTCGTTTAGCCTACATTTTTGCGCAAAACTGGAAAATGCAACTATGTTTTCACCCATCACAGCCCACATCACCAGTAATATAATATCATTACATGATAAAAACTTAGATAGAGCTATAGAAATTGGCATAACTTCCATGCATATATTTGAGGCGAATTAGGCTAAAGGTTTTCTCGATCCAATCACCAAGCAGATTGTAACATTTACTTGGGTGGGAAAACCGTTGAAACTTAATGAAACGGTGTGTGACCCTGAAATAATTTATGGGCGGATTCTTGGGCTTCAAGTCCCGGAAGTATCAGTATTAATGATATGTTCATACACGAACTGCCTCCATTCGCAACTACTATGTTTGACACTCCATTTGAAACGAAGATAATTGTAATTGTAAACATATTTATTTCAATTGGATGACCCAAATAGCACTATTAGCGCTAGTCAAGGGGCTCTCCAAAACATAAAGTGAAACATACGATCACATTATATATACAAGACAAACAAGATAGCTTTAAATCACAGGAAGGTTAGATAGGAAAAAGAGAATACAAGTTTATATGTAGTAAGTAAAATATATATGTTTCTCAACTTGCTAAATTTAGCTAAATCTATTAGACGATTTGATGAATTTTTGAACACATCTAAATATAAAAGCATTTTCTATGGTAACTAAATCCTCAGATCCTTTTAACAAAATAATAGTCAGTCTGTTTGCATCAAGCGTAGGCAAGAGTGAATGGTGTGTGTTTGGCGCGATCAACTCGCGTATGGCGACCAGTAGCTCAGTCCTTTGAACAGTATAATGGGGGCATTCAAGTAGAAAATGATGAGTGGTTTCTCTGGCTCCACAGAAACAGTAAGGCGTGTCAGATGAGCCATAAGGAAAGAGATGAGCAGCCAGTGATGACATACCAAGTCGAAGTCTAGTGTGGTAAATAAATGCTTTATGGTACCCAGTGTATATATGATTTAGTGGTGGTGAAAATCAAAAATGTAATTTCAATTTACTTTTAAAGATATTTAAACTGTTTGAATTTTTCACATCGATGTCAAGGCCATTCCAGTGTCTTATAGTTGATGGCAGAAAAGAATTTTTGAAAAGTGATGTTTTGCACCTGGGTACCCTAATGCTTTGGGAGTATCTGGTTACATATCTACTGGTGCTGGCAATTGTAGGCGGGCATATTGATGTTAAATACGGCGGGGCTAGATTATTTGTCATTTTAAAAATGCCGGACTCGGCAGTTCGAAAGAAACAAATATGTTTCTTCCCCATCCACGTGTGAAAGTCAGTATTGTGGGGAGCCTCCGTGACCGAGAGGTAGCGTGCTCGGCCTCAGACCGCCAGGGCTCGAATTTCGAATTCTGTGTCTGGAGGACAGTGTCATCTCCATCATCTCACCATCCTCAGGAGGTTCTCCTGGCCCAGTTTAGCCTATATGTGCACAAAGGTGGCCTAAAGCCCGATTCATTTCATTTCGTCTACATTCTAGACGCTCCCAGTCCACCTCTGTTAATATTTTATCACCGCTTATTTGACGCATAGCACCAGTACATATGCGAGCAGCCTCCATTTGTAACTGTTCTAGTCGATTACTAAGGTATTTAGGACAGTTATCATAGATAAAATTACCATATTCAATTATAGGTCTGATTCGACAAGTAAACAATTTCTCTAAGGCTTTACGTGGTAGAGAGTATTTTAATCGCTTCATTACATTTAAAGTTTTATTAGTTTTTTTTTAAATATATTCTATGTGGGAATCCCAAGTGAGGGATTTGTTGAAAACTACACCGAGATGACAGTGTTGATCAACTTCCTGGAGAGTTGAGCAATCCAGTACCAGCTCCGGATGATGCAGTGACTTTTTTCTTCTTGATATTGTTAAGATTACTGTTTTAATAAAATTAAAAAGCATTAACCACTGAATGGACCACATATGTAAAGTTTTTAAGTCTGAATTAAGACGTCCCGCAGACTCTATCACATTATGCACAATTTCAAGTAGACATGTATCGTCTGCAAATAACCTTATAACACAGTATTTTATCTATTATGTCATCCATGTATATAAGAAAAACCAGAGGTCCAAGGATTGATCCTTGAGGGACACCTGTTTGTACGGGTAGTTTAATAGAGGATTGGCTATCAATGACAACCCTCTAAAATCAATTCTCCAAGTATGAAATAAACCACTTTAACAAAAATCCATCTATCCCTATGCTTTTTAGTTTAAATATAACACCTTTATGCCACACCTTATCAAAAGCCTTTGACATGTCCATAAAAACAATACACATAGCGTGACCATTATCAAGCGCCTCGTGAAGTTCGTGGGACATAGCCAAAAGTTGATAAAGTGTGCCATCTCCTGAACGAAAACCAGAGTTTCTGTCAGTTAATAAATTATTCGATATTAAAAAAGTATAAAGTTTATCGTAAATCAATCTCTCAAAAACTTTAGACACGTTGCATAGTAAAGATACAGGTCGGTAGTTTTGTTTATCTTTTGTATCATTCTTTTTGTGTATCGGAATAACATTACTTTTCTTTTACATTGCCGGAAAAGTACTGTTTTGTATAAAATAATTAAAAAATTTGCACAGCGGCTCGGATATTGAATCAGCAACATTTTCAAGTAAAAAATTCCCTATTTTGTCTGGGCCACTAGCTTTATTTACATCTAGATTTATTAAAATTTTATGAATGTCTGACGGAAAGAAAGTAATGTTAGCTAACCGCTCGTCGGTTTCGTATCTAAAGGGGGGGAGTGGGTGGTCATTACTACCGTCAGGGAGCTGGCACTGGCTTGCACGATACTCATTGAAAATATCGGCTTTTTTGCTCGAATCAATTATAGGCGTTGGAATGCCCGAGTACACTTTATCACCAGTGACTTGTTTCTGAATCGGGCTTCAGGCCACCTTTGTGCACATATAGGCTAAACTGGGCCCGGAGAACCTCCTGAGGATGGTGAGATGATTGAGATGACACTGTCCTCCAGACACAGTATTCGAAATTCGAGCCCTGGCGGTCTGAGGCCGAGCACGCTACCTCTCGGTCACGGAAGCTCCCCACAATACTGACTTTCACACGTGGATGGGGAAGAAACATTTTTGTTTCTTTCAAACCGCCGAGACCGGGAACCGAACCCCGAACTCTGGCGTGAAAGGCAGCGGTGCTAACCACTACCCTAAGGCCCCGCCCATTTTCGACCTGGCATGGTCGGACTGCTCAACTCTTCCCCCAGGCCACTGTAATAAACATTACGTAACTGCCGATTCAGAGAAACCACTCGGTTGCGAAGCAGTTTAAACGTTGTATAATGATCAGCTGAACCGGAACGCTTATATCGCCTCCACAGTAAATTGCGACGTCTGATCATCTTTTAAGGATCCGTATTAACCCAAGGTTTTTCTTTTGGGTGAACAGTTACAACTCTATTTGGAACGAAATCCGATGCCACTTGCATCAACAAGTTCGACCAATACATTACAATATCGTTAATATCATTAAAAATATCAAAGCCTACATCCCACGGAGCATTTAACAAAGCATCATTCCATGCAACCATGTTAGCATTTTTAAAATCCCACACTGAGCGTTTATAGTTATGATTAAGACATGGAGAAACAGAAAATTTACATATTATGTTACAATGGTCTAGGTTAGAAATAGGTGGTAGTACATCACAATCTACAACTTTACCGGGGCTGTTTGTTATTATCAAGTCTACCAAGCTATGAGACAGACCGTCAGCTGATACACGTATAGGCTGATTTACAAGCTGCGACATACCCTTAGTTTGTACAATATCATAAAATTTACGTTTCAGCTCGCTGGCATAATGGTTATCATCCCATAAAGTACACTTATCGTTAAAATCACCAGTTATTATAATTGTGTTTACGCTCGCATCGTTAGCTAGATCGACAGATGACTCAAAGTGTGATAAAAACATATTCTTTTCGTCTGCCGATTGGCCGGGAGGTCTATAGTACGTACCAAACAAAACTTTTATATTATCTAAAAAACATTCAATCCAAACACATTCATTATAATTAACTTCTAAATCTAGTTTTCTACGAGCTGATATATGATCGGTACAATATATAGCCACCCCACCACCCCGTCTACCCTGTCTATCAAGCCTAAATGGTCGCTGATATCCAGGTATTGATATAAGACAGTCAGCGACACTGTGGTCAAGCCAGGTCTCTGATAACGATAATATATCTATATTATTATTTTTTGCCATTAGATGGAGCTCCGAAATCTTTATGTCACTGTTATTTACATATAAACTTCTAACATTACTATGTGATATAATTAATTGCTTGCGCGGACCTGGGTTGACTGCAATGCCGCCACATATAAAAAGTAACATGAATATAACAATAATAATTTGCTGAAGGTTAGGTTTACATATATGCAAAGATAAATCAAATAAAGCATGGATAAATGTATGAAGGTTGCGGTAAGAGACACTTTGCCTGAAATAGAAGTGGTTATAACATAATATGTTGTTGAATGACCCCACTGCTGCACGGTATTGCATTATGTCACACCCGAAGGGTAAACAAGAGATGACATGAAACTGAGACTACTGGTTGCACCACACACTTGATGCAAGGAAGACTTATGTAAGTATATCATTGAAAACATTGCATTCTTTGGAAGAGAAAATACATATAAATAACAGTACGGAAATAACATAAAGCACACGGCAATAATAGAAACCTCTGCTGGTCGGAGATGAAAACGTTGAGGGCTAAATGATGACGACAAATGAATATTAGTGATAATAATAAACATGTGTGTCAAATGTGAATTAAACATAATAATTAAAAAAAGAAAAAAATCAAGATGCCTTATGAGAAGACTTGCATCAACAGGCGAACAGTTTACATTATGATCTCAAAGCTATAAATACTTCAAGAAATATACATTGATTTCATAATAAAACAATAATTATTTAAGCGCATAGTTAACACTCTGATCGCTGGATGCATTCGGGTATGTGAAAAATACAACAACAACAACGACACATTAAAGTTATTTCTACAGGATTAACGGTTCGGGAATAAACTAAAGTTGAAATGCATGTTATTTACTAAGTGTCAACAAGTGCATTTAGTTTGTTCATGCATTCATTCATTTAAACGGTAGTATACAATTTTATTAGCCACAAAATAAAAATGACACATATTTCAAAGGGTTAAGTGGCATTACTAGTGATTATGCACAGACGCTGTCAATATGAGAGGAGTCTTTAATCAGGATAGGCGCCCCGTCTTCAGATTTCCTAAGAAATATCTTCCCGTCAAATGTCCAGCATTGAACGCATTTACCCTGGGTCTTCTTTTGGCGGGCCAGATAGAGCAAATGTGACCTAGCTTTAGTTAAATCGTCACTTACAAATATTTTGGTTTTCTTCAGGGCGGTCCGACCTTTCATAAAGCGTCTCTTCATTCTCTAGCTGGCAAACCTGCATATGATGGCTCGTGGCTTTCCGGTCCCAGGGCGCCCTACACGGTGAGAGCGGCTCACATCCTGCAACGTCAACAGAACCTCTTCTTCGCCAGCTCCAGAACAATAGCATCAGTATCCTCACCATTCTCTTCCTTCTCGTCTGTCCATATTCTCACACATTCCCGTCTGCTGTACTGTTCTTGATCGTCCATTAAAGACGTTTACAAATACGCTCGTCGTCAAAGGCTGTCAAGAGGTTGTCAACGAACTCGCTTGTCATTCTCTTGCAGGGAGGGGAGAGACTTGGACTAGAATCACTGGTGGGTGACGACTCCTCTCGAATACGTTTTCTCGAATCAGGTGTGATGAGCTGCTCAGGGTTTTCGGACATTGGTCTTCTGTACAGTAGTATTCAAAAGGTGACGTTATTGATCACCACGTGCATGTACAGGATAATGTCGATCGGTAAATGTATTCAATACAGACTGTTTGAAAAATACAAAAGTGTTCATAAATGAGGGATTCTATAATTTTAGGCACCAGTGATGATATTTTCCTTGATATATGAGATTGTCTGAATATTGTCAAAAATTTAAACACATGTCAACTTAGCTTTGTTTATTGACATGGCGTTTTCAGCAGAGCTTAATTTCAATTTCAAATGCTTATTTTTATCAATTTAAATTTTTCTTACCGTTATGGAGAGACTAATTTACCGTTATGGAGAGAACAATTTATGTTACGGAGTAATCTTCAAACTTAAATTTCTCAGTGACCTTTCTACAAAAGTATACCATATTTAACAAGTAGTTGAACATGGCTATTATAATGTTGATCACTTAATTTAGAAAGAATCACTTTATGATAATAACCCTTAAATGATGAAATAAGAATTACTCTCCGTTACGATTATTGTCGTTATGGAGAGTGATAATAACGAACATTGTCTCTCCATAACGACAATTATTTCTGTTATGGAGTGACGATAAACAAATACTAAATATCGATGCTAACACAATTTAAATGACAAAAAGAAAAGTTACTATTTCAACAAGTGTCACTTGTTGGGTAAAATACCAAATTCATAAAGGTTTATAGCTATTTTTAAATGAGTAAAAGGGTAATTTGTGACTACTTTTTCTCTCCATAACGTTTTCATTTTTGTTATGGAGAGACAGAAAATACGCGTTATGGAGAGACGTTTTTTTTA
Source organism: Flabesymbios commensalis (assembly GCA_964017125.1). Classification (NCBI taxonomy): domain Eukaryota; kingdom Metazoa; phylum Annelida; class Polychaeta; order Terebellida; family Flabelligeridae; genus Flabesymbios; species Flabesymbios commensalis. The sequence goes on along the minus strand of OZ024905.1, from coordinate 70,455,928 downwards.
CTAAAGCGTGCATAACATCTATGTATTATGCTATAGTATGATTATTTTTGTTTTTTTCAAATGAGGTTGTAGTAGGCTTGGAGGTTGTATGGTCCTTAAAAGTTTAATTGCAGTATTTATGTGGAAACAATCGCGTTATGGAGAGACGTTGAATTAAAATACTCACCCAAAGACTTGCACAAACCTTACATTATTTCTAAACAAAAACACATTTATTATACTTTTTTCACGATTCACTGCATGAAGGTCTCGCGCAACTGTTTTGTACCAGACAAGTGATATTTTGGGCAGAAAAAGTATAGAGATTACCTGGAAACTATAAGCGTTACGGAGAGTCGCTGCAACGTGGGACAGACATAAATTGCATAAAAAGTGGTAAAATAATAAAATTATTTAAAAAAACTCGTCTATAATCTTATAGATATTTAGAATTAGAATGTGGGACAAGGCTTTTTGGATAAAATTGGCTAAATTTACATAACATTTCTTTCAAAAAACACATTTATGTTAGAATTTTTTGAGTTTTAATATTGGTATATTGTGAAATAAAGGTCATTCATTGCATTAATGTAATGGAATTAAATAAAAATATTCAATAATAAATATTACAAGGTGCGGACAGTGCTGGTGCTTAAAATTATAGAATCCCTCAAATATACGTTTAACGTCGATCCACATCCTCACTTTATCACGAGTTGATGGTTGCTACAATCACGATGACATTTCCATAAAATCAGATATCACAGCCAGGCAAATCCTCACAAAACATCTAAAAGATGACTCTAGCTTGAAGCGCGTCCACTCGTGGTAGCCATCTTGAACATAAATCAAAGTGTATTAACAACTTCAGGTAGACATATGTCGTAGAACTGTGGATGCCACTAGATTGGTGGTTCAGAAGTGATGTGGAAAATAGTCTACTAAATGAACTGTCGATGACTTCACTACAAAATTTAAGTCATTTCGTTCTACTAAGCTCATTTCCGTCAATGTGTATGAGTATCTAATATTTGATAGATGCAAAGACTTCAGCTTGAATGAAAATGTAAGATTATGCGGTCAACAAACAGGCTAGCAATTCACTTCTTCCTGCTCAAAATGTGGTCCTCACGGTTGGTGAAAATTAAATAAAAACTAATCACAGCCATCATCAAATACATTGAAGAGGATACAGTGTTCCATGGCCTATACACATCGACACATCAACTTGTAATCACTTGGTGATGATAATGTGCCAGCAGAAAGTAGCTATGATGCTATAAAACTTAGACCAGATTTAAGCACCTCGCACGAAGAATCAGAAAATTGTTATCAGGCACTTGCTGCTGAGAGGGATGTTGGTCATGGGGTAAGTAGTGGTGTCTCAGATGACACAGATGTTTTTATGTTGCTTCTGTGCCATTCTCAACTGAGATATCCATGGAATCTCCGATTGGGGATCGCAACATCATAGATATAAAAGTTAAGCAGTACAAGGAGATCGTACCTGATAATTATATTGGTCGCATGTCATATCAGTGTACGATACATGTACACTGACATTTTTGAAAAAAATACATTTATGGCAGCGTGTTATGGTCAGCCACAATACTCTACCATGACTGAAATTAGGCAGAATCAGTGGGCTGGCAAGCAAGCACCTGACCACTGCCCCATAACTGTGCTCATTGCCTTCAACAACGGATGTCTTCACAGAAAAACGTTAAGACAGCTACAGCCTTGAAAATCTGCTCTAAAATCACCTCCTAATTTTGACCCAAATGACTTTGGCTCGCAAAATAGTATAGGGCGGATTGCCAGCGGCGTACCCTGGTTCCTCCGTTCAACAACGGTGCAAATGCAGCTCCTGCATCTGGAGAGGCACTAGTGTTGGCCGTGGTAAGGCTTAAGCTATCGACAATAGGGTGTTTGACATTAGGTCTATCACATGGGATGAATAGAGTTACCCTCAGCTATTGCTACACTGGAATTATCATACCCGAGGATAGCGGATCTGTGTTTTGTATAGCTAAACCAAAGTCTCCGACTGTCTGGGCATATCTGGGGGTAAATCCTCTAGACATGCACAGAACCCCTTATCGGGTGAGTGAAGAAAACCACTCTCGAGTGAATAACCCACCATGCTCCCATCACCTCACCATCACATCATCATCTGTACATCATTTATCTCATCAATGGACTGCACTGGTTTTAGTGTATCACAATGTCACTTGAAAAATGATATTTAAAAATCGGTGTCGAAAAGTGAAGTTAAGCAATATTCTACTAATACTATTGCTGTGTCTCCATCTGTCTCAGGCCGGAGACATTAAGTAGTCAAGTTGTTCATATATCTGTCTGTTCGGTAATCTCTAATTCCTCCTGTCGGTTCATGCAAATTAGGCTGTGCAGCTGAGGCATAATCTGATAATCGTCGGCACCTTTTTAGTTTTTCAAGTAGAGTTATGAAACATAACTACTTGAAAAACTAAAAAGGTGCCGACGATTGCATGCCGTAAATGCCAAACATTTAAATACAAGCTTGTGAAATGGTACTGAAGATAAACACTATTGTATTAAACATGATATCGCTTTTTTTTCATGCCCAGTAAATTCGCATGGTCTACTTTGTGAAAAAATTGTATTTGCATTATATTTGATCAAATACAGGGATCAAATACAAATACAAGCCTCTTCAAACAGTCAAATACAAATACGCTAAATTCAAATACAAATACGCAAATACAAATACGCATTTGACCCCATCCCTGGTTATGAGGTTTGGTGATTTTAACCTTTTTAGTTTTATGATGCTTGGTGATTTTAATGTACATATAGGCCTACAATTTAAGATGTTCATGACACCTGAGGTCAGAATGTATAAAGTCATTAGGCAACTATGTTTTTTTCTCTGTTTTAGATGAGCGCGCGCATTAGATTTAGGCAGCGCATTACCAAAAAAACATGTGTTTTTTTCGGTCCAGCGCGCGCATTAGATTGTTGCCGATTTCCGAAAAAACAGTCAATTTCGGGAGATAAAAAAAACATACTGAAAAAAACAAGTTTATTTCAGGAGATAAAAAAATATTTTATCCAGCTATGTTTTTTTTGCTTGTTTTTTTTCGTCGCCCTCATTAACTTTTTTTCAAATAGATCAAAAGTTTTTTTTTTATTTTGTCGCCTAATTATTTATCCTAGAAAATTGTCCAATGTTTTTTTTATTTCGTCGACCTTATTAACTTTCCGAAAATAGGTTCAATGTTGGTTTTTTTCTTAATTTTATTTTTCTACCGCCCTCCCTCATTAGAATTTGGATTCTTTCTGATCTAAAACAGAGAAATTACACAAAGTGGTCTTATAGAAAGATGTAATTATATTTTATATAGCCCTACCTATGTTGTCCGTTTATATATCACTGGGCTAGTCTATATGGCTAATACATGAGCTTTTGCCTGTATGTCGTTGCTGCAGTAAATATTTTTCTACTAATATTATTGTTGTTATTACGTTTTTGTTTTGATCGTGCTCTCATAATGTTTATTATATATGATCACTGATGATCTCGCTTAGTCCACGTACAAAATTAATCCACAGAGAACGTTTGGTCAGCAATGTAGTTTCACACTTGTTTAGAAAAGTGGTATATATATTTTTAGGCCAAAAAGTGAAAAAGTTATATTTCCACTATGGCTCTTGGCGGCCATTTTGAAAAACGCGAATAACTAGAATTGCCCAAGGGTGACACCTCCACACCCTCCAGAATCATTAAACAGGGGGTCTGGGCAGCAGTATTCTGCAAATAAAAAAAGTAGGACTATATATAGGGGGCCTACACCAAGTCCAGGCCTACTGGTACTACCATGGCTGCCGAACTATCTGTGAACTGGTCAAGTAAATGCTCTGGACCCGCCCCTGAAAACTTACTGTAGTAGGCCTATGTATGTTTAACTTTACATTATTTAAATCTTTGGCACAATCCTGAATGCCCACAGATAGGCTAGATAAGGGCCTATATAGTTGGGCTGACTGGTTGTTATATATGAAGGAATTGTTCATTTATTGATAAAAGCATGAAAATTCACATGCTGCAAGAGAACACCCTTAACAATGTTTTTAGCTATAGGGCCATCAAAAAATGACCTGTGATCTCGCTGGCGGCCATTTTACAAAATGGCCGCCAAAATGTATATAAGTGTCAATATCTCAGCGCCTAATCCACTTAGAATCGAGATATTTTAGTCTAAATATACAATTTCAGGGGTACTGATAATAAATAAAGTATTTTTAAACACTTTAATCAAACACAGAGCATTTTAATGACTTTAATGGCAGCTATTTTACAAAATGGCTGACCAAATATATGATAAGTGTCTATAATTTTTATGCCAGCTTCTAGTCCACACATATTCTGAATATCTATGGCTAAATATATATTTTGAAGACCACTTGTAACAAAACAAAATATTTTTAAGAGACAAAAAAAATGTTTGACTTCAGTGGTGGCCATTTTAAAAATGGCCGACAAAGTCCACATACGACGCGTGTCAATATCTCGGCTTCTAATCCACCTAAAATCAAAATATTTTTACCCAAATATACATTTTCAGGGGTATTGATAAAGAATAAAGTACTTGTAAACACAATAATCCAACAGAATAACAAAAAATTTACTGACTCTAGTGGTGGCCTTTCTACAAAATGGCCGACTAAATCTGAGTACGTATCAATATCTCAGCTTCTAATCCACCTCAAATCGAAATATTTTTTATCTAAATATACATTTTCAGGGGTACTAAAACTAAAAAAAGTATTTTTAAACAAATTAATCCAAGAAAAAAATATTTTTACTGACTCCATTGGTGGTCATTGTACAAACTGGCCCGACCAAATCTACATGTATATGTGTCAATATCACAGCTTATAATCGGAATATTTGTATCTGAATATACATTTTCAGAGGAACTGATAAAAAAGTATTTTTAGAAATTTTAATCAAACAAAAGAACATTTTCATGAATTTAATGGCAGCCAGTTTACAAAAAGGTCGGCCGAATATATTTAGGTGTCAATATCAGCTAACTATGCATTTATAAGCGATTTTTATACAACAAAAAACATTTTACAGACCACAACTGCGGGCATTCAAAAAAATAGCTATTTTAATAGATATATGTTTCAACACTGTCTCATACTCAAGGGCAAGGATTACAAAAAATAGACCCTAAACACTTTAATTCTACAGAAGAATTCAATGGCAGTCATATTATTGTCGGTCAAAAATATATAAAATAAATGTAGATAAATTTCTTAGATTTCCTGGTAATTTTTAGTTATATAGTCCAGTTACCGGTGATGTGCTCTATGAAGAACCCTTGAAGTTATTCGATAAAAGTAGGACATAAGGCTTCCTCCAATCGCGATATTGCCATGAATGTGCACAAAGCGACGTAAACTATATTCACCAATAATCCACTCACAATGTAATTGTTGCGTCTAAATATAATTTGTTAGTGGCAGTGGCGTATCCAAAAATAAATTAAGGGGGCTGCTCAGATTTCAAAGAAACCATTCAACAGCAGGGACCTATAGGGGGCATGCCTCCGCAAAATTTTGAAAAAATAAACATTATCGTGCGATTTCGTGGTATCTTTGCTGTAAAACGAAGATATGAGATACTGGCTGAAATGTCAGTTTCAACTTAATGACAGATTAACCTAGCCTACTCTGGTGCAACTATTTAGGCTAACACAACCACACAATGGAAAACAAAACGTAAACATGATCATTAGCTCATTTAATAGCGAGTGCGAACTACTAGGCATATTAAATGAGCTAGATAAAAAATAAACAGCTGTCGATCTAATGTTGCGTTAATGTTTGGCCAGCGTAGCAGACGGTGGAGCAACAATAATATTAATCAAACGTTGGGTCACCATCATTGTGATAATAATTAAGCAACCTTGTTTGTGGAATGCCGAGTATGCAGTTATGTACGGCCTAATTATGCAACAATCATCTATTGAAAGTTATAACATGTCATTGAAAAAAGTTGTGCACCATTAAAATGCTTACAACGTTTACTAATGATCACTTAAAATTCCTGAGATATTTATTTTTATTTCACCCTTATTAATTTGCTACTCTCCCCTATGGCAGAATATTTTTTAATGCAAATGTTATATTCCAGTTCATCATCAGTTAGGCCTATATCAGATATTTGTTTTAGTATTGGTTGTAGTTCCACATTTTTAAAACAACTTTACTGCCAATTTTCAATTCTTATTCTTGATTTCGTCTCTGATAAAAAAAACTGTTGAGTGCCAGCTGTATCTGAATTATTTCGTGTCAGTGGCTATACTGGAGGTCTATATATTGCACTTAGAAAATACGAAAAATTCAAATAGGCCCTAAAACAATTAAATTTTGGAAATTGAAAAAGCGACCCTGTTTTTTATCCATTTGTTCTCAAAACTGAGTCTCAGAGATGATATCTCTTGAGAAATAAATTCGCCATCACCCAGGTGAAAGAATCATGGCAATTGAGGAATAATCTTTATCCCGTGGTCCTTATTATTTTATTTTATGCAACCCCAAGTGCTTGAGAGGGCAGCACGTCCAAAGCGAAGCCGTTGTCCGTTTTAAGCGATCCCCATAGCCTACTGTGGATTGTGCTTGTGGTGTGTTATAATTATCATAGGGTAGGATAGTCTATGATAATTACTATCAATCTTAGCATATCTACTTTGGAACAACGTTGTTTCAAGGTATTCTATGATAATTATCATGAATCTTAGCATATATATGCTCCATAACGTTGTTTCAAGTTTCGCTCAACGTTTCAATTATTGGCCAAGACTAACACAAAATTGATATATTTTACTCTGTTTCTTTTCAAAAAAAAATGAATGTTTAAAAAATTTGTCCATCTCACACTAATTAAGGGTGGACAGGAGAAAGAAAACCATTCGCAACAAATTCCTACTTTTAGATGCTCTGAATGGGCAAATGTTAAAGATTTGCATTTTAAAGATTTGCTTCTGTCGCGACATAGGGGCTATGTGGCTATCATTTATTTGACTTCCTGTTAAAAACATGCAAAAATGGTACATTATCATTATTATTAATTGGGTATTTTTTTGAACATGTTATTAACTTTGGTTGACGGGAACAGGTCGAGACGACCTCTACAATGCCTGTCAACCATATTAGTGAATTAAAATTATATAATAAAAATAATATGACAGTATAATATAAAACCAACTGTTCACTGGCTATAGGTGTTGCCATACTTATCATGTAAGGCAGCATCATATACAGTGTTTAAAATAGCAATGCTTTTGTGTACATGCTATTTAAAAATGTACATACATAGTATAGATTATAAATTTTGCGATATGTACACATAAAACAAAAATAACCGATAATTGTCTGTCATCTGTTTCCCGCACCAAAACCAGAGATCAAATAGCTACACTGTGCTCTACACAGTGTAGCAAAAAAGGACACTCTGAAAAGCGTAGAAACTTAATTAAAACCTCTAAATCCTTCAGTTGTTTATTATATAAAAGGACAGACAACTAGGGTATGTGTAAAGGAAAAATATTAAAAACTAATGACACTCTTAATTTTACCATGGGCCTACATACATCCCTAAATAAAAGTAATACTATAAACCTAGAATGCATCTACTGACGTCAGCTCATATAGCCGTCGCACAACCGAAATATGCTGAGTAGTACCACATATGCAATATTAGACTGGAGGAAGAACAATCCCAACTCAAGGAGTAAATCAGTTGATTAGAGATCTTTGAAATTCAGCGTGAGGACTAAGGACCCACCTTGTCTGGAGACAAAGGCGACTGAAAAATCACTAAACCTATAAATAAAACAGAAAAAAAAAAAAATTGAGGGTAACAGCCATCCATGCCATGTGGTAATACTCTAAGTCAGATCATGACAAGCGTGATCTTGTATAGTGATGTCGGTCTGCACCGAACAGTATCAGAGACTGTCTCCGGCCTGAATTCGAGCCAGGCAGACAACACAATGCAACATTCGTAGATTATCGTTCACTTAAGGTGCCATTTGTGCTGGATGTATAGATATATATTCAATACACTAGTATAAGTTAAAGTGAGGCGGGGCGGCTCGTTAGCTGCCAACACATGAGTATCGACAACGGAACCCTCCGTCCTTAGTCATGCGTGACTGGTGACAGCTCAAATAGCCGTCTCACAGCCGATTCAAATTGCACAGGTAGTTTGAGACACAAAATATTCCGCTATATTCGACAATTTCCACAAACACAAGCCAGGCTCCAGGTACATCGATTATTCACATCAAATAAGTTCACCATGGTGAGATATAATTCATTCAGGTTCTTCTTAAAAATCTGCAAGCTACTAGCATCTCGGATAACAAAAGGTAAAGTGTTCAATAAGCGAGCAGTTCGATAAAAATAAGTACATTGGAACTGAACAGTCTTGCACAGAGGTAATTTGAATCGAACACCCTGTTTTGCCCAGTTCATTGTCTAATCTGAGTCTTTAATCTGTTAATGGCGCCAATGATGCATCCCAGACACCAGCCCTTTAAATCGGAAGGGGTATATATTTAGGTGTGGAGGGGGCTGGAACCAACATGTCGGACATTGGTGGATTAATTGTATATAAAATTATTGGTTGGAAAATTACCACTATGGAAATTAAGGGGGGTGCTCGAGCACCCCCCTGGATACGCCTCTGAGTGGAAGGGATTAAAAGATATATTAAAAAATGTCTTTATCCAACAAAAAACGCATAATAATTATTAATATCTTTAAATCCACTTAGAGTGGAAATATATAGTCTAAAAATATATATATTTTAAAGTACTTTTATAAATCTTGAATATAGAATGATTTAAAAGACGGCATTTTAATACTTTAGACTAATTATATTGTTAGAAAACTCATTTTAGTTTATAGATATTTTATCTTTTATCTTGCCTACTTCACTTCTCAGCTCACATTGTCTGTTGGCACTTACCCTAATTCACAATATCCAAACTGACCAGATATTACTATATGTGACAGTAAGGTTTGTTTTTAACTTGGATAATTACGTGTTTGTGCACTATGAATACACATACTATTTACATGAATTCTCTCTCATTAATAGCGTCAGGTATGAAATTATAGTCTGACTTATTAGGTCCAGCAAACATAAGAAGCCGGATAATACCCACCCCCCCCCCCTCCCACCCCCACCCACCCCGGGTAATTTGGTGGAGTGTATGACTGCTGTAGCTTGTCTAAAACTCTTCCATAAATAAAATGATCACTGTTCAGAGTATTATGTTCAAAAAGATCGATGGCTAACAGGGTGTTTGGCCTTGAGCTTTGGTGCATATACAGCATGATCTGTGTTAAAATAAAAACAGAGGTTGTTGCCCAACCTTGTAGAACTGACACTACCATTATGATAATACACAGTGCCAATTTAAATAGAGCCTCAAGCAGTTATTTATCTTGTTGTGGATCAGCACTACGCTGATGTCTCCTTTTTTCGTCAAGTTATCTCCCTTTCTTGTCTGGCGCGGTTGTAGAGGTTCATTTACCATGTTTATAAGACACCAATATGGTACTTGGCCTTCTAAATAATAACATCATCTTTGTATAGTTCAGCCAGCATACTTGCATCTTGTGGGTGTCGGGAGTAGTAATGTAAGGGGTAATTGGATGGAAGAGGATAATGAGGATAATGAGGAGAGAGGATAATAGGATAGAGAAGGAGGATAATGCCGAGGAGAGGACTGAGGATAATAGAATAGAGAAGGAGGATAATGCCGAGGAGAGGAGGATCAGACGTCTCTCCTCCGCACTATGATGTAACCGAAATTCAGAAGCTGGCCCCTCAATTATGCTTGTTCATAGAGAGATTCTGTCACTAATAATTCTACCCCTTAAACCCCAGAGAAATAAAATCCAATAATATAAGTTTTATAATATAGTAGGTGGGAATCGACGGAGAGACAGGTTAATGTAATGCATATGATATTTAAAAATTGTTTTCCACTAATAATTTTATCCATTTAACCCACAGAAACTAGAAATAAATCCGATAATATAAGTTTAATAATGTCAGCGGTGGGAATTGACATAGATCAGAGTGTTAGCTACATGCGTGAGATATTAAAAATTGTTTCTGCCGCCGCGTAAAACACAGCATGATGAATGATGCAACGTAAGAACTGGCGTAGTTCAATGAGTCCACAGTCGGTTGCTTATATAATTTTAATTGCGCCTCCTGCTACGCACACGCGGCACACTGCACTATCTACGGACTTATAACACGCTTCTCATATTTTACTCCAAAAGATGTAGACATACTACAAATTACGCTTACTCTATTTTAATATCGGTATAGAATAATTACAGCTTTGAACATCCACACTCTACACCCTCAAAGAATGATTTATTTGAAGCTCCTTATATTATTAACGTCTCAATACCAGCCTACCTCACTGAGACTTGCCGTTTTACCATTTAAGCGTTGCGCAATGACCAGCGTGCACTCGCGTAGTATAGCAACAGATACAACGTATACAACATTTTAAACCCAAACAGACTGAAAATATGACATATAAATTCGCTAATATATAAAATACTCCAATTTATTCTCAACTGTAAATATAAAATAAAACGAGATAATATTTAACTAAACAAATTATACAGAGCGCTCGTCATCAAAGGCTTCGTTATTTCAATCGATCATTTGACGTCTCAATACAGGCCTACCACGAGCCTGAGCTATGTCGTTTCGTGACGTAATACGCGCCGTGAACTCGTGGCTCACGTAGACCATCACATCTCCCTAGCGACACTTTAACCCTCAGAGAGTTTGAACTTACACCCGAATCACGACGACTATTCTCATATATTTTAAACATTAACAAATTTCACTGTTGATCGATATGCTGGTTGTTTTTCAAATCACCATATATAATAGCCGACAGCGAATCGCTATAGAATAATTTTCAATCAGACTATCTATGAACTTATAATACGCTTTTCATGTATAACGTCACTAGATTTACAAATACTATAATCACAGATCACTTGACAGCCAATCAGAACACGATAAAATATAAATACTGACCTCTAACAGCCAATCACGACGCGATATGTCATATAAGCCCCTCCCTATTGCCTCTGATGTATGCTTAATCAAACTATCTACATAATTATAATACGCTGATGAGAAATGTATTTATATAAATTACTGAATACAAAAATGTAAAATATAATTTAGAATTTACTTAAGATGTATAAATATATTAGTTTTATATTACATTTAAATATATTCAACAGATAATAGTGTCATATCTTTTTGTAAAATATGGTGGTTCTGAAAAGAACCGTTTTATAATTGCAAACTTTGATTTCTCATCTGTATGCACAGAGCATCGTCTCTCATCTTCCAACATTTGGCGATGAATACTTTTTAAGATGTTACATCCAGTGAAATTACCAAAATTATTAACATCTCTTATGAAGTTATCAAACGTAGGCACACAAGTGCAATGTTTTCCATCAACAGGCATTCTATTTACCACTCTACACATTTCTGTACCAAAGATTCTCTTGCGTGGCTGGAACTCTCTGCATTCGAACATACATGTGTCTTCATCACACGAACCGTCACTCTTTTCTACATGGTGACAGAGATGTTGCTGATGACGATCCGAGCTACACTTGCAACGAATCCTCATTTCACTGGTGAGGAAAATTCTTAGTCTATCATGTCTGTAATCCTGGTTGGGAGCATCACCATCCTCGAATAGTTCTGATAACGTTCCCGAAGGTGTAAGAATCACGCCGCCGCCTATAGATGCCGACCTCAGAGTTGCAGATTGGAAAGCCATTGTAGGTTATATATTCTGGATGCTTAGGTATCGCTGAATAGTTTATGAGTATCTACCCCCTGATATATATACGAAATAATGCACATATAAATTTGCATAATACCCATACAAACCTAAATGGATGTGTTGTGATTGGCTAATAATATCAGATGAGCTGAATGATGAAAATACGCCCACTGAATAAATTATTAAACAGCTCTCGGTTAACACGAGATACAGTAAGTACTAGAATTAAAACCGGTCAACCTTTTGATGTATCTATATTAAAAATCAGCACGCACCGACCCTGCATGAAGCATCACGTACCATACTGCGAACAAGCAACATGCTGATTCCTATGGCACAGAAATGAAGTTTCCTTACCTAGAAAATATTGAATAAATACGCATAGCTTGTAATGCATTTTAATATAATACAGTTTAAATTTGATCAGTTAAAACCAACAATTCAGTTTACTTCCCTAGAAAATATTTATTAAGTACGTAAAGATATTTTAAATTTATTTAACAGAGTAGAATGTTTAGTAAGAATAATATTATAGTAAGCAAATTAAATTTTGACTTTTTAATTCTGTTTTACTTTGAAATAGCGAATAGGAACTACATAAAATAGAAAAATGTGTAGAAAATTTTACGAAGTATTATTCCTGCAAGATAAATTTGACAAGTTACAATTAAGAAATGAAGTTTCCTTAACTAGAAAATATTTATTAAGTACGTAAAGATATTTTAAATTTATTTAACAGAGTAGAATGTTTAGTAAGAATAATATTATAGTAAGCAAATTTTGACTTTTAAATTCTGTTTCACTTTGAAATAGCGAATATGAACTACATAAAATAGAAAAAATGTGTAGAAAATTCTACGAAGTATTATTCCTGCAAGATAAATTTACCAAGTTACAATTAAGAAATGAAGTTTCCTTAACTAGAAAATATTTATAAAGTACGTAAAGATATTTTAAATTTATTTAACAGAATAGAATGTTTAGTGAGAATAATATTATAGTAATTTGATCGCAATGGTGATAAATTAGAATCATAAGTGCAGGGTAAGACGCAGCGTGATTGCGTGTGCGCGCAGCGTGATGTGTGGTAAATTAGAATCAAATTAGAATCGTTTTGTGTAGTCTAGTTGTCTGGTCACCATTTAACTGTGCCATAGGAATCAGCATGTTGCTTGTTCGCAGTATGGTACGTGATGCTTCATGCCGGGTCGGTGCCATCTTCATCTATCCAGTTGTCTGCCACCGGCAGAACCTGGATAACCCGTATATGTGCTATGAGTTCAGAACCCCCTTCCTCCCTCCTCCTCCCTGGCCAATTCACAGTTGATTCAGGCGGCCCAAACAATCTGACCTGAGTGTGACCTCCACACTGCAGTCAGTAAACTGGTGACGTCATAATGAATATTCATGTTGCTCGCACCCCTCATTTTTGTACCAGCTTAACACACACCTGTTGTCAAGGTCAGACTGGTAGTCTGACGGTCAGACCTGATACGGCAAGATGGGTCGGTGCGTGCTGATTTTTAATACAGATACATCAAAAGGTTGACCGGTTTTAATTCTAGTACTTACTGTATCTCGTGTTCACCGAGAGCTGTTTAAAAAAAATTTCAGTGGGCGTATTGTCATCATTCAGCTCATCTGATATTATTAGCCAATCACAACACATCCATTTAGGTCTGTATGGGTATTATGCAAATTTATATGTGCATTATTTCGTATATATATCAGGGGGTAGATACTCATAAGCTATTCAGCGATGCCTAAGCATCCAGAATATATAACCTACAATGGCTTTCCAATCTGCAACTCTGAGGTTGGCATCTATAGGCGGCGGCGTGATTCTTACACCTTCGGGAACGTTATCAGAACTATTCGAGGATGGTGATGCTCCCAACCAGGATTACATACATGATAGACTAAGAATTTTCCTCACCAGTGAAATGAGGATTTGTTGCAAGTGTAGCTCGGATCGTCATCAGCAACATCTCTGTCACCATGTAGAAAAGAGTGACGGTTCGTGTGATGAAGACACATGTATGTTCGAATGCAGAGAGTTCCAGCCACGCAAGAGAATCTTTGGTACAGAAATGTGTAGAGTGGTGAATAGAATGCCTGTTGATGGAAAACATTGCACTTGTGTGCCTACGTTTGATAACTTCATAAGAGATGTTAATAATTTTGGTAATTTCACTGAATATAGCATCTTAAAAAGTATTCATCGCCAGATGTTGGAAGATGAGAGACGATGCTCTGGACATACAGATGAGAAATCAAAGTTTGCATAGAGCAATTATAAAACGGTTCTCTTCAGAACCACCATATTTTACAAAAAGATATGACACTATTATCTGTTGAATATATTTAAATGTAATATAAAACTAATATATTTATACATCTTAAGTAATTTTTAAATTATATTTTACATTTTAGTATTCAGTAATTTATATAAATAGATTTCTCATCAGCGTATTATCATTATGTAGATAGTTTGATTAAGCATACATCAGAGGCAATAGGGAGGGGCTTATATGACATATCGCGTCGTGATTGGCTGTTAGAGGTCAGTATTTATATTTTATCGTGTTCTGATTGGCTGTCAAGTGATCTGTGATTATAGTATCTGTAAATCTAGTGACGTTATACATGAAAAGCGTATTAGAAGTTCGTGGATAGTCTGATTAAAAATTATTCTATAGCGATTCGCTGTCGGCTATTATATGGTGATTTGAATAACAACCAGCATATCGATCAACAGTGAAATTTGTTAATGTTTAAAATATACGACAATAGTCGTCGTGATTCGGGTGTAAGTTCCAACTCTCTGAGGGTTAAAGTGTCGCTAGGGAGATGTGTTGGTCTACTGAGCCACGAGTTCACGGCGCGTATTACGTCACGAAACGACATAGCTCAGGCTCGTGGTAGGCCTGTATTGAGACGTCAAATGATCGATTAAAATAACGAAGCCTTTGATGACGAGCGCTCTGTATAATTTGTATAGTTAAATATCATCTCGTTTTATTTTAAATTTACAGTTGAGAATAAATTAGAGTATTTTATATATTAGCGAATTTATATGTCATATTTTCAGTCTGTTTGGGTTTAAAATGTTGTATACGTTGTATCTGTTGCTATACTACGCGAGTGCACGCTGGTCATTGCGTAGCGCTTAAATGGTAAAACGGCAAGTCTCAGTGAGGTAGGCTGGTATTGAGACGTTAATAATATAAGGAGCTTCAAATAAATCATAGCACTTTCTTTGAGGGTGTAGAGTGTGGATGTCCAAAGCTGTAATTATTCTATACCGATATTAAAATAGAGTAAGTGTAATTTGTAGTATGTCTACATCTTTTAGAGTAAAATATGAGAAGCGTATTATAAGTTCGTAGATAGTGCAGTATGCCGCGTGTGCGTAGCAGGAGGCGCAATTAAAATTATATAAGCAACCGACTGTGGACTCATTGAACTACGCCAGTTCTTACGTTGCATCATTCATCATGCTGTGTTTTACGCGGCGGCAGAAACAATTTTAAATATCTCACGCATGTAGCTAACACTCTGATCCCTGTCGATTCCCACCGCTGACATTATTAAGCTTATATTATCGGATTTATTTCTAGTTTCTGTGGGTTAAGTGGATACAATTATTAGTGGAAAACAATTTTTAAATATCATATGCATTACATTAACCTGTCTCACCATCGATTCCCACCTCCTATATTATAAAACTTATATTATTGGATTTTATTTCTCTGGGGTTTAAGGGGTAGAATTATTAGTGACAGAATCTCTCTATGAACAAGCATAATTGACGGCCAGCTTCTGAATTTCGGTTACATCATAATGCGGAGGAGAGACGTCTGATCCTCCTCTCCTCGGCATTATCCTCCTTCTCTATCCTATTATCCTCTCTCCTCTCCTCGGCATTATCCACCTTCTCTATCCTATTATCCTCTCTCTTCAGTATCCTCATTATCCTCTTCCATTCGATTACCCTCTACATTACTACTGTCGGGCATATTTTCTGACCGGAGCATCAAGATCAAGCGTATGGTACAATAATTCTGTGTCTGTTGTTGGTTCCATGCAAAAAAACAGATCTGTCATGCCACTATTTTGACGAAAATAGGGCCTATACCCATCAAACACAAAACATTTGTATAATATTTATACAATGTTGGACCAGCGTCGAAGACGTTGGGCCGACGTTGTATAAATGTTGTACAAATGTTTTGTGTTTGCTGGGTAGGCCCTATCCTTTGGAAACATAACGTAATGTCTGCTAATGCTGTTTTTCTCTTATCAGTTTGTTCAAACTTAGTCTTGTTAAATTGTAAAGAAAATTCATCAAGCCATTTCGTCGCCTCGGAGCTAAAGGATCCTATCTGCCACTCTGACGAGTGTCAGATAGGATCCTTTAGCTCCGAGGCGACGATTTGCCTTTTTGGTTTTAAACGTTCCGCCTAGTCAAGTAGCTGTAGACGGGAAATAATATTTGATGGCAAATATCATTTTTTAATGCTACCGATCACAGCCTGTATCAACCAAAAAGCATTACCATGCATATCTTATCTGCATTTATATTAATGTTGCGATGATTTGTAAATAAATCAATAGAACGATAAAATAAGTATTTATCAGATCATTTAGATGCGTATTTCAGATTATTCCCCCTAATCCTTTGTCTTGGTCCTGAAAATGTATATTTAAACACAAAGATCTTTTTCTATGTTGATTAGTAGCGGGGATATTAAAACATGTATATTCTGGCGGCCATTTTGAAAAATGACTACCATTGATATAAAAATATTAAATTAGGGTATTTTTAATTGCATTTTGTGTAATCCTTGGTCCCGAAAATGTATATAGACACCAAAATCGTTTTTCTAAATCAATAAGAAACTGAGATGATAAAACACATATATCCTGGCGTCCATTTTGGAAAATATGACTGCCACAATAATCAAATATTAAATTTGAGTATTTATAATTGTCTTTTTTTGCAATCCTTGGCCCAGAAAATGTATGTTTAGACACCAACATTGTTTTTCTATGTGGATTAGAAAACTGAGATATTAAAACATGTATATTCCGGCGGTCATTTTTAAAAATGGCCACCATTAGGTCAAAGGTCAAATTTGCGTATTTGTTATTGTCTTTTTTATAATACTTGGTTCTGATAATGAACATTTAGACACCAAGAACATTTTTTAAAGTGATTTAGAAACTGAGATATTGAGACATGTATATTCTGACAGCCATTTTGAAAAGATGGCCGCCATTAAGGTCAAGGGTCAAATTTGGAATGGCCATATAGCTAAAATTCATACCGTCATGGTATGTTTTCCTAGCATGCAAAATTTCATGCTTTTATCATTAAATGAACAATTGTTTTACCAGTCAGCCTAACTAATAGGCCTAACACACGGGGTACAGTAAGTTAATAGCTGGTTAGTTGAGTATTCAACTCACCGGGCCGCTGACGCACGGAGTCTCGTATAGTAGCGCAGCGGTATCGTTGACAGCTAACAACTATGTTACAGTAGACTCCATCAGCGCGTATACTTCCGAGCGATATGACCATTGTAATTAGATCACGATGTAGTATAGACTCAGCTACGTACATGTGATGATTTATATCTGCTATGTAACAAGTGCCTGATATAGTAGGCCTATACCGTTAGGTAGCCTACACACCCTGGTAATAAAACCAGCTTTCTGACCTCAGACATGGTTGACCTGCGACATCCCCTCTGTGGACCTGTCATGCAGATACTCTCTCTAACATAGGCCTAGTGTCATGCGTGATACTCTCTCTAACATGGTGTCCTGCTTTCTAATGAGCCGTCAACAAGCGCATATGACGACCAGTAATTCACAGTTTTCGCATATTTGCTAAAAGTGTTCAATTGTTTTATTAGATATTTTATAATTAGCTGTTATAACGTTACCACCTTGCAAACACATGTACGAATTGGAATCGATTTGCTGTGTTTCTAAGGTGAAATAGACGCTTGCTCACTAGATAACGGCATGAAAATTGACACTTTTGTTTATTTTATTTCAACATGGACAACCCTGCTGCGCCAAAAAATCGTCTGAATATAGGGGCCTACATTGTTGTCGAATACATCAAATCGATATTCCTCCTCTCAAATATTAGCTGAAATGGTCCTGCTTTCTAACAATTCCATTTGAGATATGTCCTGCTTTCTAAGAGCAAGTGTCCTGCTTTCTAAGGAGCAAAGTGGTACAGTTGATATGGTAAATAAGTATAAATTGGCGAGTATTCTTACTATTTATACTAATCATTCAACGCCGACAGAAGAGGCTGACACCATTAGGATGGTTTACAGCATGGTGGCGCCAGAGTATGTTAGCACGAGCTACAAAGAGAGCCAAAATTAAATTACGCATCCACGAATAATGGTGGTAAGGCAAGGTTCTGTATCATGGGATGGCTTCTGTTCTGTCCTACAAAGCCAAAAGACGGTATCTGCTTGGAAACATGTAAAATGAGCAGATACTGACTTTTAGCTTTGCAGAATTCTAATGGATATGTAAACTTTGATAAAATACATTTTAAAATAGTCTACTTAACTTTATTAAATTTTAGATTTAAAAATAGGTAAAGTTAGGTTATATAGGTTAAGTCTATAATTGTGTGGGCATATTGCTGGGCTCGTCGTTTCTTGTCCTATTTGTGTTTTTGTTATTTGGCCCTATATATCACATGACGAAAATATTTGTTATCTCGTTATAACGACTTATAAGTCGTTAAATAGACTTAGTATAAGTCGTTTAACGGCATATAAGTCGTTACATGAACTTAAACTAAGTCGTTCTAACGTCTTATAAGTCGTTAAATCGACTCAGTGTAAGTCGTTATAACGACTTATAAGTCGTTGAATCGAGGTAACATATGTCGTTAGAAGTCGTTATAACGAGATAAAAAATATTTTTGTCATTTCGTTTCAACGCTTCCAAATATATGTGCTTGCGGCGTTTGCAAGTCAAAGCGAGGACAACGTCAATGTTGTGCCAGCTGTCGAGATGCTGGCCCAGTATTGAGACAGTGTTGGCTGAATTTCTCTGTCAGCGGGTGTGTTGGCTTAGGCTAGGAGTCATAATCTATAAATATCACACACTCGCAACCTCCAGCAAAGCATACATGGAAGGCCTACTTACAGGTAGGCCCACCTGTAGTATAGGACTATTCTGTGAAACTCAATAACCTTGACCTAATACAATGAAGTATGGGGAGGGGTTCTTACATAACACTTTTTCTCCCAGTAGTCATTCCGGTGACGTCACTGCGTTCCACAGAATAGGCCTAGGTGGTGTATTTTTAAAATAAAACCCTGGACAGGCTCTTTATGAAATAAATAAAATATTTCAAAATCTAGACTAGGCTTAATTACATTAGACATTTTCAGCGTGCCACCGATCTACTGGTCACACGACGTTGTAGCAACGTTGAATCAACGTCAATGACGTTGAATAAACGTCTTAACGACCCCCCCCCCGCCGCGGTGATTAAATTAATAGCCCCCCTCTCTTAACAGTTATGTTGATTATAAATATATGGTTGATACATTCCCCCTGTAGGTCTATTGGTAGGCATACGTTTGGGGCTGTTGTAGTGTATACCCAGAGCCTATAATCCTACACACACATTGTTTTTACCATAGGCATAATGCATAGTTTGGCCTACCGTTAGGACGTGATTGATATTGAAAGATTACAAGAATATGCAAAAAAACGTGAATGTTGATGTAGACTAAGTGGTTTAGCTTCAATGATTCATAATATTTACTTTTGACGGACTCCTTTCCTTAGGACGTTGGTTATGATGCGCATGCGGGTGGGTGTACATCATGTGCTCAACGATCCAGTCGGTTTAATTTACACCCCAGTGATATTTAGTTTATTTGTATGTATTTTACACAACACTGGTTGCCGCCCCGTGTGCGCATTAATTGTTAGAGTATTAATATACACGTAATGATGATTTACAACCTTTTTCAAATTGTCAATACTTAACTGCAACAGTTATATCGTGATATTGTTGTATTGAGCAGATCGCTTAAAAATCAGGACATACTTGCTCAATGTATTGTTAGAAAGCAGGACGATGATGGTTAGAAAGCAGGACCCTTTCTGATAATACTTTGCTGGTTATCGTAGATTTGGAGGATACTATTTGAGCAGGTGGGATATCGATTTGATGTATTCGACAACTATGTATATTCAGACGATTTTTTGGCGCGGCAGATTTATCCATGTTGAAATAAAATCAACAAAAGTGTCAATTTTCATGCCGATATCTAGTGAGCAAGCGTATTTTTCACGTTAGAAACACAGCAAATCAATTCCAATTCGTACATGTGTTTGCAAGGCTGTACGACAGCTATTCATAAAATATCTAATAAAATAATTGAACACTTTTAGCATAGGCCTATGTAAATATGCGAAAACTGTGAATTACTGGTCGTCATATGCGCTTGTTGACGGCTCATTAAAAAGCAGGACACCATGTTAGAGGGAGTATCACGCATGACACCATGAGTATCTGCATGAGAGGTCTACAGAGGGTGTGTGTGGAGAATGTATTTATTACATTACTTCTTTTTATTAAAATTTCAGACTGGCTATGCACAGAATACCAACCCCCCCCCCCCCCCCCCTGAAGTCTGGATGTAATTTTTTTCTGCCGGTCTTTCTTTAGATTAAAATCATGTTGGGTTATAAAACATCCCAATGTGCTCCTAAAATCCTAGCAAAAATCAGACGTTGCACCGATGTTGTTTCAATGTTGAGCCAATGGCGCAAACCGTGCTAATTAATATGCAAAATATATTGAGTAATATTCTAATTTTTATTTTATTTTACTGTAGATCTAGACCTAATTTTAACTAATTTAAAAAAAAACATATTTGTTTAATTAAAAATTAGTTTTAAAATGATTTTAAGATATTAATTTTCTTAGTTTGAAATTAATTTTAATGATTTTTTTAATTCAAGAAATATTGAATTATATTGAGGCATGGGGCACCATGAGACAGGCCTGTTTGACACAGAAATTATTTTGCAATTTTTGCGCCATCTGGTCAATGATACCAAAACTAACCAATTTCGATGTTCTACCCTATTCCTAATGGCTGTTGGACATCCTTGACATGTATGTAAGCTTAGATCGATTTTTTACATGAAAAGTAGTATTTTGGGATGATTAATAATTGGTTCTATAGATCACATATTACTTGATTTCTCTATGATTTTGGTGGTATCTTACACCTGTGCTATCACTTCATAACTTATGTATAATGGTTTGCTTCAAATAAGCCCCACACACGAACTATGATATCAGATGTCAGGTCAGTCAGGGTTGGGAACCTTGAGACGCTGTCTCAATGTGCCCCAAGACTGTCTCAAGGTGCCCCAAATCTGTCTCAAGGTGTCCCGAAAGTGTCTCAAGGTGCCCCCACTTTTTTCCGTGACATATTGTACTGCAACATCTAACATTAGCCAACTGCAGGCTTTAGCTACAGTTATATGTAGTATTCAAATATTGATTTTAGTTAGATCCACGTTCTTTTCAGGTACCTAATATGGCGTCTCAAGGTGCCCTAGGTGGTGTCTCAAGGTACCCGAGTACGGGGTACATTGAGCCATTTTTTGAAAATATTTTTTGTTAAAAAATGTAAGGTTACACATTTCTAAAAAAAAACATTTCTTGCTCAAATATACCCTACTGGATGCTGTATCCATATGTGTCTTCAAAATGTGTTATTTCGAAAATTAAATCTATGTTTGGGGGGTTTTACTTTTTCCGTCTCAAGGTGTCCCAGTCTCTCCTACACCATAAGCCGATCAATTAAATTCGGTGTTAATTTCCAAATTGCGATAGGGTGTCTTTTTAGCCGCGAGGCGAATTGGGACAGTACAGGGTCAGGTTTTGAACTAGCCTAGTTCCCGGCCCACCAGAATTTGTTACAAACGCTTACAAATACTCGGCGAGTGTTGCGAATTTTGAGCGAATGTCAAACCTTTTCATTTGTAAGCACATTCGCAAGCATATTCGCCTATGTGTGAGAGCAGCATTAGACACGTAGGCATAATCTAAATTATATCTGAGATATTGGTTCATTCTTGGGAGGACTGCCCTGAAAAATTAGCAAATTTTTTAGTATGCCTCCCGCGGGGGGGGGGGTGGCCTACTCGCCTTAGAAATGGGTAGGGGTTTGCCTCCAGCATGTTCAAAACTAGTCCCATCCGTGACCCATTGCATTCTGGGCAAGCCAGATCAATTTAGGTGGCCAATTCCTAAACTATATTCGCTAGCATATTATCCTATATGTGAGAGCAGCATACCAGTCTTGTAGGTCTAAAAACTGCAAACATGTCACTTACCAACAATTATTGTTATTATTATTGTTTCAGATTGGTGACGTCACAATTTATATGTAAAGCACTGTGAAGCCATTGCTCTACTCAGTCTTGTGACGTCACATAACAGGAGTTTCAATATGCCCAAGGATATCCAACATTTCTTATAATGGGGAACAGTTTCTATGAATACATTACGTAGATCCTCTATTATTTGTTTGCTGCCAGTGGAATCTGTGCCACAAAAACCGTCCAATATCTAGCGTAATATTTATGTTTTGGGTCATTTTGCTTCACTGAACATTGCGGCGAACATTGACCATGCTGCGCATGCGGGTGGGCCCATAATGCATATATATATATATATAGGCCTATATATATATTATATAGTAAGTAGTCCTATGTCTCACATAAATTATTAGTAGGCCCATAGCGCAAAAGAATTCAAAAAGTCCTCGATGGCACCTAAATGCTGTTTTGTCGACTGACCTTGGATCGACCTTGATCTGCCAATAGCCCACTTTAAGGTCTAATGTACTGAAAATTTTAGTCCCCCCAACCTGATCAAAAATGTCTTGTATTTGGGGCAAAGGGTTCTGGTCTTCATCAGTAACAGCATTAAGTTTGCGATAATCAACGCAAGCTAAGGGGGTACGGTAGGCAGGCTGAGAAATAGGTGCGTGGTTAGTTTTAATTTTAAATGGAATAAGATCACAAAAGCCGTTTGACCCACCATAACCGAAAATTGGTCTGCATTTTTGGAGACCAATTTATAATTTTTTCACTTCCAGTTTCAGGCAATATAGTCCAGGCAATTTAGCCCCGAATTTTGATGAGCCTAGAACAAATTGCAACACGCGCTTTTTTATTGTATGTTGTTAAGATAATATCGGTACACAATATATCCAAAATTAGCCAAAATCTGACCAAGGGAAATTTGTTAATTGGCATTTTAATTGTGCGACCCACTGAAATATTAGAAAAATCTATAATTGGTAAACTGCCTATTTGTAACCACAAATTGACTTTTACATTTTATGATTGTGAACTGAGTGATGTGATAAAGTCTGCCTGAGATATTTATGACAATTGGGTGACTTTACAACATTGATATGACGTCATACCTGGCAGTCTAATTAAGGAAATCGTGTTTAGAGTGTTATAGCAGGCCGAACGTTTCCGATTCCACCTGAATAGATAACACTTAGATTCGTTTTATTACATTTACTTTATTGAACCGGTCTCGTTCAAACAGATTTCCAAAATTATAATAAATCCGACAGACACAAATCATGCAATTAGCCTAATTAAATCAATGACCCTAAAGGTTTAAAATAAATCGAAGTATACAAACATTTACATTTCAGACAGAATAATGAATTAAATTCATAATTACTTTTATATCAGCTGATATACTTGTTTAACAACATCTACCCTACGGTCTTTATGTAATGATATGACATAATTATGATTAATTAGTTTCATAATTAACATTAAAATACAGATGAAAATGTCCATAAAGAAAGTAAGCAAATGAATTATGTTTCGCCGTTATATTTTATATACTGCCGATTAGAGTGGGGGGGGGGGGGAGGAACATAACGTATACTGATTATTCTCTAAAAGTGTAAGGTGTACAAAAATGGTATACATGGGACATATAGATCATCGCATATAACATATACCTCTAAGATTTGACTTAATCCACGCTGGAACAATACTTCGCAGCTAATACGAGGTATAAAGCCAATGTTGATTTTATGTTGGGCCAACATCATAGACAGTGGGCCAGCATTGAACCAACCGTGGGTCAGCATGTCGTGTTTGCTGAATTTGTATCACTAACATTTATCATAGAGTATGCAATGCTATTTTCCGTACGGAGAGGCAATTTCCCTCGTGATTTCAAACACAAGAAACAAAATATATAAAACAACAAAAACTGGGTCGACTGGCACAGATATCTCACTTCAAAAAGCATTCCAGTAGGTCATAAATGAATCGATTGAAAATGATGATGAAGAGACGACTGTTGCTAATGTGGTAGCAGCTAGAATGACTATGGTGTAGAATTTATGATGCATAAAATTTAAGAGAAATTGGGGGAAGTAGTTGTAAGAACTAATAGCAAAGTATTGATGAGGTCTCTTAAAACTACTGGCGGACTTAATCGGAAATGGGTGAAAAGCAGCGCACTCGCTGACTTCTGGCCATGTCAGCTTGTGTTGAAGTCAATGATATGGTGCATGAGCTTACACGTAAGAGATTCAAGACGAGTGAGCAGCACAAAGATTATGAGTGAAGTCAGACGAGTTAAAGATCAGATTATTTACTTTTTTGAAAGATCATAATCCATTTCAATACAACGTAGAGTTGCATAACATTGCAACTGCGGTGACAGGGGTAGCGTCAGCGAATCCTCATAAAGCAGTAGAGGTTGGTGAGGCCATTCTAAAAACGATGGAAGGACAGAATGCTTTCCATTGCAGTTTCAGAAAGAATAATCAGTTGGAAACATTGGGAAAAAAAGTAACACCACCTAACGGTGATTTGGTATGAGTGGATCTTCGGCTCTTGTTTCAAAGGTTGCTAATTATCACTGACTGTAATCTGGATGACCTCTTTACGTATGAGCTGTCAACTTATCCACCTGCTCTTTCTAATAAGAATGTAATGGTCCTAAAGCCAAACAAACCTCAGCTTTCAGAGGCCTTCGCTCGAATAATGGCAACAGTAGAATTACTTGAGCCTTCTGACAAAGCTGAATTTTGTATTCTGGATGGTGGGTCCTTACTTCACCGCATATCGTGGGAAAAGGGTTAACCTTTGATAAAATTGCTGATAAATACATCGCTTATATAAAGAAACAATTTCAACATCCAGTGATACTATTGCGCGGTTACACAGCACCATCTGTTAAAGACGCAACACATCATAACCGTTCAAATGGGGGGGGGGGGTAGGACTAAAGGTAATCTTTACTGCCACCTTACCATTGCAATTCAAAAAAATATATATTTGTATCCAACCCACAAAACAAACAAAAATTTTGAACTTGTTTAGCAAGAAACTCCGGGATAATGCTATAAAAACACTCAATGCTGATGGTGATACAGACTTATTAATAGCAGAGACTGCTGTTGATTATTCAATGACTGGAGTTTTACATGTCATTAGTGAAGACAATTACCTGTAAGTGTTATTGTGCCCCCACGCAAAACCGGGATCACCTGGACTTCACTTCAGGTCAGAAAAAATAAATGCAAATTATCCAGTTTGGAATATACTTTTGTTGAAGAAAAAGCTTGGTGAGGAAACATGCCACGTTCTTCCTTTTATACATACCATTTCCGGTTGCGATACAACATCTAGATTGTTTGGAATTGGCAAAAGTAGAGTCATAAAGAAAGCAACCAATGACACGTCATTTCTTAATCACGCACAAACATTTTGCTCAATGCAGAATACAGCCACATTTCAGACAGCAGGTGAGAACGCTTTGGTCTGTCTCTATGGTGGATTGGTCTATTGGAAGACTCTGTAATACATTAAATTCATTAAGGAGAACAAAATTCAATGAGAAAGTTGCGAAGAATATCACATAAGTTGATGTTCAAAGACTTCTACGAACAGTGGATACAGCTAAATAATATCATTCTTTTCGGGTGTACTACCCGGTTCAAGTGTGGATGGGGAGGGGTTATGATTTGAAACCTGAAAATTGGGGTTGGATGTTCCAGGGTGCCAAATTTGAGCCTAAAACAATGGATTCTTCACAAGCTCCAGAATCGCTGATAAAGATAATTATATGTCAATGCGAAGGCGATTGTCATACTAAAAAGTTTAGCTGCAGGAAACATGAACTTGATTGTTCTACTTCATGTAGTGAGTGTAAAGGTGTGTATAGTAAAACGTGTTCAACTGATACAGTGGACATAAATGATATCAACCTGGGTGTAGAATGACATTTTACCATTTCCATTACAGAAACACAACTAAGTGAAATTATGTTCATATCTTTGATTGTCTTTAAAATGTTATATTAATGATGGTAAATGTGTTTTACAATTCATCTTTGTAAAAAATCATAATAAATGATTTATTACCACTCTTTTTTGTGGCAGTTGTTTGTTCTCTAGTTCTACATTATAAATATAAATGCCACGGAATATGACATATCCTCTACGATGTTTCGAATTAAATTGATGCTAATAAAGCTTGAAGAGATACAGGTATGATCGACAATAATACGCAAATTAACTACTAATGAAACGATCCAGCAATTTTTTTCATAAAGCGGCCTCGTGAATATCCACGTCCAGTCGAAAAATAACAGCCCCAACGTGTTATTATCTCCTCCAAATGTTTCTGGTCGTTTTTGTGTGTTTGTCAGTTTTTTTTTGTCTATCAGTCCGTCAGCAGGATTAGTTACAAAATTACGAACTGGTTCGCATGAAACTTTATGAAAAACCCGTAATTTTGGGAGATGATCCGGATACATGATCCGAATTACGATCCGGAGTACGATCCGGATCGCACAGCGGATGTTTGCAATTTCTGACTGACTATTGTTAAAGTTTTTTTCGATTTTTTGCTGTTTTAGTCTCTCTGGTGTTTTTTATGAATACTTTTTCATGCTATTTAGGCAATATATAGAATCATATATTTTTCATGGGGTAATTCATACATTACGCTAATATGTTTTCTTCCTATGAATGGATTTTGAATAAATTTTGCCATTGTGCTCTACATACCTCTGTTATGGACTTATCAATTTATTTTTATTTTAATGTTTAATTAATCCGCTAGGAAAAGTGTAAATTTCAGTGTTGGAGACATCAAAAACTGATTTTTTTTAATTAATTAGGGCATTAATTATATAATATGTCATTGTGATCTCGCCAAAACATATCACGATGTATTCTAGTAGGTTCACCTGTTTGTTATTATAAAAAAATAATCTATACATGTGACATATGGAATGACCAACATTAAGCTTTTTGGGGCACTTTAAACTGTTAGTTATCTGACGTATACTTACGTAAATTACGCTAATTAGCAGTTTTCCCGTGGTCAGATTTTGGCTAATTTTGGATATAATGTGCAGCGATAATATATGAACAGCAAAAACTCAAAAAACCTTGTGTTGCAATTCCCCTATTATATAATACTGGGCTGTGGTTGTCATTGTATGCCTAGTATTATTATGACTAGTACATGCGATCAACCTGTGTTGTATAATAGTTGGTCCATCCTATGCAATGACGGCCCAGCATAAAAGCAACATTGGATATGCGTCTTTTACTTGTGTTGTTGTAGACCTGCTTTTGTGTAAGACAAAGATACCAACAGAATGTCTAAAGTAATAGTAAGAACCACTCTTTGTTTAATGTTGGGACATCTCAGATTGTGGATTAACATGAACCCAGCGCTTGGTCCTCGTTCTTACTGGTGTGCAGTCTCAGTCAGTACGCTGTTACAGGTCGTTGGTCCTACGGGCTATTGGTCCTACGGGCCATTGGTCCTACAGTCCATTGGTCCTACGGGCCATTAGTCCTACGGCAGGGGATAATTTGTCTGGTCTGTTGAATCAATGTTGGGTTGATGTTGAACCGACGTCGTAAACAATTGACAAGCATTATATTCTTTCACCTATCCCCACCATTGAAAAACAACCCCCAGAAGCCAGAATGTATAATGATCGAGTCAATTTTTTAAAATATCATCCTTATGCGCATATATTGAAACTTAAAATCTAGAGTCTTAAATGTGCTTCATTATCAGGGTTATTTCATAGTTATTTCAAGCTAAAACTCTTTTGTGAGTGAGTGAGTGAGTGAGTGATTGAGTGAGTGAGTGAGTGAGTGAGTGAGTGAGTGAGTGAGTGAGTGAGTGAGTGAGTGAGTGAGTGAGTGAGTGAGTGAGTGAGTGAGTGAGTGAGTGAGTGAGTGAGTGAGTGAGTGAGTGAGTGAGTGAGTGAGTGAGTGGGTGAGTGAGTGAGTGAGTGAGTGAGTGAGTGAGTGAGTGAGTATTGCATCAGATAGCAGGACTGCACACACCTTTGAACAGTTTGGTGCATTGTATATGCACCAACTCGATGCCAAGCACAGACTACAAAGAATATAATAGTAGTCTCTGAGTCTAATGACAAGCATCCGAACTGGTCGGGATTCCAAACCAGTAGACCTATATCCGAGCTTCTAGCCAACCGGACCGAATTAGCCATGGGAGGGGGGGGGGAGGGGGGGATCTCCAGTGTGTAAAATACGCTAGAGAGTCTGTCGCCTCAGCAAACATGACACGTTGATTCGGTGTTGGTTCAATCCTGGCCCATCATCTACGCCACACGGCCAACAATAAACCAACATCCGCCCAATAACGTGTCGTGTATGGTGGGGTGTCAATTATGGCTATCAAAACCTAAGTGACAGTTTTAGACCGTGTAGATTATAGAAATATTTATTCTATCTTATGCGTATCGTATCTGCATCTTTTAGCGAAATAATATACCGGTAACTACTGCAAACACCAAAATACAACAATCATGGCGAGCCAAATACATGAGCTTTATTAAAACGGAATACCAGAACATCGCATCTCATTAATAAACATTCCCCCATTATGGATTATTTATTTTTCATTTATTTGAAACTTCAAGCGCCGACAAGCTTTAGGCTAACTGTGCGACAGTGCCACCAAGATTGTTGCATATTGAAAACGTATAGGCCTACTGTAGCACGTTGACAGTAAACAACGATGTTAGCTTTTTTTTATCTAATATATTTTGGGTTTTTTCATGAAAACATTGTCGAAAAATATTTTATTTATTAGGGTGTCACAATTAATGGAGAAGGAAGAACAAGACAGAAGCAGGAGGATGAAGATGAAGGAAAAAAAAAGAGGACTAAAGAAGAGATGGAATATGGACAGGAATAATTCAAAAGTGGATAAAGAAAGAGAATAAGAATGAGAAGGAGGAAGGACACCAAAGAGGATACGGAATAACAAGAGGAAGACTGGAAAAAGAAGGACCAAAGGGGTGAAGAAGGAGGAGTGTGAATAAAAGGACGAAAGAGTAGGAGAAGAAAGAAGAATAATGGATATAAGAAAGAAGAGGATAAGGAGTGAAAGAAAAAAGAGTAAGAGAGAAGAAAAATAACACAGAAGAAGAATAATGAAGATAGAGGAAAATACGAGAAGGGGAAAGATGAAGAAAAAGGAAGAAAATAATGGGAAAACGAAGAAGAAAGGAAGAGGTGAAGAATGAGAGAAAGAAGAAGATGATGAGTAGACCCCCCACCCCCCCCCCCCGAAAGAAAAAAAAGAAGAAGAGGTATTCAATAAGCTGTTAGACCACTGGGCTTTCAGACCAATGGGCTTTCGGACCAATGGGCTTTCGTACTAATGGGCTTTCGGATCAATGGGCTTTTTTCGGACTATAGAGCTTCCGGACCAATAGGCTTTCGGACACATGGGATTTTTTTCGGACTAATGGGCTTTCGGACCAATGGGCTTTTGGACTAAAGGGGTTTCGGAATAATGGGCTGTGACCCACTTACCTAACTACGAACCAGGCATGGGAACCTCAAACAATGGAGGATAATTTATCCTCGTCACAACCGTTTCTGAACTAAAAATAGAACACAAGACTCGGATGAATATGAGGCTCGGGGTATTTCTCAGGATGAGTTTGAAAACCCAACTTAGTTCACCTCAAACTATGAAAGCTGGTATGCTCCTCAGGACATTTAGCTGTTTAGAAAGGTAACTAAGTCACATGATAATACCATATTTACCCTATTAATGCGTGTGTATAGGCCTGATTGAATGCTTCTACGATCAGTATTCGGTGCACTTTGATATTATTCTGTGTGAATTAACATAATGTTGTACTCTTGCATTATGTGGATCCCCGAAAAAGCATTTTTCAACCAAAAATTCCGAAAATATTACTACATATAACTGACCTATTCAAAATGACTGTCGGTTACCATGGCAACACCACATTGACCAATTAAAAATGGTGTATTCTGGTTATATGTTGTGTGTGTGTTCCTGGGATATATGGGACAAGCACATGTCATTACTCTAAATTGATATTAGAAGTATTAGGATATGTGTCTCAAAATCACAAAAATGGACAGACAACACACACGTCCAATGTCTACACGGCCAGAATGCTATATGAGCTAACAAAACATTCGTAAATACCCAAATTAAAGACAAGTGAATTATTGTTATTATATATACATTTCCAGTATATAAACGTATTTATTCGTAGACAATGGTAAAAAGCCATGTTAGCAAACCTAAATCCAAGCATACATTAGTATAAAATAAAATTGTCAAGTATTAGTATTATGTTGAAAGGGCGATCACTCCAACACGGAGCATTTAAATGCGGTCAATCTGCAATAACGGAGTGGTAATGCAAAATAATACGTTTCCAAGTGAAACTCGTGAATATGATCACATCCATTAAGGATTATATACAACTACATTGGCCTGCAAACGCTGTATCTAGGCTATGCATAGACATTAATATATCACACGAAAATATGTAGAACTGGCGTACTTATTACTCAAGATAGACAGCGTATAGCGTAGCTACTGCATTATAAGGACCGCTGGTATAGGTAACACTGGCATAATTATCCGTCTCCGAGTCCCATAAGCAGCGAGATGAACTCACTAGATCTTGAGAACCTTTCTGTCCTAACATGACGTGACTGATCAGCCGATAACGACTAAGGCCAAGATTCTTGACTTCGTCTTTGATTTCTTGTGAGATCTGACAACTAAGCGTTCCAGCTAATACGGAGCAATATGTTTTTCTGTCTTTCAATTGTCTTTCCAATACTTGAGCAATCACTTCTTCCACATCAGTACCTCGAAAACGAGATTCCACATCCGGTGACATTTTATACGTGTTTTCCATTTTAGGCTTGTGCTCATTTTTCTCGCTTGAAATGCTACGTCTCCAGATCATGCTGGCCCTCCGGCCACGATGCATTCCAAAAGCTACATTAGTGAATGAGAGCCGTCTAGACCTGGTGTTCCCCTTGCTCACCTCTTCCAAATTCTCCTCGATGCTGCCGTATAGAGATGATCGTCTTCTTTGGTGCGACAGGGCTGCTTGGGTCAAAGATGGACGTCGACCACGGCTCTCATTTGTTATAGAAAGCTTCCTTGTTCTGGTATTGTCCTCACCGGCCTCGTCTAAATTTTCATCAATACTGTCAAAGTTTTCAGAAGACTGCCGACGTTTCTGTTGTAATGAAGGTTGAGTTAGATAAACACAGCTTCCATTTTCCTCGTTGTTTAGTTTCTGCTTTGAATTAGAGGACATCACGCTCTTCTTTTTTGTAGGTAAATTTTCTTTTCTCTTACTATTGTTCAGAGCCATTTTCGTTTCTGGAAGCATAAGTAAAAAATGATATTTTTTGCGAAAATGAAAGACGTCAATGTCCAGCGCCGGATTAAATAGGTGTGTGAGGGCCCTAGGTCAAAAGATTTGGTGGGCCCAAGTATGCAGGTCTATTATGTCTCCATAAACTGACGATTTTCAGATTACTGGAGATGAATTATGAGAAGTTTACAGGGTCAATTTGACTTCTATGAAAGTAAGATTCAAAATATGATATTTGACATTTTTCATTCAGGGTTGCCCCGACACCGTTATAACGTGAAAAACTCGGAATTTCCATACAAACCCATAAATGTCAGGTAAAATATACTTTACTTCTGAAAGAAAAATACACAAAGTCAGGACAAAAATTGTCATTTAGCTTTAAAAAGTCCCATAAATTGACATAAATTTTAACAAACTATGTCAAAGATAATTGATATCATGTCAAAGTTATTATTTTTTTTCAATTTGAAGCTTAGAGTGGGAATATCAGGTAAATATCAAAATATAAATGGGGCATTTTTTGCTTAAAATCGTGAACTCATATCGTTTGTTCGTCTAATTTTTCCCATAGTTTTTATAAAGTGTATTCGTATGATTACAAAGAGATAAGGCTATTTATTAACAAAACTGTTGAAATATGAAACATTTGTTTCCATAACTAACATTACTTTGACCGGCAAATAAAAAACAAGTACAATGAAATAAAGTATTTTTTGCAACAATGTGCACGAGGATCACGGGAAAAATATAATTTGTGTTTTACCAAAATCTAAAAATAGGTACATACATATATATACATATACTCACATGTGAAAGATTCCCGACAGGTGGACCTAAAACAGAAAAAAAGTAAAACTGGTTGCTCTGCGTCAATTCAAAATGCTTACAACAACTTTGTTTTTTGGGTTATAACTTCATTTGTTGGGTTACTTCATCCAGGAAACCTATGAAAACTCAACACAATTTTGACGTCTCATTCTGTTATATAAGCACATAATTATTTGTCCTTCCCATATGATACTGCTCAATATCCGATAAGTGAGCATTTTATTATTAGTCTTAAATCAATCAGAATCAACTAAACTACTTATTGTGACATGCTTTTTAATATAAATATGTGTTAAATTCTTGGTCATTACATTGGATATTTTGTATAATCCTTGTATATTGGTTGTAGCGTAAACAAACAAATAAATAAATTATCGCACAAATTTATAGCTCAACTGATATTGAATGAAATTTGTGAATCATTGAAACAGATTATGCGTTTTGCCAGATAATAACAACTTACATATTGTTTATTTTTCAAATTATTCACATAATTACTATCAGTTTACTTATACGAAATGTTGAGCTAGTGTCATTTTTTAAAACAAACACGATAAACATGATAAACCGGTGTTGTGTTTTATTTTATGGCGGTATAAAGTATATGAAAATACTATTAAAAACATGATAAATTCAGATCTGGTGTTGTATTGTTATGCTTTTTTTTATATAAATCAGTGTCCAGCCAGAGCTATAACTGTCACGCTCGACACAGTGTTATCGTACACCCCCCCCCCCCCCCCCACCGCCGCCGTTCCCGCGCATTGTTACATCACACCAACTCTTTAATAACACTTTGTATCCCCGGCAATGTTATTAGAGTTCATTAACATGATTTATTGCTTTATCAAATTTAACTGATTGGTATGATTATCATAAATATATGGTTAATTTTATATTAGGTCCGTGATATTTATATTGTGATTTAATTGTTTAGGTAACTTGACTGGTAAAATAATTGACTTTAGGACTTAGATGGTAGAGCTAGCCCACCCCTTATCCACCGACCTTGTGCTTGCCGAGAAACAGAAAAAATATTTGATTATTTGGCCAAATTGAATCGATAAAACATATCAAAACGATTGGTGTATTGGGTAAATATCGTCATATAATATCCATAACCTATAGTATTATAAGTATATTGAAAAAAATTCGTCTTGACATTTTACCGTTAATTAATATGGGGTATGTACTGTATATATATTATTACTGAAATAATCAACAGCTCCCGTGTCAATAACTGAAATTATTAAATAACGATTCACTTAACACGTTAACATTATATTTATATTAGGATATCATTTTTTTCGAATTACAAATAGTGTAATTGTTCAAACCCGCAATTAAATAATATATACATATTTGACTTTAAGATTTAAAGTGGTACATAGAAGCAAAACCACCACTAGCACTAAAACAACACTGCATAAATGTATCAATTTTCTGGGCAGTGCGTTGTCGCTATCAGAGAACAACGACCGTCTGGTGCTTTTAACACCCCCACACCCTCAGTTACAGGCCTGTGCAACCATCACAACAAGTTAACAACTGATCCCCCCCCCCCCCCCTCCACTACAATGTCACATTCTTGCATTTGTGTTGAGATTTTTTTTAATTAAAAAGTTCAATTCTTTTTTAATTCCATCTACTTTTTAATAATTCCAATTCAATTCCAATACTTTTAAAAGTTAATTCCCGTTCTCATTTAAATTCCTGGAATTGAACTTGGAATTAGGTCTAATTCCAGATCAATTCCGGAATTGAACATGTTGAACCCAGGGCTGGTATCTTGGTTATTTTGTTGGACCAGGTTGTAAACCCCATTTGCTTTCATGGAATTTCACAGCTGTCATTTACATATTTTTATTTTCGTCGGGTTACGCCTATTTTTACACCTCTCTGGTGTTGAAGGTAAGAAATTTCTAAATTGATATAGATTCCCGTTATGTTGTAACCTTGACGTTATTACACATTGAAAGAACAAAAATATTGAGAAACAAGAGCTTTTGCTGATCTGCAATAGTATTAGGAATATAGAAAATTAAAGCGCATTCGTATGGTTACGAAAATGCACTTGAAATTCTTGCCCCTTTTTATTTTGCTATTAGCAGCATTGTTATGTGGACATACTCGATATTGAATTTTTTTCAGCAAATAAATTAACAATAACAGTTCACGTCATAGATATAGTGTGGTAAATATTTGTATTGTGCGACATTGATTTAATCGAGATCTTAATTCCAGCTGTATTCGTGGGGTTATGTGAGTTTTACATTTAAAAAAAAAACATTAAGTAACTCCTCTATACCCCACACATACCATACCTGGGTTAAATTCCATTTCAATTCCTTTGTATCCCCGGCAATGTTATTAGAGTTCATTGACATGATTTATTGCTTTATCAAATTTAACTGATTGGTATGATTATCATAAATATATGGTTAATTTTATATTAGGTCCGTGATATTTATATTGTGATCTAATTGTTTAGGTAACTTGACTGGTAAAATAATTGACTTTAGGACTTAGAT
Source organism: Flabesymbios commensalis (assembly GCA_964017125.1). Classification (NCBI taxonomy): domain Eukaryota; kingdom Metazoa; phylum Annelida; class Polychaeta; order Terebellida; family Flabelligeridae; genus Flabesymbios; species Flabesymbios commensalis. The sequence goes on along the minus strand of OZ024905.1, from coordinate 70,420,877 downwards.
GGTAGAGCTAGGCCACCCCTTATCCACCGACCTTGTGCTTGCCGAGAAACAAAAAAAATATTTGATTATTTGGCCAAATTGAATCGATAAAACATATCAAAACGCTTGGTGTATTGGGTAAATATCGTCATATAATATCCATAACCTATAGAGTTTATAAGTATATTGAAAAAAATTCGTCTTGACATTTTACCGTTAATTAATGTGGGGTATGTACTGTATATATATTATTACTAAAATATTAAACAGCTCCCGTGTCAATAACTGAAATTATTAAATAACGATTCACTTAACACGTTAAAATTATATTTATATTAGGATATCATTTTTTTCGAATTACAAATAGTGTAATTGTTCAAACCCGCAATTAAATAATATATACATATTTGACTTTAAGATTTAAAGTGGTACATAGAAGCAAAACCACCACTAGCACTAAAACAACACCGCATGAATGTATCAATTTTCTGGGCAGTGCGTTGTCGCTATCAGAGAACAACGACCGTCAGGTGCTTTTAACACCCCCACACCCTCAGTTACAGGCCTGTGCAACCATCACAACAAGTTAACAACTGATTCCCCCCCCCCCCTCCACTACAATGTCACATTCTTGCATTTGTGTTGAGATTTTTTTCAATTAAAAAGTTCAATTCTTTTTTAATTCCATCTACTTTTTAATAATTCCAATTCAATTCCAATACTCTCAAAAGTTAATTCCCGTTCTCATTTAAATTCCTGGAATTGAACTTGGAATTAGGTCTAATTCCAGATCAATTCCGGAATTGAACATGTTGAACCCAGGGCTGGTATCTTGGTTATTTTGTTGGACCAGGTTGTAAACCCCATTTGCTTTCATGGAATTTCACAGCTGTCATTTACATATTTTTATTTTCGTCGGGTTACGCCTATTTTTACACCTCTCTGGTGTTGAAGGTAAGAAATTTCTAAATTGATATAGATTCCCGTTATGTTGTAACCTTGACGTTATTACACATTGAAAGAACAAAAATATTGAGAAACAAGAGCTTTTGCTGATCTGCAATAGTATTAGGAATATAGAAAATTAAAGCGCATTCGTATGGTTACGAAAATGCACTTGAAATTCTTGCCCCTTTTTATTTTGCTATTAGCAGCATTGTTATGTGGACATACTCGATATTGAATTTTTTTCAGCAAATAAATTAACAATAACAGTTCACGTCATAGATATAGTGTGGTAAATATTTGTATTGTGCGACATTGATTTAATCGAGATCTTAATTCCAGCTGTATTCGTGGGGTTATGTGAGTTTTACATTTAAAAAAAAACATTAAGTAGACTAAAAAAATTCAGATTACCAAAAAACAAAAAAAATCCTATACATCAGGTGCTGGTGCAGTTATCCAGAATGTGTAATATAAAGGGGCTGTGTATTTTAAATATTAAGTAAAGGGGATTTTTTTAATACTATATCCAAATACATCACTTTCGAGGGAATCGACCATATATATGATTTTACAAATATAGTGAATCACGTCTTTGAATACATATAGATAGATACTCATTCACGACGGGAAGTATATGCATTTAGACGTATGCGTCATTAAAAAGGAAAGTAGGCCTACATCATATTATCATAAATCGATAGGAGAGAACCTATCTATTTCTGATATTATGCAGTGCATAATATGATAACATAAAAAATGGTGTAAATATATAACTTAATAATAAATGTTTTGAAATAATTAAAAGTAATATACATGTTAATGATACTATGCATGATAGATATATGGGTAAAACCAAAAATTGGGGTAATTTTACATAAAATTAGTTTCCCCAGGACTTAAAAGGTCCGCATTTTGATTTAAATATAAACATAGTAAAACTAAATGGTTCAACTTCACGTTTAGGCATTATTACTTAATAATGTTTAAATTATTTGTAATTTTATATAAATATATATGGTTTTATAAGAGCTCTATGTCATGGAAACGTGGAAAATGGCATGTCCCCAGAGAAAATTCCACTATTTGAAACTGCACGGTAGGATACAAATACACAATATAATTCTAATAATTGCATTTCATGGCTAGACATTGTTCACTTAAACTAATCAATGATCAAAATTCGACCTAAAATTGATATCGACATATATAATTTTGATGAATATACATGTCCCCACATTTGCACTCTACTCCGTTGCCATCATTGTAGCATGCCCTATCATGTAAATAATCATGAACTAAAATTATATCAAGTGTAGTTTGACACACTGAAGGGCCTTATACGAGTTTTTCACCTTGAAAGAATTAATAATGTTGAGTGACAAGTTATTCGAAACAGGTATTACCAAAACGATAGAAAATATGCTTTTGTTTTTACTACCCTGTTTCTAGCAATGTGGGTCTAAAAACAAGTTGGTTTTATGCTTGCATGCCTAGAACAGTTGCTATGGGGACTATTTCCACCCCCATTATATATTTTGAATTATTGCCCATATATTTTCATTAATCCCAAGAATATTTTTAATTTTACTACTCCGTTACCAAGAAAAGGGAACGGAGTAATGAATTGCCAATTTTTTGGGGTTTTACAGTCATAATGATTGATGACATAGTCTTTTTAAACATGGCTCGTTGTCCCCATATAAATAGAGCACCCATTTATGATCGATGTTATGATAAGAGAATATACAGTTTATATTTAAGTCGAGCCAAACATTTAGTAACGGAGTTGAGTATTTTTTGACTTGGTAACGGAGTTGAAAAAAGTTTTTTTTTGTTTTTCCTGTCAAATTTGAGCAGCTTTTAGATACGATTGTTTAGTACTATGCTTCAATAAGGATATCACGTTTAAAAATGTGATGTCAAGCTAAAAAAGTAACATCAATTTTGAAATGGTTCGGATTTGGTAACGGAGTAATAAGTGGAATGTTGCAACTTTTTTAAAATAACGTTTTTGAAGCGAAATTTTTTTTTCTAGCGCTGCCAGTGACTTTTTATGCTCTATTGGGATCAGTGCACCAAACCCATCAAGTGGTTTTCCTCCTCTTTGATGGTCACCTCACTGCCATTTTTGATGCTACAAAATTACCCCAATTTTTGTTTTTACCCATATATTACCTACAGAAAAAACATTTAAGCACATCTACATGTAGGCATACACAAATAATATTCTGATAAAAAAAGTTTATTTAGTATATCACTTTAAATTTTCTACTTTACACTATTCCATAGCTGTAAATATGATACTCACGAAATAAGTGAATCTGAAAACGATCTTCTCAGTCCGATACCAAATCATCCGAGATATATTTCCAGGCAATAACTAGGACGAACTCCTGAATCTCTGGTTAGGCCTGCATGTGCCGAGGACTATGCGCTATATGGCCTATAAATCAAAAGGCATAAATGCTGGTCGTAAGCGCAACGCATTGAGCCGTGGAATCCCACGGAAATGAGCAGTGAGATTGGATATGCCTCAGTGGAACAAGTCAGCGGTGACCAACCTGGATTATCCTATTGAAAGTGTTGTAATATAAGCTGCGCATTATCGTAAGCCGGACAGATTGAAAGGAATATAAGTTGTAAACAGCTTGTTATGTGCCATTTCCACAACCTGTGTTTATTTCTTGATTTTGATGTGTCTCTATGATAAAATGAACAATGATTATGGGTGGAAATTAACATTCTCAGGCCCAAGTCACGCGGCTGTCCTGGAAGGGTTGTGGCGTCCATGTAAAACCCATAAATAGTATTTGTAGACGGGTTTCTTTGTCTATGCTGCCTCGCAAAAGTAAAATGCCTTTTGGCTTTGCACGGCAGTATGGTGGTTAAACCCGTGGACCAATGTGGAAGCCGCATTCGCTAACAATCGGTAAACTGATAAATTGCCCGATGTATCATCATATATATTTGTGTGTTTCGACAGAATGATTTTCAGCATGAGAGCTATACAATTTATGATGCGATACCCATTGTTTTCAGTCGGTCATTTCGAAAATAAATATAGCCCCAATGAAAATATGCAAAATATCTCATCATACATTTTATAGCTCTAACGATGGAAATCGTTCTGTAGAAATTGTTAATATACAGATTTATTCAAATTGATGATACATTGGATTACCGACTGTAGTTCATGATGTCAATGGCGCTGTGTTTTGTGGGGCGTCCTTGTCCCGAGTATTATGACCAGTATGTCCCTTTAATAATGGGCTCTGCTATGGTTTTCGGTACTATAACGTTTCCATGTGCTGTTAGAAGGTACAAATGGAACGTTTGCATCATGTCGCATCAGAAAACAGGATGATTCAGGTATTCAAACAATGGAAATTTTAAAATGTTGGCACAATTTGTCAACTGTGTAGAGTTTTTATGACAAGCCAGTCTTGAGCAGTATGCTAACATAACCGGGTAGCGCATCTGTCATAAAAAAAAGAATTACAGTAACGAACATTACCCCGTATCAGATCGAATTCACCATTGTTAAACTTTAGGGATGATGTAAGAGTTTGGGACGATCCGCCGTCAGAGAACAAATAAGCCTACTGAACATGATACTAAAAGGAAATGATAAAAGCAGGAAATGATACGACGTCGTGCTAATTTCAGTCTTATCCCTTGTCCATCTTCCCACGCAAGGCTCGCTACTCCCGAGGTCGCAGACGGCCTGGCGCCCTCGCTGTGTCAAGCCTTGATGTCGGGAAGATGCCCTTGTCAAGCTAGGCCCATATATACATATAGGTTTCAAAAGTTTGGAAAAGAGATTGTGCTACAAGCTAAACTAATGAAATACTTATATTTTGGCAATATATTTTTTATAAATTGAAATAATTATTTATATTCATTAACCCTTACAGCGCGGGGATCGACTTTAGACGTCAGAATAATATATACATGTATAGATAAATAATATGCAAGATTAAAAATATTTATAATGGTCGTAGACTCACAACATAGGTATTCAAATGAACCTGAAAGAGCTAACTAAGACATGTATGATGATTTCAAATTAAAGAAAAACCTTTAATCTTAATGGTTTATACAAAAATATGTCAGCGTGGGGGCTAAATTTGAAGCTGGAAATTTCGTGAACAATTCCAGCTTCAAAATCTCTGTTCATGTTGTGTTGTTGTGAATTGGCAAGCTATAGCTTAGAATAGATTTCTATTTTCAAGTGTTTAAAATTTACGTAAATGTATTGCTTGCCGTGTGATAAATATGTAGGCCTATGTAGAAATACGTGCAGATGTATAGGCCTATGCATGACGGTTTGGTAAAACACAAATCAACGAAAGATCATACATGATAACTAGATAAAAGTTAAATGACATGCTGATATTTATGTAATACTTTAAATGTGGCAGCATATAGACAGTACTAGCCTTTTTTTCACGCTCAATGAAACTTTATGGGTTATGTATATATATACCCAGCAGACACAAGACGTTGAATCAATGGTGGTTTAACGTTGGTCCAGCGTCGTAGAGTTAATGAGCATTTAACCATGGTAAGCTAAATGATCCCATACATTAGCAGGCTGTAATGCTGCATTTTTGCAGCTTTACCTAGCTTGTTCCAACATTGTACAAATGTTATACAAATGTTTTGTGTTTGCTGGGATAACAGACATATTACTACTCATTTTCTTGAAATAATGAGCTCGTCGTCCCAATAGACCATTTCAGCGACAACATGACATAATAATTTGCGAATATTGAGGATCAGAACCCAGCTAGGACTTGGATCGGCTACAATATGGACTAGCGTCACAGATCTTATTCAACAGTGGATCATTAGTGGGTGGTTGTAGAAAAGTGGATTAAATTAGCGCTGCTTTAATCCACACAATAAGATCAGCCATTAAGGCTCCCGTGTAGTTTCTCTAAAAGGTTGTATTTAGGGATAAGGTAATCGTCTTTTTTATTTCAGGCAAACTAATCCAAATGATAATACTTTTCTTTTGCCTTTGAACACAAGCCCAGAAGAGCGTTTATTAACTATATAACTGACATAAAAAAAAAGAAATATAAACCTGCAACAAATAAAACAAACCATTATTTTTTTTTAAATGATTTATCGAAAGAGCTAAAAGCTCTTAATGTTGATGTACCTATCGGTCCGGACATAATATTATCTCGTATTTTTATTAAACGCAACTGAAGGGTAAAATAAACTGGACATAATTACTGAACATTATTACGGAACGGTTTTATTTAATCGAGAAAATGGACCTCAAAATAAGTGTAAACTATTTAGGCAATAGAGCAGGTAAGATCATAAGGATCATGTATTTCTGGATAATAAAACCTACACACAATTATACAAGTCCATGTTTGTACCTATACCTGATTATTTTTCAGTGATTTAAGGGGGTCGAAAATTTGAAAAGCCAAATAAATTACAAAATAGTGTAATACGATTTTTACCCCTCGGCCCGTTGGGCCGAAGGGGTGTTGTCGTCCCTTTCGTGCGCCCCCACCGTCTCCGCCGCCGCAGTACGCCTCTTTTTGGCTACTACACCAACTTGATGCAACAGAATAAATTCATATTTCATACATACACTCAACTCATCTCGACAATTTTTTCAAAGGTCGAGATCAAAAAATTATAAAAAAAATTGTTAACGCAATAAGTTGGAAAATGATTACTGGATCTCTCAACCATTTATGTGAAGTTACCGATGAGTATGGAGATGACCTCAGTAAATTTTCAGCTTTCCACGAATAATCAACATGGCCGCCACCTGGCAACTCAATTTTTTTTTTACTCAATTTTTTTTCAGAATTACCTTGAAATCTGGTATATATATATAGGTTTTCGGGGTCTGCAAGTCTACTGGAATTGTCCGTTTACGTGTGCGACCGGAAACGAGACTATGGCGGCCATTTTGATTTATTAATATAAATATATCTTGTTAACGCGATAACTTGCATACTAATTATTGGATCTCGCCAATTTTTTATGTGAAGGGACCCATGACGTAATTTTCTCCCAGAATTCCCTTAAAACCTTTCGGGGTCTGTGAGTCTATTAGCATTGTCCGTTTTCGCGTGAGACCAAAATCTTGATTTTATCATTGATCTTCTAATATTAGCATAACGTATTGGAAGCAGCTGTGTCAAATTTGTGGACATTTTGAGTCACTGCATCAGCTGTACTGAGAGTGCTTGCACGGTATTTTTTTAGATTTGGCATCGGAACAAAAACACAAATTTCTACCATGCAATAGTAGTAGTAGAGTATTGGTTGATGTAATAAGTAAATAGGGTTCTTAATGTCACTGTTTGGCCAATATAATGGTCATTCAAGTCACTTTGAAATAATAAAAATCGTCATTTTTTGAAAGTCTTGTGAAAAAAGTCTAAATGATAATACTATAGTGATGTTTGCCATTCAAGGTGATATGGGACGGACTTCGCCGCCTTCATGTAGACACATAAGAAAAATGTTAAATTAAGAAATCGCATTATTAAAAGGGTTGGCACAAAAAAATATGCATAATATCCAGAAAACCGTGCGAGATAGCTAAAGACCATTACTGTAGAAGAAAATGTGCAGTTTCAGTGAAGGAGATGCCCTGAAAAATGTCAACTTAATCAAATTCAAAATGGCCGATTTGCGTCCATAATTGATTTTATTATTGGTGATATCTGGAAAACCGTGCCAGATTGCTACACCATTACCATAAAACAAAATGTGTGGTTTCAGGGAAAATGTCAACTCGTTTAAATTCAAAATGCCTTGCGGCCATTATTGTCTTTCATGTGCGTAATATCTGGAAAACCATGCCCGGTAGCTGGACCATTAGTGTAAAACAAAATGCACGGCTGTAGGATCCTGACATCGCTCAGTCAATGTGGCGCTTATCCCCAGATTCCTGGACGTCGGCGGACGGGGATGACCGCCTCGTTTTCATACCGTGGTGACGTGCGCACACAGGGCAGTGTGGTGCGGCCTTGGTATTATTCCCGCACTTCAAGCGTAATACTCAGCGACTGCGGACGTGCCGTAGCTCGCTCTCGCTAAGTCCATAGAGACGTGCCGTGCGCGGTTGGTTGTGCTTTGCTGTTATCGCATGGTAATCAAATAAACATGACAAGAGAGAAGAGAGTTTCCTGGTTTGTTTGATACCGTCGACCAGACGGATGAGGAGGATATTTGAGTTTTGATGGCGAGATTGGGCGGAGTCCTTCGTCGGCCGTTGTGACCCCATAACGGAACTCCCGGTGTAGGCTTATCACGACATTTTGGTAACTACGACGTCCCATCACGCCATATTGGTGACCCCTGACGACTGATCGTTTACGCAACAGTATTTTCACCTAGACGCCAGTTGAAAACCGCTGTTTTCAAGGATAGTTTCATTAATTTTAGGGGATTTTTTGAAAAAAATCAATAGCATTTTTTTCCCAAGGTATGTGAAAGCTGTAGGTCAAAATATATATATGCCAGTTTAAATTAGTCAGAAAGAGTTATCAGACGAGAAGCACGTTTCTTTACGTCGGAAACGGCGTAAATTTCTAAACTTTTGGTCGAAATCCCACGTGTTTTGCGCCTTTTCAAGATGGCGGCCTTGCCGGTTTCTCTAGAAGAATCCAGAAAATTATTCTTATAGACATAGTCTATCATTTTTTTATCGTAAGAGTTTGTTTAATGCCTTCATCCTACTAATGCCACTGTAGGCGAGTAGGAAGTGGGTATTTTCTGTAACTCATTTTTATCGTTGATTACCATAATTGGGTAACTCGATTTTAAAGTCCACAGACGAAATCTCGTCATTTTTTCCCGATTTTTTCTACAAAATCGACAGAAATTTTTACTATCGCTTCGACTCGGGTAACCTTTAATAGGTTTAGGGCCAAAATAAATTGTTTCCCTAAATGAATGTCAATAAACGGTCTTATTTGGTCTGTTTAAAAATATTCCCAGGACCGTAGGTCAATATTTTGTACTATTATCATATGTTATTTTAGAGAATGCTGAATATTGTATTTGTATTTGGTAGGTGTGCGCCATCTTGGTCGCTGGTTTCCCTAACTTAGCTCAAAGCCCGCCGTGGGCACCCACGTGTTCCCCCCTAACCGGCATGCATCGGGACAGTGAACCTGTGTCGCCGCATCACATTAGCATAAAGTAAGCCGCCATTTTGATTTGGTGGAGATTATTAGTCACGTGTTCCAAATTTTACACGGACAGATTGTAATAAAAAATTTTTTTTTAATTGTTTGTAAATTTTTTTTTTCAACACGATTGAGGGAGAAAATGTGTAAATAAGTCGTTTCGAAAACGAAATTCTGCCACTAATTGTGCGAGACTTTTTGTTCACTTTGAAACGCCTTTTGGTGTTTGTAATCGTGCTAGGCTATTCAGCGCCTTATTTGGGCACGCAGTAGCTGATGAATATGCTAATGTGAGGCGAGACGGGGATGCTGACTGTATACTATGTACGCACCACTCATAGCTTACCGTCACAGACTATAAGCCACATGCTGCCTGCTGCACAGGCTGTGAGCACCGACAATACACCACACACACACCCACCACAGACGACATAAAACAACCGCACCCAACACAGTCGGTTTATACGTCAACCAATGAATCGATGCGAGTGATTGATTCGGACGTTCATGAGAATGATTCGGTGATGAACGTACCATTATAAAAAAAAAAAACGTGGAATGTTCATCACAGATATCATTTTTCAGCGAAATGATATACTTTATCATTTATCAGCATAGACTACTGTCAGTCACGTTTTAGATATTATTCTTAAATCATAAATGTCACTGTTTTTCTTCACAGTCACATTTGGTCTATCAGTTTGAGAACGAAATTTTCTCACGATAGTTATTTCTGAAGTTTAAATTTTTTATAAAAACAGAAATATTCGATTTGACAGTTGCGCTATTGCGAAACATTGCACATATTTGAATGTGTTTTTCGACTTGTGTGAAAAAAAAAAATTTCACCCAGGTCGATTTACATAATACTATTATCATAGCTTAGCATAGCTTATCACAGTTATATCTGGCATATTGTTTTTATGTACCACTGCGACCTACGGTTTTCACGGTACCATTTTGCATGTGTGTGACTCAGTGAAAACGTTTTATGTCTCATATAGACCTCCAGTTTTCACTTTAATCAATACATACCTTTTGTGAATTTGTGAACAGCACTTAGGTGAAACTTCAACGACGCATATTTCTGCAACTAATCTGCAACCCCCGTTTCTCGCACCATGCGACATAGCATGAACATTTTCTACAGTCTACACTTCTAGCTTCAACATATTACAGACATTTTTCATCTGATTTTCACGGCATTGCACAACCTGTCCGCGCACGGCGCGTCAAAAATAGTTGGCATGTGTTAATACGACATGCCATTTTAAACACATTTGGGATAGGCACAGAGCCAATAGGCCAACTATCCCAGGTGCTTCATTAATTAAATAATTTTACAAACACTACTTCATCATGTCAAAGCAGTACGACAGCGAATGATTCATGTCAACGCCTCTAGAAGGTGCGGGTGCTAGACCCAAAGATAGCTATCATTCCGACAGTGAAGACAATGAGGTTCGATTCCGCGCAGCTGACGAGGAATATCAACGCCTCAAAGCCGATTTCGCTCGGATTGCTCGGGATAGACGTCTGAATTCCCACTCGAGGAGTGACTCATCAAGGAGTTCTTCACCGCTTGGTAGACAGCCGCAGAAACGCGCTAAGAACTTGCCCAAGTTTAGAATCGCAACTTTCTACGCCTCTGATGTGGAGCTCTGGTTTAATCAAATCGAGGCGCAATTCGCCCTCCACCAGATCGATGATGATGACGAGAGGTATAGCCTAACCTGTGCTGCACTTTCTGGCGAGATTGCATCAGACGTTGAGAGACGTGCTGCTGCAGCCTTTCAGGTCAAACAAATATGACAGCCTGAAAGCAATACTAATTGAGAGGCGAGGATTGACAACACCTGAAAGGGTCAATAAAGTTATCTCTGGCGAGAAGATTGGAAGTGATATTCCCTCGCGGTTCCTGAGGCGTCTGCAGAAGACTGCAGGTTTCGGCACCAAAGCTGTTGTTGGAAAGGCTGTAATTCGGCAAGCGTTCATACGACAGATGCCCGCTTCCATCAGAGCCCATTTGGCGACTCAACCCGACAGTGCCTCCCTCGAAAGTTTGGCCGTTTTGGCTGACAGGGCACTGGCTGCAGAACAAGACGTTGAAGATAGTAAGCCGGGGGTCGCAGAGATCAAAGTCGACGAGACCAGCAAATTAGTTGGTTTGTTAGAAGATCTATCCAAACGCATCAAGAGATTAGAAACAGTAACAACATCTGAGAGGAAACGAAATAAAGGACGTGGACGAGCAAATAACTACGCTCACGCGCCTGCATTTGCCCCTAATGTACAGGCCTCAGGTTTCGTTAGTAACCAACCTAGTCAGTATAGAGACGCTAAAGATAATGCTCGACCTTTCGTTCCGCCGCCGAATGCACAGGCCACTGAGTTTGTTAATAATTCCAATAATAATTGTACTAATGCACAACAAAATGTCCGACCCTTCGCACCGCCGCCGCAAACGCCGCAAAATAATGTCGCACAACCGACCGACTCAGCCGCTGCACAGGTTTGCTATTACCACCACACTTATGGTGAAAAGGCGCGCTTGTGCAGTGAACCCTGTTCATACTATGTCTCATTAGGTCAGCGCGAAGTAGCAAATATCGCGTTATCACACTCTAAATTATTATATGTCACAGATAAAGGACATAAATGCAGATATTTAATCGACACGGGCGCAGCTGTCAGTGTTTTGCCGAAATCTTGCGCTAACGGGATTTCGGGCGCTGACAGTCTCCCCCTGGTGGCAGCTAATAACAGTACTATAAACACTTACGGCAATTGTAAACGCGTCGTCGATGTCGGCTTAAAGCGCGAATATCCGTGGACGTTCATAGTGACAGATGTGCAGCAACCCATAATCGGGGCTGATTTTTTAATCCACTACAATTTGCTCGTAGACTTGAGAAGCAGATGTCTTCGAGACATGCGTACAGGCTTAGCCATTGCCGCTTCATTATCTTCGATTAAACCTCTGTCATTGAACAGAGTTGATACAGTTCAAAATGAATATACTAAACTCCTCGGCCAGTTCCCGGAACTGACACGCCCTACGACAAAGGGTGAGCCCGTCAAACACGGCATCACTCACAAGATTGTGACTAAAGGTCATCCGGTTTTTGCTCGACCACGACGTTTGGCTCCCGATAAGCTGGTCACCGCCAAACGTGAGTTTGACGATATGATTAAATTAGGGGTCATTGAACCCAGCAACAGCGAGTGGTCCTCAGCGCTTCACATGGTGCCAAAGAAAAACGGCGATTGGAGACCATGTGGGGACTACCGTAGTTTGAATGCACAGACCGTACCGGACCGTTATCCGATTCCGCATATTCAAGATTTTACGCAGCGGTTAGCCGGATCGAAAATTTTTTCGAAGATAGACTTAGTCAGGGCTTATTACCAAATTCCGGTGGAACCGTCCGACGTACACAAGACTGCTGTTACCACACCTTTTGGCTTGTTTAATTTCACTGGAACCCCATTTGGTCTGAGAAATTCCGGTCAAACGTTTCAGCGATTTATAGAACACGTGACACGCGGACTTGATTTCGTTTTTGTTTATTTGGATGACCTACTGGTAACCAGCCCAGATCATAAAACGCATAAGAAACTTCTACGAATTCTTTTTGCTCGACTATCGTAGTACGGAATCATCATTGGTCCTGAAAAGTGTCAGTTCGGAACATCTGAATTAAGTTTCTTAGGTCATCACGTCTGCGCCGAAGGCATTTCGCCGTTACCTAGCGCCGTTGACGCGATCGTTGATTTCAATAAACCCGAAAAGCAACGAGCATTGCGTAGGTATCTGGGAATGGTGAATTATTACCACCGTTTCATACCGCATTGCGCCGCGAAGCTGACGCCACTCAATAACCTACTGACTTCTGCCAACGAAGGCCATACCAGATTGTCACCGAAATCAAATTTCGATTTGAAGTGGAATAAAGAAGCAGAGTCAGCATTTTCCGAGTCCAAACAGATATTGGCAAACGCTACGCTTTTGGTGCACCCAGATTCTACGGCTCAGCTTAACATCACGTGTGACTCTAGTGATGTCGCCGTCGGTGGCGTTTTGCAGCAATTTTTAAATGGTATGTGGCAGCCGCTTTCGTTTTTCAGCAAGAAGCTGAACCCAGCAGAGACACGCTATAGCGCGTTCGATCGTGAACTTTTGGCAGTATACGCTACAATTAAACATTTCAGACACAATTTAGAAGGACGAAATTTTTTTGTTAATACTGATCATAAACCGTTAACATTCGTAATGTCATCCGTGACTGAGCGCGCATCCCTACGACAAACACGTCATTTAGCGCTCATCGCTGAATTCACCACCGATATTAGATATGTAAAAGGAGAGACAAATTTCGTCGCTGATGCGCTGTCACGACCATCAGTGTCAGCGATACACGATGGCCCAGTGATAGTCTATAAAGCGTTAAGTCTCGATCAAGCTAATGACGCGGAATTCACACGTTTGAGACATTCGACTACATCAACTATGAATTTCAAACTATTGAAATCGTTTGATAATCAATTGATCTGGTGTGATGTGTCCACGGGACACAACCGGCCGTACCTTACCGCGAAATTTCGCCGAAAAGTTTTTTCAAACTTGCATGGTTTAGGCCATCCATCGCATAGAGCCACCAGACCTTTGATTAATACCCGATTTGTATGGCACGGCATGAATATAGATATTGCTAGATGGTGTCGTACCTGTAAGGGTTGCCAGACCGCTAAAGTTTCACGTCATAACACTCCTGTTTTCGGAAAGTTCACTGAACCTACCGAGCGATTCGATCATGTCCACGTGGACATAGTCAGACCTTTACCTTATGCTGATGGTTTTAGATATCTACTGACCGTTTTACACATTGGCCCGAAGCTATACCTATGGTAGATATTAGAGCCGAGACGGTCGCCGATGCCTTCTTCAGCGGGTGGATAGCACGTTATGGTACCCCTGCCACTATCACCACTGATAGGGGCGATCAATTCGAGTCCAAATTGTGGGATAGTTTATGTAACCAATTCGGGATTATTCGGAATCGTACCACGAGTTATCACCCTCAGTCGAACGGCATGGTCGAGCGTTTCCACCGTCAATTGAAAGCCGCCATTATGGCGCACGAGTCACCGAATCCGTGGACTATCACGTTACCTGCCGTACTGTTAGGAGTTCGTTCAGCCGTGAAAGAGAGACTGGGCAGGTCAGCTGCTGAGATGATTTACGGGACAACCCTTAGACTCCCAGGAGAGTTTACTAAACAGTACAACGTCGACGCTAACACCGATTTGGATAATTATTCAGACAAGCTACGCGTGGCCATGTCGCGTGTCCGTCTATGTCCGCCACGTGACACACAACAACACAACATTTTCCAATTCAAGGAAATCGCTACATGTACTCATGTATTCTTGCGCCGAATCGCAATTGCACCGCCTCTGACCGCCCCTTACGACGGACCATACAAGGTCGTCGTGAGGAGTGGCAGAGTAATGAAAATCCTAGTTAAAGGCAAGGTTGAGACGGTCTCCTTAGATCGCGTTAAACCTGCTCACATGGAGTGCGAGCCTACAACAGGTACGACAACACAGCGTAAACCGCCAAGCAAACCACGGGAGTCGACGGCTACCAGGACATCTAGTAAGAATCCACTGGGTCCACCTAGACCTGGTAGTGCGGACACTCCGACGTCCAACGGGACGAGAGTCAACACAAAAAAGTCGACGGCAGTCAGAAGCAATCAAAAATCGGCCACAGTCCCAAAGCAAATAGATGTTAAAGTCAACTTGTCTAACAGAGACAATACTTACGTAGCGCCGCATTCGCGAGCCCCTGCCGCGTCCCGCGCTAACGGGAACGGCGGTGGTTTACGAACGTATTCCCACATACCTTTACATCTACCCGGGTGCTGCTGACGCCGTAATCGACTCGACAAAAAGCAAACATGCGAATATCGCTAATCGCAGAAAAATTTCGGATGAAGTCGGACGAATAATCCAGACTCCTGCTCGATTTGTGCAGATGGTTCACGCCATAGTCGCGCCTAATGACGTCTATGGCAGGCCCAACCGCATACCTCGTAATAACAATGTTGTTAAATTGTAAATGAATATGCCAGGCCTGGCAGAATTGTGTACAGATATATAAATGTAAAGACATTTTCTTTTAGCAAGTTCATTGCTAAAGCATTAATAGCAATTCTGTTAATTAAATGAATGGGTTGATCGCAGCTTGCAGCACATGAATAATATATAAAGGACAGTTGGTGTTAAGAGGATCGGACAATTCACGTATAATGCTGCGCTTTCAACCGCCCACAATGTAACCACACTCGCTATACTTTTTTTTAAGAAAACTATGCTTAGTATAAGAGTTTACATATTTGACAACCCCGCTACTTGCATGAAGCAGTCTCCTACACGTTAGTTTGGTCCTACGTTGTCACTCAGCCGGGGGTAATGTAGGATCCTGACATCGCTCAGTCAATGTGGCGCTTATCCCCAGATTCCTGGACGCGGGCGGACGGGGATGACCGCCTCGTTTTCATACCGTGGTGACGTGCGCACACAGAGCAGTGTGGTGCGGCCTTGGTATTATTCCCGCACTTCAAGCGTAATACTCAGCGACTGCGGACGTGCCGTAGCTTGCTCTCGCTAAGTCCATAGAGACGTGCCGTGCGCGGATGGTTGTGCTTTGCTGTTATCACATTTTAATCAAATAAACATGACAAGAGAGAAGAGAGTTTCCTGGTTTGTTTGATACCGTCGACCAGACGGATGAGGAGGATATTTGAGTTTTGATGGCGAGATTTGGCGGAGTCCTTCGTCGGCCGTTGGGACCCCATAACGGAACTCCCGGTGTAGGCTTATCACGACATTTTGGTAACTACGACGTCCCATCACGCCATACGGCTTCAAGGAGGGACATTAGACCCGATGAAATTTAAAATGGCCGACATGCGGCCATTTTTGCCTTTAATATGCGTAATATCTGGAAATATCTGTCTAACATGCCCAATTTAAAATAAATTGGCATGATGTATAGTGGAGTTAACATTTTATAACAAGTTATAGTTAATTTTTTTTAATGATATCCCTTTTAAACTATTAGTCCATGGGCCAGATATGAACCCCCCCCCCTGGGGATTTTTGAAGACAGTTATTTTTGGGCACCATGTTAATTGTTATATGACTATTTAATATCTGCTTGTTTGCACTCAAAATATTTGGACATAAAAAAATACTGGGTCATCAAGCATATGCACCCCCCTGAATTTTAAGCGTTAAATTTAATTTTATAAAAGTCATGTTGTGTATATTTTTTTCGAATGCAGGTATTCATTCTTATAATTAAACACTAGTTCTGTTGCAAGAAGATGCTATCTGAGACGAAAAAATAAAAGAATATGGGGTTCATTAATATATGCAATAACCCTTTAAATCTCAAATTCCACATATCGCTTGCTACGTTTACATGAAAATCTAATCTGAAAACCCTCTCTACCCCCCCTCCTCAAGGGCGAGATATTTGAAAACGATAATTTTAAGACAGCTTATTCAATATCCATTAAATATCTGCTTGTCTGCACTCAAAATATTGCGCCAGGAAAAAATACTGGGTCATCAAACATATGTACCCCCTTGAATTTTAAGCGGTAAATATAATTTACTGAAAGGCATGTTGTATATATTTTTTCCACTCCAGGTTTTTATTCTAATAATTAAAGACTAGTTATGTTACAAGAAGATGCTATGTGAGACGAAAATAAAATCATATGGGGTTCATTGATATATGTAATAACCCTTTAAATCCCGAACTCCACATATCGCTTGCTATGTTTGCATGACAATCTAATATGAAAACCCTCTCCACTCCCCTCCTCAAGGGCGAGATATTTGAAAACGATAATTTTAAGACAGCCTATTCAATATCCATTCAATATCTGCTTGTTTGCACTCAAAATATTGCGACAGGGAAAAATACTGGGTCATCAAACATATGTACCTCCTTGAATTTTAGGCGGTAAATATAATTTACTGAAAGGCATGTTGTATATATTTTTTTAACTACAGGTATTTATTCTAATAATTAAACACTGGTTATGTTACAAGGACGAAAAATGAAAAAAATAAAAGAATATGGGGTTCATCAATATATGTAATAGCCCTTTAAATCCCAAATTCGATATTGCTTGCTACGTTTACATAAAAATCTAATATGAAAACCCTCTCTACCCCCTCGTCCGGGGCGAGGTATTTGGAGACGATACTTTTTAGACACCTTATTTAATATTCATTCAATATTTGTTTGTTTGCACTCAAAATATTGCGACAGGAAGAAATATTAGGTCACCAAACATAATGTAACTCCTTGAATTTTAAGCGGTAAATTTAATTTACTAAAAGGCATGTTGTATATATTTTTTCAATTACAGGTAGTTATTCCAAAAATTAAACACTAGTATTCCTACAAGATGTTATGTGAAACTAAAATTAAAAAAAAAAAAAAAATATGGGGTTTATTAATACATGTAATAACCCTTTAAATCCCAAATTGCACGCCTCCTATGCTACGTGTACATGAAAACCAGATAAACAAAACCCTGTCCACCCCCTCCTCTTGGGCGGGATTTTTTAAGACAATAATGTTTCAGACACCTTATTGTGTATCTGTTCTATATCTGCTTGCTGGCACTCAAAATATTGGGGCTGGAAAAAATAACGAGTCATCAAACAAATGTACCCTCTGAATTATAAGCGGTAAATTTAATTTCCTAGAAGACATGCTGTGATTGTTTTTTTAACTCCACGTATGTGTTTCATGGAATGAACACTAGTTATGTTACTAGAAGATGTTATGTAACAAGAAAATAAAATAGATTAACAAATATGGGGTTCATTATAATATATGATGACATTTAAATCCAAAATTACACATCTTCCGTGCTATGTGTATATGAAAACAAGAAAACATCCTCCACCCCCTCACCATGGCCGGGATTTCTAAAGACAATAATTTTTAGACACCTTATTATTTATCTATAAAATATCTGCTTGCTTGCACTCAAAATATTGGTGCTGTGAAAAATATGGGTTCATCAAACATATGTACTCCATGAATTGTAAGTGGTAAATAAGACATTTGTGATTGTTTTTTAGCTCCAGGTATGTGTTCCACGGAAGTAACACTAGTTATGTTACTAGAAGATGTTACGTGAAGTGAAAAAAAAATAAATATATATATATGGGGTTCATTACAATATATAATGACCCTTTAAATCTCAAAGTACACTTCTTCCGTGCTATGTGTATATGAAAACCATACATGAAAATCATCCCCTACCCCCTCCCCATGGGCGGGATTTTTTAAGACAATAATTTTTAGACAATATATTATATATTTATTTTTTATCTGCTAGTTTGAACTCAAGATTTTACGACAAGAACAATTAATGGGTCATTTTACACAGTAAATTTAATATCAGAAAAGACTGGTTGTATCTATTTGTTCAACTCTAGTTATTTATCCCAAGGATTACACATTAAAATCACCCTAGTTATGTCAGTAGAAGATGTTATGTAAATAAAAAAATAACTTAAATGAACAAATATGGGTTTATTATTACATCATACATGTAATAACCAATCAACTCCTATATTACAGGTCAGTTATATTTAACCAAGGTGTGATAAAATAATAGTTTCATCATGTCAATGGCATTTAGAAGGTATGGGCATAACATAGTCTCAGAAATCACGAAGGGCTTAAAAACATGATAGTCTTTTTGATGACTTTTGAGTTTATCTGACTCAAACCCAAAGCATGTCTCGACATATATCACTGATTAATAATTAGCAGGTGCAACGCTAGGTGCTGATAAATAGGTCTAAACATTATTTTTCTTTTATTAATATTCTAGATAACTTGTTACCACCAGCTAATATGCATAGTGTACGAAACCTTTCTAATAATTATGCAAACCCATGTTCATAATAAGGCTTTTGTCTGAAAAAACCAACGCCATAGTTTTCTGGCAATCAGAAGGTGCACGATATGTTCGGGCGATGTGTTTATTTTTAATTCCCGATATCCCTATTAAATATGTTGATATCCCTAATATTCATATTATTCGTAATTAGATATATTTTATTGCATTCGTTGACCATGAAAACCGTATGATAGACACTGTTTTTTAGGATTCTAACTTGATTAGTTGCCGAGATATTGCTTGAAACTGGATTTTCGGTAATGGCTGCCTAATTTGCATATTTTATGCTAATTTATTATTCTGATCCTAATTAGATATATTTTATTGCATTCGTTGACCATGAAAACCGTATGATAGACACTGTTTTTAGGATTCTAACTTGATTAGTTTCTGATATATTGCTTGAAGCTGGATTTTGCGTAATGGCTGTCCAATTTGCATATTTTATGCTAATTTATTATTCTGATCCTAATGAGATATATTTTATTGCATTCGTTGACCATGAAAATCGTATGATAGACACTGTTTCTAGGATTTTAACTTGATTAGTTGCTGAGATATTGCTTGAAACTGGATTTTCGGTAATGGCTGCCTAGTTTGCATATATTAGCATATTTAGCCCCAACAGCTTAAATGCAAACAACCGGATTTCAATAGGTCCATATTCAGAGGCCGAAAAAATAATCACCGTGAAAAATCCCCAGGGGGGGGGGGGAGGGGGTGCTACGGGTGGCCCACGGTCTATATGATTAGAGGCTGAGGCTTAATTCCGTCGCTTACGGGCCTTGCTTTAGTTTCGTAATACGATCTGGTATAAACTGTATAGGGAATGTATATCACACGTCACATAAAAAAAAACAATAATATTATGTTAGAAAAATAGTGTTTTATTAAAATTTGCTAAAAAAGGTAAATAAACTGTCAGATATCATAGATCTTCAGCATAAATATATAGGCCTACTAACTAATATTGTCACATACAAACCAACAATAATATTGGTCACATTTGGAAGGATATTCCGATGATATTTTTTTGCTTGCACCTTTGAAAAAGTCTAGATAGGCCTATATGTAAGTATTTTCAATAGGATTTTTCAAGTAAATTTAACCCTAGCAAAAGTATTAGGCTCATTGTTTTTACAAATGTCAATGACTGTAATTCTTCATTATGTATCATTCAATAATCAAATGATCAGCTCTGTGTCCAGTGAGCTGCATGTTGGTCATATTATCGGCAACCAGGTTTCACCACAATGCATTAAGAGTATCACTGATGATTTTATCAAAATATTTTAGTAAAACTAAATACTTCTTATTTTAATTTTTTTTCATACGGAAGTGTGTTGTGGGATTTTTCTTCCAAACATATTCAAATGTTTTATACGACTTGGAGTAAATATATCCACTTGGTGTTTCATATAAAGCTCATAACAATCTGTTTCATCTCATTTGTAATGATATACCGATCGACGGACAACTAACGTTACATCCACGTTTTTTTTATTTTTTTTCTAAATAACCTCAAGAGTGCCTACTTTGTGTTAAATCGTGTGCTTAAAACTTTTGCTTTTCTTTTTGCTGCTTAGATCATTAACTGTATGATGCACTGCAACTGTTTTATTTGGACTTAATTATTATTCACTTGCATATTGAACCTATTGTATACTGTGTTTATTCACAAATAGTACGAAACCAGGTTTGATTTATATTGACGACATTTGCTAGCCTGACGGTTTCAACATCACCTCTCAAGTGATCAATTCTAACGTTAGAGCCATATTTCTGTATAGGGGAAGCGCGGGCAAAGGGGGCCACTTAATGTTTCAATGGTATTTAAGGATAATTTTCGAACTATTTTAAAACCAATGACTGTTCTATGTAAGGTACATGCAATGTAGATAAATATAACAGACTCACTTAGTGTCTCAAGAATACCATATTTTATTGGAAGCCAAATAGATTTGCTCTGAAAGTGGCCCCCTTTGCCCAGTAGCTTGGGCAAAGGGGGCCAGCGCATTGGGCAAAGGGGGCCACCCCCACCTTGGTACTTTTTATTATTTTGATACACAAGGGTGTACATTGAAGTGAACCTAATAAAATAGATATGAAAAAAACCTTTCATTCGATGTATATGGTGACATGTTTTGATGGACATAATACTAAGTAATATACTAAATACTTTCGTTCACTGGGATTAGTGTGTGAAATATGTACCCATTGAAAGTTAGCGGGCAAAGGGGGCCATGCTGTATGGTCTTTGTATTGAAATGGCCTGGCCCCCTTTGCCCTGGCTCCTTTTGCCCAGGGGGTAGAGGTGGGAAATTTAGCCTATTATTTCTCCCCAAAGTGATCTCCTGATTAAAGTAATGACTAGAAAACAAAGGCAATATAATATACCACACAAAACAAAAGATTTTCAGAAGAAATCACACAAATTTATCAAGAGATTCATACAAATATATAAGCTTATATTCATAAGATTGTTGCCATAAACTCACTATGGTCTCTTATTTCTATCTGAGATATGTATGAGATGTCTATTTATGTTTTTTGTATACACAGGTTTATAATTCATAACTATGACGTCATTAAAGTTTCATACAACATGTCACAATTAAAATATCGTTGATGGCCTTTTTGCCCATCGGCTCCCTTTGCCCTGCTCTCCCCTACCTCTCACATCACCAACAGCCTTCTGCATGTCAATATCCCGCGCTATCCCCGTTGTGTCTATAAATAGATAATATCTTCAAATTAATTCCACAGTTTGAACCCCAAACTGTGGTTTCAATGTTTGTCACGATGTTTTCTGTCGTCGTTTGACTACAACCACGTCGTGGTACTCTGTTTTCGGTTCTCTCAGTTGAACTGGTCGACGTGCTGGCTGCTGTTCACTTGCATCGTGGAACACAATATCTGTGTAAACGAGTCCTTCAACATTAAGCGATCGTGGCTGGAAAACACAATAAAAAAACGGATAATTCGCTATAAACAACACTATAATTCTCCTAACATGTAGGCCTATATATACATGTAGGGTCCTATACATGCATAGGGCCTAGGCTGGGGCCTAGGCTACTTAGCCTGTGTACACACGTTTATCTCATACCAAGGGTTGTATTGTACCGAATACAAGCTTTTTTTACCCGGCTGATACAGCTATGAAGATTTAGAGGAACCACCTTGTGTGCACTATATAATGGTAGGTAGACCTAAACGTTAGTTTAATATTCTCCGCGGGGATGGATGGTCACTGCATGTTATCTACCGCCTACTCCCAGATTAGATTTTGATTGGTTCAGAGTCAGTAGTGTAGGGGCGTGTGTAATGCCGTGGGATTTTCTTGTTAATTTATGACACCATACATCAAAATTTTCAAAAAAATAGGGTGTCATTTTTTCTTTTTAGTTTTAGTGGCCCTTTTTAGTCCCATAGAAAAAGGGGTGAAACACAGCATTTGTATACTTCCGTAACAGCCAAAATTATATTTGATGCACATCAGATATCAATGTAATAATCCAAATTATAGATAATATTACACATAATGTTCAGAAGAGGACACGGAAATAAAAAAAATATTTTTTTTGGCTGAAGTGACACTTTAGGCTCAATTAGTAAAAAATAAATAACAAATGATTTTCACACCACCATAACACCCATAATACTGCATATTTTTTCGAGCGAAATACAAAACAAACTGTTTGAAAGAATGGGTGGCGATTATTCATGTAAAAAAAATAGTTTCAGTGACAATTTAAGTCCAATGGAAGAAAGGGAAAAACATCATTTTATACCAACGTAAGATGCACATCAGATAGTCATGTAATATAGAATATAGATAATATTACACACTATGTTCAGAAGAGCACGCATAATCAGTAAAAAACATTTTTTGTCACTTTAAGATCAATAATTAAAAAATAAAAACACATGATTTTCATACCACCGTAACACCCTTGACACCATCTATTTTCAAGTGAACATACTATAGAACATTAAAAATAATACTATATATTTTCAAGTGAAATATAAAATATAATATATCACATTAAAATAATGTTACACAAACTGTTCAGAAGAGCAGGCTTAATAAAAAAAATTTTTTTTTAGATATAGTGACACTTGAGGCTCAATAAATAAAAAATAATAAAACACAACACGTGATTTTCACACCAAAGTAACACCCTTAATATTATCCATTTGTCAAGTGAAATATAAAACCATTATTTTATCAATTGGCGATTATTAATTTCTGCTCTAGTGACATTTTGAATTCAATAATTTACTAATTAAAATCCGATCATTTTTACAGCAACCAACACCATTAATTTTACATTATTCACATCCAACAGTCATGTATGTTGTAATATAACATAATAAAGGAAAATTAAAGGTTGTAATGGGCTGTATCCGAAGACAATGTTAATTCTTGACAGTATTTAGCCAAGGTAACTTTGATGATTGATGACCATATACATCATGCCATCGTATTAGATGGATAGATGGAATTACAGTAGTAATGTACATTAGTTATAGAAACGGGAACCTGTCATGCTGTAGTTATGCCATGAAATATTCAACTAATTTGAAAGTGTATTAGAAAGCATTTCCGGGGAATAGATACGTTGATATTACTTCTTGTTCATAAATGTTTTGACACAATTAAACCAAAACATTTGTCGTTTTTATCATGGAAGGTGCTAAATCTAACGACATATATATGCGAGTCTGTTATGTAGTAATCAAGAGGAAGAGATACACTTCTAATATTCCACACCTTACATGTTTTTCAAATTGCTGATAAAATCATCATCATGACATTGTTTAATTATTGCCCTGCACAAATATCCATTGTTGAGACCTAAATAATTCCTACGATTAGGCGCAAGAAACAAGAGGGGAGATGTTTATCTTGAGCCAGTATACATAATCCTGTCATGGTGGCGGCCTAATTGGTTTCCGTGTTTTACAGGATAATATTCAAATAATTGCCAAGATATAAAGCAAAGGTGGAATGACTTGTTGGAAAATAATACAAAAGGCTGGACCAAATGTTCTTGCTGCATTTATTCAGATTGTAAATATTGTGTATCCACCGGAAAAAGCTGATATGCTGGTCTTCAAAATTGTACGTGTTTATTTGTTCAGTTCAGCTGGGCAGCAGAATGTAACGAAGCTACGTAACGTTTACAAATGTTCAAGAAGAACGAATCTGCCCCTGAAAACGCTGCCTCCAACAAGAATCGCTCTAATAGCATATGTTGAAAGCACACTAGAGTCGATGGTGTTACTAAAGGCATATTTTGCACATCTTCCACTGGCTTCAAAAGCAATAGTAGAGTATAAGTGTTAATGTGGTGTAAGAAGGTGTACGGGTGGCAGGGGACAGGGTTAACTTTCTTACTTAATTTGGTACACTCTTAATGCCCTGGCGATATTGACTATAGGGAAACAACAGAAGAAGCGTAGTTGTATATTAGGTTGTCCACTATAATGTTCTTAGACGAAGTAGTGTGCATTATAATAGTCACTATTCGCCACATGTGTGTGATAATACATGGTATATCTAGTCACCGAGGACAAAATGTACCTAATAACGTCAATTTGTTAATTACTACAGTAAAAAAAACTGGTCACCAGGTCCGTTGTTGCATTTTTGATTCCAAAAAAAGTATTAATTGTTTATATTTTCTCAAATGTTGTAATATACCGCGTGACTACATGATGTGCATTAAATTGAATCTGTGGTGTTTTAGTTAATTTATTTATTGAGTTTGAAGTTTCACTCAAAATGAAAACCGACACACATTTTTATGATTATGTGTGACCTTTTCGTGAATTTTTAGTGACCTTTATATAGAAATAATGGTATTTTAATTTAATACTTATTGAGCGGAAAGTGTCACTGAAACTGGAAAAAAATTTGTCATTATATTGTGGACTTCTGAACAGTTTGTTTTATATTTCTGATACATGTACATCTTTTTAATACAGAAACGACAGTAAAAATTGCAACCATCACATTTCTTGTGTTATGAAATGTAATTATTGTGTAGAAATGATTGTCTTTTAATTTTATATTTATTGAACGTGAAGTCTCAATAAAAGTGAATAATAACGGACAAGTTATTTTTCATGATTATGTGTAGGGACCTACTCTCTTCCGAACACTTTCAGTTGTATTCCTTTGTATAGTATATTATATCATAAGATCATAGTTCTACTTTGTGAACAAAGTCGAACTAATAATGTCACTACATGTACGTTGCTGTAAAAAAATTACGGTATTTTAATTTGTCACTCATTGAACTTAAGGTGTTAATAAGACTAAAATAAATAATCGCTACCCAATCTTTTAAACAAAGTGTTTTATATATCATTTGAAATAGATAGTATTAAGGGTGTTAGGGTTGTGTGAAAATCATGTGTTTTTATTTTTTTAATTATTTTTCTTAAAGTGTCACTAAATCTAATAATATTTTGTGTGAAAATCATGTGTTTTATTATTTTTTTACTTATTGCACCTGAAGTGTCACTAAATCTGAAAAGATTATTATTTTATTCTGCGTGCTCTTCTGAACAGTGTGTGTAACATTATCTTTAATGTTCTACATTATATGACTATCTGATGTGCATGGAATTGTAATTATGTATGTCATGTTGGTGTGAAAATGATGTGGTTTTTTTTCTATTGGACTTAAAGTGTCACTAAAACTAAAAAAATTAACATGAATAATTGCCACCTGATCTTCCAAACGTTTTGTTTTGTATATTATTTTAAAAAAAGATATTATAAGGGTGTTACAGTAGTGTGAAAATCATGTGTTGATTTATTTATTATTGAGCTTAAAGTGTCACTGAATCTGTTTTTTTTTTGTTTTTTAATGGTCTTCTGAGCACTGTGTGTAATATCATTTTTAATGTCCTATATTACATGACTATCTGATGTGCAGAAATATAATTATATGGGTTAAAGTAATATAAAAATGATGTTTTTTTCTCTTTTTTTTCTATGGGACTTAAAGTGTCACTAAAACTGAAAAGAAAAATTGACACCCTAATTTTTCTGATTCAGATTTTTCTACTGAACATTTTAGTATATCGCATCAAAAATTAACATTAAAATCCCACGGACTTCTGTTTAGCTACAAATGCCCCTACACTACAGGCTACGTTCATCACACCACCTGAAAGTGTACACCCGCTACACAGCTCTATGCCCCTACCAAAGATTGGCTCATTGTTGGGCCAGCGTCTAGGAGGTCGGCCCAATACCACAGCGACATTGGGTCAATGTCTCGTGCACGCCCTCATAACCTGATATAACTGTGACCGCCACGCGTCCTTCAGGAGGCAGACCCCCCACCCCCTACCTCTCCCCTGTTAATACCTCTCGCTCGCCAGGTGGTGTGTCCACTGAGAGGTGTGACAAGACGGAAAACAATCCATATAGGCCTATAGGCCTACATTTTACTGAATCAGATCACGGGTCATGAATTGGAAATAATATTATTTCTCCATTGAACTTGAATATATGTATGTGGATATATAGACTATATAGTAGGCTAGACTATCTCTACTAATCTTATCATTAACTATAGTATGAAGTTATAAGTGATGTTACAGGCATAGACCTAGGCTATGGTAAGTTACATTCTACACTGCAATTCTCTAGTCTAGGCCTCCTTTAACTGAAAATGTTGGTATGAGATAAAAAGACAATACCATGGCTAAAGTTGTATCGTCCCGCACATCAGCCCTCTCTAGTTGTATTCTCCCTCGGGTCATGTATATATAATAATACGTTATGTTAACCTTTACAGCGCGGGGGGTCGATTTAGAATGACAACAGATTCTGACGTTTAAAGTCGATCCCGCACTGTAAGGGTAAAAATATTTAGGCCTATAATCAGCGTTCGAAATAAGGGTTGAAAATGAGGTTGTCCATCGGACAATCGGGTCAGATTTTCAAGTTGTCCGCTGAAATTTCAGATTGTCCGCAAGTAATATATAGCTACAACCCAGCCTGTTCCCACAACTTTCTGAAAACATTAGCTAACCAACAAGTAGAAGCTCACCACTGTAATCAAAATTTTCAACCCTGACAGTCACTTGACTTACAAATGCCTTTAAATAATAATGTAATGTGAAAATATCCTTCACAAAGGCGGTTGTCCGAGCGGACAACCTCATGGTAACTATTGATTGTCCGCCACAAATTTTGGTTGTCTCGGACAACCGGAAGGGCCTTATTTCTAACGCTGATAATGGCCATAGACCCATAAAATAGGTAGGCCTACGGTATTAAAATGAATCAGAAAGAGCTAACTAAGACATTTATAATGATTGCAAATTGAAAAAAACTCTTCGGTCTCCATGGATTATGTAAAAATGGTTCAGAGTTGAAAGATTTAATGCCATTTATATCCATGGATGCTAACTCACGTCATCCTGTACCTCCACGTTTTCATAGACTTGTTCCCTGTTGGTTGGATCAATTGTACTTTGTCCTGCACGGTTTAATTTCGGGCCAACATTTTGATCGGCGGTCTCTCCAGCTGTCACTGTTTCATTCTTGCAACAGCTGTAATATTAAAACACTTATCACAATAAGTTTGTTTAATATTTATACGAGGGATTCTATAATTTTAGGCACCAGTGATGATATTTTCCTTGATATATGAGATTGTCTGAATATTGTCAAAAATTTAAACACATGTCAACTTAGCTTTGTTTATTGACATGGCGTTGTCAGCAGAGCTTAATTTCAATTTTAAATGCTTATTTTTATCAATTTAAATATTTCTTACTGTTATGGAGAGACTAATTTACCGTTATGGAGAGACCAATGTACGTCACTGAGTAATCTTTAAACATAAATTTCTCAGTAACCATTCTATAAAAGTATACCATATTTAACAAGTAGTTGAACATGGCTATTATATTGTTGATCACTACATTTAGAAAGAATCACTTTATGACAATAACCCTTAAATAATGAAATAAGAATTACTCTCCGTTACGATTATTGTCGTTATGGAGAGTAATAATAACGAGCATTGTCTCTCCATAACGACAATTATTTCTGTTATGGAGTGACAATAAACAAATACTAAATATCGATGCTAATACAATTAAAAAGAAAAGTTACTATTTCAACAAGTGTCACTTGTTGGTTTAAATAGCAAATTCATAAAGGTTTATAGCTATTTTTAAATGAGTAAAAGGGTAGTTTGTTACTATTTTTTCTCTTTGTTATGGAGAGACAGAAAATACGCGTTATGGAGAGACGTTTTTTTTACTAAATCGTGCATAGCATCTATACATGTATTATGCTATACTATGATTATTTTTGTTTTTTTCAAATGAGGTTGTAGTAGGCTTGGAGGTTGTAGGGTGCTTGAAAGTTTAATTGCTGTATTTATGTGTTAAGAATCGCGTTATGGAGAGACGTTGAATTAAAATACTCACCCAAAGACTTGCACAAACCTTACATTATTTCTAAACAAAAACACATTTATTATACTTTTTTTCACGATTCACTACATGAAGGTCTCGCGCAACTGTTTTGCACCAGACAAGTGATATAGTAGTCAGAAAAAGTATAGAAATTACCTGAAAACTATAAGCGTTACGGAGAGTCACTGCAACGTGGGACAGACATAAATTGCGTAAAAAGTGGTAAAATAATAAAATTATTTAA
This sequence comes from Flabesymbios commensalis, assembly GCA_964017125.1. NCBI lineage: Eukaryota > Metazoa > Annelida > Polychaeta > Terebellida > Flabelligeridae > Flabesymbios > Flabesymbios commensalis. The sequence continues at coordinate 70,392,063 of OZ024905.1, read as the reverse complement.
AAAAACTTGTATATAATCTTATAGATAGTGTTTTGCACTAACATTATATCAGAGGAAGTCTAGAATAAATCGCCTGTTTATGTGGGATTTAGAATGTGGGACAAGGCTTTTTGGCTAAAATTGGCTAAATTTACATAATATTTCTTTCAAAAAACACATTTATGTTAGAATTTTTTGAGTTGTAATATTGCTATATTGTAAAATAAAGGTCATTCATTGCATTTATGTAATCATATTAAATCAAAATATTCAATAGTAAATATTACAGGGTGCGGACAGTGCTGGTGCTTAAAATTATAGAAACTCTCATACATCTCATTGCCATCAACAACTGTGTTTGTTTATTGCATTATTTCTATTGCCGGAATGAGTTTTATAACAGTGAATTATATAGCCTACATTGTAGGCCTATTCAGTTTATGTTTACGGTCATAACTATCGAGACTATTTCCAAATCAAGAACGCTTCGTAAATCCCGTCAACCCCTCTCTCACTCTTCACCGCAGTATAATATTCAGCTTTACTAAACTCATAAAACAGATTAGTGCAATTCTAAATAGGCCAAATGCATGACATGGGTGGATATGAATATTCCTAAAAAGAAGAATAGATTAACATGATTAAGGCTAGTCAAGCTTATCACATCTAAAGCCTTGGCTGTAATGGGATGGTATCTCAATTGTTATTGTTATGCGTGATCTAGTCTAAACTATAGAGCTAGATAGCCCGTACGTTTTTCTACATAGTGGGGAGCCTAGGCTGAAGGCGTTATCACAGCCAGAGATGGGGTCAAATACGTATTTGTATTTGCGTATTTGTATTTGAATCTTACGTATTTGTATTTGTAATTGATTTTTTTAAAAGGCCTGTATTTGTATGTGTATTTGTATTTGATCCCTGTATTTGATGTATTTGATCAAATATAATTCAAATACGTTTTTTTTAACAAAGTTAATCCACCGAATTTACCAATAATAATGAAATTGACGATATATATTTTTTACAAAATAACATCATATAAAATTTCTTTCTTCATCATCCATGCAAGTTGACACACCTCTGTCCATTGATCATTAAAATGTCAATGCAGCCAATCCACCTTTTCAGTACAAAAAAATCACTGTTTAATACAATTAGCGTTTATATTGAGTACTTGTTTCGCAGAGCTCGCATTCAATATTGGCACATACTGCTTATAATATTTGTATATATCTGGATGAGCTGCCAAATTGATTTATGTATTATTATTTCGCTTTAACATTGCATTATAATCGATGATATAAGCCTTGCATGGTGTTAATTATATGGTGCTCCAGGACTGGTGCGCCTGTGTTGGGCATGTGTTCCAAAATCAGTGGGGTACAGGGTTGGCAAAACCCCGGGTAATATTAATATTGCCCGGCCTATTGGGCAATAATGGACAATATGGATAAATACGGGTTTTAATTATGGGCAATATTGGACGGCTACCTATATTCTCCATTTCAAACACTTTTTAATCCAGACCCCTTGATACTTATGTTTGCTTTATTTACAATACAAATATTAATTTAATATCAGTGACGATGTCATATTATTTTTATTTTATATATATAATTTATATTAGCAACAACGTATGTTATACATGTAATTTTAAGTGAAATCTGTGGGTGGGAATATAAGTGGTTTATGGCATAAATTACCTCAACAACATGTTGTTTTCATGTGTATACACACACTGCAGCTGATGAACCCTTTGAGGCTGGTATTTTCGGGTATTATAAAAGTACATAATCTAATATAATTTATCATCTAATTTATAATAATAATAATAATAATAATAATAATAATAATAATAATAATAATAATAATAATAATAATAATAATAATAATAATAATATCTTTATTTCAAGAGGGTAAACCCAATGAGCATTCACCCATCTTCCTTGGGGCCCTCAAAACATTATATATACAAAATACATTATGAATGAATATAAACAGAAACAAATAATTTATAGTATGTACAGACAAACCTGACGAACGAAGTACAATAAAATAATAAATTTACTATGGTTATTGACTATATACGTTAAAGGTAGTTAGCTTAGATATATATATATTTCATTGACATGGTTAGTTTGGATGAAATCACATACAGATTTAAAATATTAGGTGGCATTGCCATAATAAAAGACTGGATGCTTTGAAAATAGAGATGTTGACTACTTAAAATGTAAATAACTGGCATTAACAAGATATTGAGAAAGACGTTTCCCGCACCAAAACCAGAGATCAAATAGCTGCTATGTATAATGATCATATGATATGTAGTAGCAAACAAATACTCTGGAAAGCGTAGAAACCTAAAGATAGATACATTTGCATAATTATGTTAATTTAATTTCTTATCAAACATAATTTATTATTAGATAAAGAAATAGGCCTACGCTGCCACTAATAAATGATGTTGTGAAATTTGTTATAAACATGGTAAACTGGGAAAGGAGGAACACAACGACAGGCTTTTAAATAATATAAATACGAACCCTAGACCACAAACGCTAATTCCCGTGTCACATGTCGCCTTCCGAGATCAAAGCTGCATGGTCATCTTGGACATGGGCTGTTTTTTGCCTTACAAACACGATACATTGAATCAACGTCGACTTAATGTTGTTCCACAGTGTGTGATGCTGTCGGAACAAGAAAACAGCATTGGGTCAAAATCTGGAGCACAGTGCATATTCACCCAACGCCGGCCGAATTATGTGTTCTCAGGCGCGCTGCAATCACACTATACTGTTGGTCGGGTAATATTCGCCTGTTAAAATGTTTTTTTTGGGACTATTCGTTAAGTTTTAAACTCGCAAATTTTAAAAGTAAAAAGTCAATTTATTTCTGCCTTGATGAAAATTAGTCTCTGAACAGTATTATATCACAGGGTCAGTACTGCTTAGCTGTGGAATCACAGTCACCCCTTGATCTATTTGTTATCACCACCATCAGCTCGCCCACTGTTTCCACACATTGTTAGCTCTTCAAGCGCTAAGTTATCTAATCTAAATTTTAACTAACTTGAAGTTGTGTCTCGCTACAGCGACCCACAACTCCGAATGGGTGACACTTTTTCATATTATTTTAAGTTTACACCAACTATTTGGAGATCTGTATGTTCAAACATTTATTAAATACCCGATATTTGTGATTTACCCGCTGATAAAACACGTCACAAACTATTAAAGTCGTGTGTAGCGCTCAAAGGGCTAAGAGCCATCACTAAATACACTATTACTATCGCGACCCTCCTAACTAACCCAAACCGTAGCACCAACGCTGAATCAATGCCGAGTCGACATCAGAAATCATGGAAATGTTGAACAAACATTGAGCCAGCGTGAAGGAGCTGTAAAGTGACAGGCGTGAATAGATCCAATTTGTGCATAATTTTCACGAAAATTCAAATGCATCACCATATAATCGTGCATTATGATCAATACCCAGCAGACACAAGACGTTGAATCAATGTTGGTTTAACGTTGTTCCACCGTCTATGACCCTGGCCCAACGTTAAACCAAAATTGATTCAACGTCTTGTGTCCGCTGGGTAAATACGCAAAATATTGTACTTCAATACTACTATAGATACACATTTTTTGCTAGTAGGCCTGATTACTTTGTTTTGATTTACGTTCACGCACAGTTGTGGCGGGTTCAGTTAAATATTGAGCATTTATTGAAACAAGGAAACCTATATAATTGACTTATTGATCGTTTTCCTATGATTTCTGATAGAAATAATCGTACAATTATTAAATTCGCAAGTCTGTCCTCTTCGCGAAAATTAAAACTTCTCGAAAATTATCAGATCTACAGTATTACGATACGAAACAATATATGCATGTGATTAAACAAAGTTTATTCTAGAGAGGACATTTTCAAAGAAATTGTATTTGTATTTGAAAGACTGTATCTATATTTGTATTTGATATTTTTCAAGGCTTCGTATTTGTATTTGTATTTGAAAAATTCCACGACATCGTATTTGTATTTGTATTTGATCAAGTGTATTTGACCCCATCCCTGATCACAGTCACTACAAAAGTGATCTTAGCCACCGAAGAAGTGATCACAGCCCCTTTAAAAAATATCTCAGCTACAACAAAGGTGATCTTGGCCACTGAAGAAGTGATCACAACCACTTTAGAAGTTATCGCAGCCACTACGAAAATGATCTTGGCCTCTGAAGAAGTGATCAGAGTTGTCTCGGCCACTACAAAAGTGATCTTGACCACTCAAGAAATGATCACAGTTACTCTAAAAGTTCTTGCAACCACTACAAAAATGATCTTGGTCACTACAAAAGTGAGTGATCTTGACCACTGGAGAAGTGATCACAGTTACTCTAAAAGTTCTTGCAACCACTACAAAAATGATCTTGCTCACTACAAAAGTGAGTGATCTTGACCACTCAAGAAGTGATCACAGTTACTCTAAAAGTTCTTGCAACCACTACAAAAATGATCTTGCTCACTACAAAAGTGAGTGATCTTGACCACTGCGGAAGTGACCACGGCCACGCTAAAAGTTATCTCAGCGACAATTTAAAAATAAATCTTAGCCACCGAAGAAGTTATCACAGCCTTCCTAAAAATTATCTCAGCCACAAAAAAGGTGATTTTAACCACTAACAAACTGATGTCAGCTACTTTAAATGTTATCTCAGCCACAACAAAAATGATTTTGGCCACTGCAGATGTGATCACAGCCACTTTAAAAGTTGCCTTACTCACTATGAATGTGATCTTGGCCACTGAAGAAGTAATCACAACTACTTTAAAAGTTATCATAGCCAGTACAAAAGTGATCTTGACCACCGACAAACTGATGGCAGCCACTAGACAGTGATCTTGTCACTACAAAAAAAATATCTTGGCCACTGAAGAAAACTAGTTATCTCAGCCACTGTGATCTTGGCCACTGCAGACGTGATCACAGTTACTCTAAGGGTTATCACAGCCACTACAAAACTGATCTTAGTCACTACAAAAGTGTATTGGTCACAGAAGAAGTGACCACAGCCACATTAAAATGTATCTCAGCCACTACGATAATGCTATTGGCTACTGAAGAAGTGATCATAGTCGTCTCAACCACTACAAACGTGATCTTGGCGACTGAAGAAGTGATCACAGCCACTTTAATAGTTATCTCAGCCACTACGAAAATGATCTTAGTCACTGAAGAAGTGATTAAAGTTGTTTCAACCACTACAAAAGTGATCATGGTCACCAAAGAAGTGATTACAGCCACTTTAAAAGTTATAGCAGACACCAGAAAAGTGAACTTGGCCACAGAAGAAGTGATCACAGCCACTTTAAAAAATTATCGAAGCCACTTCAAAAGTGATCTCGTCACTACAAAAGTTTCGTGGCCATTGAGGAAGTGACAACAGCCACTTTTAAAGTTATATCAGCCACTATATAAGTGAATTTGGTGATCTTAGCCACTACCAAACTCATATCAGCCACTAAAAAGTCATCTTGGTCACCACAAAAAGTGATCTTGCCCATTGAAGTGATCACATCCACTTTAAAAGTTATCTCAGCCACCACAAAAGTGGTCACAGTTACTTTAACAGTTAACGAAGCCACCACAAAAATTATCTCAACCATTACAAAAATGATTTTGGCCACCGAAGAAGTGATCAAATTGTCTCAGCCACTACAAAGGTGATCTTGGACACTTAATAAGTGATCACAGCCACTACAAAAATGATCTCAGCCACTACAGAAATGCTCTTGGCCACTAAAGAAGTGATCTCAGTCACCACAAAAGTGATCACACTTACTTTAACAGTTATCGCAGCCACTACAAAAGTGATGTTGGTCATTACAAAAGTGATCTTGGCTACTAGAGAAGTGATTACAGCCACGTTAAAAAGTTATCTCGGCCACTATATAAGTGATTTACGCCACTGAAGAAGTGATCACATCATCCTTAAAAATTATTTCAGCCACTACAAAGGTGATTTTGGCCACTAAAACCTGATGTCAGTCACTTAAAAAGTGATATCAGTCACTACAAAAGTGATGTTGACCACTGAAGAAGTAATCACAGCTACTTTAAAATTTATCGCAGCTACTACAAAGGTGATCTTGGCCACTATCAAACTCATGTCAGCCAATAGTGACCGTGGCCACTGAAGAAGTGATCACAGCTACTATTTAAAAAAATATCTCAGCCACTACGAAAATGATCTCGGCCACTGAAGAAGTGATCACAGCCAGTTTAACAGTTATCTGAGTCACTACAAAACTGACCACAGTTATATCAACCGTTATTGCAGCCACTACAAAAGTGATCTTGGTCTCTACAAATGTGATCAAGGCCACCGAAGAAATGATTACAGCCACTTTAAAAGTAATCTCAGCCGTTGCAAAAGTCATCTTGGCCACTGAAGAAGTGACCACAGCCACGTTAGAAATTCTATCAGCCACTATATAAGTGATCTTAGCCACTGAAGAAGTGATTACTTCCTCTTTAAAAATTATCTCAGCCATTACAAAGGTGATCTTGGCCATTAACAAACTGATGTCAGTCTCTTACATAAAGATCTCGGTCACCAAAAAAATGATCTTGACCACTAATGAAGTGGTTACAGCCACTTTAAAAGTTATCTCAGCCACTACTAAAGTGATCTTTACCACTGACGAAGTCATCACAGCTACTCTAAGGGTTATCTTAACCACCAAAAAGGTGATCTTGAAGAAAATGAAGTCATCACAGCCACTTTAACAGTTATCTCATCCACCACAAAACTGATCGTGACTACTGAAGAAGTAATCACAGCCTTTTTCAAAATGATCTCAGCCACCAAAAAGGTGAAACTGGTCTCTAGCCAACAAAAAAGTGATTTACAAATATCACTACAAATTTGATATTGCTCACTAAAGAAGTGATCAAAGCTACTTTAAAAGTTATAGCGGACACTACGATCGAAAGTGATCTTGGCCACTGAAGCAGTCATTACAGCCACTTTAAAAGTTATCTTCACAAAGGTGATGTTGGCCACAAACAAACTGATCTTGGCCACTACAGAAGTCATGAAAGCCACTTTAAAAGTTATCTCAGTTGTTTTCTAAAATGTTGGACACATAGTTATTGTTTTTCAAACTTATTAGATACATCTTATGATATTTTGTTCACCAGCCCTCACAACCTAAGGGTAGACATTTTTAGCTGTTCAGTTATCAACGATAGTCCTATTGAGAGAAATATGGTGGCAGTAATTTGCAAAAATGGATTAACTATATCTTCATTGACCCTCAAAACATGGGTGTGGAAACCCTTGTTTTGCCTTGATCTGTGATATTGACTGAGCTATAAATAGATATACATTTTTCGGTAATGGCGGCGCTAATTTGCATACTAAATTTCCTGAAACACATCAGATCACTATAAAAATAGTTTTTTTGTGTTATTTGACCCTCAAAACATGGGTGTAGACACCATAATTGTGCCGATATCTGTGATATTGACCGAACTATAACTAAATCTACATTTTTCGGTAATGGCGGCGCTAATTTGCATACTAAATTTTCTGAAACACATCAGATCACTAAAAAAATTTTTTAGTAATGGCGGCACAAATTTGCATAAAAATGGCACTAGGGACATTTTTTCATTTTGTTAACATAGCTAAGCGTTTTCTACGGGGTTTTTTCCAGGCTAGATACACTAATTAGAAGTATATTTCCGAGGGTGCACGGGAACCCTATTTTTCGACTAGACTAGGCAGTATTCCTGAAATTAAACAATGTATTTATTTGATTAAAAAATTGTTTGTCTGTAATGGAGAACAACGGGTCGTTGCGTGAATTAATGCATAGGACAAAAGTAGGCAAATGTCAAATAATTCAAGTTGGTGCCGACCTGCTTCGTTTATTTAAGAGACGTAGCCAGTCTTGTTGTGGTGGTGTCGAAAACGCGGTTAGTCTCTGAAATGACAAAAATAATTGTACTGTTCAATATTCGATTCTTTTAATTAAGCGTAACTGAAATGTATTTTTGGTTATCAATAGAAAATGATTATGTACAAGTTAAAGGGACTGTCCCAGGCTAAAATTTGGCTTTTTAATGTGACCATATGATGTAAACATGTCCATAGACTAGAACTGCAATTCTTTTTAATTTTAGTGCTTCTCATTTATCAGTTAGGCTAGATATTAGAGAGACGAAATTCCCGTATTTCCTATTTTTGACATGGTTGTCCAAAAAAAGAAATTCAGGAATTTCGTCCCTATATCTAGCCTAACTGATAAATGCGCAGCCCAAAAAAAAATGCAGTTCTAGTCTATGGACATGTATACATACCATACATCATATGATCATATTGAGAAGCCAAAATAAAACCACCGATTTTTAAATAAATTTAGCCTGGGACAGTCCCTTTTTAGGCTTCTGCCAAAACTTTGGCGGATGCCTATTTCGTCACCAGGCGAGTCCGTCCGTCCGTTTGTCCGTCTGTCCGCCACTTTTAGCCCTATAACTTGTTTCGCGTAATTGAAATGCACATTAAACTTCACATACAGGTTAATCATGAATAAAGCTTTCACATTTAACCTTTCTGTGACCCCTATTACCTTGACTTTTTTCAGATCGACAATTTTTTTCGTTAACGCGATTCCCTCAACATTTTTTTATGTATCGCTCCAAAATTTATACCATACATCCACTTCACTAATAGCTTGGAGAAATTCGAAATTAGGCAAGATTCGGACAGAAATTAGGCCATGGCGGCCAAAATGGCCGATTATCGGTCATTATTTTTTTAATAGGCCTATGCGTAATATCTGGAAAACCAGATCAGATAGCTAGATCATTATTATTGAACAAAATGTGCAGTTTCAGGTAGGGATACGCCATGGAAAATTTCAACTTGATAAAATTCAAAATGGCCGAACTGCGGCAAATTCTGATCGATACATTTTCTCGTTAACGCGATTCACTCAACATTTTTTTTATGTCACCAAAATTTATCCATTTCACTGATAGTTCGGATGAGTTTGAAATTGGGCAAGATTCGGACAGAAACTAGGTCATACCGGCCAAAATAGCCAATTATCGGCCATTATATTTTTCATATGCGTAATATCTGGAAAACACGACCAGATAGCTAATCCATTACTATAAAACAAAATGTGCAGTTTCAGGTAGGGGAATTTTAACTTGATCAAATTACAAATATCCGTATATCGGCCATAATTAACTTTAATATGCCTGATATCTGACAAACCGTGCCATATAGCTAGACCATGACTACAAAACAAAATGTGCTCTGAAAATTTTCAACATGATTAAATTCAAAGTGGTCGATTATCGGCCATAATTACCTTTAATATGCCTGATACCGGACACACCGTGCCATATAGTTAGATGCTCTAACCTTCAAAATTGGCATAATTGGGAAAACTAGATGATAAAAGTTATTTGTGCACTTCTTCAACTTTTCTGATCCAAAAAATAATATGATTTCATTTTTTTAAGTACCGGATATTCGATCCATACTTGCATAAATCCAAGATGGCAGCAAAAAACAAAATGGCCAGATTATTATAAAAGTTTTTGAAACGTGAACAGGAGAAGCAAAGTGAATCATTGTCTCAACCGTATGCCACCACCGTTTACGGCGAAGGGGCTGTGCCCCTTTCAAAACCCGAAAAATATAGTTTTAGAGCAGCCGCGCGTGAAAAATGGATCGCTTTTTAGTCCTTTTTGCTAGAGAAAAAACATTAAAATTGCCAACATTATTAAAATAGCCAACATAATTCAACATTAATAATGCATTAAATTTATTCGCAGCATTCCTACATCAGCCCTTGGAACAAAAATTCCAGTCCAATAAATACTATAAAACGAAATGTATGGTTTCAGTGAGGAATATATATCCTCTTAATGGCAACTTCCTAAAATAAAAAAAAATGCTGACTTGCGACCATCATCGACTTCAATATCTGTAATATACACAGTAATCTGTGCTAAATATGTGTATCATTGAACACGTTCAATAATGGCAGAAAAAAATATTCAAAATGACCGATTTATTACGATTTTTCATATTTGACGTTAATAATCTTGCTTTGTGGGCGCGATAACTTCAAAAGTTTTCCATGTATCCTGCTAAATTTGTAATATGCATGTTACTCATAACCAGTTCTTGGACAATTTCAATAATGGGGGCGGGTTTTTATCGAGTGTACTCTTGTTTCAAGTGATTTTCACTTTTAAATGATGATTAGAGGCTGAGGCCTAATTTCATCGCCGACGGGCCTTGTTTAAGTGTTTACCCCAGTACTTGACGGCACGATGGGAGCATTTAATCGGTTGTTGCCGCATGAAGAGATAATGTCTTTCACTTGTATATCAGATGGTAGATGTTTTCTTGACATAGTTAGAAGTCAAACTCATTTTTCATCGATATATGAGCCGTTCCACAGAAAGAAGATGCTTTTAAATCTGTAAAACTGGCACAAAAAGTTCAATAAGGTTTTGTATTTATTTTTCAAAGAGGGATGCTTTGTGATTAAGAAAACAAGGTCAGTGGTGATTGTTTTGTATTATCTCTGAAGCAGCTACCGGAAAAAGGCATGTGGGACACAGACGTTACGTCAACTTCTTGAAGCATCACAATAGTCTACATGGTCTAGGCCCCTACATTGTCTGATTTTAATAAATAATAACTTAAACATTGTCATTTAAATGCTATACAATTAAAAGTACATGTCAGCTGTTAATTTCTTTCTCGTAATAAAATGCTAGTGTTGAAATTCTGGTTACAGTGCTGACATTCATGTTACGGTGCAGACTACTCACATATTAGTATAGAGTATAAACAATAATAAATAGCTGAACAGTGTAAATGGTTTATTTTGACCTGAGAACCTAAAAACAATGTATGCGTCCCTCCCTTTTTCTTGATATGACGAAAGTAATTCATTAAGGAAATAAAATGATTTTTTTGTTCCGATGTTGACGTACCGTTACGCATGAATTCCACCGGTACGTGATCACATTTTTTGCTTTTTTCGTTTTTTTTTGTCAAATAGTTCATATATTTTAACCATTTTGTTATTTCGTTTGGTCTATTCTTCTTATTTGCCATTTGTGCACAGTCTGGCTCTAAATATTCATCCTCAATCCCGTTTATGTATTTAATATAGCCATACACAATTACTGTTACGTGATCACGCCAAATGGACATGGTTCTTATAAGGCTCTATGCGTTTTGATATTTCTGCTCTCATGGTGTTCCTTTTAATCTGATATGTTTTTTTTGGAAAAGAACATTTAGGCGTCATGTTGGAGGTGTGTTTATTTAATGTGGCACCATGCAGCTTTACATTGTAACGAAAACAAAATTGAAATACTTCGTTACGTGATCACCGTTACGTGATCACTTAAAGACGAAAGAAATGAAAATAAAAAACATATTTTGTTAATTAAAAAACCCTATCAAATCTTTCTTTTGTGATCACTCTAATTGGGGGGTCTTTTTTAGTGTCAAAATGAATTGTCAGACTAATCACTCGATATATTTTATTAATTTTTACGTTACTGGTCATAATTGATGTTCATCACCTTAAAAACGTTAAGTAAAAGTCGATGTTTCTCATCGAATATATATATATATCAATAAATAATCCAATAAATGAAAATTATTTGTATTCAACATAATGGGAAGTTATAATTACATGTTGATTATAAAACAGGAATATTCGGTGCTTACTATATTCATGTACGTTACACAGATAAGGTTTACATGGTAAAATTGTCATGATTATATATACAATATAATGTAAAATTGCCTGACAGACTGTCATTAGTTTCCCACAACAAAACCAGAGATAAACTTAGTTACAAGGTGTTTTATATCTTATAGTATAAAATACACACACTGGAAAACGTAGAAACCTAATTGGAGCCACAGTCACTGTAGTGGTTATATATAAAAGAACATACTGTGGGGATGTATAAAAACAATCATAAAAAGTATAGTATTTGGTATATCTAGAGCGCTATCAGAACATACGGGCGAAAAATAAATCGAAATATACATTACATCCCTAAATAAAAACATTGAAATTAGCCCAAAATGCATTGGCCGGCTTCAGCTCCTGAAGCCGTCGCACAGCCGAAACACGCTATTTGGATACAATAATATTTAATATAGGCCTACTAATATAACGTTAGAGTTCAATGTATAGAATAAGCTGGACGCACGGCTCTTCAACTGTGATTTATCTCACCTTGAACAAGGTCCCATGCTTGCACTCCTTTTGGAGCTGCTGCTGCTATACGTTGCTGTGTGTTCTGACTGAACCACACTATTCTGTGTTAGTTATTTACCAGTTATTAATTTCACATGGCAGTGAATTTTAGATATCTGTCGTAGAATAATCACACCATCATACCCGAAGTAGATTTGCGGTAGGCACCTATAACATATATAAGCATAGGGCTACCTATGGCTAACTTGATGCACCTGTGTCACTGAGCTCGTACTTGGATAATAGCCAAATTGAACATACATGTGGATGTATATCACTGTATAAAGAGTTCCTAGCACTGCAGGTTGATAGGCCTAGTTGTACTTTCATGTATTCCGTGACATGATAGCCTACTGTACACTAGGCTATGTGCTAACAACCTATAGATATAACAGTGTAATCTGTTGACAAAAGCCTAAATATAATATGTGAATCGATGAGAGTGCACCTGATTCACTCCTGAGAACAAAGTAGTCCCAGGCCCATTTAACGATACCGGTCGTGGTAGTTATTTTAGATAACATTTTGTGCAGTAGAGTGTGGTCTCGTGTGTAGTATACAGGTATACGACTCGTGCATAAATGTTGACATAAATGTTTTCTATTGACAGTCTTGTCCACACTATACACCTTCGTGTGGTATGCCAAGTACGGAACCGTGTTCAGAGACCATCTTTATTAAATAAAGTTACTGGTACAGGGCTTGTACCGGCGTAACACTCTTTAGGTTCCTATATACTACCAGAATCTACTTATTTCGTGATTTGCTGAAGTGTCTTCGGATCCCAGAATCTACCCCTCCCTCCCAGGAAACACCCCAGGCCTTTTCAACAATTATCTGTGACCCTCCCAGAATATACCATTCACTCCCAGAATATACACCCCTTTTCAACAGCTATATGCGACCCTCCCATAATCTACCCCAGGCTCCCTCCCAGAATACACCTCCCTTTTCAACAACTACGGTATATGATGCGACCCCTCCCCCAGAATCTACCCCCTCCCAGAACATACTCCCTTTTTAACAACTATATGCGACCCTCTCAGAATCTACCCCTCCCTCCCTGAATATACCTCCCTTTCCAATAAATATAATATTATGCGACCCTCTCAGAATCTACCCCTCCCTCCCAGAATATACCCCCCTTTTTAACAACTATATGCGACCCTCCCAGAATATACACCTCCCTGCCAGAATATACCCCCCTTTTCAACAAATGTATATGTGCGACCCTCCCAAAATCAGCCCACCACCTAGAATCTACCCCTCCCTCCCAGAACATACCCCCTTTTCAACAACTATATGCGACCCTCCCAGAATTTACCCCTCCCTCCCAGAATATAGCCTACCCCCCCCCCCCCTTTCCAATAACTATGATATTATGCGACCCTCCCAGAATCTACCTCTCTCTCCCATAATATACCCCCTTTTGGGTTGATTATAATATAAATTTATTAAATTCAAATATACATAATCCTACTTGTGAATTTGTTGACACATTGTATGAATATAACTTCTTCACATTAATTAACAAACCTACTCGTGTTACAAAAGTATCTGCAACACTTATTGACAACATCTTTACAAACAATATATAGCACAAGGGTATTTTATCTTCTATTTTATATACAGATATCACTGATCATTTTCCAATTTGCCATATACTTAACAATAATGTACAACATGAATCGTCAATTATTATTAAAAGAGATATGAACAATAATAACGTGATTAAATTCCATAATCTTGTTAAAACTATCGACTGGAGTTTTGTTTGCTTGGAGAGCTCTTGCCAAGCATCATTTTCACTTTCCCATAAAAAATTACTTGAGTATTTTAACGCTTGCTTACTCATTAAACATATTAAGTCGCATTATAAAAATAGAAAATGTTGGCCAAGTGAATCTACTCCTCTCTCCCAGAATATACCCCTTTTTCAACAACTATATACGACCCTCCCAGAATATACCCCTCCCTTCCAGAATATAATATGTTATCCCCCTTTTCAACAAATGTATATATGTGCGACCCTCCCAGAAGCATGCACACAATATTGTGTTTTAAAGCAACGGCACCTAGAAATATAAGATCAACTCGATAACTACAAGGCCAACTATTGAATATATAATTGTAATGAAAAGATTTGTCTGAACACCATAGTTTGCTTGTCTTGTATTATCTATTTCTGATTATATTCATGTACGTCTATAACTTATTCCGTTGGTTCAATAGAGAAGGGGACGTGGCGCAATGGTTGGAGCGCCTGACCGCCTCGGCAGTCATGCATGCGTCCCGGGTTCGTTCCCATGTGGGGTTTTCAGAGAAACAGCATTGTTTCTCCCTTCTCAATGTGACTATATAGGCGACCACACTAATTATAAATGGCGGCATCGTCGAGTTAAGGTTGCGACCAGCGTCCGCGCAGGGCCCCGCGGCGCTGCGCGCTCCTCATAGCGTTGTTCCAGTGGACATAAGTTTGTTCACCCCCACACAATTCATGCACAAACCACTTAGTCCAGGGCTATTAGATAATAACCCGGAACAAATTCGTAACAAGCTGAAAATTTCAGCATATGTTCTTGAAACAACATAGAAAAACATATCAAAATTCCTCTAAAATCCGCCAGGTATTAGTGCCCGAAATTGGGGTATTATGGGGTAAATGGGGGTAAACAATGGGTATTAACAATACATTTAAAAGTATTCAACCTAAATTCATAAAATTTGTATCTAAATATATGTTTTAGCACCTGCGGAATACATTAAAATTATTTGTATTAATTTTTCGCCACCCTTTCATCCCCAAGAGTGGTAAATAAGAAAAATAGGGATAATATCCATAGCTTATGAGCTATTTGACCTAGATTCATAAAATTTGTATCTAGCATCGGCAAAAAAAGCAAAAACACTATTTTAAATTCGGCGACCTCCCTTTAATCGCCAGCAACAACTTTTTATATCAATTTTTAACCACCCTTTCCTCCAAAAAGTAGTAAATAGAAGTACAATTGGGGTGATAACCATAACTTAATGAGTTATTTGACCTAAATTCATAAAATTTGTATCCAAACATACCCGGGGTGTTTAATATTATCATTTGTATTAATAATTTACCACCTATTTATCCCAAAGCAAAAAAATAGCATAATAACCACAAATTGTGAGCTATTCTACCTAGATTTATAAAATTGTTAGGGCCTACCTGGATATGTTTTACCATGGGACAACCGGCAACAAAAGGATATGATGCTGTAAAATCACCCTTTCATCCCGAAAAGAGGTAAATGAGGGTAAGATGTGAGCGATATTTGACTCACTTTGATTGATAAAATTGGTATCTAGATTATATTTTTTAGCATCCAAGAAAAAATAATGAAACCGTTTTTTAAAAGTTTAATAGTTTTAAATTTAATAGTTTAAGCTCTTTAAAAAATAAACTCGAATTAACTGTTGTATTATGTGATTAACAATCTACATTATACATGAAAATACTTTTTGGGAATGCAAAGGTTGTTAAAAATGAATACAACATCATATACAATTTCGTTTTTTGAGATTAAATGGTGATGGTTGGTTTTTCTTTCAATTAGGCCTACACTTTTTTGTTTGATGCTAGGACAAATATATAAATACCAATTTTATGAATCTCCGTCAAATTTATGGTTATTCTCATAATTTTCCATTATTTGCCACTTTCGGGAAAGAAAGGGTTGTTAAAAATTGACATAAGTAATTGTAGTGGATTCCTCAGGAGCTAAAACATATGTTTAAAAACATTTTTTGTAACTTTAGACTCCATAGTTCATAAGCTATGGTTATCACCCCCCCCCCATTTTACCCATATTTACCTCTGATGGAGAGGAAAGGGTGGTTAAAAATTGATATAAAAAATTGTTGTTGGTAATTAAGGGAAAGTCGCCAAATTTTAGAAGTGTTTTAAAAAAAATTATCCGATGCTAGATACACATTTTATGAATCTAGTTCAAATAGATCATAAATTATGGTTATTACCTCTATTTTGCCCTATTTACCACTTTTGGGGATGAAACGGTGGCTAAAAATTAATACAAATATTTTTAATGGATTCCGCAGGGAAATAAACATATGTTTAGATACAATTTTTATGAATACAGGTTAAATAGTTTTAAAGTTATCGTTATTATTCCCTTTATTACCCCTATTTACCCCCTTATTACCCCCATTTCGGGCACTAATACCAGGGGGATCTTGGAGGACTTTTGATATGTATTTCTATGTTGTCTCAACAATATATGCTGACATTTTCAGCTTGTTACGAATTTGTTCCAGGTCTCTATGAGTTTTAGACTAATATCCCTGGACTAACTGTTTAATGACTGCTGAGCGGCCAGCTCATATACCTTACCGATATGATTGTAAAGCTTTTAGCTCCATCACATGTTATCTTTACATATGTTTTACACATTCTCATGCAAAATTATGTCTGTGGATTGTAATTATGAGTGACAGTAGAGACATTTATAAAGGGAATCGAAGTCAAATTAAGGGCTCAAATGTAATGGGATTTAAAATCATGTAATTGCAGCGCAGTTCAGCTGCAATAAAAAAAACAGTACAAAATATTTGGGCAAGGTACAGACTGTCAGTCAGAAGTGAAAAAAGACGCTGGCATGGTCGTCAGAAGTAGACGTCAGCTCCTGAAGGCAGACGTCTAAAGATGCTGTCAAGGTTGGGACGCTTGAAGACTACCTCGGAGTAATCTTTTGACTGACCTCGATTTTTGGTACGCATTTGCCATAAAAAACTGTGAGGTGACGGCTACATAGATGCAGGGGACATTTTCAGCCTAGTGGCTAGAAAAAATCCTCATGGTTCAAAACAAAACCGGAATAACCACATCAGGTGGGTCAAGAGAGTTCGGCACTGGACCACTAATGACAATTAGTCTATTGTGGTGCTCTCTGATGAGTGTAAGTTTATTTTACACACTAATGATGGAAGTGAAGGATATTGGAGAAATAATTGGTAGAGTATGGATCCAGAAGCAATGCGATTTTGGCTACGCAATAACGTTTCTGTTATGGTTTGGAGATGTATCAGCTTTCTTGCGCTGGCACTTTAGTAGTGGTTGATGGAAATGTCACACATTGACCTCATTGGTGGAAATCTGCTAGAGTCCGTAAATGTTTAGGGACCAGTAACACCCATTTGTGTTTCAACAAGACAATAATCTCCTTGTCACAGAGCCATGGCAGTGTTGGCATGGCTTTAAAACAATGCTAGACGCAAGATGCTATTTCCTCCGCTGTCCCCAGATGTAAATCATATCAAAAATATCTGGAGTTGTATGGAAAAAGACGCATGAGAGGTTAAACCAACCACATGTAAACAAATTAAAGCAACAGTATTTAGAAGCTCTGACAGAACTCGTCATGCAAAGATCAGAACAGTATTTCCGTCTTTGCTCAGGAGAACAGCCGCCATTATAAGATCACATGGCTACCCAAATAAATATTAATTGTGACATTATTTATGTGTAATAGCAGCATAAATATATTTTCTTTCATAACCTGTAAAAACATGAAATAAACTATCCGGGCTTGGGTTTATTTGCTGTGATGCATTAAGGTATTAAGCATCTGTGTAATATGCATCACTTTGGGGGTGAACAAAATTTTGTTCAGTGTGTGTACAAACTGTTTTAAACGCTCAAATATACCATATACACAAATATACAAGTTAAAGAAACTGTTTAATAACGTGATACGTTATTTCTGAAATTGTATTACATTGTGAATGAAATAATATTTTTTTCTACTATATTATATTCATACAGCAGAGCAGTACAATGATGTCATTTCTTTTAGCTGGAGTAACTACCACACATTTAAATCAGTGCCAAAATATTTATGAGGACAGGGCGGGCATTCACTCTTGTACAGTGACACACAGAACCAGAACGGTCGTGTTTTCATCATCTAAATTCCATTCAACGCCATCTTCCATGTAGCATAGTGACAACCGCTCAGGTAGACCCAGGTATAGTTTGTGCGGAACCCTAGCACCCGAAGGGTGCTGAGAGCGTGATAAAGGCATTAGGATCTTGATATATTGAGTCTGTTTTAGCCTAGCAATTACATTCTGTAGTGCAACATGTTTAGTTGGAAAAAGTGAATAGGAACCTGGAAAGAGAGATTTGGATTTTTTTAATCTTTCGCCCTAAGGGTCCATGGGTGACGAGGCCTAAAGAGAGGTATTGAAACATGTGCCAATTAATTATACTCTGTGCCATAATCAAGTACACATGTTACGTTATCATATTTTTGTAATTGAATTGAGCTGTGTGCATGGATCAACTAACCAGGTTCACAAATCTAGTGTTAGTATAAGTGACGGATTACAGCATGCAAAACATGGTGTTTTAAAACTCAATCTGAAAACAAAGGCACATATAGCAAAAATAGCTCAACTACAACAGTGAATATAAAATTGTTGTGATTTGCAAAATAGTTTAAATTATAATTCTAGACAAATATGCAAAGAGAAGAAGATGTTAGTTTAGCAACTTATGATACTTTGTTCCTGTAATTGTATTACATTGAAAGTACAATAATTATGGCAAGGTTCTCAAGTGTCATATTCCTACTGTAGGACAATGCAATGAGGTCATCTGTTTTAACTGGAGCACCTACCACACGTCATAATTGAATCAGTGTTTTTGTTTTGATGACATGATGAGCAGATTGACCCATCTTTCATGTCTTTCTCAACCCTTTAAACCCTCACGCTGCATCAAAGCATCATTTTGCATCTCTGAAGAATTACTTAATTTCCTACATTTGGGGGTTTTAGAGTGGACATTTTCATGGAACTGTTCTAACAATGACAATACATTTTTTTCATTTGCCACCCCCTTCAAGTCATCTTTATCCACTACAAGTCGAGAATTTGCGGCTTGTAGTGGATGAAGATGACAATGGTAAATTCAGGCTTGAAAGGGTTAAACAAACATAGGTACACAAGATTTAGTCACAGTAAGAAGTGCTATACCAAAACAGGGAGTTACATACAGGAGCATAAAAAAATATTATTCTTGATAAAATTAAACTAGACGTTCAGAAATCCAATCTTATTGCAGACCCGAAAATTGCAATTGCCGAAGTACATGATCAATTTCACAAAACATTATGACTAGAATCATTACTTGATTATCATGGTCCTTAAAACCAAAACTGTTTCACAAAAAACACAACACCCCTGGAGAAGAGACACATTGATAGTGTGATAATGTGTAAGACATTAATGCCTAGTTAGAGACGGAAATACATCAGCAAATACACAACACCAATAAAAAAAAAAAATGATGGTCCACTATAAACAACATCTTGCAGAGAAAGGCTATGTCAGATACAACAGATCTATCATCCCTTTCGTCAAGGGTTTCAACTTTCTTTGTTAACAATATTGAAAAAAATCGATTGAAGTTCCGCACTGATAATGTCAAAACACACTTTATTCAACCTCCTTACATAAAATGCCATCTTGACATGTTTTGAACCGGCTACGACAGAGTATATTGATGAAATTAATCCTGACATTTCCAACCAAGAACTTTGCCTTGAAATCATATGCTGTAGTACAACCGACCCCTATTAACAACATAATTCATTTGACTCTGAAATCGGGCATATTACAAGAGGCGTTAAGTTATCACACAAAACTCCGCTGTTGAAGAAACATTCATTATCGAAGGACTATACATACATTTTTTAGACCATTTTCAATTATAAATTTCAAATCTAAATTTCTAGAAGAAATTATGCAGCAGTCAACAAATTCCCCCGT
The DNA here is from genome assembly GCA_964017125.1 of Flabesymbios commensalis. Lineage (NCBI taxonomy): Eukaryota > Metazoa > Annelida > Polychaeta > Terebellida > Flabelligeridae > Flabesymbios > Flabesymbios commensalis. The sequence goes on along the minus strand of OZ024905.1, from coordinate 70,371,934 downwards.
GGGTTTATGTGCAGGGCCGGATCCAAGGGGGGGGGGGGGGAGGCGTGGGGCCCGGGCCTCGGGTCTCCCACCGAGAGGGGGCCTCCCACCAATTTGCGGCTGGGGCATTGTTTAATCTGTCCAAGTTCCTCGATCTGTCTAACTGTCTGATCACTGATCCGAGTACAATCAGCCGTGAAATAAAATGAAATGAATCGGGCTTTAGGCCACCTTTGTGCACATATAGGCTAAACTGGGCCAGGAGAACCTCCTGAGGATGGTGAGATGATTGAGATGACACTGTCCTCCAGACACAGGATTCGAAATTCGAGCCCTGGCGGTCTGAGGCCGAGCACGCTACCTCTCGGTCACGGAGGCTCCCCACAATACTAACTTTCACACGTGGATGGGGAAGAAACAATTTTGTTTCTTTCAAACCGCCGAGACCGGGAACCGAACCCCGGACTCTGGCGTGAAAGGCAGCGGTGCTAACCACTACCCTAGGGCCCCCGCCCAGCCGTGAAATGACAGTATGGCATGTATGGTGTTGTCACAGTTATTAAGCGCACCTACGCTGTGTACAATAACACCTCCATTAGGTGGCGTTAGGGGTACTGGGATGATTGCTAGTAGTAGTACTTTTTGCCCCCATCTGGGGAGGGTCATTAGGGATCTGTTCCGTCTGTTGGATGCTGTGTACGGCATTGTACGGGAGCACTAGTCTACAGCAATCATCCAAGGGCAGCTGCAGCCTCCTCGTATCTGGCTATAATCTTCGGGCGGATTGCCATTAGGTCTCTCACGTGGGATGAATGGAGTTACCCGGAGGGAGTGATCCTTCCTATTGTTACTCTGGGGACTATCCGACCCGAGGATAGCGGAGCTGCGCGAAATGCCACAGAGTTTCATCATCAAATTGTACAGCGAAACTCAAGTCTCCGGCCGTCTGGGCATGTCTGGGGGTATATCCCCTAGACATGCCCAGAACCCCTTATCGGGCGAGCGAAGGAAAACGCTCTCAATAACCCACCATGCCCTATCACCCCCACCCTCACATCATCATCTGTACATCATTCATCTCATCAATTGACTACAACGTTTTTATCGTATTATAATGTCACTTAAAAGACCTTTTGTGCCGAAAAGTGACGTAAAGCAATGATTTACTACTACTACTACTAGGTGGCGTTAACACGCATGAACAAACACGGCTCATTAGGATTTAGAAGGGGTGTATAAAAAGGGATTAGTTATGTTATGTCACGTTTTTATAGTTGATTGGTTGTTTGATTATTTCGACTGTTTTTCATGTTTTATCACTCTTACTCCCTTACCTGTTAGAAACTGTCACGCTGTTTGACTCGGCATTGTGCAGCTAAACGGCAATCACAGACCCTGTAGGGCCAATGAACCAATGCTACCTCGCCATCTACGACGCTGGCCCACCATTAAAACAGCAGTGGGTCAATGTATTGTGTTCGCCTGGGAAACATGTGCATTGAATCAGATATACTGTGTTAGTTGGATTTCAGTGGCATAATCAGTGACTTTGCTATACAAAAATCAAGAAAAGTGCCTATATTGTAATTGTCCACCTCTGTTATCGTGCTAGTACCATACTTTTTCCTAAAAAAAAATGTTTAATCAATTTTCTCTCTGTATATACATGTGTAAGATTTACAGCTCAAATTCTGCTTCTTTTATTTTCTTTTTGTATTTATGCAATAGGGATAATTGTAAGAGTGGGCCTCCCACATGCTTGATCCGGCCCTGGCTATGTGGGGGATTTTCATTTTGGGTGACCCAAAAACACGAAAGTCCCCACAACCATGGGCACATTTTATGAAAAAAAAACCTGGTAACCCCCTGGTAAAAAACCCACCCAACCAGGTGGAGGAAATATCCTGGTGTGTATTTATAAATGATTATCAATAATATAATAATTTTGATACGACAGGCCTACCCTCATTGTGCAACTTTTAACTCGGTATTCTAAATTAGTATTTTGGACACAGTTATACCAGAGTTTGTAATGAAATACTAGTATTTATTAAAATTCCCTCACACCCTCCAATCACATTGAACATGGCTAACGCCCCTCATCCCCCCTCCCATCACATTGAATATGACTGACACCCCTCCCATCACCTTGAACATGGCTGACGCCCCTCACCTTGAACATGGCTGACGGCCCTCTGCCATCACCTTGAATATGACTGACACCCCTCCCCCATCACATTGAACATGGATAACGCCCCTCACACCTCCAATCACATTGAACATGACTAACGCCCCTCACACCTCCCATCACCTTGTACATGACTGACGCCCCTCACATCCCCCCCCCCCCCATGACCTTGAACATGACTGACGCCTCCCCATCACCATGAACATAGCTGACGCCCCAACCATCACCTGAAACATGACTGACGCCCCTCACCCCCTCCCATGACCTTGAACATGGCTGTCGCTCCTCACCCCCTCTCCCATCACCTTGAGCATGACTGACGACCCTCCCATCACCTTGAACGTGGCTGACACCCCTCTCATTACCTTGAAGGAGGCTAACGCCCCCACCCCTCCCATCACTTTGAACATGACTGACGCCCGTCCCATCACCTTGAACGTGACTGACACCCCTCCCATCATCTTGAACGTGGCTCACGCCCCTCACCCATCACCATGAACATGACTGACGCCCCTCACCTCTCCCATCACGTTGAACATAACTGACGCTCCTCACACCCCCCTCCCACCAACTTGAACATGGCTGGCGCCCCTCATCTCCTCTCCCATCACCTTGAACATGACTGACGCCCTTCTCCCATCACCTTGAGCATGACTGACACCCCTTACCCCCTCTCCCATCACCTTGAACATAGCTAACGCCTCTCACCCCCTCCCATCACCTTGAACATGACTGACGCCCTTCTCCCATCACCTTGAGCATGACTGACACCCCTCACCCCCTCTCCCATCACCTTGAACATAGCTGACGCCTCTCACCCCCTCCCAGCAACCTTGAACATGACTGACGCCCCTCACTCTCTCCCATCACCTTTAAAAAGCTGACGCCTCTCACCCCCTGCCAGCAACTTGAACATGACTGACGCCCCTCACTCTCTCCCATCACCTTGAACATGGCTGACGCCCCTCACCCACTCTCCCATCACCTTGAACATAGCTGACGCCCCTCACCCCCTCCCACCACCTTGAACATGACTGACGCCCCTCACCCCCTCCCAGAACCTTGAACATGGCTGACGCCCCTCACCCCCTCTCCTTGCCCATAGCTGACGCCACTCACCCCTCCCAGAACCTTGAACATGACTGACGCCCCTCACCCCCTCCCAGATCCTTGAACATAGCTTACGCCCCTCACCTCCTCCCAGCACCTTGAACATGGCTGACGCCTCTCCCATCATCTTGAACATGGCTGACGCCCCCCTCCCATCACCTTGAACATGGCTGGCGCCCCTTACCACCTTATCCTAGGACCTGGCCATTTTATTTTATTTTGTAGCGGTCACTTGAATAGTCAGAAGGATTTTCAATATCGAAAAACCCCTGATTCCAGCCTGGGGACAAAACTTAATGAAACCCCCACAACTCAGGGGCTTGAACAAACAGAAAACACCCAAATAACCCCGTGGTAACTCCCCAGGCTGCCCCGTGGTGGGGTGGGTAGGGGAATACATTCACTGCTGCATTATTGCAAAATGCATTTGCTCTGATCTTTATTAATCAGCTTACAGGTCCATGCAGTCTACTGAGACCGCACTGCTGAAGGTCCAGAATGGGTAATTGAAGAATTTAGATGACGGAAAAATGACAGATCTAGTTCTGTTGGATCATGAGTGTAGAACATCTTAAATCTAAAATTGTACTGTTTCGCAATGTGCGTGTTCCGATTGCAGATTTTTAAAATTTCCTTTTCAAAATAAAAATGTTGATATTGTTCAGAAATATATATATTTGGGTATAATTTTAGAGGAACACTTGAATTTTAAAGCAGGTATTAATGAGCTTTGTTCTAAAAAAGGAGGAGCATGCATTAGGAGCATGCATATCAAAATTAAAGACGTTGAAAGATGAAGGGTGCATTGCATATAAAAAAGTGTTTGATTGTACTGTTTAATACCTAATAATCGACTGTTTTGCATGGGTCCGGGGTTATACTAAGCCTGATGATTGTTAAATTACAAAGCTGTACATTGAGGTATTTTCTAGGAGTTCGACCGATAACTCCAATTCCAACACTACTTGGTGAAGTAAATTTAGTTTCTCCCTTCTCGAGACATGTTACATGTATTACGAAATTATGGAATAGATTAATAACAATGATTCAGCGAAGGTTACCTTTAAATGTGCTAAATTACACAACAATTTCGGTCGGGTGAAAAGAGTGAAAAATATTTTTCTAGAGCTAGATTTAGATATAACCTTTAATGATATTTAACATATTTCAGATAATAGTGTAACACTTTGAATTGGTACTGAGCAACGATATAATTGACATGGGTTTCTGGAATCCTCACTTGGTAATTGGCGACGGGCCAGCACCAGGTCACTAAGACATTCTCTCCCACCAAAACCATGACAAAATGGAATTTAAATCTACCAGTAAGTGATTTAGAGTGTAAGTAATGAGCATTCAATTTCAATTGTTTTGATAATACTGATGATTGCTATAGTTTCACACAAAATGTCATAAACAAACACCATGTTGGTTTATTGTTGCAACATATCATTTCTTAAAATTTAAATATACATATTTATAATTTTGAAGCAACATTATTTAAACAATACATATGATCTATGAAACAAGATGAACAAACGAAGAAAGTAATATTTTAAGTGGCAAAGCATACAGAATAAAATAAGAACAATAATTCTTACAAGAAAAGCTAGCGAATGTTAATGTCAGCAGGCTGACCAAGTATAATGTAAGCATCAGGTCAAAAAAACACTTACATACAAGTTTACATGTCACAGCCCATGCTAAGTAGTGTCTATTATTTGTTAGTTGGATAATAGAGATCTCTTGATTTCTAAGAAATATATACACCCATGGCATTGCAACCAAGAAGACCACAATTGAAAAGTAGTTAATCACATATATAGTCACTTGCAAGATATTGAAACCTATTTTTAAATCACACCATCCAATCGAGCATAAATTGTCAAAAAATATTTCCTTTGCGAATTGTATCGATACATGTATCAAATATGTCATGGTTAAAGTCAGCCAGATAATACTTGTTGCTTGACCTGTCCATTTCATCCAATTGCATTGGTGTTTGAAAGGGTAAATTATTCTTAAGGAAACAAAGATAATTATTAGGAACTTAAACACAATTGAAGCTAAAAGTGAAATGTATAGGATTGCATGCAGCAATGTACACACATTACTTGTTTTGAAAATCAACACATTTACATAAAATACATCAGCCATTGACAATGCTGCTAAATATATCGAGCTAAATATATTAGCTAACATATAACTGATACACAATATTGAATAATTGTTCTCTTTCCCTGGGGTTGTGTTTGAAATCATATGGATAACATACTTAGCAAATACAAACAAAGACATAACAGTAGAAAACAAAGATAAGCAATATAGACTAATAGTTTCTGTGTGGGATTTAAGAAGCCCATAACAGTTGACGGTTAGTTTCTTTGACAAACATTCAATTTTTAATTGCATCAGGCAGCAAAGCAAAGGATCTGTCACCTTTACGACAAATTTTAGATTTGCATTTGGATAAATGGATAATGTTAATTCAGAGCTATACATTAAATAACTTACGTCAATCATAAATAATACACTTGTTTTAGCTTCCACCATTATTTTTTTCAGATAATTACCCATCAAATACAACACGCTTAGATACTTCAAGGATATAAAACGTCCATAGTTTAAGACATTGAGTAAATTGAAAGATAAGTCTAAGAAAATTAATCGTTTAAATACACCAGTGTTGATAAATTGTGTATATATTAATTGATTATGGCTGAAATCAGCAATGAAAATGAAGATAGATGAACTTACACTAATATTGATGTTACTGAGTTCACAATAAGATATATTTATCAGAAGTAGGCCAATAATATTAAGCTTTTTTAAAAACAATTCGCGTTGAAGTCCTTTGATTACAAGTGCCTTTGCATAAAGTACATCATTAATATTAATGACCGCGCTCGCATTGTTTAAATTGCATGACATCAGATATCCTTTACATCTACACTTTTCAGTACACCTGGAACATGTCAGTTCATCATCCATCGAATGAAGACAATTTACACGTTTGTCACAAATCTCATTTAAACCAATACACCTAGCTTCTCCACGACATTTAAGAAAACCTGGACAAATCATTGTAGAGCAGTGCTGTTCATCTTCTCCACGTTTACAGTCGTATGCTGCATCGCAAACAGAAGAGAGAGGAACACAAACGTGGTCGTAGCACTTGAACATCCCTGGACAAACTAGATCCTTACATGTTAACTCCACAAGCACAGAAGAGCATCGAATGATTCCAACCATACATATAGAGTTTATATCATTACATTCCAGCTGTTTAGTTTCTGTCGTATAATGTATCATATTAAGCGTGTCTTGTACTCTTTTAATCGAACTTACAAAATCTGCAGTTATATTATTCTTTTCGCAGGTGTATTTGTTTTCTTGTTTAAATAAACGAGCAATATCACTAGGCTTAACACTAACCATTTTGTTTGTTTTTAAAGGCTCGTAGTATTTTAATATTTCTTTATATAGTTTTCTCTGGAACTTCATGCAAATATTTTCTGCATCTGGAAGAGTATTATCGTCATGAATTCCATCACAAAGAGAATGAACACGAACGTGGTGTTTAACATTAACATCACAATCATCATTCAGTATACATGGTAGCATCACAAACTCGTCTGGATCAAGATAACTGGTATTATGAAAACAATTAGCCTCATCACTGCCATCAAAACAATCCACTACTGAGTCACACACATAAATAAACAATATGCAAGTTTTATCCTGACATTCAAAGTGGTCATGTTGACATTGAATAGTAGTTATTTCACGGGGCTTCTCGCACAGTACACCGGATATTTTGATCTTTTGATGACATGGTCTACACTTTACTCCCCATCCAGGCGCTGGGGCCTGCTTACCCCCATAATGGAAACTCATGATAGAATACTCCATAATGACACACATGTGATTTGAATATGCAAAGAATACTAAGTGATCTGGCTCAAGCTTAGCCATATAAATCATATAAGGCAGCACAGAATTAGGCGGATGCTTATCTAAATTCTTGCCAAACAAAATGTTTTGGAGGTTACTGACAGGAATCGCCTTCAATTGCTCTCGTGGAATATTCTGTTTAAAAGCATAATAATACCCATTTGCAAAATGCATTTTTAAGTCATTTCCTAACACTGACGAATAACGATGATCTGAAATGTTAACTGTGAAAATTGAAGCGTTTTGTTGGGAACATATGTCTTGGGTTTCATAAAAAGACATTTCTTTTTCTATATCCAGCGTTTAAAAAAAAGTGTCTGATCCTTCTAGCGTAAACCAGCCATCATCACATGTTATGTTCCTCGATACGGACACTGGGACTGCTTGCTCCAATTCAAGAGGTGATTGACATAGGTATGTGGCGTTGAACTTCTCATCACAAGGAATCGTTATCCATGGATAGCTATATGAGCTAGAGTCTGTGATCATACCAGTACAAGACCTAAAGCGTGAAAGTTCAGGCTGGCTTCGTGTGTAATTTAGCCTTGTCGATGCATGCTCTTTAATATACTCACCGTCAATGTAAGCATGCAGACTGCGCTCGACAGATTGATATTGTGAAGGCTCATTCCAAGCCGTGTTAAATACAGGAGATTTATCTTTCCAGTGGGTGAAATGTGCCTTAAAACATACGACATAAACAAATTCAAATTATCAATCAATCAATCAATCAATCAATCAATCAATCAATCAATCAATCAATCAATCAATTAATCAATCAATCCATTACGTTAGTGAGTGAATGAGTAATGGTCACTTGACCCCGTTGTCTGTTTAGTTAATCAATTGATTGATTAGTTGATTGACTAATCAATTATTGATTGATTTATTGATTGATTGATTGATTGATTGATTGTTTGATTAATTAATTATTGATTGATTTTTTGGTTGTTCAATTGATTGATTGATTGATTGATTGATTGATTGATTGATTGATTGATTGATTGATTGATTGATTGATTGATTGATTGATTGATTGATTGATTGATTGATTGATTGATTGATTGATTGATTGATTGATTGATTGATTGATCGATCGATCGATCGATCGATCGATCGATCGATCGATCGATTGATTGATTGATTGATTGATTGATTGATTGATTGATTGATTGATTGATTGATTGATTGACCTCACATCCAATTGAGAAACGACAAACCTCGTAGTTTTTTTGAAGACCCAAAAACATAACATCACCAAACTCTTGTGCAAATGTGAAGTGTTCTTTCCGAATGTCTATGTCGGTGACTATGTTATTCTTTTGTAATAAACTCATGTTCAGTGATTCACAATGATGCTGAGCTTCATTCCATGATAATGCCCTTGTACAATAACAGAAGTGCAAAGAAAAAAATTAGCTTTAAAAATAACAGAAACATATTTAAGTGATCAAACACAATTTCACACTATTATGTATACGTATTAGAGTTTCATACCTCCTATTGTAAAACTTGAACACGTCTCCATATCTGGGAGATTGAACTTCTTCATTATAGTTTTTTATGCCAATCGGATAAACTGGCTTGTCAATGTGTACTGACAAGATGCAGAATTGTTTCAGGCACATTTTGTCTGGATAAATAATTGAGACCAGGAAGCCCCTATGATAAAATCCTGTAAATATAATACGGCCAACTGGAGACGTAAGCTCAATGATGGTTTTCTCATCAGTGTCCTTCACAAAGACAGAGTATTTGTAGTTTCTGCAGACAATGGGACATGAGACATACCCCACGAAAACATCGTGGCCTTCAGTTATTTCCCCGGTGTCTTTGTATTTAAAAGTATGATAATTTTGATAGTTTGTAGTATGCTTTTTAGCTGCTACAACTGTATAGCTAAATTTCAGACAGTCATCCGAGAAGAGTGGTATATTGTTTGCCACCATATTCACCAGTCTGAATGATCGCTCCGAACACACAGAAACCTGAACAGACATAGACATCTGTTGCCACGGAGAGTCTTTATCGCAACCCAACGGAAACGTTATATTAGCCATCTGTAAAAATCTAAATGGATAAAATGATTTTTGTGACCTGTCATATCGCCTACTAGTATATGTATCATTAATCACGCCAAAAGGCCAATTCATCGTAGAAACTGATTTAATTTCCTACGATTGACCTGATTTGAAATCTGAATTTTGAAACTGTACGTCACATGGCTCTAGCGTATTGTGTGTGGCTGTGATTAGTGTTGCTGGTCCCAGAGATGATGAACCTAGCTGAATTGTACAAAGTCTTTGTATATGTGTCTGTATAGGTGGACAAATAACAGAGTAACATGCTGTGGCTGATGTGTTCATTTTGACCAACACGTGATCCTGGTATAGTTGGTGGGGAGGATAAAGCTCGATGTAGAAGGAATTACAATCTACAGGTGTGATATGTCCAGAAACGAAACCCTGTGAATATCATGAAAACCAAACTAGCGACATATATATATAACTGTTCTCTGAATTAATAGTTGAATTGGTAACATCTTTGCAAAAATCTATTTTTTTACCACCAGAATCAAACTGAGTGGTGAATCCCCCATATTGGCACCTAATTGAACTTATATCACTATGCTGATTGGGTCCCTGAAATACAAACTGCTCCACAGTAATAGCTATAAATTGTGTGGCTACACGGAAATAGTCAAAACATACGGCGTTTTTCCTAAAGGTGGATATTTCTAGAAATTGCATTTCACTACCACGGATGCACCTTGGGGCTTTACCCAAGTTTTTATGAAATTCCATTCGAACTTTTATCACAGTACCATTATTATTTCTCACAAAAATACTCAAAAATGCCCAATAAGCTGAAGTTTGAATGAGTGAGTTATCAGGAATATATGCGTTGTTACGCTCAAATAGAATATTTGATAGAGGTCCTGGGCCATCATGTACAACAACGAATCCATTTATAAAATCTGAAGATGTCACACGCAGGTTTATAAAATGGTCATAATACATGGACACGTAATAGTTGATCATGTTTATAGAGTTCATTTCCTTCTCAGATGAGTAAGCTATTATTCCGCTGAACCATTTGCTAACTATCAGTTTAACGCTGACCAACTGTTTCATCCAGCCTTTTCGAACACTGCTGTAGAACAATTAGAGTTCGTATTCCATATGAGCTGTTATCATTAAGTGTAGAACTGCATGGTCATGTGGTATAACTAGAGTCCATGGAACGCGTCTACCACAAAAGTACTTCACATTGTCAACTCCTTTGTAAACTAATCCAACACCATGATCAGCACAAGTGAGGCCTCTAATCATCCAAAAGTTACATTTTAGTACTTCATTGAGGATTATGTGACCTTTTAGGACATCTGTGAATACCTTTAGTCTAGTTACAACGTCTTTCCTCCCAGTCATCATAAAAGACCCACAGTACGTACCACCAGGCGTCTCAGACGCTATCACTCGTGAGTATTTTCTGAGAATACATCGAGACAATAGTCTATTGATGCAAATAAAATGACTTTGGAAACCCGTCGTCAGAGAACCAGCTCGTGCATCTCTAATGCAGGTGTGAAGATCACGAAGCACAAACAGTTTCTGTGTCAAACTCTGTCTGGTGAAGCCGGTCAAATATACAGTATGTGCTGGAATTAGCAGAAGAAGAAGGAGTGCAGGTATCCTGGTCATTGTGTCAATATCTTAGTTGAAATATAAACAGAAATACTGGAAATGCATAAAATATAAATACCATTGTGTACTCATATATATGTGGCATGTTTTACATTGTTCAAATTATTTAAACCTTTCAACCTACATGATTTAATTGTACACTCTGCAAATGTTAAAGAAACACCACTAAAGATTAATCTCAAAAATAGAAGTATGTACGTTTCAATAGCAGTGAAAAACGATATCAGTTTTAACGATAGCTGAATGGGTTTAATCAGAACTGGTCAAAACAGCAACACACTTGCCAAATTAATCTTAAGTCGTTCTCGCGATAAGCAACGATTAACAACTATGGTTGTGTTCATGTCGCGCAACAAAATCATTCGTAATATGATATAAGGTGTCAAACGGGACTGTGTGGTATTTTACTAGGAGCCCTCATTAAACTTGATCATGCTTATATAATTGAAGCCATCAACGAAACAAAAATTGAAAACGGTGTTTCCTTTCAATTTGATCACCAGCCTGTTCTTATACTAACTGACCGAGGCCGTGAACTATGTCAGATGAGCTACTTATATAAAGATTTATATTACTTGATCGACATTTTGCGGAAATTCCACACCGCCAAAAGTATGGGTTCGTTTTAGATTGATATAGACAGCCAGGAATGGGGTCAAATACGTATCTGTATTTGTATATTTGTATTTGAATCTTCCGTATTTGTAGTTGATTTTTATAAAGGATTGTATTTGTATTTAATTCCTGTATTTGATGTATTTGATCAAATATAATTCAAATACGTTTTTTTTTCACAAAGTTAACCTAGCGAATTTAACAATAATAATAAAATTGACTATATATATTTTTTACAAAATAACATCATTTAAACTTTATTTTTGTCATGATTCATGTATGTTGAGACACCTCCATTGATCATTAAATTACCATGCTTAATACAATTGGCGTTTATATTGAGTACAATGTTTTATTAAGTACATTTAATATTTGGCACATACGGCATATAATTTTTGAATATATCTGGTTGAGCTGCCAAATAGATTTATGTATTAGTACTTCGTCTTAACATTGCATTATAATAAGTCCTGACTGGTGTTAATTAGATAGTGCTTCAGATGCGCCTGTGTTGGGCATGTGTTCCACAATCGGTGGGGCATGACTTATAATCGCTATAGCAGCTAACAGGGACACCCTTTAAGGGGTTTACTTCTGAAAGATAAAAAGCGTGATATCTATCACTTTAATTGCACCAACGATGGTTCAATTCTTGCCCGGCTCCTGACGCATTGAAATTATGTTGAGCCAATGTCTACGGGCCTACATAATATGTGTGTTGCTGGTGGGACTGCGCTCCCAGCAAACACGACACATTGATACAATGTTGTTTCATGACCTGACAGTGATAAATTAGGAAAGCCCCTGATTGATAAATCCAATGCATGACCTAACACTGGTAAAATTAGGAATGCACCTGATTGATAGATTAAACATGAACATTACTGATAGTGGAAAAATTAGGAATGTGCCTGGTTAATAAATTAACATTAATTAATAAATTAAGCATTCCATGACAATGGCAAACTTCGAAATGCACCTGTTGAGTTAATTAAGCATGACTCGTCAGTGGCAAAATTAGGAATGCGCCCGGTTGATGAATTAAGAACTAGGCCTACCTGAAACTCGTAAAACTACCTGAAACTAGTAAAAAAGGAACTGCTATAGCTATGACATGAGCAAAAGACTTCAGTTGTAATTAACATTATTAAAGTATTTATTATCTTATCTCCAATGTCGTATCTGTAGTGTTGGCAATATTTTATCAGTGATGTTCTCTTTCCAGATTGTCTAAGACAGCTTTTAGAATACTCAGCGTATTTTAAATAGTGCCTAACATCCTTGAATGGTATTATTGGTCTGATTCTTTTGTTTTACGTTATGTAATTTGTTGTTTTATTTGTTTCAGTTTAAATATTGAGGTTGACAAAAAATCTAGATGATAATCATTCACCACTGCTACACTAGCAGTACTTCCCGTTGCCACCCACCCCCTCCCCAACCACTGCGCACCACACCCTGCGCATATACCTGACCCTGACTTGACACCCCATGTCTGATATAACCCCATTCCTAATTAGGCTCTTCACCGGCGAGAACACCTATCACAGCAAACATGAAGCATTGACCCAATGTTGTTTTACTGCTGCCCGACATCTTCGACGTCGGCACGACATAAAAACAACATTGGCTCAATGGCTTGACTTAACTGGGTTTGGTCACAGCCAATCAGCAAACTCGAGACGCCGACATAATGTTAGGCTAATGGAGGCCCGCCGTTTACAACACTGGGCCAGCATTATCCCAGCATTGGTCCAACAGTATATAGGACCTAACGCGATAAACATTTATCCAATGCTAGCTTAATGCTGGCCCATTGTCTACGGCAATGGTTCAGCAGTAAAACAGCATTGGCCGAGAGTCACCGGCATATCGATTCACTGACACAATGTTGGTTCAATCTTGGAAAAGTGTCATACATGATGGCACAACATTCAACCAACATTGTTGGATCAGTGTATCATTTTGACTGCCTAGAACCAGCATGACATAGAACGCTTCTGCACACAGCAAAACCAAGTATCTGCTTATTTCACAAGTGTGCAGATACTGTCTATTGAAAGTGCTGTTACAAACAAGAAGGTGGCAGTGACAACAGCGTAAAGGAAGTATAATTATACTCGCTTTACAAGTGAGCAAATATGCTATGGCAGGAAGAGCCAGTTAAAAAGCAGTAAATGCCTAGTTTACCACGGAGCCGATAATGCCTTTTGAATTTGCACAGGCATAACAGATGTTAAACGGAAGTTAACGACATCTTAACTACAGACATTTGCGCTGAAAGTCAGCCTAAAAACTTAAAACGCAATAAACAGTTTTAATTAACTCAGATTAATGTTACCGTATATTATACAATTCTAGCAGCCGCGTTACATAACATGTATGTTAACTTTATCTCAGATATTGCAACCTGTATAAATAGATTATACTATAAAAATAAATTGTTCTTAACCCACCTAAAGTAGCAAAAGCTCTTTGCAATATAATGGTGCTGTTATGTGAAATAATTGGCAAGACATTATAAGAAATATTTCAAAAGTCCCCTATTTTGCAACGCCCCCCTTTGCTGGATCCGCCACTGAAAGGAGGGCGGGCATCTTTCAGTGGCGGCATGTGAACAAATAACACATCATCCTGCTAGTTTTTATTTTGGGAGCGTAGGTGGATATCACTGTACATGTACATGCTATACAACATGTGGGGTCAAAATGTACGACCATTACGTACAAAATCAAATAAAAATTATTTTCAACAACAGCAATATCCTAGTTCCGCCGACCATGACGAATATGAGCAGGATACACTAAAATGTCCACAAGGAAAAGTTAAGGCTGAAGAAATAACCTTTAGCTACAGTTCTCCTAAATTAAAAAGCGGGTAAAAAATATTTTGCATTTTAGATCTTTTTACATACTACATTTTCACAATCTATTAATAAAGAGTAGGCCTAGGCATACCATATTTAAATGCAATTTCGAACATTTAACCCATTATCCAATTACAATTTCCATTGCTTTTCAGCAAACAAGTAAGATTTGTAGGTGACATAGGTACTTTTGTTCAAAAATGATTAGCATTCGGAATGATGCACTTAATGGAGAGCTTTGAAATATCGATACAACAGTAATCAAAAGCAAAACAGTTTCAAGTGAAGTCTTTTATTAGCACTAAATGTAACATGTAAAAATTGAAATATTGTCATTATCTGAGTAGTTGAATTTGTTCGTTAAAATATTGCGGATGAATAAGAGAGTGATAGTGAAGCCATCAATCAACTAAGTAGTAGCAATGAAGCTATTCCTTTTGATGATACTTTATTAAAGAAATATTATACAACTATAATTGCCTTATTCAGATTTCAAAAACCATGTTGTCGTTGCTGGATGATAACTAACAATTATGCGCATAAATAGCTGCACACTATCTTCGCCAGACTGGGAAAATAATATGAAACTTAATTGCACTATCTGCCCTTAATTATGTTCTCATTGTAAAAGCAATACTGATGGGAAATTGGATATCGTTCATGGCAACGGCCCACTCTAGTGACACGCTGACAGATCGGATGAAATACATTCAACTGTTGTTATTCATCTCCTACAACGTGTTTGAGACCTTTCACAGTACACACGAGTCGTTGACCCTATGTTTTTTTAATGTTGGGCCACCGTCTACGACGCTGGCCCAACATTAAAACGACATTGGGTCAGCAACTCGAGCTTACTGGGTCAGTAGTCAAACCTTATAATAATCCGTTTAGCGCTAAGACTAGAGTGTTTTTTTATCTGTGTTACTGGTAGGCTAAATCACAGTTATTGGGGATGAAATGAGTGTTTAAACATGTTAAACATCAACATTTGCCAATGTTTGGTCTCATGTTAAACGAGTAATTGCTTTGATGGAATCTTAGTAAATTATTTGAATAGAGAGGAAAACTTTTCTATCACACTTCAAGAATCGATAAATATTGTATTCTTTCACCAAAGTCGGTGGCCATTTTAATATTTACCACGTTCATATTAGAGTTGTGCAAACAAGATCACAATCAAAGAAACAGATAGATAACGTTTTAATACATCATAATGGGTTCATATTCAATACAGATGTAAATATATCCTTTAAGACAAATAGGCAGATGAGAACAAAGATATATTTTAAAGTAAAGATACTATATTTATAACGGTTGTGAGATGTCATCGTATGAGATAGTATCTACCTTTTAAGTAAAGTTTATAATTATTCTCGAATAAAAAGATCACCTATTGAAAAGCCTACACAAAGAACCACAATAATTATTATCACAATCCCAGATAACACAGTACATAATTTGAGATCTGTCCATACTGATAATCTTGGGTCTTCACATTCAGGTCGGATTTACCTCCTTCTATGCAATTGTAATAATATTTCGATAGAAATGATATAATTTGCGATTCATATTCAATCGTGAATTAATAGTTTGATGATGTTAGAAGTTAGAACTGTGAATACAACTTTTTCACAGTAAGCAGACAGTACGGACATGGTCGCATCATACAATTCACATAGAAAGAAATGCAATGACAACCTGCAGTAACTGCTTAGTTTTCTAGTAGACAGTTACTGCTGTTTACCTTTGCACATCAGTGTAGTTTAACCCTTAAACCGCTAAGCAGTCGTTTTCATGACGTTGTATTACCCGTTTAAATCGCAGTTATTGGGAACGAATGTGTGTTTGAACATCAAGATTTGCAAATGTTTGGTTTCAAATTAAACAAATATGAGTAATTTTCACCCTCTTGAAGTTGTGGCTCGCGGTAGCGAGACACAACTTCAAGAGGGTGAAAAGTGGGTAAAAATTTGAATTATTTTATTTATCACTTTTATGGTTAAATTCAACAATAAATTAACTTCAATATCTCCATCGATTTTGATAACTATCAGCAAGTAATTACTTGGTAGTGTTACCAGTATCCTACAATCCCTCTCCACCACATTATATTCAGTTATAAATAAAACATTCAAACATTCAATAAATTAACCTTTTCGCTTTTAATATCAACAGTAACATATTATAGCATCGGTTGTTTTGTGTACACTACTACATGATAGATCCACTAAGGCACCATTCGTTTTAACAGACAGGTGATTGTTTGAAGTCGACGCACACAGTATTGAAAATCTGTCATTTAGGTCTACATGACATCGTAATAACGTATTGTTTCATACAACTAGAATATATACGATGATGTATATACCGTTAGACTAGTTTCGCAGGTACATCGTCGGGAAGCATCGTATTACAGTTGCTACTATTAACAGAGGTAAGTTGAATTGATTGATACCTGGAATCAGAATATTGCTGGTATCACCTTATACTTTGTCTTTGTTTTTATCCCCGAACAATATACATATTTGGTACGATAAACATTCTCTGCAAGAAGTAACACGAGTATTGCTCAGTCGCTATGTTTGAACTGTATCCGTTATATTAAATTAGTCATTGAATTAAAACACTGAGCCGGTCCATTTAATGATAACATGGTAGATAAGCATTTGTTGTCAAGGATAGATATGTACATTCAGAATTTATGAAATATTCCACCAGCAGTCAAACAAACACATTGCACCTACGAGTGGGATGTAAGCACCTTGAATAACGAAAGCAGTGTTACAACTATTTAAAACAATATTACAGCTGAAAGTTTAAAAATGTGAATCGTGTGAGAAAACAACAAAGTGAAAAGAAGTGCTAGATAGAGAAAATAAGATTATCTGGTATAAAAAAAACTCGTATCCGCTACATTAGCAATCTTTTATAAGTGAATTATACGACGTCTTCGACACAATTGATATCTCGTATTTTCTTCATTTGAAACAGAAATACTTACTAATATGTTGATATCTCGTATTTTCTTCATTTGAAACAGAAATACTTACTTATATGATATTTTCAAACGTTAGCCACAACGAAATATAATACTGTTTGCCTTGAATTATCGTTTTAAGATTGTCCCTTTAACCCTTTAAATCCTAAATTTACCATTGTCATCTTCATCCACTACAAGCCGCGAATTGCTGCCGCAATTCTCGACTTGTAGTGGGTAAAGATGATTTGATGTGGTTTAAAAATTAAAGAAAATTGCCATGGATTGGTAAACACGTTCAAGGGAAATTTTCATTTTAAAACCCTCAGTTGTAGGAACATTAAGTCTCTCTTCAAGGATGTAAAATGATGCTTTAATGCATCGTGAGGCTTAAAGGGTTAATATTAGCCAATTTCACAAACAATGCCATTTTACACGTATGTGTTAACCCTTACAGCGTGGGGATAGACTTTTAGACTTCAGAATTTGACGTCTGTAGACGTCAGATTCTAACGTCTAAAGTCGATACCCACACTGTAGGAGTGAAAATATTTCCATTGATAATGGACCCATGACATACGTATTCAAATGAAGCGGAGAGAGCTGACAAAGACATATTTGATAATTTCGAATTGAAAAAACCCTTTGGTCTACATGGTGTATACAAAAATGTCAGCGCTTCAAGTAAATGAATTGTGCCGACAGCAACATTTTAAGCAATAACAACAAGTTACAAGGACAAGGAACAATTTTATAACAGGACACTCTGGATCCTTAATTCAAGTGTAGTCAAGTTACTCACCAGCGTACTCGCCACGATTCATTCACATTAATTTGTTACGACAAGCTCAAAACCGGACACAAGTATCCCATTTAAGAACACATTTCTAGGTGCTTTCATCCATCGGTGATTTCTCTTTAGTGCAATTCAAACAAGGAAGTTCCTTTCGTACTGCTCAGACATAAGGCTTTACTCCGTTAAATAGCCTGTGCAATTCTCCACAATTAGATACATATTTCCAGCCGGTGATAGCAAAGGTCTACATGTGGAACTTACTCATGTTAGAATAATGATGCTTACAAAGCAAACAAAAAACATTTGTATAACAATTGTACAACGTCGGCCAAAACATCTTTTTATTTTTCTGGTTAGTTTGCTTAGGACATTGATAGATGTAGAAAGTGATACAACAGTATCATATCTGAATATATTATAACTACGGTTTGCATCTATATAGTAAACAATTTTCCGCATAATGTATTTATCAGAAAATAATTAATTCAGTACTTGACGGTGATTAATAATGGATATCTAACAACATGTATATAATATAACAATGAGCTTCTACGCAAAAATGATAATTGCACTAATGAGCGAGATGGATCCATCCATCAGGCACCATGGATAGTTGAGCTAAAATAATTCTGTATATTTTTTTTAATAAGATATTTTAGTACTACCAAGGAAACGATATAACGGTACTGTTTCAGGATTTAGCAGCATTTATTCGTTTATAGCAAACGATTTAGTAGCGATCTGTAATAGGAGGAAATGTAACAGGAAGCTCCCGTGCCAGCAGGTAGCGCACAAGTTCTGTCAGCAGACAGCGATATCACAGTTCTCATTGTACCCCAATCTCCCCACCGGCAGCCCAGCAATCACGAGACCTTGACCCGATGGTGGTTTAATGCTAGGCCAGCGTCGTCGTAGACGCTGGCCCAGCATCAAACCACCATCGAGTCAACGTGTCGAGTTGGAAAGACTACCCTTCTACCAACAAGAAGACTAGTCTTTCCAAATTCGAGAGGGGCTGGCTGGGGGAAATAACATGATTTACAGACGCACGCGTGTGATTTTTTGTGTTGAAGCCGGGCCGTGTCCGTGGTATATCTGAGAGACAGGCATCGGCTCGCAGAGATCCACATTCATCGCATGAGAATCAGAGTGATTAGAAAAGGAGACTTGATCCCAAAAGGAGACGCACTTTTTGAAAGAAGCTGGAATGTGGGGCGTTCGACTAAGCTACTCCTTAGTAAGTCGTCTAGTAATTGAAGATAAAATTACATTGATTGGAGAACCTTGGAAGCGGAAGCCATGTAGAATTCACACATATTTTTTTCATCATTCACTCCAATACCCGACATATGTCAAGTTATATAATGTTATTCGTGTTAAATCCTTCGAGCGTTCTTGCATTGAGACACGGTAATCAGAAACATTTAAAGTGAAAAAACTCCAGTAAGTAAATGGTTCATTTTAGTCCGTGAATTGTTTCATTACCCCTTGTCGTTCTTCGTGCAGTTGAAGCTGGCATAGCTGACGCAAATGCCAGCTTCAACTGCACAGAAAATATGACTATTTTTAGATACGTGACCCGTTATTATTCAAAACGGCTACAATGTATGGCATCTGTCTCTACACATCGGGCCAATTGTTGTGAAAAAAAACCAGTTCGCATATCACGCTAAAAAGCGTCGCCCAGCACGGAAACAGTAAACCTACACACTAATAGCCAGGGAGAACCGCAGCCCGCGCAGCAGCAAATGCTATAATTCTTCACGGGCCGAGGGAGAAGAAGTGTCTGATGATGTCTTGACGAATGACGGGTGTTTCTGTATACCGTGCTGAAGTTCTACCAGCGTGTCTTTCATTTGATCCATCAGCTTGACAGAAGATGACAGGATTTGCTGCCACCGCTCTACCTCCGCGTCGTGCAAACCCTTCTGTTGCTGTAACAGCCTCACCCACTCCTCCTGCGTACGAGGCTGATTTCTGTGAGGAGAGACAGTTAAAGACAGTGATGCAATGTTGGGTCAATGTTGGGCCAGCGTCGTAGACACTGAACCAACATTGACCCATCATTGGACAATCGACTCTTGCATACACACTATCAAGTTTTCAGCATCGTAATATTAGTAGGTGAATTGATTATTCTGGGATTGAAAGAGTGGCAAAGATGTAGGGCTGAGCCTGTCAAAAGCGCTATTCACTTTCTTAAAACACATTGTTCATATGTTTATATGAATAGTGACAAAATAAAGATATTTCTACAATGTATAAACTTAAGTACGGTTATTTATAATGTTATTAAATTTTTCTTTCCCATACAGATCAAAATTAACCCTTTCAGGCCTGAATTTACCATTATCATCTTCATCCACTACAAGCCGCGAATTGCTGTCGCAATTCTCGACTTGTAATGGATAAAGAGTGAGTGAAAAATTGAAGAAAATTGTCATGTATTGGTAAATCAGTTCCATGGAAATTTTTCTTCTAAAACCCTTAGTTGAAGGAATATT
Source organism: Flabesymbios commensalis (assembly GCA_964017125.1). Classification (NCBI taxonomy): domain Eukaryota; kingdom Metazoa; phylum Annelida; class Polychaeta; order Terebellida; family Flabelligeridae; genus Flabesymbios; species Flabesymbios commensalis. The sequence goes on along the minus strand of OZ024905.1, from coordinate 70,351,235 downwards.
AAATCTGTTTTCAGGGATGTGCAATGATGCTTTAATGCATCTTGGGGGCTGAAAGGGTTAAATGATTCTATTTTGAAGATAAAAATCTCTCACCTAATATCGTGTGTGAATTCGGCTCCTCTGTGTTGTAAAACAGAAGCTTTACTCTCCAGTGAAAGCAATTTGTAGAATAATAATGCATTAAATAAAACGAGCAGCAGTAATCTGAAAAAAAAAAGAATCAAACATCGCAGTGTTATCAATAGTAGTTTAAAGGCGCACGTACAGTAGCTGCCCTAATATTTTAATAAACCTTGTATGTAGGCACCATGTGGCACATTTAAAAATGCTCGGGTGCTAATAGAGTTGACAATGATTTAAAAAACATTATTGTCAAACAACAGTCGTGCTAACTCGGTAAAAAAATATGGTACCACTTAAATCATATACCTAAAATCATGAAATAAAATGCATCTAAACGATACATTCGGAGAAAAAATATTTTAAATCCACATATAACATGGTGATGCCAAATATCAGAAATGCATAATACAATTGTATTGTGCATTTCTGATAATATGAAAATAAATTAACTCTTCAAGTACATTATCGCATGGCATACATGCAGCACATGGCATAGTGTGAACTAGATGTAATTGTTTTGGTCCGAATCAGCCTCCACGCTGGTTACTGGCCTCTAATGCCGAAAACTTTACCCCATGATATCACGATAAAAGCATGTATTTTTTTCATCCTAGGGTATGAATGGTGGATTACAAAGAGAACAAATACCTGCGAGGTGACATATTGTATATACTCACATAACACAGATGATTCTGACTAATGTCTCAGCATTTAATTTGTAACTCCATTCTTCTGATATACTCGTTGTTCCTGCAATAATAACACATCAGATATACGACATTCAATAAGACTTTAACCGCCGGTCCCGAATAAAATCAGTTTCTTCAGTTTTTATTACTGGTCACATTAAGTACCACATTTTAAACATGTTAAATATAAAATGTAACTTTAATGTATATCAGCAAGATTTGAAAAAAGTTGACCTCCATTTTGTCAAATCTGAATAAATTTCACTCGTTTAAACTTGTGGATCGTGTCAGCGAGACACAACTTCAAGCGAGTGAAAATTCAAATTGAATAATTTAGCGGTTAAAAGGTTAAACCAATCACATATCACTGTTCACCTTATTATAAATAGTTAATAAAGCAACAGGTATATAGACAGACTGCATAGATTATGGTGAGGGGTTCCAATGAGGGCAATAACATGCTGTGTGCGGACACCGATAGACCTGTTGTACAACTGCTCCCAATAAACACAAGCCGTTATCCCAATGTTGGTTGACCAACCGTCGGCGACCAGGTACAACATTAAGCCTACAGTGGGCAAACGGTTTGTGTTTACTTGGTACAGTGCGCTCTTAAACGTTTAAGAATTTGGTGGAGAAGCAACTGTTTACTTTAATATTTTCAAAAATATCTCATGTTGTCTTCAACATTTTTATTTGAACGCCAAATGTCTATGTTTTATTCATAAGATACAATGTTATCAGCAAACACGAGGCTTAGACCCAAGGTCAGTTCAATGCTGGGCCGCCGTCTACGACGTCGGCCCAACATTGAACTAACCTCGGGTGAGTGAACGTCTCGGGTTTGCGTGACTTACTGGCTGGGGCGACTAGAGGGACTGTATGAGTATGAGCTTCTCTCTTTCCTTTGATGACGGGTGAGCGCTCTGTACGGCGGTGTTTCAATACTTTCTTTTTCCCAGGCTGTGACACTCCTGTTTGCTTATGCTTCCCTTCTTCTTCTCTTAGCCGGGTAGCTTGATATATGATTATTTATAAAATATTATATAATATTGTATATGGCTCGGCGTGAAGATTACAGTAATAAAACAGCGCATTAGATGTTTCATTAGATCAATTCAGGAAAAACATTCCAGCAAGAACGAAATATTAACTCTAAGGGACGCACTATCCGATATCTTGGGGGGTTGGTGTACTGCGTTTTTGCTGGTTGCAAACTTTTTTACCTCCGCAAAAAAAATATCTTTTTTTAGATGAACGTCCGACAAACTTTGAACTGAAATATTTTTTTGGTCGTATACGACAAAAAAAAATTTCTGCCCACATTTTCAACAAACTTTTTCATCTGACTTTTGAGTCGACAAGCTTTTTGTTTCATATTTTTCAGCCCCCTCCACCGCCCCCCCCCCCTTAGATATCCAATAGTGCGTCCCTAAGTATTTACCTGCGAACTTGTAAAATATTTTTTACTGCTAAATTACATCTCAGATGTGTTCCATGGCCACAGTTGATACGATTAGTTATATTACTGTTATTTGGCTATACATTGACTGAATTGAAATGTCTTCACGTAAATAACTTGGACATATAACTGTTATAAAATATTGATCACTAGTTGAATGCCACAATTCTAGCGCATGAAATCAATCTACCAAAGGGAGTTCACTAATAAAGAAAATTACCTAATAAGCGGAAGTTTTCTGCAAGACCGGACGCTGCATTCTTCTCAATGAAACCTATAAACCAAATAATTTTGCATTCAATACTAAATAGTGTCATTTTATTTGTATCTAACATTTTTATAAAATAGTGTTGATTATATACTTTACATTAATGTTGTAGCTATGAGTTGTAATTAATGCGAGCAGTCATGATTTTAAACCACTGTTAATTCATTATTCACTTCAACGGTACCACTTTACATCACAAACAAAAAACACACAAAACAGTGTTAACGTTATTATCTTCAAACAATCGCCAATAAAAGAAACGGTTTATGAGGTTACGTATGATAGATTTAATCACATATCATATTAATCAGCTTTACTACACACATGAGCCTCAGTCTTAGCAGTTATTAACCCTCTCTAGACTGAATTTATCATTGTCATCTTCATCCATTGCAAGCCGCGAATTGCTGTCGCAATTCTCGGCTTGCAGTGGATGTAGATGACTTGAAGTGGGTTGCAAATTAAAAAATAAATATTATCAGTATTACAACAGTTCCATGAAAATTGTTGGTTTAAAACCCCCAGGTGTAGGAAATTAAGGCATTCTTCAGAAATGTAAAATGATGCTTTGCTGCATCGTGAGGGTTTAAAGGGTTTAAAGATAATGAATGTACATGTAGTGTTCGATTAACCCTTTCAAGCCCGAGTTTACCATTGTCATCTTCATCCACTACAAGCCGCGAATTGCTGTCGCAATTCTCGACTTGTAGTGGATGAAGATGACTTGATGTAGGTGAAAAATTAAAGAAAATCACCATGTATTGGTAAATCAGTTTCATGAAAATTTTCGTTCTAAAACCCTTTGTTGTAGGGAAATTAAGTATGATTTCAGGGATGTAAATGATGCTTTAATGCATCGCGAGGGCTTAAAGGGTGAAAAATATACTCACTTTTGACTACTCCCCACACACTTTTACGATAGATGATACGACTGCAGATGCGTAGTCGACAGCTGCTATTAGAGACACGCGTTATACAATAGCGATTTGCTACATAGAAATTATCACCATACGGAATACCGCCATTCACCACTTCACAGTCAATCACATAGCTATAACTGGGTCTGCTTTCTGCGTGGCAAATCTGAGAAAAAAACGCACCAGAATAGTCCATAAAGTTGAACACTGAAACCTGTCACCGCTGATCACGACTATAGTCGTTTTTATTGTTTTATTGTCAGATTAAATCACAGTTATCAGGAATGAAATGAGTGTTTAAAGATCCGAGCTTTGCAAATATTTGATCTCAAATTAAACAAACATGAGTAATTCCACCCACTTAAAGTTGTGGGTCGAGGTACAACTTCAAGCGGGTAAAAATTTAAATTAAGAAATTTAGTGGGTTAGACTTATCTTTTAAAGTACAGAACTTCTTTATCAGCGTACTAAATAAAATCGTCCGCTTGGATATGAAAGGGTGTATCTGCCACTTTACAAAGTCGCAGATACACCCTTTCATATCCAAGGGAACGATATACAAACAAAGAATGACGATATGTTTTTAAATATCAAGACTCACCTGTTTTTCAATAGACGGGGATGTTTTGGGGCCGATAGAATAATTGAGCGAGAGTGTGTATGATATTGTACGTGTTTTGTTCCCATCTGAATCTGGGTCGTCAGGCCAGGATCCAAGCACAAGTTCTGGTGCAAAAAACTGATTCAATCAAGGGATGCAAACATTTGATATATGGATTTTTTAAAAATTTGAAGAAGCTAGTACAATTATTGTTTTGTGATTTTTTTTTCAAAGAAATAATATTCAACTCTCGATCACAGTAGCGTCTCTTCTATTAGCTTCAAGTGTTTTGCAATTTAGTCGACCGGTTCCGTTCAGCTTAGAAATTGCCCACAAGGAACGTATGTCGCCATTTTGTAGAAAATGACCATCACATTGACACAATGCAAAAAAGTCGGCGGTGGCGCACGAACACAGCAATGTGTCCCCTGAAGAGAAAATCATTCAGGAGAAAAAATTGCCCCCCCCCCCCAATTTGTACTAATCACACAACCAGGAACTTCACACAATCAGATCTCAGTCATAGTATAGGATATTATTTGCTTCAAACATTTCGCAAATCGGTTGAGGCTGGAGGACGTAGTGAAAAATAGCCTCTGAATTTACGGTGCAAAAAATAATTCATATTCATATAATTTCCGAGCCCTACTTAATCATGTTAATAAAACAAAGACACTATGAAAAACAAACTCCAATGAGCTATAAAGCACTGTGGTCGAAAGAGATTAATAAAGAACCACAGTAGATCAACATAATGATGATGATTATTTACCTGTTGTTTTCCGACTAGAAATGAATTCTTTGAAGAATTTGGAATCAGTGAATAGTAACTCAAACATTTTATCCACACTGTGGTTGAATTCATCGTCAAGATGCTGTACACCTTCATGTTCATGTCCAGAGCAAACAACGGGACCTTCAAATAAAACAATGTTCTGAGATGTTTTATAAGGCCTAATATTTCAAACACTAAAGGGATGCCGGTAGTCAGAAAAATAATCATATAGGATAATGAAGTATAATTCGTCGCCTCGGAGCTAAAGGATCCTATCCGACACTCGTTAGAGTGGCAGATAGGATCCTTTAGCTCCGAGGCGACGAATTGATGATTGTAACATCTCATTAATTACTACAAACATCGTTAAAGTGGCAGATACGATTTTTTATTGGCCCGGTAAGACGTGGACTTAACATGTTAATACGTACCATTATCGTCATCGTCAGACGACTCTACAGAATCAGAAGGGCATTCTCCACTTGTAGCACTGGCAGATGGAATACGTCTTAATATTGATCCGGGAGGCAAGTCCCAGCTATTGCCGGCAGACTCAGAATCACCGTTCGCAGAGTAAGGCCGATCTTCGGGGCTGGGTGTATTAAGTAAACTACTGCTGTCATTGCCAGGAACAGCCAGTCTGCTCACCGTCTGATTCAATACCTCTGTGGTACTTTCTTCTGGGGATATCTGCAACATAGATACATTCCCGTATGAGAATATTAATTAAATTTACACGACGATAACATTCTAGCTTTAATACCGTATCCCCGTGCATAAACGTGCGTGCACGAACTATTTGCACATAGAAAATACAAACTTTTTAAATATTCTGCGCTGACAATAGTATAGCTTCGTCGTGAATATATTATTATCATGGTATAACGTCATGCATCACATAAGAAACAACCTTATCGTCACAGCTGACGTTAATATTCATATCTGTCATCAGACGCGGCTTGTCCATATCGGGCTGAAGACGAACACAGTACAATGTCTAATATTCGTAGTAATCAAAACATTAAATACCGCTCTTCTTAAATGAGCGCTAGCCTAGTGACGAATTGCTCAGGCAAGATTCCTTCACCCACTGACACCCAGTGGCTAAACTGGGCCAGGGGAACCTCCTGAAGATGGTGAGATGATTGAGATGACACTGTCCTCCAGACACAGGATTCGAAATTGGAGCCCTGGCGGTCTGAGGCCGAGCACCCCTCCTCTCGGTCACGGAGGCTCCCCGCAATACTGACTTTCACACGTGGATGGGGAAGAAACATTTTTGCTTCTTTCAAACCGCCGAAACCGGGAACCGAACCCCGAGCTCTGGCGTGAAAGGCAGCGGTGCTAACCAATACCCTAGGGCCCCCGCCCCTCCAGAGCATATATTCTAAATATTAAAATATAACCTAAAGTCGATGAAAGTCGCAGCCAGGCAGGTAAGTGCCTGCAATCTAGTAGTGATCTGGCGTGCGGCTCTCGAGATAACCGCAGGTTCACAAAAAAAAATCATATTCTTATATATGTAATTGCGGCGTTATCACGTAATTTTAAACCAGTTTAAGTTGTGTCTCAGTAAAAATTATTTTGGTACTGAAGTGCTGCGACATGTCTGGTAATTATTATAAGGTTGGCTGTGCAGCTAAATAAAACAACATTTATCACGTAATATAGAAATAGAGACGTAGAAAAAATAGCGCTAAATCGAAAATTTTAGTGTACGTAATATATCACCCGCATGTCATCATAAGGCTTGCAGGTGTAATATTAGATCCCATTCAATTTATCACAGACACATAATACGGATGACATAGTGAAATAGGCCGATGGAATGACCTTTTGTATTTTATTTCTAAAGCGTTATGAATTGATAAAGTTTAGCTTCTTATTGTAGATATAAATAATTTTAAATTAGACCGATTCACGTGGGATAGACTTTATGATGAGAAGGATGTATACTCACGGTGACTGGTGTTGGAGGACAAGATGCGGCTTTACTTTTCTTTCCAGATTTTGTTAAAATGGTTAATGAGAATTGTGGAATTTTTTTGCGACCCAACTTCGGACTTGGGAGAAGACCTTTCATTCTTGACATTAAATCTTCGTTCTCTAATAGATATACTATCTTTCAATAAAACTAAGAATCAGTGAGATCGCCTTCCAAACCTAATCCGAGATGGACAAATAACATATATTCTCGTTGCTCAAAACTAGTATTTCTAACAATGGTTGGGTACGGATAAAGCCACACCACCACACAAATGAACAGTATACGGGAGATTATTCTTTATAAAGGTTGTAGACTGGTGACCAGCAGGAGGCACTCAGAGTTTCCAATCAGCTTATAGTTCCCAGTAATACCTGATAAAGCACGATATTATTGGGAAGACAAGGCATTGTGTAAAAAGTGTTTATGTGTACCTGGTAGGACAGATATAGCAATGTTCAATGGCAATGTTCAATGGCAACGTTCAATGGCCCGAAATGGCTGCAGGGCTGTATGCGCTCCGTGGACATGGTACACGAATGAACAGGGGGTAAATTATTAGGCCATTTGATCTCCAAGCTGGCTATGCATTTCACACGTTAATACATTCTTAAATTAGTTCTGTGGCATGTTTAATGGGTGAGCCCACATTTCATGTAAAAAAAAGTTTTAAAATATTATAATATTTATATGATAATGAACGTAACGCACGAGTACCTCAAGATTAAATATAGTTATGAATATCATATAACCGGAATGATAAAATACATTTATCTTATCAATACATCATATCCGCACAGTGCAGCAACCAATAAGATTTGTCACAAAAAGAAGAGACCTAAACAGTGGTGCATCCCAGTGTAAGCCCTGACAAGTCACCTTCCTGGCATATTGTGGTTGACAATCCCTTAGGGTGTAGGTATTGTCAACCACAATATACCAGGAAGGTGAACCCCATTGCTACATTGATTAATGTAATGAGCTTATCACGACAACTGATTATATCTCACAGCTAGAAGTTTACAGCATTAGGCTGGATAAGGGCAAGAAATAGAAGGTCAGGGAGTTTCAGAAATAGCTGTTACAATATTTAATATTTCATACTACTATTGGTGAGAATTATGGGGCAGCAATGCACATCTAGTACTATTTTCAATGTTCATTGTGTTTTATGTTTCTAATAAACGCGTTTTAAGTATAGTACTACTTTCACAAAATCGGATTAGTTACGGATAAAATTAAAATAATAGTCTAATTTCATTAACTTTTCCGCCCTAATATAACAAATTGGTGATTCGGCATGCCAAGATGACTACTGGCATGACAACGGATAAATCATCTTAAACGCCTTATGCAGTTTTGAATAATTATTAATCCCCTTGGATGCTTGTATGTATCCATTTAATATCGCGGGGATTTGTGAACAAGATCTCCCAAGAACCACTAATCCGAATCGCTCATGATTCTGTATCTAAACACTAACCTGCCTGCCATTAAAATAAAGGTTTTTCAAGGTCTTGATCGCAGTTCAGTTATTTAAACAAGAGGCCAGTCGGCCACCATATTCCCCCGCCCCGCCCGCGTGATAGAAATTTTACAGGGTACATACTTCTCTGAAGTCTCACATTCTGTTCTACAATAATGATCCACCTATCTAGATTACTGTGTATATTACAGATATTGAAGTCAATGTTGGTCGCAAGTCAGCATTTTTTTAGTTTGAGCAAGTTGCCATTAAGAGGGTATATATATATCCCTCACTGAAACCATACATTTTGTTTTATAGTATTTATTGGACTGGTACATATCCTATGGAATTTTTGTTCCAATGGTTGATGCTGTGAATAGATCAGAATAGTGAATAGAATAGATAAGCCTTATCAACGTTGAATTTCGTTGGTAGATTTTAATTTTATGTGTTTTTCTCTAGCAAAAAAAAACATTTTTCACCCTAAAAAGTGACCCATTTTTCGCGCGCGTCTGCTCTAAAACTATATTGATGGGGTTTCGAAAGGGGCGTAAACGCCGTAAACGGTGATTGTACACAGTTGAGACGATGACTCACTTTGCTTCTCCTGTGCACGTTTCAAAAACTTTGATAACAATTTGCCCATTTTGTTTTTTGTCTGCCATCTTGAATTTATGCAAATTTGGACAGAATGAATATTATTTTTTGGATCAGAAAAATTAAAGAAGTGTACAAATAACTTTTATCATCATCATTTTCCACATTATGCCAATTTTGAAGGTTAGAGCATCTAACTATCTGGCACTGTTTGTCCGGTATCAGGCATATTAAAGTTAACTAGGGACCTTAGAGAACATGTATGTGCAATATGACTGTCATCGGCCCAGTACTTTTCGAGATCTGCTCCGGAAACGAAGTGCGCGTCAAAACGTCTAAATAGGTCATAGTTCTGAACCAGAAGTAGGTCAAAGTTCAAATACCCCAAAAGGCACAACTAGACCACCTAGGGGTGTTGTGTGTAAAATTTGAAGACAATCGGACAAGTACTTTCAGAGATATGCTCCGGAAACGAATTGTTTACGGACGGCCCAACGGCCCAACGGCCCAACGGCCCAACGCCGTCACATCATCATTTTCTCCTCTGCAACCTTGCGTATTGAATTCAGATTAAAAATATTTCAACCCGTCCATTAGCCACCTGGAAGTAACCCACATACCAAAAATTATTATCCTAGCTTATTTTCTCACAAAGTTATAGGCAAAAGAAGAGGCCAAAAAAAAACGGAGGTAGAATCCATAGCTCCCTTCGCTCACCTACGGTGACGGCGGGAGCTAATTATGGTCGATAGTCAGTCATTTTGAATTTGATCAAGTTGAAAATTTTCAGAGCATATCCCTACCTGAAACCGCACATTTTGTTTTGTAGTAATGGTCTAGCTATATGGCACGGTTTGTCAGATATCAGGCATATTAAACTTAATTACGGCCGATAGTCGGCCATTTTTAATTTGATCAAGTTGACAATTTTCAGAGCATATCCCAACCTGAAACCGCACATTATGTTTTGTAGTAATGGTCTAGCTATATGGCACGGCTTGTCAGATATCAGGCATATTAAAGTTAATTACGGCCGATAGTCGGCCATTTTTAATTTGATCAAGTTGAACATTTTCAGAACATATCCCTACCTGAAACCGCACATTTTGTTTTGTAGTAATGGTCTAGCTATATGGCACGGTTTGTCAGATATCAGGCATATTAAAGTTAGTTATGGCCGATGGTCGGCCAATTAAGCAGGTAAAATTTCAAAAAACCCAAAAGGCACATCTACACCCCCTAAGGGATGTGTGTGTCAAAAATTAAAGAAATCCATGCACGGGTTACCCAGTTCTGCTCCGGAAACGAAATGCGGACATCCGGACGCGGGACGGACGGATGGACGGACGGCCGGACGGACGGACATCCGAGGCGACGCCAATACCCCCCGCCCCCACTTCGTGGGGCGGGGGATGAAAAATGGCGATCATTTTTATTTAAAATTTTGGAAATCGTTAGTCCGAATCACTCATGTTTGTAATTCTCGGAATAATATTGCCTCAGTCAAAGCACAGAAAGGCGGGGATACATTCGTGATAAGATCGGAAAATAATACTTCAACATGATGAACATGCCTATAAAGCAGCATAGTATCAAAATTGACAAGATAACTGTTTGATGTCAGGGCAGTAATTTATTATTTATGGACGGTGGATCTAAAAGATACGCGAGTCAAAAGAAGGAATATGATGAGATAATACACAAAAAAGCAAAAGAGAGTGACTTACACGAAAGCAATGAAAAAACTTAGCTCTTAAGTTCGCTGACTGACCAAGGCTTGTCATGTATACTCAGCCTATCAGCCAATATTCATCACGAGTGAAATTATTCTGCAGTCGAAAATATTTGTTTTCTACATTGGCATACATAAATTTATTTACAAAAACATACAAAAAGATAATGTTTGAAAATATAAAACTTGCTTCTAGCCACATAGTAATAGTGATCGTCATTCACGAACATATATTTAACATATAGACAGCAAAATACCCCATAACTATGCGGTACCAAACGTGAAAAATACCGTGCAAGAATCAAACACCCCTCGGCTGAGGCAGTGACTCTAAATGTCCACAAATCTGACACAACTACTTCCAATACGTTATAACAATAACAGAAGATCAATAAACCAAGATGGCCGCTGTATCCTTGGTTTGGATCGCACAAGAAAACGGACAATGCCAATAGACTCGCAGACCCCGAAAACTTATATATGCCAGGTATTCAAGGCATTTAACTGGAAATAAGAACGATTTATTAAAATTGACAAAATCAAAATGACTGCCGTTACCTCGTTTTCGCTCACACGAAAACGGACAATGCAAATAAAGTCGTAGACCGTGAAAACCTATATATACCAGGTTTCAATGGAATTCTAAAAAAAATAGGCTGAAAATAAAAATGTGGTTACCAGGTGTCGGTCATTTTGATCACCGGTGGATAGCTGAAAATCTAATCAGGTTATCTCCATACTCTTGGGTAGCTCCACGTAAGAAATTGGAAAGGTTCGATAAATATTTTTCAAGTTATTGCGTTAACAATAATTTTGACCTTGCCCTTTGACCTTCGACTTATGACCTTTGGATAAAAGATTTGCCGGGAGGGGTTGAATGTTTGTATGAATTATGAATTCAATCTGTTGCACCATGTTGGTGTAGTAGTCAAAAGGCTGCGTGCAGCGGCGGGGACGACAATACCCCTTCGTAATAAATATTTTTCGAGTTATCGCGTTAACAAGAAAATTGACCTTCGACCTTGACCTTGGGTTGAACAATTTGCCGGGAGGGGTTAAATGTTTGTATGAATTCAATCTGTTTCACCATGTTGGTGTAGTAGCCAAAAGGCTGCGTGCGGCGGCGGAGACGACAATACCTCTTCTGGCCCAACGAGACGAGGGGTGAAACGCATCCTCTATATTGGCATGTACTTTTGACAGTCTCACCTGGGCAGGATGAAGTTTGTGTGGTGTAATTCTAGAGACTGTGTTTACCGAAATCAACCTCCGTCCTCTCCTAAATAATTTCCGTATGCGCCCTATCTTGTTGTTTATGTCCAGCGACCCGACAGGCCAAGCTTTGAATAATTGCTCAAATAAGTTTCTGATCACATTGCCAGTCACGCAAGTCTCGTGATTGCAAACTAGCGCATAAGAACATCGTAACTATGATGACCGAGTGTTTCGAGCCTGACTGTATTCAGTAAAACTATCAAGAGTACTCTAGCGAACACAAGACATTCACCCAATGGTGATTTAATGTTGGGCCAGCGGGGTAGACGGTGGGCCAAAATTAAATTAACATTGGGTCTGGTGCTTGCTAGGACAGGACTGGGGTATTTATTGTGAGAACAGGTTGACTAAATCAATGGACGATGCTAAAGTCCAGCCGTCATTTACCGGTCCTCATCCACTTGTGCAGAGTTTTAACAAGTTATTAAGTAAATATACTTTTAGTACCACTGGCACGTGGCAGTACTATCATCACACGTAGTATAGGCATATTTACAGAGCATGAATAAAAGTTTAAAAAAAAATATTGTATTTTGGTAGACTAGCTATAGGTCTACTCCAATAATAACTACAAAAGGAGTTCTCGAACTCCGAGGCCCGGCTTTTAATAGTCTGTATGAGTGCTTTAGACAAACAAACTGGCCTTATATTTTCTAAACATAGCTGTATTGGTTTTCCTGCATTTGGTTCAATGTTCGGCCAGCGTCGCAGCCCATTGCTGGCTCAATGCCGGTCAATCGTATTTGAATCTGGCTCAGCATTGAAAGAGAATTGTGTGATTGCTCTGACTGCCATACGGGTGACGCTTTATGCCCCGGAAGGCCACTACACGGCTAACACGATACATCGGCCTAATTGTGAAATAATGTTGGGCCACCGTAACCTATTAAGTTTATTTTTAACGTGTTTAAAATGTGGTATTTAACCCTTACAGCGCGGGGATAGACTTTAGTCGTCATAATCTGACGTCTGTAGACGTCAGGTTCTAACGTCTAAAGTCGATCCCCGCACTGTAAAAAACTAAATATTTGTAATGGCCGTATACATATAACATAGGTATTCAAATGAATTAGGAAAAGCTAACTAAGACATTTATGATGATTTCAAATTGAAAAACCCCCATTTGGTTGCGATGTTTTTTACAAATTAATTCAGCGCTTTAAGGGTTAATAGGCTAATAAAAAATGAAAAGCCGCATATAATCGTGACCGGCGGTTAAAGAAAGACAGACATATCGCCTCTCACAAACACACATTATTCTACACGTGAAAGAATGAACCAAAGTCATAATATGGGACTCTCATCCTTACACTAATAAAAGCGGCCTATGTAATAGGCCATAATTCACACCTGTTGTGCTTGGTCAAACAAGACATTGGCCCTTGACGATAGAGTACAGCGGGCTGCCATGGCATCGTGTCGAGATCTCACTTCACAAAGTTGACCTTGGCAATAAAATATCATTAGAATATAGTCAGATCGGCTCCACATTGACATATTATATAATAAAGGAGCGAGCAGCGCTTGGCTCTATGCGAAATAACGTCCGTTTAAACATTAACTCGACGAGGCTGTCATTAACGTGATTGTCTAGAGCATTAAGAGGGAGGAAACAAGGATATTCCTCTGAAAACCTCTGACCTCCCTCTTATGATCCGGTTCTCAGTATACATGTAGGCCTATACTACATTTTAAATCATGTGTATAGTTTTTGGTGTGCTTATAAAACATCAACGGACGGAGGACGCATTGGTTATTGGTATCACAACCCCCCCCCCCCCCCAACAGTGTTGCGGGGATAAAAATGATATTTTAGTCCCCATTTGGTTGAAAATTGGGCAAATATCTGACAGTTTGTCCCATGATGAGTGAGTGAGCTTAATATTGGTAACTGGTGTGGCGCACAGCACGAAGATCGCCATTCTTTTGCACTGCTCAATAATGACGAAATCTGGTGAGAGGAGAACATGCGGTATCGGGGCCTAAAAAACAAAGTTCGCCTAACTCTCATGACAATTATGTTTCTTGGTCTCATTTTAAAGATAAATATATCACCTATCATTTGAGACCGGGTAACCCACTGAAAAGTTGTCCGAAATAATTAATTTAGAGCCGAATAGGTACCTACCCTCTGGTTCCTGAATCTGACAAAAAAAATGTTTGATCATTTTTCACAAGATGAAATTCGAGTTTATTTCAGTAATGATTTATTAATTGTAACATATATTGATTTGAGATCGATAAAAATAGGGTGTAATGTTTAAAATATAGTTTAATTGTATTTTTTACACCCTTTAACGTCTAGAAGTTTGATATTTTCGGTTACTTTAAAATAGCCGTCTTACCATAGCACATCAACTTGAAGGGATTGTTCAGATAACACCGTGTAATGTCATACCTTCTGTTATGCTTTGTCCAATATATGTTGCATAGTTAGACTAGGTCATATTGACAAAAAATGCTCGAAAAGGTTAATATGGAACAAAATATCACGTAAGATAAAAATGAGTTGGGGTAAAATAGCCTAACTTTTACTGTATATTTTGAAACCGCTAATACTGCAAATAACAGTATTGTGCTATATTATATGTTGTGCTGCACATATGAGTTCCTAAGTGTTGATAAAAGTACATATTATAGTATATTTAGATATATATATATAAATAAATAGATGTAAATTTACCATTTAAGCACAAAGCCTAATTTAAATTTGGACCTGCTTTAAGTCATTGCTAGTTACTTCAAAACACATCATTAAGTGTGTTGTTATTTTTTTAGTTGTGTGTGCTGATCAAACCTTAAAACGATTAAATAGATTGACGACCAAAGGGTTAAATTATTGTGATAAATGTGTCTAAAATAAGTAACTTGGAGCCAAATAGATACCGTCGACCTCTTGTATCTGAATCAATCAAAAGATGATATTTAAATTTAAATTTTTAATTGTAACATAATTATTAATGCTGATTCGAAGAAAATGTGTCATTTTTTTTAAATAATTAATTTTATTTACTTGACCCTTTAGAATTTAGGGTTATGATATTTAATATGTTCTAACACCTTCAATTTTTGTCTAGCTAGAACCACTTGTAATGACTACTTGAACGATCAATACTCAAACCATGTGCACATAAATCGGGGTATGTTATGCCATTTAGTCTGCTGGTGCCCACTTTGCTCAAGAATAACATAAGTTTGAATGGTGGTACGTACAACCCAACTTGTTAATCTACATGAGGTTTCCAGGAACTAAGGGTGAGGGTTAAAAAACTCTACCCCCTTCATGCGCTTCGTCGCTAGTTTGAAAGGAGGTACAATATTCCCTGGTAGCTCTAAAAATCGTGCAGGGCCTGGAGAAAATAGGAGAACAAGCGGACATGTACATGTTGATGGCCTAGCGTTAATTCAGTTTTCAAGAATAAAATTAGTCAATATAAAAAAGATAAACCAAAATAATATGGTTAATAATTTAATTGTGGACACATATGTAGGACTATCCAAATGAATCTGAAACGGGGCAATAATATGTTAATCGCTTGTTTTCTTAGAAAAACACTCATGTTTACAAATACCGCTCCTGATGCGAAAAAAAGAAAGAAAGAAAGCTTGTAATTTGTGTAAAACATATGATTTATATTGGAGTGAAAAAGGTATTCTAGGATGTA
Source organism: Flabesymbios commensalis (assembly GCA_964017125.1). NCBI lineage: Eukaryota > Metazoa > Annelida > Polychaeta > Terebellida > Flabelligeridae > Flabesymbios > Flabesymbios commensalis. Next base: position 70,335,679 of record OZ024905.1, on the reverse strand, counting down.
AAATAGTTGATCAGCGGGATATAATGATTAGGTCTACCCACGATTTGCCTTTCCCGTTAATAACCATAGTCGCTGACCCGCAACCCGGAGATACGTAGTATTTAAAGGGTGTACGTAATATTTCTCAAGCATATAGAAAAGCCTATTTCGGATTACCAGAATCTACATAACAGATCACGGCATAGTCCCACGCTGACTGCAGGACAACATCTTGGCATATTGTGCTGCTATTATGATATATCCCAACAATACAAGATGTTATCTTGACAAAATAATGTCATATCTTGAAATTATATCGCCATATGCATGACATACTGTGTATGGTGCGATGTATGGATATCATAATACATACTTGTAATTTTAGATTGTTATATTGCGCTGTCATATCTAAATATTATAATGTCGTGTTTTGGGGATTATAGTCCCATATTTTGAAAATATGCTTTAAAATCCTAGCCTTTTGATGACATATGAATATTAAAATGTGATTAAAAAGACATATACCGACATTATACTGTCATATACCGGACATGGGTAATATGCCATATCGTAGATAGAATATCCTTGTCATTATAGGGCTTCATTTATTCTAGCCCCAATATACCATATCCCAAAATTGTAGTGCCAAATCCTGACATACTAATCCATTTGGCAGAGTATTCCCATGTCTTAGCAGTATTATCCCATATATGCTGTCATCACAATATCGCCTTTTGAAAATATAAACCTATATCCTGACATTATATTGTCATATTCCGCAATTATTATGCATTACATTAAACGATAATATTATATTCTGTCCATTTACTGCCATTACCTAACATTGCTGCACAAAATATTTCTCCTGGCCCAGTTTAGCCTATATGTGCACAAAGGTGGCCTAAAGCCCGATTCATTTCATTTCATTTTGCACAAAATATTGTTGGTAAAATGACATAATTGTACCTACTACATAGATAGTAGTAAATTATTGTTGTGCGTCTTTTTTCGGCACAAATGGTAATTTAGATGGCATTGTAATACGATAAAAAAATTGTACTCAATTGTATGCATTTCGCACAGCTCCGCTATCCTCGGGTCAGATAGTCCCCAGAGTAACAATACCTAAGGGTTATTAACTCCATTCATCCCACGTAAGACACATAATGTCTAACACTCTATTGCCGGATGTTTCAAGGCAATCACGGCCAACATAAGTGCCTGCACTGCTGATAGCGCCTGCACTGATACGGAAGCTGCATTAGCAACGTTGTCGAACGGAGGAACCAGGGTACGCCACTGTCAATCCGCCCGAAGATTATGGCCAGACTCGTGGAGGCATGTTGTATTAAAGCATGCGACAGATCCCTGTGACCCTCTCCGTATGGGGTGAAAAGTACTACTATTAGCGATCATCCCAATACCTCACTTAAGCATAGGGCGTCATGTCCTCACAAAACAGTCTACATTTTCACATTAAAACATGATACCTCTTAAATTTCAAATGTCGTTAGTTGTTTTTTTCTCAATTTACTTTTAAAAATAATGTAACCAATTAATCATAAATCACGACTATTATTATTGTTTTTATTTTTTATCAACGCACATTATGTAAAAATTAAAAAAACCCACCTAATGTTGAGTTTTGAGATAGAGGGACATAACTTCAAGTGGGTACAAATTTCCAACCGACTTTGCGCTTAAAGGGTTAATTTATATTTATTTCTATAAATGTATACATAAATATATGAAATGTAATATTATCAATACATATAAGCTTATGCATAAACATGTAATTTGCAGTATTACCATTTTCAAGTAAACAGTATATGTAAGTTATTTTACCACTTATCTATTTTTATATGTACGCAGATATTTTACTCAATTTTAACCTTCTCCGACATTTTTGTCCGATGTAATAATGTAACAAATATGACAGGGCATATGACAAAGTATGACATTGCAGGGGATTATCTGAAAAATCCCTTTAATTTGACGTGGTATACGGTTTTTTAAGTAAGCAAAAATATCAAACCTCTAGAAGTGAAAGGGTCTATATAGTGAAATTTAAGCTCACTTAAAAAAATTGCACCATATTTTTATGGTTCAGCATCAACTTATGTTAGAATTAATACATTTTGTTTAAATTAAACCCGAATTTCACCTTGTGAAAAATTATGAGACACTATAGGGTAGGTATCTATTTGGCTTCAAAATATTTCTTTCGGACAATTTCTCAGAGGGTTACCCGGTCTCAAATGAAAGGTAATGTATTTATCTTCAAAATGAGACCAAGAAACAATTGTCATGAGAGTTAGGCGAAATTCAAATTTATAGATATCAGCCCACCGACTAGTGAAATAAAATATCCTTCAAACAGCACAAACATATATAAAGTATGATCAAGTATATGATCTAGAAACAGTCACTGTCATCCTCGCAAATATAACAGCTGCTGTCATTTATGATCTTTGTAAATATTTAAGTCGATAACGGGAAGAGGAAATTTACAAAAAGTTTCACATATTAATGGTAGCCAAAAAATCACAATCTGAACAAGAGTACACTCGACAATAGCCCTCCCGCCATTATTGAACTTGTCCGAGAACTGGGGTTTACTAATATCAGCAAAATGCTTAAAAATTAGAATAAAATACATGAAAACTTTTTAAGTTTTGTAAAATTAAATTGAACTGCAAGCGCAGGTGAATGTTTGAATAATGATACATTATTTTGTACATGTAACTGATGTCAGTATGATACATGATTTATCCGTGACAAAAATCCTGCGGATAGGAAAAAATACTAGCATGATTAGTGTTAGAGAAATTACATACATGTACATCTTTGTCTATTCTTGGTGTCATGGATTTAGAACATAACTAGTAAAGTGTTCTGGGAAGTTTGAATAATCGCCCCTGGTGAGTTTTTTGACTCTGAAATTAATCGCTATGCGGCGCCAACTGAAAAGGTTTGGTGGCGTGTGTTTTTTTGAGGCCTCAGAGGCTACACATTCAGCACGCTGCAGGGTTGTACTTACAGTAAGGTCAAACCGACGTCAACAATGGCAACTGAGCTGAAATACTGTTGAATATCATCTATCATTGCTGATATTTCAGTAACATTTGAACCGCTCTCCTTCATAGTTTGGCGGCTCAAACATGTACATGATGGTCATTAGCGAAAGGTTTCTTCTATATACCTGACAGTCGTACTAGAAAAGTATTTGATAAAATGAATTTATGGAGTCACCTACAGGGTAGTAGAATATTGGGTGATAGGGCAGGGTGGGTGTCTTCTTTCACCCGGTAGATAAGGAGTTCTGGCCATGTCTAGGGAATTTAGCCACAGACATGCCAAGGCGTACGTGTATTTAGCCAAACAAAACACAACTCCGCTGTCCTCGGGTCAGATAGTCCCCAGAGTACAATTGGTAAAGGTAACTCTATTCTGTCCCATGTGAGAGACCTAATGTCAAACACTCTTTTGTCGGTTTAGTTGAAAGGCCCTACAACGGCCATCACCAGTGCCTGCACTGATGCGGGAGTTGCATTTTGCACCGCTGTTGGGCGGAGGAACCAGGGTACGCCGCTGGCAATCCGCCCGAAGATTATAGCCAGACATATGGAGGCTTCCCTTGGATAATAGCTGTAGACTGGTGCTTCGTACCATGCCGTACAGTCCCAGATGGGGGCAAAACGTATAACTACTAGCAAACATCGCAGTACCCCTCTACAGGGTAAAAGGGGATTTTCATATCACTTTAAAAATTAAGAAGGGGACGTGGCGCAATGGCTAGAGCACCTGACTGCCTCGCCAGTCATGCATGCTTCCCGGGTTCCAACCCCGCCGTTCCCGATGTGACTAGGATCACGTTAATGGCGGCCTGGTCGAGTTAAGGTTGAGACAAGTGTATCGACGTTAATTTCGCGCAAGGCCCCGCGCTGCACGCTCCTCACACCTTAAGTAGTAGTAAATCATTGCTTTACGTCACTTTTCGGCACAAATGGTCTTTTAAGTGACATTGTAATACGATAAAAACGTTGATGAGATGAATGATGTACAGATGATGGTGTGAGGGTGATAGGGCATGGCGGGTTATTTAGAGCGTTTTCCTTCGCTCGCCCGATAAGGGTAGATCCCTTGGACATGCCCAGACGGCCGGAGATTTGAGTTTCGCTGTGCAATTTAATGCTGAAAAACCGTGGTCCTCACACCTTAAAAATTGGTGGAGCAATATGCTGAAAAAATATACACACTTATATTGCATAAGTGCTCCAGGGGATAATCTCATACATTTATAACAATTAACTTTACAGGCTATCTACCGCTCCACTCCATTGTGGAGGGGTAGGATATAAAGTAAACATGGATCAGCCGGGTAGAACTATAGGAGACGTTGCGATTGAGTGGATCAAGAGTAAAACACACCAACGCGAATATCAGCGCGAAAATTATCAAATGTATACATTATTTGACCATTGCATGTCAAATCACACCGATGCGAAGGCGAAGGCCAAAGCGAAGGCAAAAACCAAGGCCGATGCGAAAAGTTCCAAATTGGTTAGATTTTTTCGCCTTCGCACCGGTTTTTTGCATGTTAAATGTAGAAAATAAAGTAGAATTTCGCGTCTGTTCGCGTGCTGTCGTCGCCTACGTTTTCGCTATCGCCTTCACGCTAGATTAGTCTGTTTTCGATAAATGATAACCATCTCACTCAATATAAATTATAGGCTATCATCGTCGATATAAACGCACACATTATAGACATACAAAATATAGATATGAGTATCCGGACCCTGAATCATACGTGGTCATTTGTTATTGTAACAATTTGCAGTAAGAACGTGCAAACTTAAAGTAGGTGGGTCGTCACGATTCGCAAAGCATACGTTGTAGGCCCACCCGCATGCGCAGCGTGGTCAATGTTCTGAGGAGTGGGGCCGTCACGAGATAAATAGTAATGATCAGCGAAGCGAAACGGTTCACCTGCCTCGACCCTTACAACACTAAAATAATGTTAGTATAAACCATTGAGACACAAGGGTTTTTTTCAATTTGAAATCATTAATATCTTAGTTAGCTCTTTCCGCCTAATTTTATCACTTATGTTATGGGTGTACGGCTATTATACATATTTTACTCTTTCAGTGCGTGGGATCGACTTTAGACGTCAGAATCTGACGTCTATAGACGTCAGACAAATCGGTTCACGCGCTGAAAGGGTTAATCGCCTACTGCCGTGTTAAAATGATTGAAGACGGACGCAGGGGGTACTCCAGATACATTAACGATGGTATATTACAGCTAAATGTTAATTTTATTATTATATTTTAAAATATTACTGTTTAGAATATATCCTGACTTATTTGTCACACAAACGTAAAGGATTTATTTAATGCATGACAACCTGATAAGAGTCTTGATTACCAACCTGTAGGCCCGGACAGGGACAGCTATATTATATACTACGTTTCAATAAACAGTGAAGTCAATTTTTAGTGAACAAACGAATGCATAAAGGGATAATTTGTTTTACGTAACAGGTATGATTATAGCCGCCACACTATTTCTTGATAGAAATAACCTAATTATAAGCGTATATTCATTCATGATATATAGACAGTACAGATGAATGCAATCTGCAATTATACATGTACATACAAACAGGAACGATTAATAAGTATTAAATTATAATCGCCTAGTGCCGTAACATAAATATCGTATCGCAAAATTCTCACAGATTGAATAATCACTTATACAATTACAGTTTCTGTCTGTCAATTTTAGAAGTGCTACATTTTCCTTCATTTGAACCTGCCATTATCAATCAAGGCGAGTTTTCAACATTCTTAGTGAATGAAAAAATACTACGTTTAAAAACTACATCTGTAATCACTTAAAACAAGACTACATAAGTCCAGGAGCTCCCGCTCCGAATTAGAATTTGATTTAAGCAATTTTGTATAGGGTTATTAATGTAGTCCAAGTCTAGGTCAAAAATCAAGACGCAAGACAACTAGGTCTAAGAAGCCCAGTCTAAGAGTAAGATAAGAACTAGACAGTCTGTCAGAGATTGCAAACCTCCATTGAAATTAATGATCCTAATCAGTATCCCAGTAATGGTCTACCTATCTGGCATGGTTTACCCGATATCAGGCCGATCGAGTTAACTTATAGCTGATTTACGGTCATTTTCGATATAAATTAGTTAAAAACTTAGGGTGCATCCTCCCCCGAAACCTCAAATTTTGTTTTATAGTAATGGACTAACATCTAACACAGTTTGCAAAATATTGGGCATGTGAAAGGAAATAATGGCCGATAGGGGGCCATTTTGAATTTGAACGAGTCAGAATTTTTCACGATGCATCCTCAGCTGAAATCTCACATTTCATTCTATAGTAATCGTCTAGCTATCTAGCACGGTTTACCAAATATCGGCCATGTGAAAGTGAATAATGGCCTAAAGGCGGCCATTTTGAATTTGATCAAGTCAAAATTTTCCAAGATGCATCCTCAGCTGAAATCTCACATTTCATTCTATAGTAATGGTCTAGCCATCTAGCACGGTTTACCAAATATCGCCCATGTGAAAGTGAATAATGGCCGATAGGAGGCCATTTTGAATTTGCTCAAGTCAAAATTTTTCAAGATGCATCCTCTCCTGAAATCTCACATTTTGTTTTATAGTAATGGTCTAGCCATCTAGTACGGTTACTAAAAACCGGCTATGTGAAAGTGAATAATGGCCGATAGGCGGCCATTTTGAATTTGATCGAGTCAATTTTTTTCAAGATGCATCCTCTCTTGTAATCTCACATTTTGTTTTATAGTAATGGTCCAGCTATCTAACACGGTTTACCAAATATCAGCAATGTGCAAGTAAATAGTGGCCGATAGGCGGCCATTTTAAATTCGATTGAGTCGAAAGTTTTTAAAAGGCATCCTCTCTCAAAACGTCACATTTTGTTTTATAGTAATGGTCTAGCTATCTAGCACGGTTTACCTGATATCAGGCCTATCGAGGTAAATAATGCTGATTGTCGGCCATTTTGAATTCGTAAGTTAAAATTTTTCGGGGTGCATCCTCCCCCGAAAACTCACACTTTGTTTTATAGTAATCAGGTAATGGTCTAGCCATCTAGCACGGTTTACCAAATATCAGCCATGTGAAAATGAATAATGGCCGAAAAGGCGGCCATTTTAAATTTGATCAAGTCAATTTTTTTCAAGATGCATCCTCATCTGAAATCTCACAATTCGTTTTACAGTAATGGTCTAGCCATCTAGCACGGTTGACCAAATAACGGCTATGTGAAAGTGAATAATGGCCGATAAGCGGCCATTTTGAATTTTATCGAGTCAAATTTTTCCAAGATGCACCCTCTCCTGAAATCACACATTTTGTTTTATAGTAATGGTCTAGCCATCTAGCACGGTTTACCAAATAACAGCCATGTGAAAGTGAATAATGGCTGATTGGCGGCCATTTTGAACTTTGACAAAATGATTTTTTTCAAAATACATCCTCTCCTGAAGCCTTACAATTTGTTTTATAGTAATGGTGTAGATATCTTGAGCGGTTTTCATGATATTCCACAATATCAGGCCTGTCGAGGTGAATAATGGCTGATAGGCGGCCATTTTGAATTTTATCAACTTCAATTTTTTCAGGATGCATCCTCTCCTGAAACCTTACAATTTATTTGATATTAATGGTGTAGCTATCTTGAGCGGTTTTCATGATATTCCGCAATATCAGGCCTGTCGAGGTGAATAATGGCCGATAGGCGGCCATTTTTAATTTTATCGACTTGAAATTTTTCAAGATGCATCCTCTACTGAAACCTCACAATTTGTTTTATAGTAATGGTGTAGCTATCTTGAGCGGTTTTCATGATATTCCGCAAAATCTTTCAGTCGGATTTACCGATGTTATAAATTAGGTCAAAGTGCTGGGTCAACTTCCAGGTCAAGGTCCAAAAACCTGAAAAGGCACAACTAGGGACCTTAGAGAACATGTATGTGCAATATGACTGTCATCGGCCCAGTACTTTTCGAGATCTGCTCCGGAAACGAAGTGCGCGTCAAAACGTCTAAATAGGTCATAGTTCTGAACCAGAAGTAGGTCAAAGTTCAAATACCCCAAAAGGCACAACTAGACCCCCTAGGGGTGTTGTGTGTAAAATTTGAAGAAAATCGGACAAGTACTTTCAGAGATATGCTCTGGAAACGAATTGTTCACGGACGGCCCAACGGCCCAACGCCGTCACATCATCATTTTCTCCTCTGCAACCTTGCGTATTGAATTCAGATTAAAAATATTTTAACCCGTCCATTAGCCACCTGGGAGTAACCCACATACCAAAAATTGTTATCCTAGCTTATTTTCTCACAAAGTTATAGGCAAAAGAAGAGGCCAAAAAAAAACGGAGGTAGAATCCATAGCTCCCTTCGCTCACCTACGGTGACGGCGGGAGCTAATAACAAGCACATTTAAAAAATTAAAGACAATATTTTTGTTTTGAAATAGCAGCCCGAATGCTGCATGCGTGCATTTTAATTAAATAATCAGCTCGTTTTGTATTAATCTGATGAAAATGAGCGATGCACACATTTGAACCGCGCCGAAGTAGCACTTCTTGAAGAAGCTGCGCTCTCCCAGAAAACATGAGGCGTTGATCCCGTGTAACTTTATAACGTTGGAACAGCGTCGCAGCCGGTGAACCAACAATATTACAAGCTCGGCTTAACCCTTACAGAGCGGGGATCAAAAATGTTTCTAATGATCATAATATAGATATTCAAATGAATCTGAAAGAGCTAACTAAGACATTTATGCTGATTTTAAATAGAAACAAGAGCACCATAATCCCCCGCCACACCCGCGTGATAGAAACTTCTCAGGGTGCATCTTTCCCTGAACTCTCACATTCTGTTTTACAGTAATGGTCTACCTATCTAGAACAGTTTGCCACGTATATTACAGATATTAAAGTCAATAATGGTCGCAAGTCGGACATTTTTTAAATTGATCCAGTTAACATTTTTAGGGTATATCCCTCACTGAAACCAGTGAGGGTTGTGTTTGCAGGGATCAAAACATTTTTTTAGCACATGGAAGATGATGATTAATTTAAATAAAGCCTACACAAAATAATAGCTCATTTGACAACCGAGAGATCTGTTCATGTCTCGATATGTATACATATAGACGTTTGAAAAACTTTTTAATGAAACTTTCATTTTTAAATAAGGACACACCAACTATCCAACACCTCTTCTTCCCGGGAGTAAACGTTCAAGAAAACGCACATGAGGCCCCTAAATAAATTACCCATTGTACTCTAAAACATATTATTCTACCATTTATTAGGCCTGTTTGACCTATTTATGCATCTTGGATGTCACTCACTATTGTCACGAGGAAAATGAAACGAAACGGGTGTGTACGATCTCAAGTCCAAATAAAATAAAATAAAATATGTCAAACATTTAGCCTAGATTCTTAGTAACTCGCATAGGACAACGGTTGACTAATGTTGGCCCACCGTCTCTCGGCTGAAGCGGGAAATTTTATTAGCATATCAGAGGAAATGAACACTTAAAAAAGATAAAGCCGTATTATGTGTTTCTACAAGTTTACTCTTTAATTCCATAGTGCGGGGACCGTCTTTATACGCCAGAATCTGACGTCTGTAGACGTCTGACGTATAAAGACGATCCACACACTGAAAGAATTAAAAAAGTTCTAATGGTCGTGGAAATGAACCAGAAAGAATTAACTAAGAAATTTATGATGTTTTCTTATTGAAAAAAATTCCTTTAACCTCTCATGATTTAAACAGAAATAATTCGACGTTGTAAGGGTTGAACAGTTATAGTCACACATGACAGTGGTACTTGACTTATCTTGTACGAGTACTTAAACTTCCTCACATATACACAACAGTATTGTCAGTTCCCTACGGACCTTATACCACTAGATAAAGAGAGTGAACTCTGTGCTTACTTTTATCATTTATATTGGTTTATCTTCTGTCTTTAAAATAATGATATGAATTCTACGTATTTGTAAAAGTATTATATCTAAGTTGAATCTAATATGATGCAATGTTTCTTTCCTTTGCTAGTACATTTAGTTTAAAAGTATTATGTAACGTAACTGACATGTATGTATTTGAAAAGGTAATTTGAGAATATGAAATTTGGATTGCATATTATATACGTAACTGTGGGTTCATTGGTATATTTATTATTTTCAATGCTACCATATAATATGGCATAGCGACATAGTCAATTCAAGTAATAATATATAAAAAATGCTGATATTCCAATACATCGATAATTATTATGCACCACTTTGAAATCACAGCTTTGTGGTAATAACAAATATTAAATTTTTAAAACCCAACATTGGTTCAAGACCGAGCCAACTCTGTAGGCTTCTGCCGGTGTCCATTTTCCTCTATAACTCTTGAATTTATCTTATGTTACAAATAGTTTACACAAATGTACCCATTTGAAATAACTTGACTTGATTTTCCAGAACTCACCTCTTCACGTATGCTCTGGAAATTGGGATCTGATGAAATCCGCCACAGTTTCTTTTTACTTTTACTACTTTTACCAGGCGTCCCATTTTCTTTAGTACCAGCCTCTGGTTTAGATGATTTCTTGGATGTCGGCATGTCCATTTACCTAGTACTCGATCCGACAGAAACTGATACATTTGAGTGGAGAGCTAGTTTTGTAGGCTACTCAATTTGAGAAACACGTTAAAATCCTACGGATCTTCGGCGCGGCCACCTGGCACATATCCACTGTGCAGCTCACATACATTGTCACACACTGCACCATCGGGACAGTTATCATAACTCGGAACAAAGTCCAGCCTAATCGCTCTACCTGCCAATGCAATAGTTATACTCTCTTCTTCTTGTGTCGCTCGCGGTGATAAAAACCGATAATCGCAAATCTGTGTATTAACTGGTCCGCACATAACGGTACGCCGTGGACTGACACAGAAACGCGGGTGTACGTACCGTTGCGACCTAAAGGCACATTCGTTTTACGCTGATTTTTTTCAGGAGGCGGTACATTTGAATAAGTGTTGATTTATTTTTATCAGGACGTATCCCTAATATACTGCAATTATCGTATGGCGATTCTCAACACTACGCGAGTTAAAAAATAATCGGATAACCGTGATGTGCGTGGGGTGCTAAGGGTGAGGGTGGTGGGGGGCATACGGATCCACTATGTCACCCAGGCAGGACGCGTCTAATAAACGTGGCATGAAGTCCCGAGTGTACATTTCCACCGAAGCAAACATCACATTATGCGTGGGACCAGCGGGGAACCCGAGTGTGACGGGATGGCTCGCCACCTACCCAGTAAACACAAAACATTTGTATAACATTTGTACAACGTCGGCCCAACGTCGAAGACGTTGGGCCGACGTTGTACAAATGTTATTACAAATGTTTTGTGTTTGCCGGGATATACCTGATTAATGATTGCTTAAATCCACAGCCGCGCTGACAAACGACACCCGTGCGCGATATCGCATAAACTATTGTCAATAAGCACGGGGGGGGGGGGGGGGGGCAGAACATTATTATTAGATCTATGTCACCTGGTCACACCGCGGTAGATTATAAAGGTGGGCCTGGGGCACCCAGTCTCAGAGTGATTCAAAGACGCGTTATTGCAGCTTGCCTATATATAGACCTGCAAGGTCATTCAAAAATAATGTACACTCTAGAGTCAAAAAAATTTTAAAAAAATAATCTTATAGATAGATAACACCATTGATGCAACCAAAGCAACCATTCTCGGCACATCAGATTTTAGTACTAAAAGTTACATCTATATTCCATTAAGTACTCATGTTCATGTGCGGCGAGCGAAGCTTTTTCCAATGACAGCATGGCCAGTGCCTGCGCGAAAAGTATTGATCACAATGTCTGATTTAGATCACTTTAAAGTGGTCGTCCAATGAACCCCAAAAAGGATATGACCATACACAGCAAACACCAGTGACCACGCGAATGAGATAAGCCTGTTTATGTTTAGTTAATCACCAGGTGGTGCTTATAGGTGCTTGGGCGATAGTGGACAGGGCCTCTCTTGCAACGCTGGTATATTTTTGTATAAGCCATGGAGAACAAAGGCTTTTTTTTAATTTGTAATCATCATAAATGTCTTATTCAGATTTTTCCGCTTCATTTGATATGTTGTGGGTATACAGCCATTATAAATATTTTAATGCTTTCAGCGCGGGGAGCGTCTTCATACATCAGAATTTGACGTCTACAGGTGTCATATTCTGACGTATAAAGAAGGTCCCCGCGCTAAAAGCCTTAAGGTGTTGACTGCTATTTGATTCTCAAGGTCGCCAAAAAAAAAATATAATAATAATTATTATACATTGTCCTTAGAACCCTTAGCTGACTTAATGTTCCCCCGTAACATTTCAGGCCACTATTGTGCTGAGCCTATCAAAAATAATAATAACTTCCATATCGTTCAAATCACCAGTAGACCGAGCTAACCTGTCCTGTGTCAGGAGAATGTCCTGCGGATGGCGAGATGAATTAGATGATAACAGTGCCCTCCAGGGGGTTAAAATGCTACATTCCGGCCACGGAGACTCCCCAAAGATACTGACGATTGGACAAGAAAAGATAATATTGATTCTTTAATTCCTGAATGAAAGAGCGTGTGGGGGGGGGGGGGGCGCACTGGCATGACAGATGACGCGTTTACGTTACACCAGCACCTAGCCTTATTCAAAAACACCACCGTCCCTACACAAGCTGTAAGAATACCCTATACGACATATGAATGTGCAAATCTGGAGAGAGTCCTAAAATTGTTCACACATGTGGCCTGACATATGTAGAACAAAATATGATTTCTTTGGAATACATTTATCATGGAAACTAGGCAGCCGTTGGACAGTCCTGTCGTTACCAGCAACTAGCCAGCTCTTAACAAAAAAATACATATAGAATTGTCCAATTCACAATAAATCTCAACTGGCCGTTATATCTACATTCACACAAAAAAAACAGCACATGCAGCCATGGTGGTCCATATATGATAATGATGATGAAGACAGTTGTGCTGTGCAATTGAGGGATTTATATTCCTTGGTGCAATCAAACGGCAACATATTCTTATACCAAGCAAGCAGATGCCGCCCTTTGGCTTCGCAGAGCATTGATGATGTTATGATAAAGAGTAGTAATACTCCACCAAAGGATTTTATGCGGATGTTAGCTCGAAACGACATGTTTGAGCGATACATTTGTGAAGTATCGGACAAACAGCTGCATTATTTTTGCAAACAAATAATATTGAATGTAAAAGTGTTTCCTATTTGCTTAAAATTAAAGTTTAAGAGATGTGGCTAACCCAGGACATTTGGTTACAATATAGTTAATCTAAGGCTAGTGTGTTCAGACATTTCATCTAATAACATATTGTTGAAAGTAATTGGTATATTTGCTTGTGGACGTTTCTTATTTGAGTGCATAAATTTACATATAATTTAAGAAAAAGTTACCAGCCATTGGTTTGCCCATAAATTGTGCCAAATTATATCATGTCATTATTTAATGTTGATTTTAATATTTTCCTGTTTTTAAATTTCTTTAGGACAGAGGAATCATCAGCAAAGAGAGTCATATTTGATTAAACATTTTCCGCTATATCATCATTGTATATTTAAAAATAGCTATCAGTTGATGGCAGGACCCCTCAGCCGTAGGCTTTCTTCATCAATATCAAGAAATAATGAGAAAAAAATGACCCCCACTAAAACCATGTCATTTTTTTTAAATGGCTTCGGCGGCCATTTTTTTTTCATGGATTCATCCCAAAAGTTAATCAGATCATCAGAAATACCTAGAGAAAAACCATACCAAATTTGAATGCAATCCAAGCAACGGTTCATAAGTTATCATGCCCACAAGCTTTTTAGGCGGCCATCTTTTTTTAAATGGCTGCGGCAGCCGTTTTGTTTTTAATGGATTCATCCCAAAAGGTAATCAGATCATCAGAAATACCTAGAGAACAACCATACTAAATTTGAATGCAATCCAACCAATGGTTCATAAGTTGTGGTGCCTACAAACTTTTTAGGCGGCCATCTCGGAAAATGGCCGCTTATGGCTTGGTGCCAAAAAAAATATATGGGATGAATTGCCCAGGCACATATGTCATGTTTGTAGAAATAAACACAATTCATCTGTTAACTTTTTAGTAAGAGCTGCATTTCTGACCGCCCGACCGCCAGACCGCCCGCCCGCCTCTGGTGATCACTATACCCCATTGAGGGGTAAAAAGAAGTGGTATCGAGTATCGAGCCTTAGGGAAAACCTGCCACGACGGGCTCCCGTTCAGAAGACAATGCACTCCCATTTAAAACAGCATATTGAGTTCAAGCAGACAAGTTCTGATAGGGGCGACGTTTCATATTTCTCCTAGAGGTCATTTAAAGGACGGTCATCTTGAATTTTTAAATTTTAGCAGAATAGCCATAGAATCTTACGCAATACCTCCTTTTTGACTTATTTGAGTAAACTGATTTCATTGGTAGCCTACATGTACGGCTATTTTTACGATTCAAGGTCATCCAGAGGTTCAAAGGAAAATGACTGCCGTCGGCCATCATGAATTTGTAACTTTTGACACAATATCCCCAGAATCTTATGTAATACCTCATTTTTGACTAATTTTAGCACACTGGTACACATTGGTAATTTTTACGATTCAAGGTCATCCAGAGGTAAAGAAAAACAAATGTCACTAAAATATCAACCACAGTAAAAAGTCACTGTTCCACCACTCGGCTTTAGTGAAAATGTTAGGAAATGGCTATACTGATCCAAATTAAATATTTTGAAATATACATAATGTTAATCATAAATAATATGTAATATGCGACTTTCATTTCACATAAGCCTATCTGGGATGTAATTTGTGTAAGAAAAGTTCAGTCCATTTTATATAGAAAACATCGCAGTGTTCAAGTGACTTGTATAAGTGATGAGAGTCTGGTGGTGTATCATAAATTCAATTAAATTATTGTCACGTTGCGCATGCGAAGGCTTCACGTTAAAGTGGTCAACTGATCAGTAACATACTTTGACGAATGCCGTTAAAACGTTAGTTTTTCGTTTTATTAATTATTCTACTTTTTAACGATGCCAAAATTATATTTCTACGAAGTGTATTTCTCACCATTTAGAAGTAGATAAATGAGGGATATATGATCACATTTCAGCCAGGTGTCATTTCTCCTGCGTCTAGGTCGGATATTAGCCTACCTGTACATTCTCTATATCTCTTGATATTACCAGAAATACATAATACAGATTATGTATTTCTGATATTAGTTTCCTATAAATGCATGTGACAACGCCGAGCGCGCACTCCCCCACCCTCTCCAATGAGAAGGCGGCCATGTTTGTCGGTCCATTCTCACCGTCAGTATAAATGTGCGGGTCTTGGTCGAGTTAAACGGAAATGATGACAGTTATGATTCACATAGTAATATATTTTAATAGCAAAAACATTGCTAAACACACGATTATTTATGATAGGTAATTAAACATGAAATAGGTCGCTCATTTTAACATTTTGTCAATGTAAAATTGTACTATTTTTGCAAGTATGTGCTGTATCGCCCACTCGTTGGGCCAAACCGGGGTGAGTGTGCTATGTGACCCTAATATTATGGGCTCCAGGCTAGTACCTATCGCGTTACTCGAAGTGATGTTGTTCGTAGTGAAGCCGAGAGTCCAGCAATAGTACAACATTGATTCGACTTCCTTGCTAGCTGGGCATGTTAACCCTTTCAGCGCGGGGACTGAGTTTAGACGTCAGAATCTGACGTCAGATTCTAACGTCTAATGTCGATCCCCGAACTGAAAGAGTAAAAAAAATTTAAAGGCCTCTGATCAATAACATAGGTATTCAAATGAAGCGGAAAGAGCTAACTAAGACACTTCAAATTCAAACAAAAATTGCTCATACAAAAATCTTTCAACGCTTTAAAGGTTAATAACAGTACGCACCTTATCCAGACCGTTGGTGATAGGGGTGATCCTTCCATCAGATGTCCTTTGTTCATCATCTTCGTCCTCCTCTATAGGTTGCAGGTAATCATCATCACTAGACGTCAGTCCCAGCTCATCTCCATAACTATCATGTACCAGCTGCCACAATTCAGTCTGGCTCATAGGCTGCAAAGGAAGCACGTAGATTGGTGTTCATTAAAAAAAATAAAGTGATAAAAATTAAATTACTTCAAAGTAGTTATGACTGAAAAGATAAAATATATATACCAATATGATTTGATTTTTTACTGTCTAACCATTGAGTTGAAGTACTAGCTGATATGCTATGAATACACCACTTTGTATCAACTTTTATCTATTGTATTACCGGTTTGCACTGAATCTTAACTCAAGACCAGAACTTAATCTTGGAGAAAATTACTTCATGTGAACATTTCAAATCCTTACAATTATTAACACAATAACTAATTAATGAGGATCGTGGTGAGTTACAGCACAAGGTCAGTGACCACAACCCGACATGATAGAATACAACCCCATCTCGAAGAGGAGGGGCCGTATTCTAACGTGTGAACACGACCATACATGCTAAAATACAGCCCGTCCCCGAAGCATATGACCACAATCCAACATGCTAGAATAAAGCCCGCCCCCGAAGGGGAGGGGCTGTATTCTAGCATATGACCACAACCCAACATGCTAGAATACAGACTGACCCCGAAGGGGAGGAGGGGCTGAATTTTAGCATCTGACCACAACCCAGCATACTAGAATACAGACCGGCCCGGAAGGGGAGGGGCTGTATTCTAGCGTGTGAACACAACCATACATGCTAGAATACAGCCAGACCCCGAAGAGGAGGGGCTGTATTCTAGCGTATGGCCACAACCTGACATGCTAGAATACAGCCAGACCCCGAAGGGGAGGGTCTGTATTCTGGCGTGTAAACACCACCATACATGCCAGAATAAAACCCGCTCCCGAAGGGGAGGGGCTGTATTCTAGCATATGACCACAATCCACCATGCTAGAATAAAGCCCGCTCCCGAAGGGGAGGGTCTGTATTCTAGCATATGAACACAACTTAACATGCTAGAATACATCCCGACCCCGAAGAGAAGAGGCTGTTTTCCAGCATGTGAACACAACCCGATATGCTAGAATACAGCCCAACCCCGGAGGGGAGGTGCTGTTTTCGACCATGTGAACGCAACTCATATGTTAGAATACAGCCCGCCACAGAAGGGGAGGGGCTGTTTTCCAGCATGTGAACACAACCCGTCTAGAATACAGCTCCAAAGCCGAAGGGCAGGGGCTGTATTCTAGAATGTGAACGCAACCCGGCTGTGTTCACTGGTTAAGTGATGTATATCACCATTCTATCCGTGTAATTCATCTGTCTGTCTGCATTATTGCCACGTTTATCTCGGGACTGATATACACACATATATAGCCTATATTTCACAATCTTGACAAAGAAAAAAGCAATACTAATTTATCCATTATCCAACAGCTCCTCAGATAAGTCAAACGATTAGTTGTTTGACTTCAAAAAGTCATCCTATGCATAAGGCCGCTATGGTTTCTTTTTCTGTTATAGATGAGAGCGCGCATTAGATGGCTACGCATTACCAAAAAAACATAAGGGTTTTTTCTGCGCAGCAAGCACATTGGATTGATGCCGATTTCCGAAAAAAAGTTTATTTAGGGAGATAAAAAACAAACATTTATCTAGCTATGTTTTTTTGCTTGTTTTTTTCGTCGCACATATTCACTTTTCTTCGCAATCATCAAACTTTCCAAAAAATTGTCCGATGCTTTTTTTTCGAGGGGTGGGGGTCGACCTCATTAACTTTTCCAGAAATAGGTTAAATGTTTTTATTTTCTTGAATGTTTTTCCGCCCTCCCTCATTAGGTTTTGAATTTTTTTCTTATCTAAAACAGAGAAAAAAAAACATAGTGGCCTAAGCGTAGATAAAATTAAAAAAAAAATGCCTACATCTAACATGACTCAAACTACTGCTTCATGATGGACCTTATTTAGTAGTATATACTTCCTAGTAAACAGGTGTCACCGACCTATTTTCGTCTACGAGGCTGGCCCAACATTGACCCAACATTGATGTATCTTGCTTGATGGGTTAGGTCTAGAAACCAAAGCTTGGCCATAATTTTAATTATAAGTCTGCAATCGATTAGTATATTGTTAAAGCTAGGCTATCTTTTTAAAATGTTTTGAGTCTACTTTATACCATAAGCTCCTACCCAACAAGCACGATACGTTGAAACAATTTTGTATTATCACCCCATCAGAGGGAGCTCCCTGGTAGGTTAGTGGGGTTTTACTGGTACCGGAAGATTATAGAGCTAACCTCAATATCGATCGTGTACCCTTGCCGGCGTCGGGCTGTCAGTGCGCACCTTAATAGCACTAGCTACTACGAAAATGTAGGCGCTATAGAAGGCTACAGTCTGTCCAACGGTGGGGAATGGTCCGAAAAAGCTCTTCGGTATCCAGTCAGTCAATTCTCAAGCGATTTTCATGAAATTTTGTAAACCCTATTTTCCATTTATTTGGCATCGATCCTGAACATTTCGTAAAAAAATATTGGATAGTTTAAAAGTTATACCATTTGAAATGTAGTAGATGTCCATTTATGACGCTCCTCTATATATGTATAAGCCCATTAACTTCATTCCGGTTTATTCATAGAATAGCGTTACATGTCAAATGGTCTAACTTTTGAAATACTAAATGGAATTTCGCGAGGTAAACAAACGAAGGCCCAAGTCAAGGTGTTATGAAGATATCACGCTTACAAGCCATCTTGGTTTCCAAGACCTGGTAAACTTGAAATTAGGTCAAGGTCATTGACTGTCGAAATTGACGTTCAGATTAGTGTCATATACATGCCGTAAATAAACGCAGGCCCTAAGCCAAGGCGTTGTGAAGTCATGGGCTTACAAGCATCGGCACCGCCAGTCCGCCTCTGGTGATCACTTTACCCCACAGCTCGAGGGGTAAAAACGACAGATAATGTTAAATCATATATTGAAGTCACAGGGATTTTTAATCCGAACTTAAAGGGACTGGCCCACGCTAAAATCATCTAAAATCGGTGATTTTATTTTGGCTTCTTAATATGACCATATGATGTAAACATGTCCATAGACTAGAACTGCATTTTTTTAAATTTTTTTGTGCTGCGCATTCACCAGTTAGGCTAGATGTAGAGACGAAATTCCTGATTTCTAATTATTGACAACCATGTCAAAAATACGGGAATTCCGTGTCTATATCTAGTCTAACTGGTGAATGCGCAGCAGAAAAATTAAAAAAAAAATGCAATTCTAGTCTATGAACATGTTTACATCATATGGTCATATTAAGAAACCAAAATAAAATCACCGATTTTTTGATGATTTTAGCGTGGGCCAGTCCCTTTAAACAACTGAAAGGAAGTTGTTCAACCATGGTTTTTGCCCCACAATCTTTCGGACGCTAAATTATGAACCCATGCTAACCATTCAAAGAAGCCCAAAATTGAAACACCATTTCGATACAGCACCACAACAATGATTATGCAGGAGGCCATGGATAGCCTGCTCACCACAAGTGACTCATATCAGCGATATATAGATATAGAAATCACGTCAGTGATTATTACTAATGTTATCTATTATATGTTTTTTGTCTGTTTACTTTTTTCAAACTTCTCTCCCCAAGCATCCAAAACAAGTTATTAAACTGCAAAAATGGTCGGCTACATGGAGTTTACTCTGCGGAATAACTCTCGGGGCGCTAGGGTTTTCTAACTAACTAAAGGGTGGCAGCAATCAATGAATAAGAACCATTAATATCCACATCTAGTCTGTATTCTGGATGAACGTAGAATCACACATGTAGTCTAAATGTATGAAAACAAGTCACGTGGTGGTGATAGTAATAACATAATTTAAGATGGGCGTTGAGCTATTTTAGGCCCTTTTACAGTTTTACAGCCTTGCGCTGCTCCATGGCTGTTGACTGTGGCGGGCTGTTAGATATTGATGCGGGGTGCTAAAATAGATCAACGCCTTATTAAGTCATGTTATTGTTCTATTAAGGGTGGCACACCGTCTCCGAAGCTGGCGCAGCATTAAAACAACATTGTCTTAATGCGGTGTATATTTTTTTATATACACACGTCTATTAGACAAGTAGTCTGTAACACAGACCTAGGCTTACACAGAAAGAACATCAGCTTGGAAGGCTATAATTTAGCACAGCCATCAATATCACATTTGTCATCCATTTGAAGCTGGGGATTATGTCAGAAAATTAAATTGTCAAATGCATGAACAAATCACCAAGTTAATACAGCTATTATTGCTATAAATTAAATAATTTATAGTATCTGTTACCGAGTTGCGACAATGCGCTTATATAATTATTATACGAAGCGTGATGATATCTTTATTGATTCCCCAATTCATACATAAACGTATACGCAATGCCAATGTATCATTGTGTAAGACTGCTAACCCTTTCACTAAGTACTGACAGTGAATAACAGCTAGTACGGGTACAATTTGTATTGACATTAATAACATTGGGCACAGGCCTATTTATACAGGGGCAGCGCCGGTACCAGTAGTGAAAGGGTTATTAAAGCTACCCAGCAAAAACAAAACTTGTGTATGACATTTATACAATGTTAGACCAACGCCGAAGGCGTTGGGCCGACGTTGTATAAATGTTATACAAAAGCTTTGTGTTTGCTGGGTATACGCTGGCAGTTAACTTAATTAGATTTATTGAATTCTAAGGTAAATTTAAATCAATGTGTGGTAAATTGGTTGATTTAACAATGGAAAATTAATTTAAGCATTGTTAGTTCCTAATAAACAAATATTTTTTCGATGAGATAAAATTGATTGTTTGAGGTAGGCCTACTCATCCAACACCTTCGACGATAAAAAGCCTAGTAGCAGTAAATAGGTGAAATTAAAAGCCATAGAAACCATTATTAATATTACCAAGACGATGGTGACATACATTTAGGATAAGACATTATTATTTTGTAAGATTTTACCTGATCTAACAGTGCATTCTGCCATACACGGAACATCATCAAGTACGTCTTGTCCCGTGCACTGAAGGAGGTGAAGAAATGCTTCTCGTCTTTTGTACAGATCTGTATGGAATTTGGTATGACGCGCGCCATCTTTTCTTTTGTCATGGCTGCTACATCTTTGCATCGGATAGTTAACTGTAGAAAGTAAACCACAATAACATGAATAAAGGACAAACTACCTAACTTCATAGATTATAAAATAAAGTCTAACATTATCGTCACAGCTCGTGACGTCGCTACGTACCGTATATGGGCAGGTGATGTTAAACATAAGCTACACAAGATGTCATATTTTTCAGTGGAAAAAAACTGACATTAAAATCAACAACTCTTAACGGTTCACGCTTGGATCTTTTTAATCAATCTTTCAGTATTTAAGTAGGAAATCACAAATTGTCTGCAAAATTTAGTAATAAAATAAAACAATGAGTATTATACAATTTGTTTACGTGAATCCACAGGGCACTGTCTTGGGTTATCCCTGATGTCTCTCGGATTATTCAAATGTTGATTTTACCATATTTTGTATACAGTAAATTTGTATGACAGGAGAGTGTATACTAATCAATCCAACACGAATTGTCTGCAATATTTAGTAGGTTGACTTCACCAGTTACATTTATATAACAATAAAGAATAGATCAATTTAATTTCAAGAATGGTCATAATTTGGGTGATCAGAATACGTACATGTATACAATATCATACCGTTACGCTACATATATGTTATTGTCCTTAGAGAATGTGCGTTGTGGACCAATACAATTTAGTGCAAAATAATATATGACCTGTCATTGTTATCTCCAGCTGTTGTAGACAACATTTTTTATGGAAACAGGCTCAGTTATCCTCTAATCGGACGCTAATTATTAAGCAGTCAATATTACTTTTTCAACTGCTAAAAAAATGTTTCTCTCTCTCCGCCAATTCTAAGAAAAAAACAGGCGGCTAACAACAATGCCACCCAAGTAAACCATTTGCCCTCTTTTCAACCCAATCAAGGGACAGTACGCAAGTCTCACAAACAGATTAATGACGACAAGCTAAAACAACCTAAAAAACATGTTCAAAACAATAAAAAATATCAACAGCAGGTTGCTGACCAACCTAAAACCTTAAGTGAACAACCGCTGTGTGATTTCTGCGGGGTCACAGGGCACATGTCTAAAGCTTGCCGTTTCGGATCTGTTGTGACTTGCTACCTGTGTGGCGAAAAGAAACATAAGGCGAATCGGTGCCCAAACAAATAGGAATCCGGCCAAGATGAGTGTGCCGGAAAAAACTGCACTAACTCTCCATCCCTAGCCAGTGTTCCAGGTACGCCAAAAATTCCCACAAGCACAAATGCATCAAGGCGGAACTACAAAAGTAAAAATAGTACTGACAATCGAACTTCTGTATTATACCTTAATGCGAGAAGCGTCAAATCTGTGTCAAAGAACAGAAATAAACTTCACCAACTGAAAGACGCTGTCACTTTGGGTAGATTTGACATTGTTGCCATTACAGAGACATGGCTAGACAGCAAGGTGAATGACAGTGAGCTCATGCACCCAAATTATAGTGTGTACAGACGAGATAGGCATGATATTTTGAGTGATAAAATTGGTGGCGGTGTAGCCTTATGTATAAATAACAACATATCATCCTGTCGACGTCATGACTTAGAACCTCAAGAAGAGATTGTTGTGTGTGAAGTTAAACCGAACAATCAAAGTAAAATTCTGTTCATTCTCGCATATAAGCCACCTAATGGAGATGTATCACAATTTATATGTAACGTTTCTCCTTTACTAAAAGCAGCTACATCCAACTTTAAAAACGTTTGCTTACTGGGTGATTTTAACATGCGAAATATTGACTGGTCTAATTACTCGTCAAAGTCTGAATCTGGTAATTCATTTTGTAATATGATAACAGAGAACTCCCTCTTTCAGATGAATAACGTAATTTCAAATAAGCATGGCAGTCTTCTTGATTTGGTGTTCACTACTGAGCCAAATCTAGTGGACGAGCCCGTCGAATGTCCCATCGACTTTGATACAGACCATTCAATACTTACGTTTAAACTCAATCTTTCAGGCTGCAACAAACGAAAAATACCCAGAGTAGTGTATAATTTTAAACAAGCTGATTTTAATGCTCTGCGATCACTGATTACAAATAGTAATAGGTCCCTCAATACTTCACTAAATCATTCTACCCATATGAACGAAGCTTGGTCCATCTGGAGCTCAACAGTCACTGAACATATTAATCAATGTATACCACGGGTACCAGTGAAAAATAGTTCTAAACATCCATGGATGGATGGTGAAGTACGACACATGCATAACTGTAAACACACTGCTTGGGCTGCAGCCAAACGAACAAACAATGTACAGATGTGGAACAAATTTAAATATTTGCGAAACAAATTAAAACTAATGCTCAGAGATAAACGTAACAGTTTTATGTCTGATCTAGCCCTATCATTGAAGAATAATGCTAAGCGCTTCTGGACATTTTGTCGTCTGAATACCAATTCTCGCCAAATACCTGCAGTGGTATCTGATGGCCAAAACGATGTCACTGACGCCGCTGATAAAGCAAAAATGTTTAATGATTATTTTCACTCTGTATTTTCCACTCCAAAAACAGGAATTTCTCTACCTGCTGTTTCAGTTAAGTCAGACAACATGCTTGCTAATATAGTTTTTTCTGAAATTGATGTAATCAATGTACTGAAAGGGTTAGATGTTAACAAAGGCTCTGGTCCCGATGACATACCCCTAAAAGTGTTGAGAGAGTGTGCAGATGAATTAGCCCCCTCTCTAACCACACTGTTTAACCTCAGTATGTCAACTTGTACATTACCTGAAGTGTGGAAGTATTCAAATGTTGTACCAATTCACAAAAAAGGCAAGAAATGCAAAGTCGATAATTACAGACCAATATCACTTCTCAACAGTGTGAGTAAAGTTATGGAACGACTTGTTTTCAATCACATTTATCCAGTTGTCAGTCCACAAATTAATTCGGCTCAACATGGTTTTATGAAACATCGCTCTACTACCACACAACTAATTGATACATATTCTGATATCAGTAGAAATTTAGACTCTGGAAGTCAAACAGACATTATATTTCTTGACTTTGCTAAAGCCTTTGATTCGGTACCGCACGACCTGATAGTTCACAAGCTTAAAACATTTGGCTTTGGCAGTAACTTATTGCAGTGGATTGAAAATTATCTGCAAGGTCGGTATCAGTCAGTTATGATAGAAGGTCAGGTATCATCACCTTTACCTGTAACATCAGGTGTACCGCAAGGTTCCATTATTGGACCACTATTATTTGTTTTATACATAAATGATATCTGCGATGTTTGTACATCATTTATGAAATTATATGCTGACGATGCCAAACTTTATCGAAATATAAAGTCAAGACAAGATGTACTTTCCCTTCAGAATGATCTTAATGCACTGTTTTTGTGGAGCAAAATTTGGAGAATGAACTTCAACATATCAAAATGTAAATTCATGTCGATATGCCGTAAAGTAAAAATAGATTTTGACTACTCCATTGATAATAATATCTTATCTAGAGTAACTGAATTTAATGATCTTGGAATAACCATCACTAGTAAATTATCTTGGTGTGAGAATGTGAAAACTGTTTCATCAAAAGCCCATTCTATGGTAGGAATGATAAAACGTTCTGTTGGCTTTAATAGCCCCATTGATGTTAAGCGCCAATTATATTTGGCCCATGTCAGAAGTATTCTTGAGTACTGTAGTCCGATGTGGAGTCCCAATCATGTTAAAGACATAATCAAATTAGAACGGGTGCAACGTCAAGCTTCAAAATTCATTCTCAATGATTATGTTTCACCCTATCACGAAAGATGCACAGCATTATCTATCTTGCCTTTGTGCTTCCGTCGAGAAATAATCGACTTGTGTTTTTTATACAACTACCTTCACGGTAAACTATCTTGTGATTACTCTAGTAATTTTGAGTTAGCTTGTCCGCATAATGGCCTCAGATCTGCTCAACAGGGTGTTCTATTCAAATTACCTCTGTGCAAGACTGTTCAGTTCCAATGTACTTATTTTTATCGCACTGCTCGCTTATGGAACACTTTACCTTTTGTTATCCGAGATGCTAGTAGCTTGCAGATTTTTAAGAAGAACCTGAATGAATTATATCTCGCCATGGTAAACTTATTTGATGTGAATAATCGATGTACCTGGAGCCTGGCTTGTGCTTGTGTAAATTGTCGAATATAGCGGAACATTTCGTGTCTTAAACTACCTGTGCAATTTGAATCGGCTGTGAGACGGCTATTTGAGCTGTCACCAGCCACTCATGACTAAGGACGGAGGGCTCCGTTGTCGATACGCATGTGTTGGCAGATGACAAACCGCCCCGCCTTACTTATACTCGTGTATTGAATATATATCTATATATTTAGCACAAATGGCACCTTAAGTGATCGACCTATGAACGATAATCTGCGAATGTTGCATTGTGTTGTCTGCCTGGCTCGAATTCAGGCCGGAGACAGTCTCTGATACTGTTCGGAGCAGACCGACATCACTCTACATGATCACGCTTGTCATGATCTGACTTAGAGTATTACCACATGGCATGGATGGCTGTTCCCCTCAAAATTATTATTTGTCTTTTTTCTGTTTTATTTTTAAGTTTAGTGATTTTTCAGTAGCCTTTGTTTCCAGACCAGGTGGGTCCTTATGCTGAATCTCAAAGATCTCTAATCAACTGATTTACTTCTTGAGTTTGGGATTATTTTTCCTCCAGTCTAAAATTGCATATGTGGTACTACTCAGTATATTTCGGCTGCGCGACGGCTATATGAGCTGACGTCAGTAGATGTATTCTAGGTTTATAGTATTACTTTTATTTAGGGATGTATGTAGGCCTATGTTAAAATTAAGAGTGCCATAAGTTTTTACTGTTTTTCCTCTTCACATATCCTAGTTGTATGTCCTTTGATATAATAGACAACTAAAGCATTTAGAGGTTTTAATTAGGTTTCTACGCTTTCCAGAGTGCCCTTTTTTGCTACACGGTGTAGAGCACAGTGTAGCTATTTTATCTCTGGTTTTGGTGCGGGAAACAGATGACAGACAATTGTCGGTTATTTTATTTTATGTGTACAAATAGTAAACTTTATAATCTATACTATGTACATTTTTAAATTGCTTTTGCTATTTTAAACAATGGATATTATTTTATTCTATAATTTTAATTCACTTATATGGTTGACAGGCATTGTAGAGGTCGTCTCGACCTGTTCCCGTCAACCAAAGTTAATACCATGTTCAAAAATGATAATAATAATTATAATGTACCATTTTTGCATGTTCTTAACTGGAAGCCAAATAAATAAATAGATACGACAACGCAGCTTCAAAAGTAGCTGAGCGTGGGTGTTACATCAAAAGTAAGCGTCATAAACCAGAATCCATGGTCTCCAAGGCAAATTTATTTGATTAAACAAATAAAAAGGATAAAACAAAAAACAGAAAGCGTTGTTTTACTATTACAAGGAGCCGGTCAAGTGTCAAATATAAAAACAAGAGTCGTCTCACACTTCATGAACAGTGGTGACTGGTGGTGACAGGGCACGGTTACTTTTATACAGATAGATAGATTTATTTTATTACATAATTATATTCAATATTTTATGTACTATTGTCTAAACATATTATCACTGCTATTTTCTAACACATCTGCAGCAATTAACAGATACACATATCGTTAAAAAAGCTGGCGGCATGTTAGGAGGTGATATATAGAAACCACTTTAGGGCTTTATATTTAGCTCAGAAAAATCCGAACTTACGGTGATGGTAGTAGTAGTAAATTATTGGTTTACGTCACTCTTTGACACTAACGCAATGGTCATTTAAGAGACATTGTACTTATGATAAAAACAATGCCGACCATTGATGAGATGAATGATGTACAGATGATGACGCGAGGGTGAGGTGATAGGGCATGGTGTTGTTGAGAGTGTTTTCCTTCACTCGCTCGGTAAAAGGTTCTGGGCATGTCCAGGGGATTTACCCCAGACATGCTCAGAACACAAGAGACTCACACAGCTCCGCTATCCTCAGTTCGGATAGTCCCCAGAGTAACAATAGCTGAGGGTGAGAGACCTAATGCCAAACACTCTATCGCTTGTAATATTTCTAAGTGACATGACCTCACACAAATTGCAACAGAAACTATCTCAACTATGTTATGATCAACAAAGTTTCCTCCATAACATATAAAAAATCTCAAGCTGTGCGATTGGTGGGAAGCATTGAAAAACACTGATATAAGTGATAGCATCTTAGCCCATTGCCAACTATGGTAAAACAGGTTATTTATGAATGTATTGTTGTTTAATGCCTTCATAAATGGTTCTAATGTAACTATAAATAAATCTACAAGTACTTTATATTTGAGAAATACAGGTGTACCAATTGCATGGCCAAACTGTTAAATAGAACATTGAAAACACATGTAAGCAGTGGAATTAATGTCCAGTTTTTTGGCACAATTAGGTTCAAATAATTTTATTTTTTATGTCCTCTCTACATATTCTTTTTATCCATTTATAGTTTTAGTTACAATGAATTGTAAACAAAAGTGTGTTTACCAATGGGTAAGTTTAAATCCTGACCCAAAGATGCTTTTTTAAATTGGAAGTTAGATATTGTACACTATGTCAGAATTTTTTTAGGTATTTATGTTTACAGTGATCTAGCCGTTTCTCAATGTATTTTATAAAATAAATTAACAACACTCATGGGCGATAATAGACATATTTCAGTCACATCGTACTAGTAGTCTATAGCTGCTTGCAATTGTGTTGTAACTTACTTATTGTAACTGCTGCTTCTAACTGAGAGGAATAATATTTATACGCCCTATCCTTATGATACTTATTTTTTATTGCAGTCCACTCAGACCTTCAACACCGAGTTATCTTGCATCTGAATGTGTGATTTGCAAGTAGGTTGCAACTTGCAACGGAGAATGAACAGCAAAGGTGAGTTATACCATCAACAGAGCAAGTGAATCCCAAGATGATGACATTCATGCATCGCCTGGGGAACTGGTTCATAAAGCCTGCCGAAGCAAATACACCAACTCACAACAAATATCAACAGGAATGAATTTGAAAAGACAAGTACAACATTTCAACAAGCATGTGCGACTACGTTCATCTGATGAGAAGGGGTTCCATTATGAAAAAACCTGTTTGTTCTGTGGAAAGTTAGCACATGTTGGGACCAAATGGACGAGTTGTGTTAGTACCGCATTCGCAGTGAGGACAGTTGGGTTTAAGGATATGTTACTGGTATCCTGTGATGAACGAGATGTCTGGCAGATACAGTAACATGTCGTCTTAGTTATGTACATGACCTGTGGGATGCTAGTGCTGTGTATCACCAAGTGTGTAGCGTTACTTTTCGCACCAGGAAGCAAATGCCATCAGATCAGATAAGCAGAGACAAAAAATAGGTCGACCACAAGACAAAAAAGACTCAAAGCCTTTCTGGAAGATGCTAATTTCTTCAAAAAGAATGATGATGAGCAGATCACAATCAATGATCTTAATAGCAGGATGGAAAACAACCTCAAATCCTCAGGATTTCAATCATATGGCTACACTCATATGAAGTTTAAACTGAACAAACAAGTAGGACAGCTCTGCCCTCTGGCTACAGTACATAGATATAAGAAATATATTGCGCAAGTTTACAGACAGCAGAACGTACTGGAAACTGGTCACTGTACATTGAAACAATATCTCAAATGTATCCTTTCGTGGCAGCAGCTGGACACAATTTATATGATACTAGATCCAATCGACTTTATCATCTGCAGCAAATGTGCAACCTCCATGCGGAACATCTAAGTGTCTATCGGAAATTTACAGAGGGGTATCATGTAATAACTTAAATAAGACCAAGTGATCGTATATGGGCTGGTCTCTCAGTAGACCTCGCCATCGAGCAGGTGTTGACAAAGAGCATGAAGACCAGCCGCGGTGGTCTCATAAGAGGTCGAGGAATGACAAAGCAACAACGAATAATCTGGGTACTCGCTATGCCAGCTTGCGTTGAAGTCAACGCTGCTATGCAACAGCTTACATGAGTTAACTACAACACTGGTGGGCAAAAACAGTATCGCAAGTCAAGTACGCGACCTGAAGGACACACATATAATTATAATACTAAACCACATCCAATCAAGACCATGTAGTATAGCAGCAGAGGGATCAAATTTTCGAGGTACCTAAACCGGCGGTACAACATTTGTCCACATGTCTAGAATTGTTCTCAGGGATCTCTAGATACAGAATCTGGTTGATGACATTGCCGGAAATGGGGGCGGGCTGAGAATTTGACACTTTTGTACACCTACCCATTTTTTAGAGAAAATATTCGCTTAAATATGATTTTCGCGTCATTCTCACTCTATCACAATGTTGGGCCAGTTAAATCAAACATTGTTGTATTTGTTTTTTTCTATCCATCAGGTCATATATCTGTGGGGATAAAATAGTAAAAAAAATATAATTTCGCAGTAGCATCCCACCTCGAAGACCTATTTTGAACATCGTAGATCTGTCGCAAAATGCAAATTTCCATTTTTTGCATATAGTTTATGACAACAGGTTCGTTTCTGCACTAAAGTCTCCATGAGCGATACCATTTGGTTGGGATACATCCCTGGAGTAAGAATTAGGTTACCAATGCTTGGTTTTTCGAGTAATTGATCATTTTAGTCAATTTCAAAATGGCCGCCGTAAAATCCATGATTTCTCCTGAAATGTATTATCAAACATGGTTTTCTTAAATTTTACATCACAATCACAGTTTTGGTATCTAATCTTACATTTTAATGCTCACTTATGTATTTACAAATGCTGTAATATGATATTTACCACCGAATCCAAGATGGCCGCCAGAAAATGGTGAAGAAAATGCTCAACATTTGCAAATAGTTTATGAGCACAGGCTCTAACGGTGTACGATAACCTCCATGAGCGGTATCATTTCATTGAGAGACATGTACCCATGAACAAAAATCAGGTGATTAATGCTTGATGTGTAGAACAATTAATAATTATGGCCTATTTCAAAATAGTTGCTGTGAAATCAATTACCGGTAATTCTCATAAAATGCATTATTGAACATGTTTGTTACACAGTTATCTCACAGACACGATTTACCGGGTAAGTGTCTAATCTTACTTTTTAATCCTCACCATGTCCATTAAAAGTATAACAACATGGGAGAAAAGTAGAAATTCAAGATGGCCGCCGCAACATTGTCAAAATGTCGCACCATTTTACAAATAACTTATGAGCACACGCTCTATTCTATATCTGTATGAAAACCTCCATGAGCGGTATTGTTTATTTCCGAGACGTCCTATGAGTCAAGATCAGGTTATTATTGCTTGATTTGTTAAGTAATTAATACTTATGGCCGATTACAAAATGGCCGCCATGAAATCAATGAATACTCCTAAAATGCTTTATTGAACATGGTGAGCTTAATATAATATAAATGTAAAAAACACGAGGATCTTGGTATTTAATTTTGCATTTTAATTTTCAGTGAATCCACTAAAAGTAATGTTAAGTACTTTAAGATAGAATCTAAAATATGTGTTTGTTCAGCTTTGGCATATCTTAAGCCTTATCTCCTAAAAAATTAACATTCAGTTCTCTTTAATTATTGTTACTGTTAAACATGTACTACGTAATAATCATTATAGAAACACTGTCTTGGCGTTTACTCCAGAAATCACAGCCACCTTAAAAGTTATCTCAGCCACTACAAGGTTGATCTTGGCCACTAACAAACTGGTGTCAGCCGCTGAAAAAATTATCTAAGCCACTACAAAGTGATCTTAGCCACTGAAGAAGTGATCACAGCCACCTTAAAAATTATCTAAACCACTACAAAGTGATCTTGACTACTGAAGAAGTGATTACAACCATTCTAAAAAGTTATCTAAGCCATGACAGAAGTGATGTCAACCACCGAAGAAGTGATTACAACCATTATAAAAGTTATCTCAGCCACTACAAAAGTGATCTTGACCACTGAAGAAGAGATCACAGCGACTTTAAAAGTTATCTCAGCCACTACAAAAGTGATCTTGACCACTGAAGAAGTGATCAGAGCGACTTTAACAGGTATCTCAGCCACTACAAAGGTGATCTTGGCCAGTGAAGAAGTGATAGCAGCCACTTTTAAAATTATGTCAGCAGATAAAAAAGTGATCTTGGCCACTAAAAGTGATCACAGCCACTTTAAAAATTATCTAAGCCACTACAAAAGTGATCTTGACCACTGAAGAAGGTATCTCAGCCACTACAGGGGTGATCTTGGCCAGTGAAAAAGTGATAACAGCCACTTTTAAAATTATGTCAGCAGATAGACAAGTGATCTTGGCCACTAAAAGTGATCACAGCCACTTTAAAAATTATCTAAGCCACTACAAAAGTGATCTTGACCACTGAAGAAGTGATTACAACCATTTTAAAATTTATCTCAGCCACTACAAAAGTGATCTTGACCACTGAAAAGTGATCACAGCCACTTTAAAAGTTATGTCAGCCACTACAAAAATGATTTTGGCCACTAAAAAAGTGATTAGAACCACTTTAAAAAATATCTTAGCCAATGCAAAGTGATCTTGGCAACCGAAGAAGTGATCACAGCCACTTAAAAGTTATGTCAGCCACTACAAAGGTGATCTTGGCCACTAAAAAACTTTTGTCAGCCACTGAAAAAGTTATCTAAGCCACAACAAGGTGATCTTAGCCACTGGAGAAGTGATCACAGCCATTTTAAAAATTATCTAAACCACTACAAAGTGATCTTGACTACTGAAGAAGTGATTACAACCATTGTAAAAGTTATCTCAGCCATGACAAAAGTGATCTTGACCACCGAAGAAGTGATTACAACCATTATAAAAGTTATCTCAGCCACTACAAAAGTGATCTTGGCCAGTGACGAAGTGATAACAGCTACTTTGCAAATTATGTCAACCACTACAAAGTGATCTTGGCCATTGATAAATGATCACAGCCACTTTAAAAAAGATCTAAACCACTACAAAAGTGATTTTGACCACTTATGAAGTGATTACAACCATTCTAAAAATTATCTCAGCCACGACAAAAGTGATCTTTGCCACCGAATAAGTGATAAGAACCACTTTAAAAGTTATATCAGCCACTACAAGAGTGATTTTGACCACTGAAGAAGTGATCACAGCGATTTTAAAAGTTATCTCAGCAAGTACAAAACTGATCTTGGCCAGTGAAGAAGTGATAACAGCCACTACAAAGGTGATCTTTGTTGCTATAGTATATATCTAAAACAACAAATACGGGAATTTCGTCTCTACATCTCGCTTAACTGGTAAATGTGCAGCACAAAATTAAAAAAAAAAACTGTTGCAGTCCTAGTCTATGGACATGTTTACATCATATGGTCATATTAGGAAGCCAGAGGAAAATTACCGATTTTTTTATGATTTTAGCCTGATTGTGTCGCTTTAAGATATTACATCAAAACCGTGTTTGTGATATGACTAAATTAGGTAAACAATGTTCAATTATAATGCATTTATTTAACGGCGGCCATTTTAAAATCGCCATAATGATTATTTACTTGACAAATCAAGAATTAATCACCTGATTTTGACTTAATATATGCCTCTGAACTAGCTCAATGAGGTTTTCATGCAGAGCAGAACATGTGCTTATGAACTATTTTCAATAGTTTCGAAAATTTTATTGCCATTTTTACGGCGGCCATCTTGGATTGGTTCTTAAATAACATATTCTAACACTTAAAATATACATAGATATATTCAGTGGATCCATTCAGCATTAAAGTATAATAATAGAAACAAAAACCGTGTTTCTGAGATAAAAAATTAAGCAAACCATGTTGAATTATGCATTTGAAGATTAAGCATTGATTTCACGGTGGCCATTTTAAAATCGGCCATATTGATTAATTACTCTACAAATCAAGCACTAATCATATTATTTTTATTCAAGCGTTGTCTCTAAACCAAATGACACCTATCGTGAGGGTTTTGTTACATGATAAAACATGTGCTTCTAAAATATTTGCGAAAAAATGTGAAATTTTGAACATTTTCTTGATTATTTCTGGCAGCCATCTTGGATTGAGTTCTAAATATCACATTCCAGCATTTGTAAATACTTGTCAAACAGCAGCTTGGTCCCAGTGTGTGTACTCACGTGCTATTCATACATGCGATCCTTGGGTGTGACACTACCTCTCGCCTGTATGGCATTGGCAAAGGAGCTGTCATCAAGAATTTTAAAAACAGTAGCTCGTATTTCTCGAACAAACTTCAGTATTCGACGCACCATCTGCTGCCAAAGCAGATATTGGGGCAGCAGGAGAGAACGTTTTGGTGTGCTTATACAATGGTAAGCCTGGAGAGGGACTCAACTCACTGCGGTACAATCGTTTTTGTGAGAAGGTGTAGTCTTTGACGTCGTGTGTACTACCAGGGTACAGCAATGGAAGGGATACGTAGATGAACTGTTGCCTCAAGATTGGGGTTGGAAAGAGAGTGAAAGGATGTTTTACCTGTTCAAACTGATTTACCTCCAGCTCCACAAATACACTGAAGAAGGTGCAAATGCAAAATATTGTAGCAGTCTGAAGTGCACATACACATGATACAAGAAGCACAACATTGAGTGTTCTGTTCTGTTTGTATCGACAGCAACGGATCAGGCTGTGCGAATTCATTCAATAAAGATCCACCAGAATATCATGAAAACAACGAGTGAACATACAGCCAATATGAACCCAGTCTTCAAAATCACACAATGTCTTATCTTTATGAATTGTTACTTGGGTTGGGCATCAATAAATTCATTATAACACTGCCTGATATAAACATTGGTAAAAATATAAGATTGCATTCACAACTCGTTTATTAAGGCTGTTTTGTTTGATAGCTTCTTCATACAGTGTAGGCCTAGACCAAGGAAAATAGAATCAGCTGATTCTATTTTCCTTGCATAGACTTAGTCACATTAATATTAATCACGTCAGATTAAATATGGAGAAACATTAACTAGAGTTCTTTGGAAACAACACTGGTAATCTTAACAATAAAATACAAATAAGGTGCTAGCACGAGCTATATGTTTGCGAGAGCTGCATTGTCACTGCTGTTGAGCGGGGAAGCCAGGGTACGGCGCTGGCAATCCGCCCGAAGGTTATTGACAGACACGTGGAGGCTGCAACTTCCCTTGGTACAATATCGAGATACTCGCCCAGTAAACTCTTTACTAAGCATTTTCACATATATGTGGGGAAATGCGTCGATAAATCAAATTTACTAATGATATTTATCATTAATTACTACATATCACACCTTATTTGAGTAACCTAAGTAACATAATACTGATAGTCAGGATATCCGGATGTAATTGATCCGCAACTAACAAGTCACGTCCCAGTAAACACGATGCGTTGACACAATGCTGTTTTAATGTTCGGTCAGCGTCTACGACGCTGGCCCAACATTAAAATAACATTGTATCAACGCCTCGTGTTTATTGATACTTTATTGTCACACAGCTGAGAATTTTCGGACACTCTCGACATGTATACTACTACTACACTGCTCTGGAAAGCAAAAAGGCAGTAGATACTTACTTGAAAAGTAAGCAGTTATTGCCAGTTAACATTTTTCGGCAATACAATGACATGGACATCAAATCAATGTAAACGTTACCAATGGTATTTTATAGTAAACTGGTAAATAACATAGTCATAAAACAAAAATAACATGAGCAATAATTGTGATAAAGCAAAATACAAATAGTGAGTTTGTAATAAATTTGGCATCTTTCGAGAAAAAAACCTGCAAGTAGGTGCAATATGAGGCAGATATTTGAGCAAATGTCCGTATCTTTTTATTAACAAATAAAATTATTTTCTTACCACAGTTTCCCAGCGGAATATATTGGCATAAAAACATATCCAGTTTTGGGAGATATACAAGCGACCTTGGACTAGTATGTCTTTCTGCAGTGCACATGAGTAATCTGCAAATAACAATATTGTAATATATAATACACATTAGTACTTACATGAAATAAAAGGACTTGAAATAAAGCATTTAAAAGATTTTGTACTCCAGCATAAGTTTCTAAGTAATTAACATAAGCGATCTTTACAATTTACTTAGTTACATACCTACGCCCACTTTGCATAACAAATACATTATGGGTGGTGATCATCTGATCCGGTCATGTGACGGGTATCGCTCTTTAAATGGTCAGGGGTACACTACCATACTTGGTAATGTTTAAACGCTTAGTGTGTCTGGACAACATGACTGACCAACAGTTATTCCCCATTTAAAAGTACACTGAACATAATCCGTAATTCATGCACTATATGTTTATCTATGTAGCAGATTTCAAGATTATCAAGCCCTTCAAATCTTATCACGCATCAATAGAATGTGAGCTACGTTTTGCTTGTAATTTAGATATTGATCTGAGGTGAAAGGCCAATTTAAAATATTACCCATGCAATGGTATCATGGTTATGAAATATGACGTGAATAAATTAGCGTGTGGTATCTACCAGATAACAGACACATGGCGCAGGAGACAATAAAACCCCTCCATTTCAGAAGTTAATATACACCCAGCTAACACTGAACGTACGGATGGGGACCACCATCTCCGACGTTGGCCCAGCATTAAAACAACGTAATTTTTATGTATCGTGTTTGCTCGGCAGATTGTCTAACATTTAAACTCTAGTGCATACATTTTAATCTGATAACTTTTTATTCAGGATTTTATTACACATAGGTTTACTCTTCACCATATTTTCCACTGTATTGTTTTAATCGTGTTTATCAGTGTTTATGAGGATTAGTATGGTTTCTAAGAATATTCTCTGTATTACTTCGTACCAATAAAAAACTATCACTATTACTTGGGACAAATATTAAGAATATATTTGTACGTGTACAAAACTTACCAACTATGAGTCTTTCATCAGCAGGGATATCCTTAAATATACGGCGGAAATCTGACGTTCGTGATTTATATGTTGGACTCAGGACCTGTAACATACACAGAATACTCTTTGAAATTCAAAAGCTCCAACATTTTGAAATAAACTGGTGACTCTTCAAAAATTACTCTTGGAAATTAAGGAGCTACAAACATTTTTAAA
Organism: Flabesymbios commensalis; assembly: GCA_964017125.1. Taxonomy (NCBI): domain Eukaryota; kingdom Metazoa; phylum Annelida; class Polychaeta; order Terebellida; family Flabelligeridae; genus Flabesymbios; species Flabesymbios commensalis. The sequence continues at coordinate 70,299,195 of OZ024905.1, read as the reverse complement.
TGTAAAATTTTCCTCATTTACAGTCGTTGACCAGCCCAGCAAACATTGGGAGAAGGTATCGTGTTTGCTGGGAATGCTCGATATGGTGGTGTGGCGAGAATACACCAGTCAGTTATATTCACAAGTTGTTTAAAATGCCAGATTAAGTGACTCTGTATTGACAGGAATGTAAAATGAGCTATATTACAAAATGACAATAAAACAATTTTAAAACACTTCTAGCATGAAAGTAAATATAAAATAATATTAAAACCCCTTTTAAACATGATGTGATTTGGACGTATAAGTACAAGTACGTTAATGCGCGGTGATACAGTGTATGAAGGCCGACATAGAGTATGAGGACTATTCACTCATTTGAGAAATTGACGGGAACCCGCAATGACAGTGTCAATAATATTGTAGCTTAGCCTTGCATTTGCGGTGTATTTGCAGGTGTAAACATTGTGTACAGATTTGAATTAAACCCACTCAAGACTCGAGTAGATATGGTGTTGTATATGTCTTTACATGTAGGCCTATGTCCATTTTCGGCACTCATGGTCATTTAAGTAAAATTTTAAAACGATAAAAACAGTGCATTCCTTTGAGGTTGGGGTGATAGGGCATGGTGGGTTGTTGAGAATGTTTCCCTTCACTCGCCCGACAAGGGGTTCTGGGCATGTCCAGAGGATTTACCTCCAGGTATGCTAAGACGTCCAGAGTTTCATTTGTTTTGTTCCTCGGGTCGGATATTCCCCAGAGTAACACTAGCTTAGGGTGACTCCATTACTCCTACGCGAGAGACCCAGTATCAAACACTCTTTTGCCGGTTGTTTAAGGCTACCACAGCCAACATCAGTGCTGCACTGATAGTGACACTGTACTGAGAGTGACACTAAACTGACAGTGCCTGCACCGATGCGGGAGCTACATTGGCACCACTGGCAGTCCGCCCGAAGATTATGGCCAGACACGTGGAGGCTGCAGCTTCCCTCGGATGATTGCTGTAGAAATATTAGGACTATTGACTCATTTGATAAACTGTCTGGACGGTAACCCGCAATGAAAGTGTCAATGATACTGTCGCTCATCCTTGTAATTGGGTGTATTTGCAGGTGTAAGCAAATTGTACGAATTTAAATGAAATCCACTCAAGACTCGGAGAGAAATGACGTTTTCCGTGAAAATGCATCTGGAAACCTTGCTGCCATAACCATGAGAAGGGGCCGCCACCTGGAGCACATAATTTATTGTCTAGGTCCATAGTATGTGAATATCAGGTAAATACATGTACTGCAAATGGTTTGAGAGAAATAACGTTCGGCTGAAGTGTCACTTGAAACCACCATGAAATCTGAAATATGACAGGTGACGCCATCTGGAGGACACCCTATATGTATACCCTAAAGTTATCACAAAAACGTCATTATTAGTGCAGTGGCATCGTACAATTTTTAAGAACAATTGTTCGTTTTGTGAAGAAATCACCAAATTTGGCAAATATTTATAGATTATAGCATGGCTAAAGCTTAGCTTCCCGCATACCTAGTTGTATTCTCCAGAGAGTCATAGGACTTGTATCACCCCGGGACCGCAGGTCTAAGGGACGATACACGACGGATGACCGGAGGTAGAATACAAATAGGGAGGGCTCATGAAAGTGACAATACAACTTTAGCCATGATGTTTTTTTTATCTCATACCAACATTTTCAGCTACATTATGCATAAACTAGAGAGCTGCAATTGCAGTTTAACGGTAACAAAGAGTCCTTCTCAAATTAATTATAATCTAGTTTTGATTAACAGCAATAGTCTACTCTATTCACGTTTTCAGGTTCCATGGTAAAATAATTGTCTTCCAAGTCATGACCTGTGATTAGATTCAATCATGTAGGCCTATACATTACCCTCTGAATTATCACACTTCCCATTGGGACATCTAGGAGCGCCGAAGTGACAAGAGGGGGGGGGGGGGGACGGGGTGTCTGCAAGTTGATGTGGTGCAGGAGACATTGATTAGGGTGATGGGCGTCAATTGATTCTGATCCAATCAAAACTCTGATGTGGGAGTAACAGATAGATTTATCCAGCTACATCTTCATAGCTGTATCAGCCAGGTAAAAAAGCCTGTATTGGATAACCTACAGTACACCCCTTGGTATGAGATAGATGATTGTATTAAGCGCCTTTTCAGATATCACGCCACTTGCAATTCGTACCACTATGACCACCATATTTAATTTTAAAATGGAAGCCCCCCCCCCCCCCCCCATAAAAAGCATTATGGCTGGCTCTATTCGAGCTAGAGATTCATTTTCGATGCTTAGATGTACATGTTTTATGTTGCTTTCAGCACAATCATCATGCATGACAATATCACGACAGAAGAAAGCCCGAAGTCCGGACTAATTGCCCTACTCAAATCAAATTACTTCAATGGTTCTTTATAGTGCACAGTATCATAGGCAGCACTATACACTTCAGGCCTTTGAACAGTTTGGAGCACGGAATAAGCACAACCTACAAAAATGTATAATAATACCACATTGAGGCATGCATTTTTGAATGACTTAGTAGTTTCACATGCGGGGGTAGTAGTAGTAAATCATTGCTTTACGTCACTTTTCGGCACAAAAGGTCTTTTAAGTGACATTATAATACGATAAAAACGTTGTAGTCAATTAATGAGATGAATGATGTACAGATGATGATGTGAGGGTGGGGTGAGAGGGCATGGTGGGTTATTGAGAGCGTTTTCCTTCGCTCGCCCGATAAGGGGTTCTGGGCATGTCTAGGGGATATACCCCCAGACATGCCCAGACGGCCGGAGACTTGAGTTTCGCTGTACAATTTAATGATGAAACTCTTTGGCATTTTGCGCAGCTCCGCTATCCTCGGGTCGGATAGTCCCCAGAGTAACAATAGGAAGGATCACTCCCTCTGGGTAACTCCATTCATCCCACATGAGAGACCTAATGTCAAACACGCTATTGCCGGTTATTTAAGGCTACCACAGCCTACATCAGCGCCAGCACTGATGCGGGTGCTGCATTGGCTCCGCTGTTGAGCGGAGGAACCAGGGTACGCCACTGGCAATCCGCCCGAAGATTATAGCCAGATACGAGGAGGCTGCAGCTGCCCTTGGATGATTGCTGTAGACTAGTGCTTCCGTACAATGCCGTAACAGCATCCAACAGACGAAACAGATCCCTAATGACCCTCCCCGGATGGGGGCGAAAAGTACTACTACTAGCAATCATCCCAGTACCCCCACACATGCGGGGGTCCTGGAGTAGTATATCAGAAATAAATAAATGAGGTTTGAGGCCACTTTTGTGCACATACCAGCAAAATAGGGCCAGAAAAACCTTCTGGGGATAGTCAGATGAATCGTCCTACACTTCTCTCCAGATGTCGATATCTATCATAACCTTTGAGCAAAGTGTCACTGCTGCTACACTTCGAAAATTCTAAGTGGACATGGACACGTCAGGTCCATGAAAATCCATTTATAACACCCTACTATATACAGCAGTCATCACAAAGTGCGGCTGCGTAACTTTTCATGCTAAATCAAATCACTGTCTTACCTTACTGGGACAAAATCTGATTCTGCTTTAACTTTCATAATGGGTTGGAACGTTATTGCATGCACAGGGAACATTGTAAAATATGGTATGGCGCCTTTTCTAAATATTGAACATGCTAAAATACACACTCTGCAACAAAATACGATCTTTCGTTTTGAAACCAGCAATAAACATGATAACCGATTTTAAACGATTTCATATTAAGTCAAACTAGAAGATATATATACGACCATCTAATTGCTGCAGACCTTTGGACAGACGGTAAGCTTCTTTGCATAACTGTGCTGATTTAGCTGACAACGGTTATGGCACTCCTGAGGCTGCGAGGATGAGAAGCAAGAAGATGAGGAGGTAAATGCCAGTAAAATGCATCGTGCCTTGTTTTTCAACCATCTGCCAACTCGTTGCACAAACTTTCTAACTGTGCAGCTATGCCACCTCCAGTAGCCCCTTCTCATTCCCTCCTACCGACAGACACACTGACTCGCGAATGTGCGTCGTTACCGCCATTGTAGAAGAAAGTCACTATAGTTTTTTTTTACATTAGACTGTACTTGTACATACACCATGGGTGACAGCTGGATGGATATACCTGTGTCGTACCGAATAAGCAATAAGTTGTATCAGCGTTGTGCTAAACTCAGACGGCTATCATCAGGGCTTTCTAGTGGTCAGTCAGTGTCGTGATATGGTCAGAACAGGGTAGCCACTTGGTGCAGAATGTGCACGTTTTTTTGTTATACCAAGTCGTCACACATGATATAGATCTATCTGTCATCAGATAAGTTCCAGGTGATGTTGTATCAAGAATAGAATTGGGAAGGTTTGAGAGCAGACCTCAAACAAACTTATAGCGAAGGCCGAGCTCAGATCATTGTATATCTACAAAGCATGGTTTGTGAAATGTGATAATAGAGGATTTTGTCGATATATTTAGCAGGTTAAATGCAATTGGAGGTTTCCAAGTTAAAATGTCAACAATATATTTGACGGCTATCTTAGAAAATGCATGACCAATGGCCTAATCGAATAAAAAATAAAAACACAAGCGTAGCTTATAGTGAGAATAAGAAATTTCGGAGGTGAGTAAAATGACCAGAACTAAGTAAAAATGGCCGCCAGTCAGCCATTATTATTTATTCAACGAAATTTGTCATCGATGAACTGTGTGCGAGTGTGTTTTAAATTCATCGTTCACCTGTTTTGCTTTGTCTCGGAGATACGTAAAGGGTTCAATTTATGTAGTATCGCGTGTCGAATAGACAAAATTTTGGTCAATTGCTAATCAAATTTGAAATTAATTAGCGAAATATTTCATCTGAAATGCTCAGAGAAAACGAAGTGATGTGGAGCATTTTATTTTTTGCAAATCGCTAGAAAATATTTTCAAAACAAATTAAACACGTAAATATCGCAGAATCCTGCAAAACGAAAAAGGCCACTAAACGGCAGTTTTTCAATTGTTTGTTCACTAAAGTTATTCAGGTCATTGTCTGACATTTATGAACATGACTGTAACAAATTAAATAAAGATCTGTTGGGAACATTTCTTCGTCAATCATCCCAGTGATTAAAGGGTTGATTATTTTTGGTTTAAAATGTAAGCAAACAATATCCCCAGTAAACAAGACGTTGAGCCAATGTTGGTTCAATGTTGGGCCAGCGTCGTAAAGGATGGACCAACATCGAACCAACAGCGGCTCAATGTATCGTATACTAGTATGTAATTTATCTGTGAAATATAAAATGCAGGAGTTCGTAGCTGTGCTGCTACTTAAAAAACAAATAACTGAGGCGGCGGACCTTGTGGAATACAGTAAGCACCATGTGTCTGGTTTAGTTGAAGAGAGATGTGTAATATCTAATGAAATGTATGTGTATATTTTTTAGCTGTGATATTCATTATACGTTCACTTTCAAACATGCCATTACATTAACAATATTCTAAATTGCTGCAGCAGTGTTACATCTAGTTTGTTAAAATAGTGTAGGTATTTATACAGTTCATACGCTCTACAGTGCTGTCACTCCTGGCATTGTCATTTTGTCAGATTGAAAAAGAAGAGGAATGGGCTAAATTAACAGTTGCCCTACATGACTTTGAGAGCAGTCCATACAGATTCGGGCATCGTCTTTCTTTAGGTCATGATATACAGATATATGCACTATGTATTACTCTTCGGATAGCGACAAAAACACATTTCGGATATAGCTGATCTTAAAGTTTAAAACACACTAGTCTCTGTTAATTATTCAGGTTAAAAAACATTCAAGAGTGAAAATGTTTTCAATAGTCAAAAAGTCTTCCAGTCCTAAATATTGAGCCCGCTTTAGCACACCGTTAGCTTTCCAGACGAGTGAATTGTACACACAAACAGAGTTGAGCAGAGCTCTTGATTCCAGCCGCTAAAGCTCATTATCTAATAATTTTATCTAATCTCATATAATTCTCGTATTTTAGGTGCACTTATTTTTGAAGATGCACATTAGTGTCAGAGTATAGGTGCATGCACAAAAAAAAAGCCATAAATTTAAAATTCCATTAAAATTCTTAAAAGTCGTAATTATTAGATTTATTTCAACCAAAAATGAAAACTGCTCGTAAAAGTTAATTGCAGGAGTGACTCAGGCAATATGAACTTTATATTGCCTGGAGTCACTCCTGCAATTAACTTTATATTATAAAGGGCAGTCATATATTATGTCATGTACCGAAGCTAATTCAGCTTTCACGCCCATGCACTAGATAGCTTTGACGGCTTGAACGGTCGTCGCATATATCTATGCTATAGAACAATTCTCACCAAATACCTAGCCGTGAATAAATACAAATAATTAATGTAGTTTGTGTTTATGATCAGCTTTATATTAAATTATTAGAGACTTATGCTAGTCAGGGTTTGTATAAGTCAATATATAGACAATATTATTGTCACCTGGAGCATGTGGAGTGTATAGGTGAGTTACATAGCGGTACTATAATACACGTGGTAGTTTTCAAATATCAGTGCAGTCGAATATAGGTGCGTGCACTTATAAAAGAACAAGAATATTTTCAGAGTTTGCCTATAACAAGATAACAGTCGATTTTGACTTATTAGCGCATGTACGTTTATTAGCGGGAAGATAATATGTATTTAACATTTTAACGTTCAGGCTGAATTTAGCAAAACATATATCATGTATATCTGTATATACATAAAATAAAAAAGAAACTGCCACTCCGACAAATGAACAACGCACCAGTGTTGTTTAATAATGTGCAGACGTTTTGTGATGCTGACGCAATATCATATCAAGACGTTGATTGTTGTAATGAGACCAGAGTAATAAAAAGTGTAATAGTGAGACCAGTCCTTACAATAATATCACTTTCAGGCACATACAGTTACACATAAAATACAAATATGGATATTATCTGAGGGTATTGAAATTATCCCATACTTCAATAATGTACAACACGTTTAATCCTTTAACCGCCATATTATTCAATCTGAATTTTCACCAACTTGAAATTGTGTCTCGCTGACGCGATCCACAACTTCAAGTAAGTGAAAATTATTCAGATTTGCTTTTCAAATCGTGCTGATTGATGTCACATTATGGCTTTAACATGTTTAAAAGGTGGTACTTAATGTGCTAATAAAAAATGAATATATGCGACACCGGCGGTTAAAGGGTTAAAGTGATATGCGGGTCGTCACTGTTGCTGCTCGCACACAGACCGAGTAATAAAGCCACTAATCTTGTTAATTACATGTATATGACCAACCCACATCACATGGCGTTCGCCCAATGCCGGCTAGGGTACAATGTTGGGCCAGCGTCGCAGAAAGTGGATCTACATTGTACCGGCATTGGGTGAATGTTTGCTGGGTGTCGTCTTTGTTTGACATGGCTGAGTAACATTTTTCAACAAGGAATTATGTAGTCCGAGCTTGACGTGAACAGCATGGTTCAGCGGCAGAGATCGACAGCATAGCAAAAGCTGTGGTTTCTGTGCTGGTGGTGAGTGTACTGAGACCAAAAATTTCATGAAAAATGTGAGGGTAGCCCTATTTAGATGATAAATTCACCTATAAAGACAGGGCTTTGAGTCCCCACGGTAAGGCAATATTCTAATGAGATGTACATCTGTCATTACAGAAAGATATAAAAATAATTGATTCATCAATAACGCAGTAATTCACTGCGCAATCGATCGGATGCGCACCGTATTTTGGGGGCACAACTTCACGAATGGCAATGATTACAGACTCTGTATCGCACACAGAGTCTGTTATTACGGACTAGGAGTTATGGTGATAGTCATACTGTAACATGCATTTTTAATATACTTTTGCTCATATACACTTCCAGTAAAAAAAACGTTATTGAAGATTCTGTGTAGTATGTCCCATAAGCTTCCATGGCGATACCCTGTAGAAATTCTATAAAATTCTGTATAAATTAAGACGCTTTTGCAATTTTGCTATTATCTCATTTACCGTTTAGGATAAAGAAACGTTCTCGCCATTATAAGAATATCAGACAAACCTGTTCCGTCACATGTTCAAATCATGTGTCGCCATTGGGCGCTTAACCCTTTATCGACCACGTTTTCTTAATTAAAGTTTCACCAATTGATTTGAAGTTATGTCTCCGCGACACAAACTTCAGGTGGGTTAACATTATTCATATTTGTTAGGCCCATCGTACGGCCCGGTAGCCTATTAAGGATATTTTGAGTTTGTGTCCTTTTTAGGGGGAAGAGGTGTGCTGGGTGTGGGAAACGGTTGATATTTCTGTACACCAGTCACCAGTCCTTATATTATTAACATGCCAATATAACGTTTAGGGTCCCTAGGTTAAGTACTTTCGTGTTTAATAATAATAATAATGGTGAGTTCTTATATAGCGCACATACAATGCTCTTTGCGCTCCACACATATTACCCCTGGTCACTGGATCTGTTCATCCATGTACCATTTCAACTCCCTTTTTGAAACATACAGCACTTTCAGCCATTTCGGCGCTAGAGAATAGTCGCACACATTGTTATCTCTGTCCTACCAGGTACTCATTTACACCTGAGTCAAGTGAAGCATATGAGGATAAAGTGCCTTGCCCAACGACACGACATCGAAATAATGTCCCAATATTGAGAGGGGAGAAACATGATATTTCTCTAAAAATCCCGCACCAAGCGGGATTCGAAACCGCACGGCAAGCAGTGACATTAGCAAAGCTCCGCGCTCTAGCCATTTCGCCACGTCCCTCTCTACAATAAAGTCTTCAGAAAAAAATATTCACGATTATATTTGTGGTTAAGAGCTTAAAGGGTTTTAGTTGGAGTAATGTTGGCCCAAAGTCGCAGACGGTGGCCCAAACATTATTTCACAATTGGGTCAATGTATCGTGTTATCCGGTGGTGGGCCTACAGGGGATAAAGCGTCACCCGTATAGTAGTCAGAGCAAACAGGGACAATCACCCAATTCTGTTTTAATGTTGGACCAACGTCGAATACGATTTACCAGCATTGAACCAGCAATGAACTGCAAAGCCGGCCCAACATTAAGCCGGCATTGGGTGGGTAGGCCTACATTGTGTGTACGAGGTACACCGTATAGACGCGTACGGTGATGGTGGTGGAAGGAATAGGCCTACACGTTGAAGATATACTTGTCTCCTTGGTTTTTCAATAATTATATCCTGAACATTAAGGATTCTGGCCAATGAGGAGAACCAATACAAATATGTTTACAAAATTTTAGGCCATTATTTTGTCTAAAGCTCACAAACAGCCTAAAGCTGAGCCTCGGAGGTCGGGAACTCCTTTTCTAGTTTAATTTGAGATCAAACATTTGCAAATATTTTCAGTCCTAATTACTGCTGATAAAATATATTACAGCCTGAAGTTTTAAAATGGCTATCTTCCCCAAACTCGCCTGTCATTAGGTGGTCGTCTACCCACTGTCAAACAAGTGCATTATCGATTGTGTACAGGCAGTTTATTTACGAGGGCAGTCTGCCACTGACTAAGGATCTAAACTTTGGTGATATGCTGACAATATCACATGATAAATTCATATACATAACTAGATCTTACATTTGCATAGCAAATATGAAAGTCTCCACCTTCCACAATTAAAAATGTATTGCCAATGCAGTTGGGCCTAACGATGGGGTGATATAACATTAGTGCCTTGGCGGCCATATTGGATATGCATATGATATGCAAATGTGCAGATGACAATGGTGACTGGATAGCGTTTACGTCCATCTTGGATATGCAAATTATCCCATGGCGGCCATGTTTAATATGCAACTTAGCTGATTTTCGAGCCCAACCAAGATAATTCATCAGAGCGTATTTAGGAAAAAAACTCGCAAAAATCCGATGAATATCGGTGACTAGAGAGCGTTTACGTGGATCTCGAATATGCAAATTATCCCATGGCGGCCATGTTTAATATGCAACTTAGCTGATTTTCGAGCCCAACCAAGATAATTCATCAGAGCGTGGTTAGGAAAAAAGTCGCAAAAATCTGATGAATATCGGTGACTAGAGAGCGTTTATGTGGATCTCGAATATGCAAATTATCCCATGGCGGCCATGTTTAACCCTTTCAGTGCGTAGGCCGTCTTTATACGTCACAATATGACGTCTGTAGACGGGGACCGTCTTTATACGTTAGAATATGATACTAAAAAAATTTAAAAAGCGTGATATAGAGATAAAATTACCGTATTTCTTTTTTTGGACATTCATGTCCGAAATAAGAAATCAGGAATTTCGTCCTTATATCTCGCTTAACTGGTAAATGCGCAACACAAAAATCATAAGGTCATATTGGGAAGCCAAAATAAAATCACCGATTTTTTTTATGATTTTAGCCTGATTGAGTCGCTTTAAATATGATAAATTTGTATAATATAGGCGAGCAATTACTACATCTTAAAAGATCTTACCAGTTCCGTATTAGGGTTGGCCAACATTGTACAAATTTGGGCCATACTTAAAAAAACACTACCTGCATTATTCGTTTTCACTACCTCTCCAGCACACAGGCGAAGCGTAACCAAAATTGCTTTAATGTTGGAACAATGTATCCAACGCTGGCCCAGCAATAACACAGCATTGACCCAGCGTCATTCACTGTGTCTGTCTCTCAGCCCGCATCATGTCGACCTCCCACCATGCTATACTAGGGGTAACCCCCACCCCCCTCACTCGCGTGACATGCTATGACCCCCGCCCCCCTCCCCGGCGTGACACGCGACTCAGCTGCTGAGTGCACCTGTATTATTGGTGTCGAACCCTTAAGGAGCTAGTTACGCATTTAATCGTGAATACAATACAATTTAAAAAATAATAATAATAATTTAGTTTCAAGATTTACAAGTGTTGTTGTCAGCACCACTATGAAAAATATATGACCACCAGATACTCTGAGCTGGTGGTCCACTGCTTATAAAGGTTTGTGTCAAATCCATATTATGGGGTGTTATGGCTCACAAAAAGAAAGCAAAATAAATACAGTAAGCTTGGTCATTATCAGATTATAGCATCAACCAAAATAACGTTATTCCAAAAAGGGACATGTATCTGAAGTACAACAGGAACATTGACACCGAATTTGGTGATGAACCATGAGTAATTATTGAGAAAAGGCACATAAAGAACTAGACGTCAATAAGATTGAACTGGGCCACTATAGGTTACCAAAATAAGACAAAGCCCAACAAACACAACGCATTTGTATAAAATTTGTACATTGTCGTCCCAACGTCTTCGACGTTGGCTCAACACTGCACAAATGTTATACACATGTTTTGTGTTTGCTGGGAGTGCAGTAACACGGCATGAAGAAATAATTAATCCGGTTCAAGTCATCAATAGAAACCATTTATACGATCTCCGACATGTAATCTGGCAATGAATTCAAGATCACCAAGAAGGGGTCGCTCATATAAAACTTCATCAGTATAGCTAAGCTTGGTATAAATAATAATTATATGATAGACATTGAGGCCGCTGATCTTTGTGAAAAAAATGTAAAGAAAACATCAATAGCGTAATTTGCAAATGTCTCAACCGGTATAGTTACTTGACTATATACACATCCCATTTTTAAAATATGTAAGGTCAGAAATATATGGCGACTCAACCTTAGACACAATAACTACGTATATACTGAGTTTCATAATGGAAGGAACATAAATAGTCTAGCTTATATTCAAGTAGAATAATAATTCAATTGATATTTTACCTATAAATAAAGATGTGACTGTTCTGCACGAATCCACGTTAGATCCATTGTAGTCCATCCATGTCAGTTCAGTTCCATCTAACCAACCACCCCCCCCCCTTCCCGCAAATAACAAGATGGCCTGCGTCAGCCATTTTGTTTTTAATGGATTATTCCTTAAGTTAATTGCATCGTCAAACTAGAAGTAAGTGTTTACCATGTAAACACCCAAGAAGGCTCTCCTCGCACTTTTCAAATAAAAGTTATCTATTGAATATAATTTTACCAGATAATCAATTTGTACATGTAATTATGAAGTAATATTATGAGGCAGAGGCTAACAGCTTTAGGCTGACTAGATGCTATTTTGACCCCAAAAGATTAAAAATGGCCGCCATGACCCGGATATTTTCCCGAACTTTCTGAAAAATTGATGAAGTCTAGGAATTAATACTAGCATGCAGTACGTTGAATATTGAGTGTATCGGATAAGCAGCTTTGAAGTTATCAGGGTGACAAGGTTCCAATTTGACGAAAAAGATTAAAGATGGCTGCCATGACACAGAGATTTTACCGAACATTCTGAAAAATTGAAGCAGTCTGGGAATTAATGCTAATATGCAGTATTTTATATATTGATTATATCGGATAAGCGGCTTTGAAGTTATCAGACAGACAAGGTCCTAATTTGAAGAAAAAAAGATTAAAGATGGCCGCCATTAAACGGATATTTTTCCGAATTTTCTAAAAAAAATTATGCAGGCTGAGAATTAATACTTCTATGCAGTATTTTAAATATTGAGTATATCGGATAAACAGCTTTGAAGTTATCACGGTGACAAGGTCCTAATTTGACAAAAAAAGATTAAAGATGGCCGCCATGACCCGGATATTCTTCCGAACTTTCTGAAAAATTGATGCAGGCCAGGAATTAATACTACTATGAAGTATTTTGAATATTGAGTATATCGGATAAGCGGCTTTATAGTTATCAGGGTGACAAGGTCCAAATTTGACGAAAAAAAAGATTAAAGATGGCCGCCATGACCCGAATATTTTCACAAACTTTCTGAAAAATATATGCAGCCTAGGATTAAAATTGCATCCAATATGTTGAACATAAAGGGAATCGTAAAGCGGTTTCCGAACTTTTTTAAAAATTGATGCAGTTTAGGAATTAATACTTGCATCCAGTATGTTGAGCACCAAATGAATAGAAAAAGCGGTTTTGTAGATATCAGGGTGACACGGTATGGATAAGGGGAGGCGTCCATGCGCACCGCCGGCGGACGAAACCATACAAAAACAAAAAGCCTCCCCCTGGTAGGGGGAGCCTTAATAAGTGCCTCTACCCCCCCCCCCCATAAAAAATAACTAAATTATAGAAAATAATGATCTCCCATATCGATTTTTTTCAGGATGGTTGCCATCAGGCATTACGTTTTTAATGGAGTATTCCCAAAAGATAATCAGATCATCAGAAATATTCAGAGAACCACCACGTCAAATTTAAATGAAATTTTGTTTCATATCTATTTTAGGGCGGTCATCTTGCATGACTCGGTATCCCCAAAAAAAGATAGGAAAAATTTCCCATGCATAAAGGTCATAAAATCTGTGAAAACAAGACTACATAAGTCCAGGAGCTCCCGCTCCGAATTAGAACTTGATTTAAGCAATTTTGTGTAGGATTATTTATGTAGTCCTAGGCTAGGTCAAAAATCAAGACGCAAGACAACTAGGTCTAAGAAGCCCAGTCTAAGAGTAAGATAAGAACTAGACAGTCTGTCAGAGATTGCAAACCTCCGTTGAAATTAATGATCCTAATCAGTATCCCAGTAACGGTCTACCTATCTGGCACGGTTTACCCGATATCAGGCCAATCGAGGTAACTAATAGCTGATTTACGGTCATTTTGAATTCGATATAAATTAGTTAAAAACTTAGGGTGCATCCTCCCCCGAAAACTCAAATTTTGCTTTATAGTAATGGATTAACATCTAACACAGTTTGCAAAATATTGGGCATGTGAAAGTAAATAATGGCCGATAGGGGGCCATTTTAAATTTGTTCGAGACAGAATTTTTCAAGATGCATCCTCATCTGAAATCTCACATTTCATTCTATAGTAATCATCTAGCTATCTAGCACGGTTTACCAAATATCGCCCATGTGAAAGTGAATAATGGCCGATAGGCGGCCATTTTGAATTCGATTGAGTCGAAAGTTTTTAAAAGACATCCTCTCTCGAAACGTCACATTTTGTTTTATAGTAATGGTCCAGCTATCTAACACGGTTTACCAAATATCAGCAATGTGAAAGTAAATAGTGGCCGATAGGCGGCCATTTTGAATTTGAATGAGTCAAAAGTTTTTAAAAGGCATCCTCTCTCGAAACGTCACATTTTGTTTTATGGTGATAGTCAAGCTATCTAGCACGGTTTACCCGATATCAGGCCTATCGAGGTAAATGATGCTGATTGTCGGCCATTTTGAATTCGTAAGTTAAAAGTTTTCAGGGTGCATCCTCTCCCGAAAACTCACACTTTGTTTTATAGTAATCAGGTAATGGTCTAGCCATCTAGCACGGTTTACCAAATATCAGCCATGTGAAAATGAATAATGGCCGAAAAGGCGGCCATTTTAAATATGATCAAGTCAAATTTTTTCAAGATGCATCCTCATCTGAAATCTCACATTTCGTTTTATAGTAATGGTCTAGCCATCTAGCACGGTTGACCAAATAACGGCCATGTGAAAGTGAATAATGGCCGATAAGCGGCCATTTTGAATTTTATCGAGTCAATTTTTTTCAAGATGCATCCTCTCCTTAAATCACACATTTTTTTATAGTAATGGTCTAGCCATCTAGCACGGTTTACCAAATAACGGCCATGTGAAAGTGAATAATGGCCGATTGGCGGCCATTTTAAACTTGGACCAGTTGAATTTTTTTCAAAATGCATCCTCTCCTGAAACCATACAATTTGTTTTATAGTAATGGTGTAGATATCTTGAGCGGTTTTCATGATATTCCACAATATCAGGCCTGTCGAGGTGAATAATGGCCGATAGGCGGCCATTTTGAATTTTATCAACTTGAAATTTTTCAAGATGCATCCTCTCCTGAAACCTTACAATTTATTTGATATTAATGGTGTTGCTATCTTGAGCGGTTTTCATGATATTCTGCAATATCAGGCCTGTCGAGGTGAATAATGGCCGATAGGCGGCCATTTTTAATTTTATCGACTTGAAATTTTTCAAGATGCATCCTCTCCTAAAACCTCACAATTTGTTTTATAGTAATGGTGTAGCTATCTTGAGCGGTTTTCATGATATTCCGCAAAATCTTTCAGTCGGATTTACCGATGTTATAAATTAGGTCAAAGTGCTGGGTCAACTTCAAGGTCTAAAAACCTAAAAAGGCACAACTAGGGACCTTAGAGAACATGTATGTGCAATATGACTGTCATCGGCCCAGTACTTTTCGAGATCTGCTCCGGAAACGAAGTGCGCGTCAAAACGTCTAAATAGGTCATAGTTCTGAACCAGAAGTAGGTCAAAGTTCAAATACCCCAAAAGGCACAACTAGACCCCCTAGGGGTGTTGTGTGTAAAATTTGAAGATAATCGGACAAGTACTTTCAGAGATATGCTCCTGAAACGAATTGTTTACGGACGGCCCAACGCCGTAACATCATCATTTTCTCCTCTGCGACCTTGCTTATTGAATTCAGATTAAAAATATTTTAACCTGTCCATTATCCACCTGGAAGTAACCCACATACCAAAAAGTGTTATCCTAGCTTATTTTCTTACAAAGTTATAGGCAAAAGAAGAGGCCAAAAAAAACGGAGGTAGAATCCATAGATCCCTCCGTCTCACCTACGGTGACGGCGGGAGCTAAAAATTGTCAGTTAACGTCTTAGTGAGAGAAAAATTGATTCACGGATCCGACTTCTGTGGAAATAATGAGTTTGTTTCCAGAGCGTCACAATATTTATAATGAGTCGGAGAACCCAGTATACGTGGTAAACGCGTGGTGAGCGCGTGGTGCGAACTGGTTGGACGTAGTAAGAACGTAGTGAACACGTAGTAGAAACGTGAAGGATGTGATCATGAGCGTGGTAAGAAACTACATGTAGTGGGGACCTGTAGGACGCAGTGTAAACCTGGCGTGGACGTAGTTAGGACGCAGTCTGAACTTGAAATCTACTTATTTTACATTTTGACCACGTCCGCACTGCATTCAAGCAACTTTTATATATTTTTTGTGAACGTGGTGGACGTGGTGGAAACGTGGCCTGGTGTGACGGGGGCATGAGCACTGACGGCGGAGCAAATCCTGAACACTATAAGTATCCCGATAGTATCGGGGATGCTTAGTAAACATGCAAGCGTTGACGGCGGAGCAAATACTAAACACTAGTATAAGTATCCCGGTAGTATCGGGGATGCTTAGTAAATATGCATAATGTCAGTGTAGAGGATGAGCACGGAATACTTTATAGACAACAACAGGAAAACTTACACTGCTTGCCATTGCTAATACGCTCAGTATGTCGCTGTATGTCTAAGATACCATTACATTGATTTCGGTATGAGCACCAAGTCAAAATCAATTCCGACATATGCGCAGCAAAGTCGAAAAAAACATCAGCTGGTAACTAGCTACATGTACATATATACGAAGTATACTACAGGTACATGTATATTTCAATGCAGGGTTGTGCAGGTGCAAACTTATTGCCCCATAACCGAAGAAGAAGAAGAACAGATTATCAGAAATAAGCCCTATGATTAATTTTCACGTATTCTGTCTCATTTGGTGCGATAGGTTGTTGACCCCGATAAAAATAGAACGCTGATAATATGCTTGTACCTATATATAATAGTCCAAAATGTTAACAGGTTAAAGCGACACAATCAGGTCAAAATCATTATTAGTATTTCGGCTCCTTGCTATGTCCATAATATGTCAACATGTCCATAGACTAGAATTCGATAAGTTTTTTAAATTTTGTGTTGCGTATTTACCAGTTAAGCGAGAAATAAGGACGAAATTTAATTTCAGACATGCATTTCCAAAATAAGAAATACAGCAATAACTGATAAACGGGGCTTTCGGCACACTCCCCACGTTGCCACACCAACCCAAAATTTAAAAGACTTTCACAAGTCTAGTCTAAGGACGTGCTCACATATTAAGAAGACAAAATACAAATAATGATTTTTTTGATGATTTTAGGCTGATTGTGTCGCTTTAAAGTCGTGTGGATTGTCTTCGATGGCCGGTTAAACCACAGGCCTTTACTAAAAAATAGGTTAGCTAGAACTATAGTTTGTTTTCTAAGCGTCAACAATGACAAAATATGACTGGAAGAAGTTCTGTCAAACATGTCATTAGAGTAGAAAACGACCAACAGTAGGACAGTAAAAGTGTCGACATCAGATTGGCTTAGCGGCGCGATTACATGCATACTCCTTCTACTATTGTCGATCGAGGCGGGGTTATTCCCCAGCGCACAGAGGCCAAGTTATTAAGAAGTGTCCTGGGGCCAGAGCAGAGTCCTGGGTATACTTTGATATGAACTTTTATATAACATTTAATCAACATGCATGATAAACTGTGGACGAATATAGTGTATAGTCACAAGTTTGTCTTTTACACAGTACCAGAAAAAGTATTCTATTAATTTATGATGCATGCAATACTAACGAAAGTTGTACGCTGACCCTAAAGGGATGAATTAAATTAATTAATTTCTCACCCACATTTTGAAGTTGTGTCTCGCTACCGCGACCCACAACTTGGGTGAAAACAGAAAAATGGAGAAAAAATAACTCATATTGTTTCATTTTAGACCAAACATCTGCAAATCTTGATCTTTTAACACTCATTTCATTCCAAATAACAGTGATTTAATCTGCTAATTAAACAAATTAAAAACGACTATAGTCGTGCTTAGCGGTGCAAGAGTTAACCCTTCAGCGCGGGGACCGTCTTTATACGTCAGAATCTGACGTCTGTAGACGACATATGAAGACGATCCCCGCACTGAAAGGATTAAAATATTTCCAATGGCCGTAGACCCATAACATAGGTATTCAAACGAATCGTAAAGAGCTAACCAAGACATTCATGATTGTTGCAAATTGAAAAAAACATTTCGTCACCTCGGTTTATACAAAAATATTTCAGCGTTGTAAGGGTTAAACCAGATTGGATGAACATCTCGTGTTTGCTGAGACAGACACAAGACGTAGAATCAATTTAGCGCTGGTCCAACGTCGTGTACGGTGGACCAACGTTAAACCAACATTGAATCAACGTTTTGTGTCTGCCGGGAAGACCGAGATCATCGGAAAGTAGAAATCAAAGCCATGGTTAGTCTCAACTTACTTTAACCCTTGGCCTGCTAATCACGAGAATAGTCGTTTTTAATCTGATTTATTAGCCGATTAAATTACTGTTCTTGGGAATAAAATGACTGTTTAAAAGTCAAGATTTTTAAATGTTTGGTCTCAAATTAAACGAATAGGAGCAGATCTCAACCACTTTAAGTTGTGGATCGAGGTAGCGAGACACAACCTCAAGTGGTTGACAATTTAAATAAATTAACTTAGCAGGATTAGGGTTAATTAAAGCATCTCCTTGGGATGACATCAATTTTAGTTTTTTATTTTGTAATGAAGTAGTGTATCCCACAGATCATGATTTTATTTTTTACGGGATTTTGAGATTTTTAAAAGTATTCACATTTTTATGAATCCGACTGTAACCCAAACAAACTATTTATATACTGAAGCACCTGCTAAAGAACGTTTGAATGGTCTAACAGCATTGGGCCACATGTTGATGCCGTCGGCGCGGCTTTGAGCAGACCTTCGGTGCTGTGGGGAAACCCCCCTGATCAACCCGTTCCCACAGCAATTAAGGGCGGCAGCTATTGATGTGGTCACTTTGAACATGCTGTCTGATATGGTCAGTATTTGTCGTCTATATTGTGGTATGCTGTAAACAAACGTGTTTACATGACAGTATGTGTCTTGGAAATAAAGATTGTTTTGTCTTTTCAGTGCCTTTAACATTGTTTTTTTTACATTTTTATATTTTATTTAAGATCAGTAGGTTATATAGCTTCATATAAATTAAACTTTCAAAATTGACAAAAATGAAAATTCTCATCCCAAGGGGCAGCTTTAATATAAAGCGGTACGTGTGAAAAGAGGTTCTAGTGCTGTTCTCTGCAATAGTAGAGCAGATATGATGAGTTTATCACTAGACATTGTTTAAATCGTTACATACAATTAAATACACTGTCTGTCTCCACACATGGTGTACATTAAACGTCTACATGTACATAACGTTTACAACCTGAATTAAATTTAAATATATAAAAGCCTGCATAACTAGATGTTACATTTGCATGGCAAATGTGAAAGTCTCCACCTTCCTCAATTAAAAGTTTATTGCCAATTTAGTAACGATGGGGCTGAATAATAGAAGTGTCATGTCGTCCATCTTGGATATATGCAAATTAGGTAATTTTTCGAACTAAACCAGGGTAATTCACTGAGTGTTTAGAACAAAATTGTGAAGATTGAGAGCATTCACGTCAATTTGTAAGGAAAAGCAAGGGCGGCCATCTTGAATATGCATATTAGTTGATCTTCGAACTCGACCACGGTAGTCCATCGAGGGTATTCAAAAACAAATTTGTGAAGATCAGATAAATATTGGCGAAGGGAGAGTTTACGTCGTAAAATTGTTGAATAATAATACTAATAAAATTAACAACAAGAGACAAAACTAAAACAATAATTCTCCACCATGATATAGTGGAATGTGAGTACAGACATGATTATGGTATTGTAGAGAGGAGTCAAAATAGCGTGATTAAATATGAAACTCACATTGTACCACGTAGAAGACTTCCTCTTCTTATGTTCTGAGCTGCTGAGTTTTAGTTTGCCATTGCCATTACTATCAGGTGTTCGACAGGGATCTCCGTTGAGCATTGAGTTTGAGCTGGATTTACCGTCTTGTAAGGGACCATCACACAGTTTATTAGGTTTCTCACAGGGACTACCCGTGTCCGCCGGACTTGATCTGTTACTACTGAAAGTTTATGTCAGAAATACTGAAATGTTAATCTTTTACCAACATATCTGCACGAACAATTGGAAAAGTATTGAAATATCGAGATACCTGCTTAAAATCAAACAAACAATACCTAAATGAACATGCAAGGTGCATACATTTTAAATTATAGTGAACACAGATAAAAAATATAAGCCTAATACTGATAATAATAATGAATATCACAAATGGGCTGCTGACTTTCCTGTTAGATTTCATTTGTAAATACATTGCACTGATAATAAATACCTTATCTTTCGCAATGGCGGCAGGTAGGAATGTGATTAAATGACATTTTTAATGGGAATGGCATGCACAGCTTCAGGAATATAAATTATTGATCCATAAGAACCAACCTGGAAGTACTTCTAAGTAATTCATTGTCAGAGCTGGCAGTTTCTCTCGCTAACTGATCTTCATCATCATCGCAGGATTGATTAGCATCTATTAAACCTGGGGCAGAAGCACTAGTTCTCAGACTAACACCTGGAGACAGCATTTTTCGGGGCTGTATATAATCTGGACCAGTTGTCGGTCCTGACCAGCTGGATCTACCCGGGTCTTCTCGGGACCAGTCCTGTGTTATGCCGTCACAGCATGTGTCCCTGGAAGCCTGGTGAAGACTAGGTTGACTACCTGTTCTCATGCGACCAGCTGCCAAAGGTGAACGCTCACTGAAAGATGGCAAAAGCTGTACAGCAGGATGCAGAAAACCATTACCTGGCATCTACTGCAACCTTGTGTTTAGTAAGTGGAGTTTCAAATAGGGGGTCCCATTGACGTCCATGCCATTTAGCTCTATTAGAGATGCTTGTTCAATAATCCTCACCATGCACAACACCACAACCCAAACAGTTTGGTCTCAAAACCCGTGCTTCGGAAATTGTTGAGAAAACATGCGCTCAAACGAGACTTCAACCTTAGAACCTTCACCTCAATCTACACTCACTAATTCAACAAACTAATACTTCTCTGTAGAAGTACCGACATATATGTTTGGATGTTTGGACCAACATACACGATACCTGACGCCTCGTTATAAGCCTAAATAATTGCACATAATACGGAGCTTCGGCAAGAGTAGGATTGCAGCAATTTTACCACCGCCACTGCTTCAGCATATTATATTATTAGGCGTGTACAAGTTCATGCCATGAAGACTCTGTTCACAAAATGTACGACAATTGAACAATGTATCCTAAAAATGTGTGGATTTCACAAGTTAAACTCTTGGAACAATAATGTAGAGAAATAATTTTCTCTCTCACCAACTGATGAATCGCGTCAGGAATGCAAGGCTTACTGCTCTGCTATGTACATTTACCGTGGAATTAGACAGCAAGAAAAATCCAATAAACAGCTGGCTGGCATGCAACATCCAAGCATGCATTCAATAAAGATTTGAACTACATGTAGCTGCAGGTCTAAGTTAATACTATACAATATGTCTACTGTACATGTATATAACATCTGCATGCACGATCGTTCTCACATAGCAACACGACAGGCCCATATATGTACAGCTGAAGAATTGTCTTCTTCCAAGTCTGTCAAAACGGTAATCAATAATATCATAACGTGAATAATTACTACATTACTAGACAATAATTACCATAATCAAAGAAAAACTTCAATCAGTACATCTCACACTGTGTGCTGCAGATTTAAAGGAATATTTTCCATATAGAATCTTTCTGCCAAAATATAAACACTGCATGATAAACACACTACTAGGATTTAATAGGCGATGTTGATATAGAAAAATAGAAGTTTTATGTTTATATAAATACCGTAAAAAATCAAATGTACCGGTGTAAAGTCTGGAAATATACATTGCCAGAGTGAGACTATACCCGGGTAGATTGTGGGTATCCACAATCTGTCCCCTACAGTACCCCAGGGGTTATTACTGTGACTCTCAGAATCTATCCCCATATGTAACAAGATCTACCCTCCATTTTCGTAACTATGCGAAGTGTCTGTTCCCACAATCTACCCCTCCCTACCAGAAAATAAACCTTTTCCACAGCTATATGTGCGACGCTCCCAGAATCTACACCTCCCTCGCAGGACAAGGGTATACAACCCTTTTCAAACAACTTTATGCGACAATCCCAGTAACTATCCCTCCCTCCCAGAATACCCCCCCCCCCCCGTTTCACAACAATAGGCGACTCTATCGGACCATTCCCCTCCCTTCCTTCCTGAATCTACCCCCTTTTCTACAAATAAGTCTCCAAGAATATAAACCTCTTTTCCACAACTAAGTCTCCCCTTCCTCACAAAATATATATATAATGCACTGCTATCTCGTCTGGCAATTTGTGCCGACAGCCTGGTTTAAATTTTACAGAACACCCAACATCTCATAGAGGGGGATAGGTGAGTGCAGACAGACACGGACACCTGTGTGGTGAGTTACCGGCAGTATCAGACGCAAGTGCTATCGGTGTCTAGTTTGGGGACAACATACACAGTGCTCGGTGTAGACAACATCTAAAATATACTGATGCTTCCAAGCCTGTCAGCTGAAATGGTCAGTATTATGACAATTTATTGCAAATTAGACAAAAGTAACGGCAAGCAATCTTCTAATATCCAGCACATGCTTCTAGGGAAGATAAAAGTTGGTTTAAAGCTGGGCCAGTATCATAAAAGATGTGTGCCTCCACTGCGTCCATCAAACCAGAATTGGTTAGTTGATAACCTCGTATTTGCTGGGCAATAACCTACAAGGAAATGTTACAAACTTCACGGATAGCTTGTGTTCATTAAGAACTAGCACAGCTTACTAGGTGGTCTTGCTACAGTGCTTTAGAGATTCTCTTCTGTAATTGCTGCGTTCTGATAGGGCATCAAAGTCTGGTGTACCGTGACCCACACCTGACTCTGAAACTATGTCAAGTTCGAAGATTCCTTGCACCTATGAGAGACATGTTTATATAATTATGTGTCCCCTATACTGGGCTAAGGTTGTCATTATATGCCTAGTATTATTATGACCTGTACATGCGATCAACATGTGTTGTATTATAGTTGGTCCATCCTATACAATGACAGCCAAGCATAAAAGCAACATTGGATGTGCGTCTTTTACTAGTGTTGTTGTAGACTTGCTTTTGTGTCAGACCAAGATACCAGCAGAATGTCCAAAGTGATGTTAACAACCACTCTTTGTTTAATGTTGGGACAGCATCTCAGATTGTGGATTAAGATGAACCCAGCGCTGGGTCATCGTTCTTACTGGTGTGCAGTCTCAGTCAGCACGACACACTGAACCAATATTGGTTGGCCCATTGTTTGCGGCGCAGGCCCAACATCAAGAAAACATTGGGCCGGTGTAGACCTATCCTGTTTATGCTGTATGATTGACAATGCTGGATTGATGTATGCCAACTGTCTACGGCGCAGGCCCAACATAAAATCAACTTTGACCATGTGGATTAGAATGTCAAGGACACCATTTTTGTCAAGAATTGCTCTATTGGCCAGATACAAAATCAGGTCAAATTCATGAATACGTCTACAGAACACGGTTTACAGTGCAAAAAATCAGGGCCAATAGCTGACGCTAGTGGAAGGATAGTGAATCTGATGAATGTGAATGCGTCAGCCCTCGCGCTGCGCGCTCCCTTCACTATAAAACAACCCCTGACCTGAAATATTGTTTTATACATGGTAATATTGTTAAATCTTTTATACTAAAAGTAGAGAACGGGAGACTTCCACTAAGATTAAAAATTGTCACTGGCGTGGAAGCCACCCAATGAAATACACATGTATGTCTATGAGTTCCATGAATAGAGTGACATCATGTTAGTGCATAAGCTGACGGAATAGACTGAGGTATTAAAACTTCCTCAACCACAAAAAGAAAACCTTACATACATACAACAAATCAGTGAGAATTGTTGTATATTACATCTACGCGATGTCATCACACTCTGAAACAAAGACCACCATACTAAAAAACGAAATGGTTATTGTACACTTCAGTGATTTTTTTGTGTGTATACATGTGCACTAGATCTGTCTGGTTAGTAAGTTGAGGCAATGCATGCCTTGTTGAAGATCTTGATTCACTTTATTTATTATACTAGGCCTAATAGTGAACATGCCTGCGTCTTCTATTTACAATAGAACTGAATCTAATATAACTATGTAAAAAAAATGTTTCAAAAAGAAAGAAATTTGTAGTGTTTCTTGCTGTATATGAGTAGGAATATACACGTTCAAAGCAAAAGATTACCATTATTTGGATTCTATACATGCATTATACATAAAAATATATCTGAATGACAAAGAAATGTAGGCCATTTCTACCTGAAATATCATGCGTCAAATACTTTTCCAAATCGTGCATTTAATCAGCAAGTAAATCATGCATGCATGCATGAGGATATAAGCAATACTGGTATATCATACATACATAAAGAATCATACAATTCACATTGTTGCAAACAGTACAATATTTATGGTGAAACCGTGAGATGGATAAGCAAGAAGTGATATTTACTGTGCTGACAAGATTTCACAAAACACAGTATATAAAATCACCATGCACCTTGTATCTATTCATTTATCTATCAATAAACTATAAATTAATAACGTTAAAACAAATACTTATTTAATGTTATGTAGGCTATAAATTATGACAGTCTGGTAACAACTTTCATGCTGTTATAAATTTATAATAAAACATAGATATATTTGTATCATTAAATGTAGTTCATAAGATGGGAGAAATTCACAAAGGAAATTCACAATCTACCCGGTACATAAAATTAATGTACATGTACACATGTATAGATCTGCATAGGTGAAAGGCAAAACAATATGCAATTAAAAACAGCTATTTTCAAATAAATCAAATATTACCAACACCTACAACATGTATAAATTTATTGTTTGATAACATTTCACATAATTATGCACCATTTACCATGGTATTTAACAGAGAATGATCAAAGAATAATAATTATCATAACTATGATTGAAATAAGAATCTTGAGTATTTCTTTCCTACATGTAGATTTATGTGTACTTTACTTTGGCATCCATATAAACACGGGTATATAAAATCCAATACCGGTACTTCGGAAGACTTATTATCTTGTGAGTACATTTAATTTTTTACAACCAAGGTGACTCGGCTTAACTCAGTGGATGATTTCGCTATGAAAATACAAGAAAATAATTACTAGATCTATGTGGGAATTTCGCAATGAATTAGCTATTGAATATCTTGACTGTAGCGTGTAACTTCGGGAATCGCGCATTTCTTCAGTTGCAGTGTGAATAATTAACTGATTATATGATATATCTCTCGCCAATTTGACAAAATAATATTAACTAAGATGCTAAAAAAAGGACATGTGCACAGAGATGGACTCATCTGTTATTTTCCTACTCAAATTGGTTAGTGGGCGAGTTTCAGTCATGCACACAGAGTTGTAATAATTATAAATGTGGTGCAATACTGCTTTCTAATACTTTACAGCAATATCACAAATGGAGAAGTAAGTTTGAACTACTTCCAACTCCTTTTAATTTTTACTAGTGCAGAGTCCTGGGCAGCACTTCACTCTTAAAGCTTGAACAGCTTGGAGCACTGCAATGCACAAACACAATGCCAAAAATCCTGCAAAGTCAGAACACGAACACAGTACAAGCCCTGTCAACAATTACTCATCCTTAATCCACTAGTTTTAGGAAAAATAGTGGAGGTGACGAAATAGAAACTTTTAAGTGTGTATAAATATCCACACAACTTCACTTGCAGATGTCAAGCATATTTTTTACTGTTTATAGTCGACTATATTCATGATACTATAATCATGATAATGTGATAATCCGGCATGTTTTCTTATTAGGATTTTTTATTTTTTGCTTTTTTTTTACACCCTGGACTATTGGGTGATGCACATGCTGGTTATTTTTGTGCAGCAAAGCAAAATAAACAAATTCTGCATTTAAACAGTACCGTTTTTCCTACTCACGGCTACTGTGCGCCGATCAGAATGCTGAAAAAAAATAATTCAGCCGTGTTATTTATTGATAGAAAGAATTAGGATTGGCAGATCTTGAAAAAAAAACTAGGGTCGACACCTAAAATTAGGGTCGGTCGGGTTACCGGAAACAAACAATTTTTTTGTTTTGGCCTCATATAAAACGTCAAGCTGCACTACTAATAAAACATAAAACTTACTGAATTGTATATCTAGAAGTTTATTTTTGTTTTACTATCAAGCATCCCAGCACATTTAAAGGAGCCTGAGAGACAGACACAGGTGTATTTATCATACCGATTTGAAATGTTTCTTTATTTTGCATGCTTTTTCTAAATTGCTGCTACTTCTCGCTATCTATTTATCTAGTACTATATAGGCTAACTTAACATTCCAAATTGCATACATGTGTAAAAACATAAAGAATGGGACAACTATTGCTATATATTTTGAGACACATACATGCTGTGGCAGAAAGGTGGTGGAAAGGGCAACATGCTTGTAAGGTATACCACTAAACATGGTGTTTCCAGCAAACATGAAATGTTCACCCAATGTTTGTACAATGTTGGCCCATTGTACCAACATTGGGTGAATGTCTCGTCTTTGCTGGGATGTAGGTGTACCTATCTTGCCGGCTGCTGTTGCCTTGAACAGCATGACCAGACCACTCTTTACCATCTTGATTCCCAAAAGAAAGTGATTCCTCACTTGAATGCAACTCTTGTGGAGTTTGTTTCCTAAAATATTCAAAAATACAAAGTTAACACATACTAAATTTATAGACAGCTACAACGTTCATGTGTTGCGTTCTTGATTAAACTAATTTAATTTAATCAAATTGAAATCATGAATTGAGCTTAATTTCAGTGTGGGGGGACTCCCCTGCCCTGCTGGTAGAAAGCAAATTAAACATGTGAAAACCCATAAATCAAGGGCATTGTGATAGATGATCAGTCAGTCAGGCAGTGTGTTGTACACATATTGTGATAGATGATCGTCAGTCAGGCAGTGTGGTGTACAATATGATGTCTTGTCAGACGCTCAACTTATAAGTCACACAATGTTTTATAATGTTACCGGTGTACATGTATATCATTTTTTGTTGAATTTGGATTCAATGTGAATTTATGCAGTCAGGCAATATCACAACGACATTGACATTTTTAACAATGTGATCAAGTACCCAGCAAACACGAAACATTCACCCAATGTTGGTACAAAGTTGGTCTACCATCTGCAACACTGGCCCAACATTGTACCAACATTGGGTGAACATATCATGTTTGCTGGGTAGTGACAACTGAGGATACACAATATCTCTAATGTGGAGGTGGCCACAGAGAAAACATTAGGCCTACATGAAATTACACTTGCTTGCGAACCCATTCTCACACGGCAAGCGATACCTTAAAACGGATTACGGGTCGCTCTGTGTTTCCGTTGTTAAGTCAGAATGTGTAATACTAGTATAAATTATATAATGTCCTGTCAGATATATAAACACACAGTAGGTCAAAGTCTCACTGTCAATATAATATAAAGTGTAATATATATAATATATATATAATATCAGAGCTCCAGATATTTTTTTGGTTTTAGGAGTATTTCACTCATTGAAATGGGTGATGAGGAGTGAAATATGATAACAAAATATACGAGTATTTCTCATACAACACCATGAAAGCTTCATTGATCATTTTTTTTCTTACATTCAGGTCACATAGTTCTGCTCACGTACAAAATACAAGAAATCGTTTCATTTTTCCTGTTTCTTTTTATTTTGATGGGTATTTTAATGGGTAATAATACTCCTCAGATTTTCTATCAATGAGTTTTTTTTGTTTTTTACATGCGTATTTTACGCATATACGCATGTTATCTGGAGCACTGTAATATATAATATACACTGTAGCCTATAATGCAGTCTTTCAGAAAAGGAAATTAAGAAGCTCAAGATCACTGTGCCCTATCAACATGATCAACACACACAGGCCTAGCTCTCAGACTGATAATTCTGCTATTATCATCACCTGCTCAGGACCGTGTTTTCAAATTTCTAATGTCGGTGCACAGGGTTCAATTTGCTCAGTATGCGTAGTGAAAACTACACAATTATGATCGATTGCTAATCAAACCCGGAAGTGATTAGCGAAATATTTTATCATTATTAACGATAGGAAAAATCCACAGAATCTTGAACTGGGTTTAAAATCACTACACAATTTTTTCCAAACAAATTGAACCCTGGGTGCAATTTTAAATACTCTCAGAACTTAACATTCTTAGTGCACTGCAGAGTCTGATTTTAGGAGGTTTATCAGTTTTAAGATGTTTAAAGAATTTTTATTACTGCTGAAATACCAGGAGCACTGTCAATAGTATTGCTATTCTTGTACACTGAATAATCCAAAATTGTGGGATTATAATCCAAACTTGTGGGATAATCCAAACTTGTGTAAAAAGTTGTGGTGGCGGCCGGTTGTTTCATAAAACTCACACAGTTTACTATGACGATGATATGTGTCAGATTAAAAATAAGCAGCAAGTCATACAGTGTCACTTTTAGGTGTTTTGATCACAAAATACATATAAACAATTTCAGTTTGAGCTAAAAAAAAAAATATAAATAGCACTCTCACCACATGTAAGTGTGGCAGTCAATGTGAATAATAATTCCCTAACAGTAATATGATACCAGGGTTTCCGCCAGGAATGTTTGAAAGGGGGAGTCCAAAAGGGGTGGTGGGTCTGGGGGTATTCCCTCAGGAGAAAAAAAAACAGTTTTTAAATTTTTGTGCTTAAAATGGCCTATTTTAACTGAAATGACACTCTGTGGTGCTGAGTGGGGGGGTCCAGACCCCCCCGGACCACCCCCTGGCGGAAACCCTGGATACATTGAGTCAAGTTGTTTTAATATGTTTAATAATGTGCCAACGTTGCAAAATGTAGACTAACAATAAAACAGCAACATAAAATGTTCTGACAACAACCTACAGTATGTGTCTGAGAAACAGGTCATATTCACAGCACGGCCAAATGACTGTAGCAATGTAGGCCTATGGGTAAACACATGAATTGAGACAAGAGTTGTTTTAAATTCTCAGCATGAGTAGTATACAGTAGGTCCACTAGAATTGATATAACATTTGATTGATACCAGCATTGCAGCCCATTGCTGGTTCAATGACAGCCAATCGTCTACGACGCTGGCCCAACACTAACACCGGGTCTGTTGTATACTTTGCGCAAACACGTGGCATTCAACCAATGCTGTTTCAATGTTGACCCACAGTCTTCGACGCTGGCCCGTCATTGAAACTGCATTGGATGATTGTTCTGTGTTTTCTGCCTGCCTCCTGCTGCTGACACCTTCACATCCCGACGTCAGAAACACCAGATAACACGATAAATGGGCCAATGCTGTTGTAATGCTGGGCCACCGTCTGCGACGCTGGGCCAACAACATTCCAACCAAAACCCCTTAAGCTCCTAACCACAAATATAATCGTGACAATTTTTTTATCTGAACACATGTTAAAGGACTGGTCCTAATAAATACAGTGACAGAACAACTAATAATATGATTATCATATAGGCAGGTCTTTACAAAACGATCATTGGGGCAGTAGTCCAGGACTTTACTCATGTAGCCTAAGTTGTAATCCTGCGATTGCCATAAAAAATGCAAGGTTGTCTGAAAAAAAAATCACTCAAGATATCTTATTGTTTTTTTGTACCATGTTAGGCACAAAAAAATATTTCTGTTTCCAATTACCCAATCGAACCTACTTTAACCCCCTGACACACTTTTTATGGCAATTTAAAAAAATAATATTAATACTAGTAATCAGGTAATAAATATAATTAAAAAAAAAACGTTTTTCCCCAATTTGTTAAATCAGCGTGTACTTTTGTGTAAACAGCCTTTTGGTGCAATGAAATTGCAAAAAGAAAGTTCCCCTACCAACCATATTTTGGTAGGCCATGTAACAGGAATCCCCCAAAAATCTACGCTACGGTGTATGAACTATGATCATGATTTTAAATACACTACGCACCAAGACTCCTATAGTAAGCTACATGACATTGTGTATCTGGTATACAGCGGTGTGCAGCCTCAAATCTACCATCCATGCTCAGGGGCCGATCTGACCTCAAAAAAGTAGTAGCCAAAGTTCGAGCCATATGAAAAAATTTCTGGCCAAATTAAGTGGACAATAGCCAAATATAAAGCACAAAAAAAAAAAAAAATCTTAGATAAATATTAACCCTTTATCTACTAGTAGTGACACAATTATATGTGATACTATTTCAGCGTAGCAGATAGTTATAATTGGTTTACGTTAAATTTAATTGGCAGTGAAATTTTGACATAATCTAACAAATTTGTAAGTTTTTCTCAGTAAATATTGAAATGGTGTTGGTGGATTTGATTTCTTCTCATGAGGTATTTGATGCTGTATCTCATGCATTATGTTACTATTTAGAATGGATGCAAAAACTCTACTTATTCTGAGCTTGTTTGCTATTTACGGCTAGATTGCTGCTATTTTAGAACTAGATAAAGGATAGTTTTGTGTTTATTAGTAATTAGGGGTGTGCAATTTTTCTTAAAAATTATCAACTAAGGCCAAGTAGCGGTAGTAGTACTGTAACCTATATATATTATGCTGTACAATAGCATCGTCGCATTACCACAATGTAGGCTACATTGTGACTGGGTTGAAAATTTACCAAACCCGATAGACATAGGTAATTATTATACCTTATTACCAGATTACATGATGTACACAACCCTAGGTTGATAGGAAAAAATGTGATGGTAACATCAATGGGCCTACATCAGGCCATGTCACGCGTTTCTGAAATCTGATATGATCATGATGACGCTTGCCTGGACTCGCATGAAACAGCATTGCAGCTCAACCGCATACAGAGCAGTCATCAGGCTAGCTGTAGTGGTCTGGTGACAGAGTGCTGTTGATCTGTCGTAACATCAGCATGCCATGAGCACAACTCTGTCGTGGGCCAAATGTATAGGCCTACATGCGCACTCTAACGAAATCCACCGCGCGGTATAGAGTACGTGCTGTATATACGCACAGTTCAGTCTATTTTGTAACTTGTATTTTTGTACAACTGATATCCGCTGATGCTGATTGTGGCCCAGTGAAGACTGACTAATTGTCAAACATGTTACAAAAACTATTCGCCATCCAGAAGTAATGATCGCCAAAAAATATGGCGCATTGGCGAGTGGTCAGCGGGCCCCTGCATGCCATACGGTCTACTACTACACTGTGCACATAAGTGATCTAAAAGCAATTATTTTGCTGTTGCATAGCCTAACATTAGGCCTACTTGAGGTGCGCTATTTATAGTATCAAGGAGCGTGACTGATATACCGCCCAGCCAATCTCAAATAAATTGGTCGCTATTGAGCACGAGCGTTATAGCGCTCCTTATTATATAATGACAAGCATAGTGGCGTTTATTAGAATAAATACGGTATGTGCATATTATTGGTTTTTTTCAATTAAAATTATTAGCCCCCTGATATCATGAGTCAATGATATTTAAAATAACACTGGTCTTGCCATGACTGTTTAATGCTGTCTTGGACTGCTTATGCAGATCATATTTAGCAAATAAAAACCTTTGGTCAGAATCAAAATATAAATAGTTTGCCTTATACATTTTGTTTACTTGAAATAATATAATATTAATTATAGGTCAGCTATGAATTGACTGACAATCAAATCGACTGAGCAGTAAGTGGATATCTTTATCAATCCATTTAATATATTACATCCCCCATAGATCAGGTAAATGTACCATACATTCATAAACACCAAATATTCAGTGAATTTTTTTTTTCATGATTTTCTTTAATTATAAATTAAAACAAGTACTTTCAGAGATATGCTCCGGAAACGAATTGTTTACGGACGGCCCAACGGCCCAACGCCGTCACATCATCATTTTCTCCTCTGCAACCTTGCGTATTGAATTCAGATTAAAAATATTTTAACCCGTCCATTAGCCACCTGGAAGTAACCCACATACCAAAAATTGTTATCCTAGCTTATTTTCTCACAAAGTTATAGGCAAAAGAAGAGGCAAAAAAAAACGGAGGTAGAATCCATAGCTCCCTTCGCTCACCTACGGTGACGGCGGGAGCTAAAAAGAGCCTGAAACCTGGTAATATTTGTATAATTTATAGGGGTCAGCGAGTCTGTTGGCCAAGTCCGCTTTAAATGTAGGACCGAAACGAGGCTTTGCAACCATTTTGAAGGAGTGGCAAAGTAGCTCCGATTTACGGAAGGCCTAATGATGTTTATTCATGAAACATATTTGTAGGCTTGGTAGTTTAGATCTGAACCCTTAGGACCTAGGCTAATATTAATAAATTCTGCACAATCAGCCTCTTAGACCCAAGTCTTATTGATCCTCCCAAGGTTGCTTAACCCTACACTGCTATGGGCGATTATAGTCGCCCGAAATAAACCAAGCACAGCCTGCTGTGGGCCAGTGATTTGAAAAAAAGTTGAAATTTGTGGGCAGCAGTAATTTCTAAAATAATTTTTTTTTCACTCAAAATTGTTTTGTGGTGTCTTTCTATTTGCGCTTCAAGGATGGCTAACTGACTGATTTTGTAATATAATGGTTTTTAGTGTCAGTTGTTCATTACATGTTTCTTTTTAACAAAAAATGTGCCAGATATTACTCAGTGGGAAACCATACATGTTGCAAATTTGACGCAGCAGTGTAAGGGTTAATAGATCTCCCTCTGCTTCACAAAAATATGCATTAAAGATTCAGAGAAAGCGGTTGAAAAAATATAAAATAAAACTTTTTCATTTCATTTTGTGAGGGGGTATAAACTTATAGAGACTATAATACAAAAAAACACTTTTTTGTGTTGACTTATATTACCGGTATTTAAAAAAATAGCAAAATTTATAGTATTATTTCAAAATATATCAGTTTATATCGATAAAAAGCTGGTCAGTGGTATAATAAAATAGAAAAAGTTGAAATTTCTATTTTATTTTTATTGATTTTCCATCAAGCCACTATGCAGCTATGTTTAATTTCTCTGTCATAGATCAGAAAAAATCCAAAATCTAATGAGGGAGGGCAAAAACAAAAAAAATTGAGAAAAAAAAACATTGAACATACTTTTGAAAAAGTTAATGATGGCGACCAAATAAAAAAAAACATTGGACATATGTATTTCTAGGGCAACAAAATAAAACAACTTTTGCTCTATTAAAAAAAAAATACGAATGAAAAAAAATCGCTGGAATTTTTTTTTTTATCTCTCAAAATTTAACCTTTTTTTCAAATTTCAGAATTTTTTTTATTTCCCGAAGTTAACTTTTTTTTCGCGCTGGGCAGAATAAAAACACATGGTTTTTTGGGGGTAATGCGCGGCCTAAATCTAGTCAGCTAATGCGTGCGCTCATCTAAAACAGAGAAACAAAGATAGGCGGTCTTGAGAGCCAGAATTATTACCTGGCTTGTGTATTATCAACTCTCTCGAGTGGCTGCTCATACTGCAAAAACCAAAACAAAGTGGCTGTTCAAGACAGGTGGCCCTTCATATGACTCCTTATGTCTTATGTCAGTTATCAGGCCGCAAAAAATATAAGAATAAGATTGGATTGTATCATTCATGTCATTTGTGCAGTGGAATTACTGGAAAACTTTTATTAGACTAGAGTAATGGAGGGTAATATGGGCTGAAGCAATTATGGGCGTTTTTGACATACTAAGATCAATATTTCAATTCTGTGTGTCCCCAGTATTTTTTTTTTTACCATAATACATCTATCCTAAGACTTACCCAACATATACACCCCCAAAAAATTATATTCAAATAGAAACCTTTATCCACACATCAAAATAGATCTTTAACACCAGTTAAAACTCAGTGAAATCGCCCCTTTTATCATATTGTGCTAAAAAACACTAAAAAAATAAATTCTCTGTTATTCTTGGAGAAATGAAAAAAATGTAAAATAATGGAACCTATATATTCAAAAGAAGTCATTAGTTGACAAAAACTCTTTAATCTTAACATTTGAGTCAATTTGTATCCATATAGCACATTCTTAGCACATCGCCCATAATACCAGCAGAATTTTGTAATTGCTGCAATTATGGGCTGCTGTAACTTCAAAGATAATACTACCCAAGAAAAAAATTGGCACAATTTTTTTTAGGTTCAGTCATCCATATTCATATACTCCCAGCAATAAAACAGTTTAATTTGAGACAATTTGACCTAAAAATAAATTTATTACCTGATAAAAATTTATATTTATTATCAAAAGGCACAAAATGGCCTTTCACGTGTTTTTTAATGTTTTTAAGCTCAACATGACAACAAAACATCATGAAAAGTAACAGTTTAACTAAATGGTGTATTTTTTTAGATTATCAAATATTTTTAATCATTTTTTATTCAAAGTAGCCAGAAACATATACAGGAATATTATTTTTATTGAAAAAAAAAAATTATACCCTGGGTCATGCCTTTTCAACAACGGCAAAGTGCAGCCCATGGATAATACCAGCAGCAGCAGCCCATAATTGCAGCAGCCGCCCATAATTGCAGTAAAACCGGAATATATTCAAAAAATAAATGCTCCTTTTTTATTGTATATTTAGCTTTAGTAATGACAATAGGACATTGCTGAAGACTTGACTTTATCTAGCCATACCAAAAAATTAGGTTTTAAAATTA
Source organism: Flabesymbios commensalis (assembly GCA_964017125.1). Taxonomy (NCBI): domain Eukaryota; kingdom Metazoa; phylum Annelida; class Polychaeta; order Terebellida; family Flabelligeridae; genus Flabesymbios; species Flabesymbios commensalis. The sequence goes on along the minus strand of OZ024905.1, from coordinate 70,264,481 downwards.
TTTCAGGTGAGCTATATCATCATAAGCTATTATAGAAGCATTTTATTTTTTAGGTGTTAACCCGTCCAGAGGTGGGCAAGTGGTCGCCACATCGCCACATGTGGCGACAGAAGCAAATATCTGTAATGTAAATATTAAGAAATGACCATTCAGAGCACCTAGAAATAGCCATTTGTGGCGACAGGACTGATTTCGGCTGCCCACCCCTGGGCCCTGCCGCCCATAATACCCGACTTCTATAGACTACAGTCTATGACACAAATATCTGGAGCGCATGCTTTTCGTCGATTTCTCCGTCAATTCTGAACCGATTTCCTTGATCCTAACATTGGTAAAAATTTCGCAAAATTATATTCAATATTTCAAAAGTTAGATTATTTGACAAGTGATAAAATTCCAGAATTAGTGTAATGGGTTTATAGAGGGACGTCATATTTTCAATTTACTACATGTCAAATGGTCTAACTTTTGCAATTATGCATATAACTTTACGAATTTTTTACCGATGTTAGGACATGACTTGGAAATGTCCTGTACACAATTTCATGACAATTGGTTGATAGTTGACGGAGAAATCGACAAAAAGCATGCGCTCCAGATATATTTAATAATTGTGTCATAGACATATAGTAAAAGTCACTTCAAATCTGTCACTTTCGCGTTGCATGTTTTTTGCTCATTGCTCAAACAATTTCAGGAAAAAATATTATGTAGTTTGGAAGTTGGACCCTTTGACATGTAGTTTTTGCGAATTATGACGCTCCTCTATAAACCCATTGCACGCTATCAGCTTCACTCACGAAATTCCACTACATGTCAAATGGTCTAACTTTTAAAATATTCATTCAAATTACACGAAATCTTTAGGGTAGGCGCCGGAATAGTTCGAAAGAGTGTTTGCAAAATTTCATGAAAATTGATTCAGAATTGACTGAGAAATCAGCAAAAAACACCCAACGCTGGTGGAAGTTGACTGCAACTATAGTCTACATAGTCATAGACTTTAACAGTTATACCGTACGTACATAGCATTCCCAGTACTGTGGTCAGAACCAGAAGCAAACGATGAAGATGTGCTACTCATACAAGTTGGAGACGCAGGAGTGTGGGAAATATAAACGGGGTTGTTTACTCCTGTACTGGATACCACTCCAAACTGTCGTCCATTTTCCGTGTTGTCTCTTTCTTCCGCACGGCCATTTTCATTGATGATTACAGATTCAGATGATATCTTCTTCGTACATTTGCTCATTTTGAATAATTAACTGTTCAGACAACATACAAATGAGTTATTTTATGGACAAGCTAATAGTTCAAATACTTAAACGGGGAGTAATTGTATGAATTATTGTTTGCATGACGTTTGAGTTTGACATCATTCTCAGACATGTCAGATGCAGACAGTACTTGCAGTTCAGATTAAGCGCTGGTACCGTTATTGTTTACATCAGTATACTCTCTTTCCGAAGTAGTGGAACCGCGGTCTGCATCCAGCGGTTATTTAGTTTCGTATTAAAAACACAAGCTCAAATATTTATGCAACAAAAATATAGTCATGGCAGTTGTTTTCGTTAGCTGACCAGGTCGTTTTCGTGCCCTCGTGAATACTCTTGTTTGGTCAATAGCACATTACTTTCTCTCATTTCCATAAAAAAATTAGGATTGATCCCGGCTTTTTTAATGGAAATGAGAGAAGGTTAGGTTAGGATCAAAGTTAGGATTCTTTGTAATATGCACAGGGGCCCATCCCACTAAGAATCCTGAAATTAAAATTATCTCAACTTTCTCTTATTTGCATTAGAAAAGTTAAGATGATCTTAACTTTTCTAATGCAAATAAGAGAAAGTTAAGATGATCTCAATTTTAAGATGTTTAGTGGGACAGGCCCCAGGCCCTGCCATCTAACAGTATAACTGCATATTTCTTCATTAATTTTATGATAGTCTATGCATATAGTCTGGCCGACGGTGGTGGATGGTCCAAAATGAAAGTTCGCTTTTCGGTATCCAGTCAGTCAATTCTCAATCGATTTTCAATGAAATTTTGTAAACCCTATTTCCTAGTCATTTGGCATCGATCCTGAAAATTTCGTAAAAAAATATTGCATAGTTCAAAAGTTAGACCATTTGACATGTAGTAAATGGCTATTTATGACGCTCTTCTATAACATGTATAAACCCATTAACTTCCATTCCGGTTTATTCTCAGAATTGCGTTACATGTCAAATGGTCTAACTTTTAATGGTTCACTAATAATGGTTACGAAATTTCATGACAATCCCTTGAGAATTGACTGACTGGATACCGAAAAGCTAAGTTACATTTTGGACCATCCCCCACTGTTGGACAGACTATAGTCTTCGTCTTCTTAATAAACAGAGCGGAAACTTCCAGTGGAAGGCTACTTGCTCTGGTTGAGTGGTGTGCGCTAGCAATTTAGTGTTAGGGTCTACAAGATCAATATTAGTGAAAAAAGCATATTATACTTGATGTTTTTGATTACACGTCTGCCATCTATGATCTAACCGTATAACCTGTCAACTTGTTAACTATAATGGTGTGGTACAACTATGACAATAAAACATTTGACTATTAAATCATACAAACTCATTTTTTACTACAAATATTGTATAAATATTTTTATGCTGTCTTTGATTTATAATATATTAATACAGCACCAATGCATGAATGACGATAAATGATCATTAACATCATTAGACACTAATAATAACACCTATATCAATTTATATAAGTTATAATAGTCGTGAGATAATATTTTAGTCCCATGAAAATGAAATGTGTTCACCTCTTAGGAGAGAATTAACCGGTCACACTGCAGACAGGTGGCATAACAAAATGTTTAATCATGCACATGAAAATAAATTTAGACCTAGGCCTATATAGTTATTTCAGCTTAAAAAATCTAATGGTGTTTAGTGGCAACAACTCTGGGAGGTGAAAACACTTAACAAAAAGCGTAGCGAAAAGATCTGAGAGATAGAATTCAGGGTGTTGAACTCGTACCTGTAACACGTGAGATTGACTCCTGTGAGTGATGACGTCTATACCTATCATACACTACTTGTGAACACTGTTAACCATTTCAGTGCTGTAAATGTGTTTTAAATTTTAGTAACAGCACAACCGTTTAAAATACCATTTCCAGGACAAATGGCAGAAGTTTCGGTGATAAATGCAAATTAGTTTTAAATTATGTTTTGTGTAACATGAAATGAATGGAAATGTTGCAAAGTATTGTACTTTTCATAACAGTATAAGGCCTACAACTTTTATGATAATCAAATTGATTATGCCACTTGTAAGTAATATTACCTGCATAAAATTATGTATACACAAAAGCTTAATAAATAATAATAATAATAATAAAATACTGCACTACGTCTTTATAATATGTCATGTTTAATGACAATAATACACTTATAAATTTATTATGCCTGAATATAACAAATATACTTCTTTTCAACTGCTTTGGTTTGTCTATGAAGTAGATAAACACAAACTGTACTCATAATACTTCTCACACTACATTGCAGCAATGGAGATATAAATGTATACCATCATATTAACCCTTATAGCGCTAAATTATAGAATTCAAATTTTAACCCAATTAAAAAGTATCTTTCAGAATAAATCAGATATTATGTATTTGTGTGTTATGTGTTTGATATTTTATAGTCAATTACGGTTCAGAGTCTACTTTTTGGCAAGTTTTAATAATAACCGCACATTAGTTTAAAAGAGTTCATTGCCCAACGTGCTTATTAAAACGTAGTAATCACATTATCACAACGCTAAAAAGGTTACCAGCGTTCACGACTACAGTTGCTGCTATATCTCTGCTTGTTCCACGTCATCACTCATGAGTTAATCTCACGTGTTGCGTTCAACACTCTGAAGATGTTCTCATCAGCTTAGTGTTGTATTGTACTTGCTTGTACATCTTGGGTCTTCCCTCTCACTTTTCGGAACACTACTTGTGCATTATGATTGCCAAACACACTTTCTAGACGTTTTAAATCAAAAGTAATCTGATTCTCTGTTATGTCGGGCTTACCAGTTAGGATGTTAAAATATATCCCCAATATGTTTATAACAGGTAGGTAGCCTAGGACACCATAGCGCTAAACACAATTAGTTATCAATCAATCTGATGACCAATGCGGATATAGCAGGTGTAGCAATGCTACTCAAACCCCTGTGGCGAGGTTACCTAAGCTGTGGCGAGAGTACTCTGACATGCTGTGGCCAACATTGGCCCAACACCAAGTAATACGCTTACCAATATCTAGCGAGATTACCTGCGACAAGAAATATAGAATAACAAAAACCTGGTCTCCGATCTCCCATTGGAAGCTATGACCAGTAACTGAAGAAAATTACCTCTAGCATCAAAAATATACCAGGTGGTTTTCTTCAATTTATAGTGTAACTCAGAAATTGGTTTTTATAAAATATTGGCAATATGATAAAAAATGTGCCTTAAGCTATGATGTGCCAAGGTATGCATGGCTCTAATGACCTACCTGCCACTGTATCCACCAAATTTGTGAAAATTTAGCTCCACCTATAGACCCTTGCTCAGCCTAGCACCAATTACTGTACATAAAGAAAAAACATTTCAGCCAAATATAGGTGGAGCGTCATGATTCGATGAGTAAACGATGAGCGTCATGGTCAACGTCCACATGAGTGGGGTCTGCCGTATTGTAAATATTATGGTTCAGTGAATCAAAATGACACACATACTGCTTTAAATTAGCATGTGCGCAGTGTATTAGCCTATGCTGTCTTCAAAGTCTTCCAGATCCCACTGCTAATGAAGCCATTTACCTAATGTATGATATCCCTCCCATAGAGGCTATGGTCGACAAAGCCATATTGAGTCTTGCTGCATGCATCAGCCGTAAGCTTCCCTCTATCATAAATTAATATTGGTGAAATGATATTTAATCTGCCGCTGCCAATAAAAGATCTCTAGAATACCTCGAACTTGACAGATGTTCCTCCCTTGCAACAAATAGAAATGCTACGTTCAGAGCCATACTTCGTAAACCCCACATGGCCATGGCTTTTTTGTGTGAGGGAAGCAAAAGATAACAACCATTCCATTCTTATATTTCTTTTTACAACATTTTTTATTCCCATGAAAACTATCATGACACATCAGATAGTGATTGGTCACCCATGGGTCGGCATGTATACACCCATCATGGGTGTGTACATATCAATATATTTGAAAGCCACTGGAATAAGGTGCATATCTACTGTTACCCCACACACACAAGACGTCGAGCCAATACTGTTTTAACCCTGATCCACCGCCCAAATATCGAAGCAATAATAATAATAAAAATAATAATAATAATATTAATAATAATAATTCTTATATATATCCACATAATGTGCTCAGTGCGCTTCACAAGTCTTTACACATAAAATAATTGCATAGATCAGCTCGATGACGGGCGGCAATAGGCCTCAACAAGGCAAACAAACAGGCATGACAGTCAGATTGATCGCAATATTTATTTATCTTAAAGCCGTTATTTCGCCTTATTTTACACTGAAAATATATAAATTATATCTATGTGCACTGCCTTTCATTGCGAATACCAAAAATCAATTTAAAATCACACAAAATTTGACACTGTTGAATATAAACATTTGAATCGAGACTCAACCTCAACATTGCATATCATGGAATTGACACCGGCATCTAATCGTCAGCAGGAGGTGACAATTTACAGACAAAGACCAAGGGTTAGATTTTCACAGGCCAGATCAATTTGTATCAATTTCATAATAGATTTGCTTTCGAAAGTGAAACATTTGCTAGCTTCCTCCAACATTCAACTCTCATTGTGTTCATCTCTTTAAATTATATTTGCATAGTTTGATCTCAAGGCAGACATTGTTCTCAGTGTGTTAAAAGTCATGGTGACTTTTGGAAAGTTTTGGCAGAGACGCAAGTCAGGTGTCTAGTACACCTGATGCTTGATACACAGTTTTATTATATACAGAGGGACTGCAGCTGCATTACAATATATACAAAGAAGAACACCCTCTCAGCTTGAGTTTGACTTACAGTACTCAAACACCTCTCTCTGGCCCACAATATAGACAGAGTGCATTCTTTGATTCGCAGCTGAGCGAATCCGTGGTGAGCGTCTGGTCACATGGTAGAACGTAAGCTCATCATCTCACAGACTGAATCACATCTACCACCAGGCATAAGACGGTAACTAGTCACGACTCGATAACTAGTTAACGCTCTTAGGCCAAGTGATAGGCACTAGAAATTCATAGAGGTAAAAGGAAGGTATCTCGCTTAAACTTAATAGCTACATACCTTCCTGCATCTCTGAATGATAAGCATAGCATTATTATTTGAAACATACATTGGCACGATGCCAGTCCATCATCTTAAGATGCTGGGCAGGAATTGCATCAACTGCAACATGCAAGACACAGTGTTGGCCCAATTATTGCGCCATCTGAATACAGCACACACCTCATTGTTTGTGTCCTATGTTGGTATGATGCCGTCCCCCATTTACAGATGCTGGGCCGGCCTCGAACCACTGACTTGTGCAGGAGATAACATCAGCCCAATTATTATGCTATCTGCATCTGACCCACTTCCTCAGCGATCGCATGACCGCTCCTGTCTTGCAATAGGAGCAAGGCGTTGGCCCAACACCGGGTCAATGCTTACTAACTCGTCTTTCATTTATCTACATAATAACCTTTTTCTGACTGACAGCTCGAAATGACAGAGCTGTCAAACAGACGCCGTCTTAATAACGGCAAAACCAATTGGAATGTGATGCATAACCATGCGTTGGTTTTGACACAGTGAAAACTATGTTGAATCAAATAGGCTATCTACAGGGATAAACCAATGGCTCGACACAGCTAGAGCTTTAAAGCCAAAAATCTCAACTGTCACAATTAAATTTATGAGAAAAAGTGTGAGAACTGAACAAATACAGAAATGAATATATCCGGAAACCACAGTTTACTGGGAATAAGCCTACCATATGCGATGTGTTGACAGAAAACTTGTTTCTGACAAGATTGGCACAATTGAATGGGCTGATATTCTTAAAGGCGTACCCCAGGGTTCTTCCTGGGGCCTATTTTATTCGACATTTCTCTTAGTGACATGTTCAAATTTAGCAAAAAAGCAGAGCTTGTAAACTATGCCATTAATGTCATAGAGTCCTCACAACAGCTGGTTGTACAAACTCTCCAGATTGAATCCAAGGCTGCCATCAATTAATTTACTTTAAATGAAATGCTGGCAAATCCCCAGAAATTTCAGGCAATTTTTCTGGCATCCTACAATGCTACCTCTGCAAAACTTCAAGAGACGAATAAACAAGTAGTCAGGCATACACTAAAGCTCTAAGTTATTTTTCTTATTTATTTTTGTTGCATGAATAAATAAATAAAAATGCTAAAAAAATGACTCTCTTTCTTCTTTTGTCTTGTAATTTGAGTGAGATGTATGCCGCAGTTACAGCTATATCTGGTATATCTATGTGTTGTTGGGGTTCTTAATCTTTTATGCTATTTTTCTAATACAGCACCCACTACCACATTAAATAGTTCCGGTGGATTCTATTTTAGAAGTGTATATCTTGCATAAATGTGTTTGTTGGGGTTCTGCTCATTAATCATGGTTTGAAACACCTTTCGAAAACAACAGTGTGCCAATGTTGGCCCTCTGACCTGCAAGGTAAGCACTATGTAGTTGGGTCAATGTAAGCTAGACGTATTACTTGGTGCTGGGCCAATGTTGGACCTCGTAATTCACCGGGCCTACGTAGAACCATCTGTTTGTGCCAACATTGGCCCAATGTACAGATTAGATGGATTTAGTTGGGCCAATGTAAACCCGGCATATTATTGATTGGTGGGCCAATGTTGGCCCGCATAATTTGCTGCGTAGAGCCATCTAGCAAAATTACTATGCGACAACATTGTATGGCCAACGTTTAGCCACTGTATTTGCATCAGCTAAATATAGTTGGCACAATGTAAAACCGGCACATTCTTGGTTTTTGGGCCGGCGTTGGCCCATCTTTTATGAGACTGCCTAAAAATGATTGGCTGCTGGCCCAACATTGGCCCAGCGTATTTGGTATAGTTGGGCCAATGTAGAACCTACGTACTGACCTTACTTTATGTTGAGCCAACGTTGGCCCTCGTTATTCGTTGGGCCTTTGTAGAACCAATTAAATTGCGCCAACGTTGTTTTCATACAGTGGGCCAACATATCTTTGGACATTGGCCCAACGTTGGTCCGATGTGTGCTTGTTTGCTGGGTGTTGATGTTATTCTTTGTTGAATTTTAGTAACACAGATCGGCTGAATAGCCTCAAGCCAATGTTTTTATGGTTAACTGTACCATTGCCGATTGAGAGAAAATGTATCTTAATTATCTTATGTCAGTAAAAGCCATTTGGAACACACGCGGACACACAAAAGCAGAGCTCAGAAATCCGTTTTTTAACTAATGCATTGATAGAATAATTTCCAATAATGTAAAAACACAACAGTAATACCCACACGCCTGCTAGTCGTGGACGAGCCCACCGTAAAGTAACCTGTGCAACAGTCCTCTCATGGCTTTTTCACTGATAGCCAGCGTACCGCTAGAGACGGAATTTCTGCCTAACCGTAAAGGTGTGGTTCAAATTAAGTTTCAGCAACGTTGGGGCTACTCATGCCTCCCCCCCCCCCCTCTCCCCCATCTGCTGGAGCCAGCTAAATCTTTGACTGCCAGAGCAGGTTGAATGATCTCATTGAATATCTGTGATGTGGGAGCAAAACGTAGATTTGAAGGCAAAGCGACTCCCTTGTGGAGTAAAACGTTTCCCGTGGTAGGATGTTGAACCAAAGAACTTAAAGTCCTTTGGTTAAACTTGTTAAAGCTTCCCCAGAAAAAGAAAAGGTGATTATGCGATGATTGCAATCAAATTAAACCAACAGACAAAAACACAACTGTCATGCTTATTGTTATTATAAATATATTTTTTTTTTGCGGAAGGAAGCTTAATTGAGAAATATGTGACAACAAACAAATTTGTTAAGAAGTATTTAGTATTCGAAACTAGGTCGACAAGCACCTTCTTACATGTTTACTTCCCACAGTCCTTTGCAATGTTTTTGCATTCCATGGCACAGGGCAGACGGAGAGAGGCACAAGGGACGGATGGCTGACGATTCAGATGAAGAGAGGCAAAACGTAATGGCCTGGTGCAACTGACCTTTGTTATCCTAAAAACCTAGGCCTAATATTTTAATATCTTAACTTCATTTTTAAAATTTTGATTTTAAATCAAAAAGTGAACAGCACAGACACACTGCACACAGTGTCACTGTCAGTGTCACTCACCCCACTCCACTGTCAGTGACAGTGTCACTGTGTCAGCAGTCACTGATCATGATGGCAGTGATGAGATGTCACTGCCAGTATCACTGACACTGACTGAGTCATGAACATCTGATTCTGAGACTGAGTCTGAGAGCCTGCGCCTGGTGAGGCTGGTCTGAGTGGTGTCTCACTCACTCATCACTGTCAGTCACTGACTCAGTGTCAGACTCAGTGAAATCTGATGCAGTGACTGTCAATCAGTGTCAACTGTCATGGACATGGTCACTCAGTCTCACTCTCAGACTCAGTGTCAGTCCAGGGTTGGGGTCAATTACAATCAATCATCAATTACTGAAGTAGGCCTAGCCTTAGGCTAAGGCCTACATTACAGGCTACAATTACGACTTCCTTATAAATGTCAATTAGCCTACAATTATAGCCTTATATAGTCTAGGCCTAATTTTAATTATGACTTGCACAAAAAATCAATTAACGTTACAATTAGAAAAAAAACCCATATTATAATTTTTATTTAAAAACCTAGGGTGGTGGCAGTAGTTTTCGCGCACCTAAGCGAATACGGCCCACAGCGTGCACAGAATGGACGCGTATGAATATTGTGGGTCGTATTGTGATTGGTATGTCTGAGCCACTTCCGGTTTGCTAAAAATATACTTCCGGGTCAATTGGGAATAGGGAGCATAGATTATTTCAATCTCCTATGGTTCTGGGGGAGTTTTCGCGCAGTTGAGGGTATTTTCGCGCACCGTATTGTGTAACAGCGTGGAAACCCATGTTGCATATATTTTTCATTTAGTTTGTTTCCAAATAGATTTGGGATTCCTCCCGGCACATGTCTGTTTTTATTTCAACCTGATACAACAACCTGCAAAAAAATTATAAAAAAATGTAATTTTACTGATTTTGAGTTTTAATAGCCAAAAAAATCGTCATTTTCTGGGACCTAAAATATAAAGGAACTATTTTAATGGCGGATGAAAAAAAAGTTTGCCGCGAAACACGCGATTTTTCTATACGCTGCATTAAAACACCAGTCAACGAACGAAAATCAAAACAAGATAAAAATTTACAAAACCCTTTAAGAATAGGGCAAAAAACAAACGTGGTGCGCGAAAATACCCCCTGCGCGAAAATACCCTCCACCACCCTATATCATGTAGGCCAAGGCTATAGGCAATAGGGGCCTAGTCTACAGTCTGTCCGGCGGTGTAGAATGGTCCAAAATAAAAGTTAGCTTTTTGGTATCCAGTCAGTCAATTCTCAAGCGATTTTTATCAAATTTTGTAAACCTTATTTTCTTGTCATTTGGCATCGATCCTGAAAATGTCGTAAAAATATTTCAGGGTTGTTGCCAAATGATCAGATAATAATGGTTGCAAAATTTTGTGAGATCATACCAAAAAGCTAACTTTCATTTTGGACCATCCTCCACCGTCGGACAGAATTTAACCCTTACACCGCAAGGGCGACTATATAGTTGCCCAAAAAAAACAAGCGCAGCCTGCTCGCTGAGTAAATTCTTAAAAAAAAACAATTTTTTTTTAATTTTTTTTTTCACTTTTGTTTTGTGGTGTCTTTCTATTTGTGCTTTAAAGATAGCTAACTGACTGATTTTGTTATATAATTCTAATTTTTGACATGGTTGTCAAAAGTTAGAAATCAGGAATTTCGTCTCTATATCTAGCCTAACTGGTGAATGCGCAGCAGTAAAGTTAAAAAAACTTTTGCAGTTCTAGTATCTGGACATGTTTACATCATATGGTCATATTAAGAAGCCAAAATAGAATCACCGATTTTTTGATGATTTTAGCCTTTAAGGCAAGATTTGGCCAACAGCGAAGAGTTTGTTGTACAGCCACATACATGTATAGGCCCCCTATGCTAGCAGACGGAAAGCATGTGTTCCCACCTATGATGAACATAGCCATATAATGACATACTAATCGCATCACTTGACTTGCTAATAAAATCTTGTATTTTTCTTTAAATTGCTATTTGTCAAGTATTGGGAAGAACTGATCATGTCGCCATGTTATGTAATAGCTTGACATTTTCAAATTATTCATATTTATGATTAATTGTACAACTATCTCCAATAAACATGTACATTTTTAAAAAGTGCTAAAAGTTGATCAGGTATAAAATAGAGAAGTTATTAGTGATAGTATACATACATCTGCCACCTTTACTGTGAGGATTTAAACATATGTTCAATAATCAATTCAAGGATAACAATTTATAGACACAAATAAATGTGTAAGTGAGCAGTAATTAAAATATAATTGACTAATTACAAAACTTTTTTTCAATTACAATAATAGTTACAATTATACATATTTATAAAAAACAATTATAATCACAATTATAATTGACAATTTCCATCAATTACAATTACGCCTTCAATTACAGTAAAAACGGCCCAATTATGATTGATTACAATTATAATTGACCCCAGCCCTGGATGTCACTGATCAATGATTGATTCTGTCATTTCTGAACTCTCAGTCTCACTCACTGAGTCTCACTCGAGAGTCTAGTCACTGCTCTGATACAGTAATAGACCTATGAGGCTATGAATAGTAATTAGTATGATAGGCACAAGTTTGACAATAAAATATAATTTAACCTTTTCATTAACATGATTACCGTATTTTTTGGTGTATAACCCGCTACTTTTTACTCCTTGGAAGGCCTGGTGAGGGGTATATAACGAATGCGGGCTATACATTGTTGAAGTCCGAGATTGCAAAAGGATATTCTTTTTACAAGCATGGTTAAATTTCTTCTACCGTATATCGCGTCTAAACGCGTTGTTTTTTCTGTACTACACAGACAGTAGCTGTCACTCGGCCACGTGGCAATAGCAGCTACTGGCGGTGCATGACAACCACACAAAACTTACCCCACTCTCAGTTAGCCGCCACTCGGTAATCAGAGCATTGCTTTAATGGAGGTGTGACATTTTACTCCCACGGGCCGGTTAACAGGCCACTACACACAGTCATACCCCTGCACACTCAGTTATAGCCGCCACTCGGTAAGGCCTAAAAAAAATATTGTTTGTTTCCGATTTTCGACCGACCCTATCAAAACATGTGCGACCCAAATTTATTTTATAAATTTCCGAAAAAAAAAAAAAAAAAAAAAATTTTTTTTTTTTTTTAGGAAATCAATAAGTTCAGGGATGAGTTACCGACTGTAGTCAAAGTAACTCTGAAAAACGTTACAAAAAGGAGAGTGGGGTCAAAAAGTGTCAAAAAAAACAAAAATTTGTTACGTAATGTACAGATAAGACATGCATGAGAAGTGAATTTGGCACCAAATAAAATAAAATTCTTACCTACCGATTGGTTGAAGTGACAAAAAATTAAATAAAAAATAAAATAAAATAAATTTCCTACCTACCCACTGGTTTAAATGACAACAAATCGGAAACAAACATATATTTTGTTTTGGCCTAATCAGAGCATTGCTTTAATGAAGGTGTGACATTTTACTCCCACAGGCCGCGGTTAACAGGCCACTACACACAGTCATACCCCTGCACTCTCAGTTATAGCCGCCACTCGCAGAGTTCGCACTGGTCCTGGAAATCTTGGAAAGTCATTGAATGTGAAAAATAAAAATCCAGGCCCTGAAAGTCCTGGAATTTTGTTAAAAGTGCTTGAAAGTCTAATAATTAAGTTACCCTTTTTACATGTTTTAGAACAAGTTAAAGTAGATCTACCTGCCCAATTTTATTATCAATTTTAAAAAATATAGAAAATGTAGTTTCAAGCTGTATTTGGGAAATAAATGTGTGGGTTATTGTGTACACTTAAGTCCTTGAAAAATCTGATTAGGTCCTGGAAAAATCCTGGAAAAGTCCTGGAATTCTGTTTCTTCATGGGAGTATAAGCCCTGCACTCGGTAATCAGAGCTTTGCATCAATGAAGGTCTGACATTTTACTCCCACGGGCCGTGGTTAACAGGCCACTACACTCGGTAATCAGATCATTGCATCAATGAACGTGTTACATTTTACTGCCAATGGCCGGGGTTAACCTGAAAAAAATTTACCCTCATCTTAGACGGTTCTAATATGTCAGCATAAGGATATATCAAATGATCTTTGTAGTTATAGAAACATAGGAAGCCCTGCATTGAAATGATAGAACCGCGTAGCCAAATTATGAATCTACCCATATTAAAAATATTAAACAGTTTATTTCTCATGATAGACTGAATTTCAAACGTTCAGGCCCCAGAATCTCTTCAGACAGACGAGACAGGTCTGACGTCACCATGCCGCATTGCGGCCGGTGTCTACCCGCCATTTAGCGATGGTGTTATATAGTCTAGTGTGGTTATATGTATATGCGTAGGGACCTCAACACACGTTCAGATGCCCAGAATTCACCTCATTTCTTGCATTTTGTGACCAGGTCGTGTGAAGGGTATTTTCACAATGGAATTATGGCAAATCATAGCAACTAAAATGGGAAAAAAACATGCACAGAATAAAGATTTATAATCACTTATTCTTATTATGCATATAATTTACGGAAAATAAATAAATATGAGCTAAATATGCTATGTGATAGACACCGGTTGCCGGCACGGACGAAAACCTCGTCACGTACGTCACAAAATGGTGTTTTTTGTTGTCATTTTTTCTGGTTGCACCCAGCTATCTCACGCTGGCGCATGTGAGCCTACATGTAAATGTGGATACAATTTGCATATTCATAATATCTAGGTCTTGTAGTTTCTATCAACTACAAAAAACATTGTGTAGTCCCGAATTTGAATATTAATAAAAATTAATTAATTAATTAATTAACACTAGCAGCTTGTGGAAAGTAATTCCAATCTGGTATTGTTTTGTTCCGTCGTGATGTTAACTCTTAGTGATTAGAGCAAGCTTCACTTGAGCTATCACTTGAGTTTTCATGACTGTTATAACTGTTGGCTTGCTCATCATTCCAAGTTTCACTTGGAGAATTTGAGCGCTTTAGTGAAGCCCATACACTGCATGTTCACAGAGTATTTCTAGAAAAAGGTTGTCCGTGATACAACCGAAAAAAAATTAAGCACTGACTACCATACTACTCTATTGACGGTTCAGTTAATTTACTTACCTGCCAGTATGATCAACTGATTCCAGACGGAGTCGGAGTCCGAAATATCTCTGGCAAGCTACTTTGCCAGTACAAGTGAAGACAGAGCCTGAGATAACTGTGCTCTGTAAAGTCATTGTTAAAAGTATATTTTGATAAATGTCATGTCCACGGAGACACATATGATTATCATGCATATGTAATGAGAGGGCGTTCTTGAATGAGTTACAATGTAAATTAAATTTTCTGGTAGGTCAGGAATCCATTGAATTCAAATTGACTTTTTTTAATTATTTTTTTCAATAGCAAATTTGGTTTAAAAATGAAGGGTAGTAGTGCTTAATTAAGATAAAAATCTTATCTGTATCACTGCTCGAATTGTTATACAGCATTTTGCGGGTTATAAACCTATAAATCTTGGTCAACATATTACATGTACTTACCTGATGACAACAATTTTGTGGCCTTTGTTCACTGCATTGACAAACAGTTTTGGTATTGACAGCAGCTGCAGGTGCATCAGAACCAACCTTACGACGAATCTGTGGATATAGCAGATTCAGAAGAAGTGGCAAGTGTATACACCCCTACACCCCGTGTACCACCCCAGGGCCTTCCACAGGCTTCAAAAGGGGGAGGACTAAAACCACTTTCAGTTCCCGCGGGTTTGTGAGATATAATAACTAACATGAGCAGCTCTTTTAGTATAATATACATGTGTAGTATAGTTGTGCCTGTGCTCAAACCACTTTCTTGCACGCTTCCCTTACAACATAAGAAGGAATGTATGCCTACACTGCATTATTTATTGTGAAGTATTAACAGACTTCTACATTTCATTTTTACTAATTTTATATTGATGGCCTTCAAGTTCATCCCACTAAAAGCTGATCTCACCAACTTTAATTAGAAATTGGCAAATTGAAGTGAAATAAAAATTGGTAAATTGTCAAATTTTGAATCCTCTTATTCATATCACCATCCTCAGGAGGCTCTCCAGACCCATTTTCGCATGTATGTGCCCAAAGGTGGCCTATAGCCTCCATTCATTCATTGAAATGAGAAAGAATACTGGGCCAAACAGTGATATTTCTAAAATGATAGAAAGCTGCAGATGGAATTTGAAAGCAAGTAAGCTAAGTACTGGGAGAATGTTTCTCATTGCCAGATTTTAAAATTTGCTTTGCTCTCACTTCCTCAAGTTTTAATCAGATTAATCTCGCCAAGACACAGTGTTCAACCAGTGTTGTATGAAAGGTGTTGTCGTGCTGTCCGCCATTTTGCCCAGCTCACGTTTTTTCAGAGGCAAAATATAATTTATTTCAGTCATGTCAATTCAGTGAGAAATATAATCAGATAATGGTGATGAGGGGGCTTTTCATTGAAAAATTCTAATAAAATGAACAAAAAAGTCAGGCATCTAAAGCTCATACATTTGTCTAGAATTCAAATTTCAGAAGCGACCATATCAAAAAAATCTTCATGGGTGGCTTACGGCGCAGCAGTGTAAGGGTTAAAGGTGTCCTCTTAACTCGTTTATGGTATGAATAATTTTGTGACAAATAAATCAAAGTTGCCACAAGATGGGGCATAATTGTTTATGGTATGAATAATTTTGTGACAAATAAATCAAAGTTGCCACAAGATGGGGCATAATTGTTTCCTTATATGGGGTGATTGGCTATAATTGCCAATCACCCCTTTCATACCATATTCATACCATATATGGGGTGATAGGTCACCTTTAACCTAAAAATCTGACTACAACAGTCATCATCTAACATAAATGTTTAAACAATATGGTGAATCCTATAGAATGCCTCCTCATGGGTCATCGCAAAAGCTCACTAGGCACATAATAAAGATTATATTTGTATTGGATTTGATTACTCGTACATCAATGTACATTATAAGTCCAATGTAGGCCTATTAAATTATCCATATACTAACATGATGGCACCCTCTTTCCATGTAACTCTACCAGGTTATGTTATAATAGTATTATATTATGTGCCTGATCCAAAATCTTTTTGGATAATTATAATATAAACCTGATTGAACTGGGGCATGCAGGCTTTTATTTGTATGTACATGTATGTAAGTGAAGCACCATATATATACAGTTGTGTCGATTATCAACTCATTTTGTTTTATTTTTGACTATTTTCAATTTCATTATACATGTGTTTCTTTTTTATTCTCGTTACTGGTGATATCATTGCACTGTCAGTATATGTCAGTTTTTTCACTCTTTACATTACACAAAGCCACTTTAATTCACTCAAATGAATTTCAGGGTACTTTACACTGGGAAATATCAGCGTGTATTTTATATTGGTGATTTTATGACAAAATTGTGTTCCTAAATTATTGTTTTACCAAAACAATTTCACCAATATCTATTCCCGTCAATTTTTTTCATTCTCGAACCGCTAATGTTTAAAACCTCCAATATTAGTACAAGGTTTACAGTAGTGTTTTATAAGCGGGGATTCGACATATTTGAATTCTGTTTTCAGATATTTTCTGCTTCTGGTGAATTAATTTAATAAAACTGGAGTAGAGTGGCTTTGACTATGTAGTTCACTTCACTTGTTATGTTAGTGCACTTACCTTTTACAGGCTCGCTTTTACCAGAACCAGCCTTACGACGAATCTCTTGATGTAGCTGATGCTGAAGAAGTTGCCAGCATATACACACCGAGTCCTAACGACAGACCAGGAGGTAGATCCGGCACTACTACAGACAGTTATCTATTCAAAAGTTATTTCTAAAGTTATTGATGCAGAAATGTCATATATCTAATTTCTTTTTGCCATGTAATTGGCAGCACATTTTTAGTTTTCTGTTAGACTGCTAAATGCCTGATTTGGCTGACTTTTTTCCCCTCATCCATATAAGTTATTGAAAGTTTTCAAACTTTATTTTAAGCCTTAAAACCACAATTCCACTTCAAAGTTCTTGACGTCTATTTAAAATTACCTTTTTATGGAATTTACAATTTTTATGAAATCAACCTAGAATCATATCAATAAAGAATCTTTAAATATTTTAATCATTTTGTCACAAGAGTTTCCTCTCTGGGTTCCCTACTTCAATTTTACTCTAATGATTACTAGCATAATACATTTGAAGAACTATAGTATAGACATTGAAGTTGGCTTGCTACAATGATTTACAATTGAGTAAACATACACTTTGATTCAAACATTACTTTTTTTAATTCCCTCAATATTTTTTTCATATCTTCGTACATTATTTACTCAGATATGGAAATATGATAAATATATTTTCAATGGCTGAGTCTATGCTGTTTGTTTCCTTCTGTTCTCTTTCCAACTCATTACATCACTAATATGTTTATGTTTATGGAAGAACGAAAATGTATAATGCATTTATTGTTTTGACTGTAAATACCAGCAGCTACCTACTAGTTTTTATCTATTTTTTAAACAGTAATTTATGAATTAAAGTCTATTTTATTTCTTCAACTTCTGCAAGCTTATGTAGCTGTATTGTGAATTTTAAAGTCCTACTAACACTAATTTTTTTTTGTATTAAAGTAAAACTTGTTTAATTATATTGTATAAAAACAGTTGTTCAATATTCAAGTAGTTACCCTTACATCATTTTGTGTGACTATTTAGGTCGAGGCCACAGTCGTGGCAACACACCACCACAAGTAAAAATGTCAGATGACCAATCAGACGAAGACTTTGGGTCAGATGGTGATGATGACATTGTTGAGGTATTGTCATTTTATGCGATTTAGTTAAGCAATTTTCAACTGGTTCCCCAACTGAGAGAATGGAAGGGGTTTATCCTCATCCCACTGAAAAAATTAGGAATATCAAGAGAAAATAATGACCTTGTCCAAAAAGTGGTCCCGGCCAAAGCCAGACCTGCCGGAGCTGCTCCGCCAACCCTGCTTTTACTATCGCCTAAAAATCACTGTATTTCCTATAAAAATAGAGGAGTTTGATTTATACTGCTATATTTTAATAATTTCTCATACATATGTATTTTTTATGTTTTATTTTGAAGAATTATCTTCAAAACAGAAAAATGTATCTTGTGATCTTGACCATGGTCCTCTGTAAAAATCATTATCTGATATGTTGAGACAGAGCTAATGTATGCCACCAAATGCACATTTAGTAGGTTTTTTTTGTTTTGTTTTTTAATTTATGATTCTAAACAGTTTAAAATTTGAATGAATGGCCCTGGGCAATAATATTTCAGGTGTTTTGTAATGCACAACCTGAATAAAAATTTACATTTTTCATTCATTTGAAGCTGGAATTTTAACACTAATTCTATTTTTAAATCATGAAAAATATCTTGATTCTCTGACAACAGAGCAATCAGCACAAGCTCCCCAGCACAAACTGGTTTGAAACTTGTTTGAAAATCAAAAAGTATTCTTATAGACTTCAACCCTTACAAAGCTGAAATATTTTTGTATAAACCATGGAGACCGAAGGTTTTTTTCAATTTGAAATCATCACAAATGGCTTAGTTTGCTCTTTCTGTTTCATTTGAATACCGATGTTATGGGTCTACAGCCATTAGAAATATTTTAATTCTTTCAGTGCGTGGATTGTCTATATATATACAACAGAATCTGACATCTGTAGATTCTGACGTATAGAGATGGTACCCGCGCTGATAGGATTAAAGTGTTCTTTTGAGTTTTGACTATTACTGCATAAACAGATCACAATGTTTTTTCTATTCAGGGTATGACAGCGCCCCCTGAACAACAGGGGAATTATCCTGCTCAACCCAAGCCAATGCAAGGCACCAGGGGATCAGAGGAAGAAAACGATGATGACGATGATGATGATGACGACGACGATGATGATGATTCTGACGCCTCTGATGACAGTGCAGGAAATTTGCCAGGGTTGGTTTGATGCAAACTTCATGATTATAATTTTGTACCATAATTATGTACATTGTTTTTGGAAAAGCAATAATATTATATACATTGTATTTGAAAAAAAGATTGTCAATGCACACTGATTTTTATCAATTTAATTAAGATTTTTATTTTGCTGTCTTGAAACAGTTGTCATTCCAAATCAGCTTCTCACACTGTATATTGTTATACTGTTAAATCAGAGTTATTATCATGAAATAAATGTACTACTATCAAATAGGTAAATTATTAGGATAACCATTACTACAATTACACTATTTTTACCATCCGAAGATACTCTGATACAGTAATTATCCGTTAAAGCACGAATCGTTACTACACGAATCGGATATAACACGATGCAACCATGGATCACAAAATTTTACACTACCTTTTTTACAATAATTCTGGAAAAATCGTGTTTTAAATATTTGAACATCCAATTAAGCATGAAATTGTCCGCCAACGTCACATGTTAATCGTGCAGTAGCGGTAACCTAATCCTTCACGCATGACTCTCACGCAAAGTCGCTGGCAAGTGGTATTGCACAGCACATAATGGCACCCTTTTAGAACAAGAGTATCTCATTTCGTATTTGAGCTTAAATTCAATTCAAACTCGAATCGTGTAAAAGATAATATAAAACGAATAGGACGTGCACGATTTAATCTCAGAAAATTTATTTACCTAATCAAATTAACTTAATGTGGCGTGTTTAGCAAAAGAACATGTTTATTTAAATCGTGTAATAAAAATATTATAACATGAATAATAATGTTTGTACATGTTTTTTTATTCTGTATTAAAATATTATAACACGAATATGGTGATTCTGCAAGTTTTTAAAATCGCGATTAATGAAATATTATAACACGAGCATGATGTGTTTTATATCGTGTTATAAAATATTATAACACGAATATGACGTGCACGATTTGATGTCAGTAATCCTAGCTAATAAATAAAATTAACTTAATTTAGCAGGTTTAACCGAAAAAATGGTTATTATTAAATCGAGTATTAAAATAGGCGGCCAGTGGTGATGACACGCCGATCGTTTGATGAATGCCACTTCTTCACAACTCACATTGTGCAATGTCGAGCAGCGTTCTCGCTTGTATCATGTGTATTGCAATGTGTTATGTTCGCGACTGATCTCCTGGGACCAAAACGTTTATCGACCATTGGCGGGCAGTTACGCAATCTTCGGCGCCGTCAGTGAAATGAAAGAATTGGCTAGATGATTCTTAAATATTGGCCCAGCATTACATATGCCGGCCCGTCATTGTAACAACATTGTCCGCTCGCTTGGCTACGTTAACTTTTTTACACCCATCAAACACGATTCATGTAAATTTAAAACCCAGTTTTTGTCAGAACAATTCCAAGTACGGCTACTAAATTGCTACACCATGTTTCTGCAGCACGTTATTTAATGCCATGGATATATTTATATTACAATGAGGACTATGTAGTTCTAATTGTGAATCATGAATATTATTTTAGTTTTGATGACTTAGTGACCGCAAGGTTAGTGTCTGCAGTACGGCAATGTGTATTGGTTATATTTTCATATAGACTGGGCAGTGGTGTATTGCAGATGTAAAATACACGGATTAGCTCGGGTGTTCTATCAAGTGTGTGAAATCAACCGTGACAAGTGATCAGTACATGTATTGTTCAGTTTATTTTGTAGTCAGGTAAACCCCCCCCCCCCCTCCCGTTGCTGGTAAAAGTCTAGCCATGGTCGGGATAGTTTATTGAAGCGTTTACAACGTTTTCAAGCCCACAGGCTTGGTGATTATCCTATTAATAATATAATATCAGGGATATAATACTTTATTACATGATTTAGAAGAGCAACATATTCGTGTTATAATAAATCATTACACAATTAAAAATTGCATAAATATATTTTTATGCCGAAATGATCAGTCACAAATCCCCGTCAGTATGGACAGCTCACCGACAAGTTAGATTGACAAGCGTGTTCTAACGCTGATTGGTCAATAACACCCTCCCATCTTACCTGACCACGACGCTGGCCCAGCATTAAATCAGCACTGGTTCATTTGCGGGCAGTTACGCGATGATCGACGCCGTCAGTAGACGTGAGCGTGTCAAACCATTTCAAGCCTATAGGCTTGGTAGTTATCCTATGAAAAATATAACATCAGTGATATGCTGTACGATACTATTGCACGATACAAAAAATGCAAAGACATCGTGTTTGTTGTGTTCAAACGCTGATTGGTCAACACCCGCCTCCCATTGCACCGGACCGTGTCAGGATGATTGACAGTCTCGTATGATCTCACGTTGAGAGTGATATTTCACGAGATTTTGACACCTCTACTCTCAAAACGATGACGTCATTAAACACTGTACATGACACGGACTTGTATACATAGCGTCACCCTGTTCGCGAGTCCTGTATTCCTGATTTAACTAATTTTACTTGTACTGTTCAGATTAGACACATTCAACCAATTCACATTTTTATTATTTACAAATAATTGAAATACCTTCTAAAACTCGGGAAATAACGTTATGCTACAAGCTAGCATTATGTCCCGTGTCAGTTATTTATATTACCGCATCCCGTATATCTCCAGTCATACCAACTAGTAGTACTAAATAAAATCGGGCCATCTCGTATAACACGATCGGCTTATAACACGATTCGTACTCATGGACCCCACCGATCGTGTTATAACGAATAACTACTGTATATATATTAGATTACTATGTACATATTTCCACCATAAAACATTGTTAAACGCCTTACTGAAGGACTTGAAAAATCATATTGAAGTCAAAATCACAGGATTTCAAAGATTATTAGTGGCACGAGCGAATGCCATTTTTGATGTCACACACTAGTCATGACAACACGGGAATTCCCAGGGAATCCTATACATCACTAAAATAAAATGATAATATTATTATCATCAGGAAAAATGCACATAACAACGACAATGCTCTCGCTCTTTTAAAGAACTACATGAGAATAATCACTAGTGATCGTAATATACAATAATAGCCAATAAAGGTGATTCAAATCATTCAAGACAGTTAACTAAATGAATCGGCGTCCGAATATCGCCCACAGCTACGACGGCCAATCCAACTGTGAACACCCTTCTTTGGCGTCAGACAAACTCATTCTGACCGATCACAGGTCCGGCCACACGCGGTAAATATAGTTATGATCACAGTATTAAATTTTGCAGCTAGTAATCATAAAGTCTATCGATAACATGGGTAAATCTAGGACCAGATAAACCATATGAATAAATAGAGAAACAGACTTCATCAGACATTGACTGAACTTTTAGCTCACTCATTGACTGTTGCTACACAGATTAGGTTAACAACACTAGTCTACCAATACAACATCACTGAAGAGTATTAAAAATATAAAAACAGTCACAGACATGGTGCCAGTGACACACCTCTCAATGATAATTTCAGAGAGCCATGAATTTATATATAAAACATAACTACGAAACTGTATGTTCAAAGAATGTACAGACACACACACTAAGTCCAAAAGCCTCCCTCAAGCCGAATTGGACCCACTGCACTGGTCAAACTCTAGTACTAGAACATGGTAAAGTCAGGGATAATACGTAGTATCTCTGGTAAAATTCACGATATAACTAAACTCACACACTAAGCCCTAGGGATGGCCCTACTGCACTGGTCGTACTACAATATAATATTTAAAAACAATGAATTCATTGTTTACTGTTGGCATTTTGCCTACTCTAACAGTACACAACAAATCCATGATAAGATTAAAACAGGTAGAAATCACAGCAAAGTCTTTAGAGAAAAGTCAAAAGCAGGTTTACAACATACATTACATTTTTAGCCTTTTAGACTCGCACCTTCCAGCCATCAAATTTGAAATTTTGAAGATTCAAGACATGTCTCGAAATTACTTATATTTTGTGTTGAAAAACAACAGCAGAATGAAAAACAAATGGTGAAGAATTTTCATTTCAATCTGTATAAATTATCAGTCAGATCTCTCTAACCACTCATTTGCTTGGTGGTCAAAGAAGCAAGACAACTTTGAGCTTGTCAAAAGTACAATTATGATTTGATTTTTTCAAGGTTTAAGAACATTTTTATCTTTTGAAAATCAATTTTACAATTTTTTTAAAGATTTCTTACTTTGCAATTACTTGATTGATACAATGGAGGTAATTTTGATATTTGTTTTACAGAGGCTATGATCCTGCCGATTATGAACATCTTGCTGTAACACCTGATATAAAAGAGCTTTTCCAATATATAACAAGGTAACCAATGTTATATTTGTATACCTCCCCTCTCAAGGAAGCTCGTGGGGGGAGGTTGAGGGTTATCCCTGGTTGTGTCTGTCAGATTGGAGTTCAACATTATTCTTATTGTTCACATTTTCGTTCCCGGAGCATATTATTGCACTCACACATAACTGGGGGGGGGGGGGGGGGGGTGGTGGTATCTGGTGTAGATATGCCTTTTTGGGGGTTTTGACATACATGTTTACCTTTGACATAATTACATTTGGATCTACAGCTTAGACAATATTAATCTTGTTTCCTGAGCTTATCTCAGAAACCCATGGAGTGGGGGTATTTCTTTCATATCACACACATACCTTACTTGGGGGTGTAGATGAGCATTTTGGGGGTTATGACCTTTCAACTACTTTTTGAACTACTCTGAGCAAAAATAGCTTGACTGACAATCTCGTTCACGCAAGTGTAATATAAATTGAATTTTTTATTGGCTAATTGAATTTCTTAATAAATTGATTTCATAAGAAATATGTCACATGTACATAATTATAATGTATCACTAGCAGGGAAAGGGTAACTCATAGCAGTCTAAGTCGGAGCCAAGCTCGGACCTGGCATTTATGACGCTGTAGTCTAGATCCGAGGCCAGCTCGGACCTGGCAATAATGCTTAGCCATTCACAAAATGACTTACGCAACTATGAACACAGCATGGGGAACCTAGAACATAAAAAGGTGATTTATCTGCGTCACAAGCGTTTCTGAACTAAGAATAGAACTCTAGGCTCAGATGAATACGAGGCTTTCGGTGTTTCCCACCATTTCTAACTTGATTCATCTCAAAATATGAAATCTGGTATGCCCCTCTGGGAATTTAGAAAGATTACTAAATCTCATGGTACTAACTTATTTACCCTATTATTTTGTGTGCATAGATCTATTGAATGCTTCTTCGACCGGTCCCTGATATATTTTAATATATTTTATGTGAATTGATACAATGTTGTACTCCTGAATTTCTGTGTATTTCAAAAATACCATTTTTTAACTAAATTTCTGAGAATTTTTATTACCTAATTAGCATATTCAAAATGGATGTCGGTTACCATGGTAACATCACATTGGCCAACAAATGAAGTGTATTGTGGTTATATATTGTTAGAGTGTTCCTGGGATGTATGGAAATGCATATAATGCATATGCCGTCATTTCAAATTTCAATTAAAGGTCTGAGAATATGTCTCAAAATCACACAAATGGCCAGACCACACAGAGGAGCAATGTGAAAATGGCCAGACTGCTATGAGTTAATAGTCACCCAAATTCCTGCTACTAATTAAGCTGAATTTTTCAGTGAGATATAATTCTTATAGAGTTTTGTGTACTTCATATATTTTTAATACTTTTATGACAGGTACACACCTCAAACTATTGACTTGGAGCACAAACTGAAACCATTCATTCCAGATTTTATTCCAGCGGCTGGAGATATTGATGCTTTCTTAAAGGTATAGTAATATTTAATGTAGCAGCATCTGTCAATTTTTGCAGTCTTGTCTAATTATTTTTGAGGGGAATCGGTCAAAATTATCTCAGTTGCCTCTCCAACTCCTTAAAACATTTGTGGAGGCAAATTATTTTGCTTTAAACATTTAGATTTGAAAATCATGAACAATTACTATTTGACAATATTAATTATGGTAACATCTTCATCTTTCATCAGGTACCACGTCCAGATGGCAAGCCTGACAATCTTGGACTCACGGTGTTGGATGAACCTTGCTCGCAACAGTCAGATGCAACAGTGCTTACATTGAAACTACGGGAGTGCTTTCCATCTGTCAATCGCAATGAAATTGTGAGTCATGAGATTTATACCTTAAGTCTTTGAGCTCCAGTGAACAGATTTTATATGAATTCACAAATGGAATAAGAGCTGCTCAATCACAAAAATTCAAGCAGCCAGATTTAGTGTTCTGGACTGAGAGCGTTAAGCCTACTTTTAAATTGTGATGTATGTTTTAATCACTTTAACCCTTAAAGGGATAATTTTTTTAAAAAAACCATAGAGACCAAAGGGTTTTTACCCCTTGGCCCTTTGGGCCCGAAGGGGTATCGTCGTCCCCTTCGTGCGCCGTCCCCACCGCCGCCACACACACTCTTTTGGCTACTACACCAACATGGTGCAACAGATTAAATTCGTAATTCATACAAACATTCAACCCCTCCTGGCACTTTTTTACCCAAGGTCATAGGTCAAAGGTCAAGGTCAAAGATTAAAAATAATTCTTGTTAACGCGATAACTTGAAAAATAATTATTGGATCTCTCCAATATTTTACGTGAAGTTACCCATGAGTATGGAGATCACCTGATTAGATTTTCAGCTCTCCACCGATAATGAAAATGGCCACCACCTGGCGACTAATTTTTTTTTTTACCTAATTTTTTTTTTCATAATTCCCTTGAAATCTGGTATATATAGGTTTTCAGGGTCTTTGAGTCTGTTGGCATTGTCCGTTTTCTCGTGCAACCAAAAATGAGGCTATGGCGGCCATCTTTATTTTTTAATTACAAAATTCCTTGTTAACGTGATAATTTGAAAAATAATTATTGGATCTCTCCAATTTTTCACGTCAAGTTACCCATGAGTATGGAGATCACCTGATTAGATTTTCAGCTTTCCTCCAATAATCAAAATGGCCGGCACCTGGCGACTAAATTTTTTTTTTCGACTTAATTTTTTGTTTTTCATAATTCCCTTGAAACCTGGTATATATAGGTTTTCAGGGTCTGCGAGTCTGTTGGCATTGTCCCTTTTTGCGTGCAACCGAAAACCAGGCTATGGCGGCTATCTTTATGTTTTAATTACACAATCCCTTGTTAACGCGATACCTTGAAAAATAATTATTGGATCTCTCAAATTTTTTATGTGAAGTTACCCATGAGTATAGAGATGACCTGATTAGAATTTCAGCTTTCCACCGATAATCAAAATGGCCGCCACCTGGCGACTAATTTTTTTTAAACTTTTTTTTTTAGAATTCCCTTGAAACCTGGTATATATATAGGTTTTCGGGGTCTGCGAATCTATTAGTATTGTGAGGCTGCGACGGCCTTTTTGGTTTTAGCAATTATAATAAATCGTTCTTATTTTCAATTAAATGCCTTGAAACCTGGCATATATAGAGTCACTGCATGAGCCGAGGGGTATTTGAGTGCTTGCACGGTATTTTTTTTAATTTGAAATCATCATAAATGGCTTAGTTAGCTCTTTCCGATCCATTTGAATACGACCATTACATATATTTTTTCTTCTTACAGTGCTGGAATCGACTTTAGTCAGAATCTGACGTCTACAGTCGCGACTAAATTTTTTTCAATTTGAAATCATCATAAATGTCTTGGTCAGATCATTCTGATTCATTTGCATACATATATTATGGCTATTAGAAATAATTTAACCCCAAACCAGTGTGGGGACGACTTTAGTTGCAGAATCTGCCGCACTAAAGTAGATCTCCGCGCTGTAAGGGTTAAAAAATAAACAGTTCATACACCTTTTGTGAGTTATACAATGATAATGATGATTTTCTTTTTCATTAGGCTCGATGTGTTTTCATCCCGGCAGCACAGACCGTGTATATACGGCTTCAAGCAAATGTTGTACTAAATTTATTGGCACTGAAATTGAGCAAATAGTTTGGAATAGATTCTCAAATAATCAAATAATTCATTTTAGGTGGTTTCTATTTTTCATTGATAATTTTTTTTTCATTCGTAGCTGGAAATTGCGTTAGCAATTCCAGCTTCGAATGAATGAAAAATAGAAACAAATAATTCAGCAGCATAAGGGTTAAAGAATCATTGTTATGATCCATCGCAGTATACCGTATTTCGTGGGGTATAGTATGCAGTTTTTTTTTAAATTTGTACAAAAAAAACATAGATATAGTAGTCACACACTGGTGAATAGTATGCCTCGCCTCCGTAGGTAAATGCTTGGCAATATGTGTGCAACACCTATGCTATTTTGGTCATCAAAAATTTGGTTCAACCACAGCTGCTTACACAATCACAAGTTATTTCCCGGGAAAAGTTATATAAAAAAGCCACTACTATTTTAGAAATATAGAAATTGCGACTTATATAAATGATGATATTTTCTAAAGAATTGCCATGGCTAAGTATTATCTTTATTAGTGTTATGTATATCAATTGTGAATCACGAGAGACGCAATATTAGCACCACCTGGTGAATCTGATATGATGGCGATATCTGGTTATAATCTGGCAACATCTTTTGATAATCTGCAAAATGCTGTAAATGCAGCAAGTTCCCAAGCAAAATCTTGTATTTGCAATTATTTTCAAGACAAAATTTGCAAATATATCTTTAAAAATATCTTTTGAAAGTGCAAATTAGACTGACTGCATAATTAAAAAAAATACTGTTCGATTTACTGATGATTTGCTCTTTATTGTGTGATAAACTGAATAGCCTACGATTGAAGAAACTGAAAAAAATTATGGACCACAAATATAAAACTTTCATTGTCTCAATTTGACCCAATATGTAGATACAACATTTTACCTGAGCACGGCGGTTCTCATCATTAAATGGTTTTTATTTACTTAGTTACATGTATGGTAATTATTTAATAATTCCACCAGTTGACAAAGACATCATGTCATATTTTTTTTAGGTTTGTTTTTCCCTATGATGAACATTGAGTGAAGCCTATATTACTATTATAGCATACCATTTATTTACTTCACAATATTTTTACAATATCTTCTTTTACATAGATACATC
Source organism: Flabesymbios commensalis (assembly GCA_964017125.1). NCBI lineage: Eukaryota > Metazoa > Annelida > Polychaeta > Terebellida > Flabelligeridae > Flabesymbios > Flabesymbios commensalis. The sequence goes on along the minus strand of OZ024905.1, from coordinate 70,235,929 downwards.
TATTTAGATCTGCTGTCATGTCACACTTTGTTGACTGAAGATAAATGATGACAGGACTCGCAGCAGATCAATTTTACAAAAGATATTTCATTTCAGGAGGACCTGCAACTATCAATAGCTCCAATTTGTCTTTGTTTCAGCAAATTGTTAAAAGTATCAAAGATGCAGAAAAAAATCCTAAAGTCATCGACACTTGGATACAGAGTATTAGTGAGCTACATCGGACAAAACCACCACCCACTGTTCATTATGTTAAGTAAGTTAATTATCTACTTAGAAAATAATTAAATAAAATTGTAACTGCACCATTCTCACATTCCACCAGCAGTTGCAACAAACACTTCAAACTTGCATACTTTAAAAAACCTGTAAGTAGAAGACAATTCATCTCTTACACTGATAATGTATTATTGTCACAGTTTCAAATCTAACTGTCTAATGATCTCCTGATAATGTATAAGATATGTTTTATTCTGCTAAAGCTACAGTGATTTATGATTTTGTACGGTAAATTTTATTGTATGAACTGATGCATTTTTTCCAAGAATAAACTATTTGCAGATTTCTTGCAGTGGCTGATCAATCTCCGTATTTTAACAAGACCTGCTGATTTTGAATTATCTCATTTTAAGGCATCCACATTATTTTTTTTCAATTGAGTGAACAACAATGGAGTTCTTCAATATTGTGTTAATCATGCAGCTGTGGTTTATATTTTTCTAAGCAAAATTACATGTATATGCTTAGTTCACTTTATGAATCAATTTACATTTGTCCTAATCTTGTAAGTTATATACTTTCAGAAACATGCCAGATATAGACCAACTAATGGAAGAATGGCCACCGGAATTTGAAGAATTACTCAAGGAGGTCAGAATATTTTTCTATGGGATAAGCAGCCATTATAATATTGCGTTGAATAATGATTAGTAGTTTACCATATTTATTATAACCTATTTGAATCTGTACAAGTCTCAATAAAGATCATTAATTGATTATTTTTCAGGTAAGTTTACCAACTGCTGATTTGGACTGTGATCTCTCTACATATGTTGACATGATATGTGGTGAGTATATTTTGGAAAGCTTTGTGATATTTATTAGTGTAGTCAAGTTGTGTTCACAAAAAATATTTTTTTGTTATATATGGTTGATTTTCAACAGTTGACCACCAAGTAGTATGTTTTAGTTGCTAACTTTTTAAATGATCAAAATTATAACCCATTACATATTGATATCACCCGATGGTCTTATTGCTCTTAACCCTCAGAACACTGATGTCGACTACAGTAGACATTCCGCCTTTTTGTTAGCACCTGTATAACCATTTGTTAAAAGTAAAATGTGCTTTCAATTTTCAAACACTGGATATATGTTGGGACTTAAATTTCACAAATAACACCAATTTTCAGTCACTTGAAGTTGTGGATCGCGGTAGCGAGACACAACTTCAAGTGACTGAAAATTTAGGTTAAGTAAGCTGTATCATGCCATTTGACAGGTATACTTGACATCCCTGTACACAAAAGTAAAGTGCAGTCTCTTCATGTACTATTCTCTCTCTACTCTGGATTCAAGAATTCTCAGGTTAGTCTTCTAGACGGTATGGTAGTAGTTATTTTATTTTTTCATGATTATCAAAGTATGTTCTGGATGTACTTATTATTATTATTTTAAATTATATGTAATTACAAATATTTTCAAGTTATAATTCACTGCTGCTATTTATTTTAAGTGTGTACATGTTGTTTCTGTACAATTTAATTGATCTATATAGTTCTATAATAATTAGAATGGTTACTGAAATGACTTCTGGCAGTTTTTTTTCTCTTTCAGCATTTTCAAAGTCTAGCTGAAAGTAATCAGTTGGATAATGCTACCATGGAAAGAGGCGGTGATATGCCAGATGACTCGGACAGACTCGTGATATAAACGTAGCTCAACTTTTAGAAGCATATACAAATAAGTCATTTTAACTTCCTCTGAGCTATTATAGGATTTGTTATTGAGATTTGCATATCAGTCTTGCGCATATCAAACTCCTGAAACCAGAAGGACATGCTGGAGCATCCACCTTGTAAAAGTGTTGTTCCTGACAAGGCTGTTTCACTTATATTTATTAATATTTATTATTTTTTATGCAAATGATGACTGGGACCTGACAACTTGTTATTATGTAGGTAAACATAATTTTTAAGAATCTGTGTTGTTAAAAAGTTAAAAAAAGAATCAAAGTCTATTAAATTCGTTTTCTTTTTTAATTTTTTTTTTCTTCTGTTGCATTGAAATAGTGTTTATTAGTAGTTTAATTGTGCTGATTTCGTGTTTTGACATTTAATTAAATTTAAGGAAGTTCAACTTTCACATTCATTGGCACATTTGATGATGCTGCAATAATGCATGCTAGGATTTGAAGCCTATATTCTTCTAATCAGCAGGAGGTATGGTTATTGTGGACGGTCCCTCTTGTTGCATGCGTAAGACACCTTCTACTATAAGTTACATCAAACGGAGAAAATTTGTAGGAAATCTGACACGACAGCTAAACACTCTTGACTTAGAAAACTAAATCTATGCATTCTGCTATTTTTTTGACAAGATGCCATTTGGGCACACATACTAGCAGTGCCAGAAATCCGTTCTGTTAACATGGAAACATTATTGAAATGAGTTCCAATATTGAATGTAAAAGTATATTTTTCAATATTGCGTAGGAGTTATGGTATTAGTAGAAAAGTTAAAGCAGGTCGTTCTTTTCACTTCACTGATTCATAATATTTACTTCGGACCGATCTCCTCCTTGGAACGTTGACCGTGCTGCGCATGTGGTTGAGCCTACAATCTGTGCTCAGCGAATAATGACGACCCACCTACTTAAAGTTGGCTATCGACGATTATTTAATAACCACCATATAACGTGACCAACTTTTTCAGATAAATTCAAACACACTGCATTGCGTGCAAATGCACACCCCCTCCCAGCCTCTCTTCATGAATGTTTATTCATACATTTGAACCCTCAACCACATACTCAACCAAGACGAAGTAGCTGTCCTAACGTATGAACTGTTGTATCAATTAATAATAAATTTCGGTTGAACTGTCTATTATCACGAGTACACCCCCTATATGTTAATTGTAATATTATAGCCTATCATAATGTTTTGCATAGTAGGAAAAATAGGGCCTAGACAGGCTGAACTAGTAATTCCATGTCATCAGAAATGCATGAGAGAGCTCTTATGCATTTCTGATGTCATGTATGTAAATGGATATTGGAAGGATATCCAATAATAGACTTGCACCCTTTAGTACAAGTCTATCTATACAAGTGGTAGCAAAAATAGATAAAACCATTTGTATATTCTTGGCCTATATCAAGAGGACAATGTCATTTATATGGCTCTCAGTCGCAGATTACACATATCACCTGATAATAGCCTTTAACCCTTCCGGAATATTCCTTGGCTAGTCGTTCATTATTTGCGGAATTAAATTGTAAAAAGTGCACCATTTGGATAATCTTCCATCACATCCTAAGGATATCAAAATGGATATCAATGTTGGTATGGACTGTGGTTAGACTATTCCGACATAGTGCCGGTACCTCAGGGTCATACGAATGTCATCCTAAGGACCACATGCAAATTTGAACAATTTATCAAATTTTGTACTGTTTATTGCATTATAATGAAGATCTAAACGTTGGACACTAGTATATACTGATTAATTTCAGCTGAGCACTCTCCCCATGCATGTTAGGGTATCTTATTAAAATTCCGCGGTCAAAGGTGGTGGTAATAATTTTCTAGGAACTTTACGAGGTCATCTCAATTTTTTAGCTTGGAGACAGAGTCTCCAAGTTTTTAGTTTGACTTTCAAGACAAACGTCTGTCGTTGACTTCCGCTTTACATCTGTTCTGCCTGTGCAAAGTCAAAAGGCATTATCTGCTCCCTGGTAAACTAGGCATTTACTGCTTCTTAACTGGCTCTTCCTGCCATAAATCAAGTATATACGTCCTTTACACTGATGTCACTGCCTCCTTCTTGTTAGTAACAGCATGTTAAATAGACAGTATATGCAATAAAACGAGCAATTTTTAACAATAAAACCAATACAACTGATTCAGAAGACTGAGATTTCAAGATGTACTCTGTAAATTAAGTGATGTTTGGCATAGCTCTGATGACATCGTGATCAACCTAGAAGAGTTCACATGTGCCATCTATGGAAAAAGTCGTCATAAGAGTGTAGATGATCTCCGCTACTCTATTTTGAAGCAGAAGTACATCAATCTCAAGCGCAATATTGACCTCAACCAATTTCCACCATGTAGAAAGACATTCTCGCAGCATATTAGACGAGTAAATCAGACTGGAATTCGGAAATTAGCCCATATTCCTCAGCCATATATTCCTCCAGCAATTAAAGGTCACCTATGGACTGAAAACATTGGGAAACCTGTGCCCATCTGGTGTCAAGGTCCAATTATCCCAATAGACATAGCAGAGGAAGATGATACATTAGAAAGTGATGACGATGTAGCAAGTTCATCAGAGGAAGAAGTGTTGTCTGATGACAGTGCAGTAGCTGAAAGTGACAGTGATGAGGAATAGTTTTAACTAATCAGTAGCTGATGATATGTTTATTTTATGTTCTATGGTAGTGCAAACGTGTTTCATATTCTGGTGGAACAAGGACTTTACCACCTCTTTACCACCATTTCTGCTGTCACTACTATAAAAATTTGATGACATGGCGACTTTTATTTTAGAAACTCGTGTTTTTAAATTTGTGTTAGATAACTGGTGAAATGAGCGTGCAATACACAAGAATGATTGTCAATAACCAAATCTTCCCCTTGGAATTGAAAAGGTGTATCTGCCGTTTTAAATTTTAAAGTGGCGATATGATCTTGTGTGAAAGTATTGTTTTTTTTGCAACGAAGGAAATATCCTACTCAGCTGCTGGTCAGATCTAATATGGATGAAGATTGCATGTACTTCTAATCGGTTCATGGAACAGTCACCACTTTGTTATTTTAAAATTTTCCACACTAAGTTTTTTTCATTTATCATGCTAGTCATAAGCAAAGTTTAATTTTTATTTACAACTTTCAACATTAATGATCATTATTCACGGAATAAAATAACACTACAAGTTTTATTTAAAGTTTAGTTTTTTCTGTGTTCGCACTAAAATACACAAACAGTGACCGAAAATACACGAAAAATACGTTTATTTAAATGTTTATAAAATATCTACAAGACAGAAATATTTTTTATTTGGATAATTGGATTCCTCATCCCAAAAAACATATGTATAGACACCAAGTTTGTGACTCTTAACTGCCAAAAAACTCAAGTTATGGCACAAAACGTGATTTTTAAATTTCAATGGCGGCCATTTTTAAATGGCCTAAAATAGGTAGTCCATCCGACTTTTATTTCATGGCATCAACTTTTGATATTGGGGAGTGTCGAATTAGCGAAAAAAAATTGGTCTCATACTTTCATGGGTGGAGGGTGCACAGTAACCCTCTCTGGCCCATGGACTAACACAAAAAAATGATCGAAAATGCCCGAAAAATACGCTTGAATAGCTGTTTATTAATTTTCCACAAAGCATAAACATTTTTTATTGGCATAGTTGAATTTCTCGCCCCAAAAAACATATGTATAGGCACCAATTTTATGATTCTAGCTGCCTTAGAACTCAAGTTATGTTACAAAACGTGATTTCCAAATTTCAATGGCGGCCATTTTGAAAAGGCCTAAAATAGGTACTCCATCCGACTTTTATTTGATGGCATCGACTTTTGATATTGCGGGAGGTATAATGAGCAGAAAAAACTTTGTCTCAGACTTTCACAGGTGGGGGGGGGGGGTGCACAGTAATCCTCTCTGACCCATGGACTAACACGAAAAATGACAGAAAATGCACGAAAAATACATTTGAGTAGCTGTTTATTAATTGTCCACATAACAGAATTTTCCATTGGCATAATTGAATTCCTCACCCCCAAAAACATATGTATATATGTGACTTTAACTGCCTTAGAACTAAAATTATGGCACAAAACGTGATTTACAAATTTCAATGGCGGCCATTTTGAAATTGCCTAAAATAGGTACTCCATCAGACTTTTATTTAATGGCATCGACTTTTGATATTGGGGGAGGTATAATGAGCAAAAAAACTTTGTCTCGGACTTTCATAGGTGGGGGGTGCACAGTAACCCTCTTTGACCCATGGACTAACACAAAAAATACGTTTGAGTAGCTGTTTATAAATTTCCCACAAGACAGAAACATTTTATTATTGGCATAATTGAATTCCTCAACCTCAAAAAAATATTGGATAGACACCAATTTTATGACTAACTGCCTTAGAACTCAAGTTATGGCACAAAACACGATTTCCAGATCTCAATGGCGGCCATTTTGAAAATGGCCCAAAACAAGTAGTCCATCCCAACTTTTTTTTGATGGCATCGACTTTTATTATCGGGGGGAGGTCCAAGGAGCAAAAAAAATTTGGTCTCAGACTGTCCTGGGGGGGGGGGGGGCGGCGGGTGCACGGTTACCCTATCTGGCCCATGGACTATTAATAATTTGTTTTCTTACCAGAATAAATGTTTCCATGAAATGTATTGCTAACTTATTAATTACAGTTATACTTCTGCTTTGTTCTCAAAAGCCTTTTTATCTAATAACAATAATGCTAGATTTCAGTAATTTCATTAATTTTGTAGATGTAGATTTTCGACAATGCTAAATATGTTTTCACGCACAGACATTTATACGAGGGGTCTTAACCCTTTTAACGCTGAACTCCTGGGCACACTTGCATCCCCACCGCTAAATTCCTGGGGGGGGGGGGTGAAAAAAATAAGAATATTTTGTAATCAGGTAATGTCAGATTTGTGTGAAGACACCAGCAGGATCTTAGCTTATGAGCAAATAATAACATGAGAACGAGTTGTGCTTTATTGGTAGTTAACACCAAGGTCATGTCAAGGTCACATCAAGGTCATTTCAAGGTCAAACTCGCAAAAAATATTGAAAATACGCACTTTTTAGCAATTTCAAGCTGTTCAGTGGTGCAGTCATCCATTAGAAAGGACTGATGGTGACACATACTTGGTCGGGTATCATTTCAGCACACATTTTTTAGGAAATCTAGGGCAGTGCTGATATTGGGAGGGGTAATGCCCCCATGTTTGCCCTCATTACACCCCCATTCTTCAAGGCTCAATTGAACAAGCAAAATTATAATTATGCAGCAGCATGTAGCATCAGCTTGGGCTTCCATCGCAAAAGATTGATATATAATTGGGTATGGAGGTTGACATGGGTTGAGGGTGTGCTTTTTCGCGTGGATGCCGCCCAAAATAAACGTGAAGGTTATGTCAAAGTCATGTAAAATGTCACGTTCATCAGTTTATGGGTGATGTGTACTAAATGCGTAATGATTATATAGGTAATGCGTAATGATTAGGTGTACAACCATGCAATCCGCACTGCTGCGATATCTGTCATATAAGTATTATTAGTGCATTTTAAGCATGATGATGATGCCAAAGGAAGGTATGGTTTGTTTTATTGTATTCTTTGATAACAGAAATATAGGTTTGGTGGAAAAATCAAGTCTCTATCTCAATTATCGAGAAAGTTATGATAATTTTATTGATTTCACGGCGGCCATTTTGAATTTTTCGTTCCAAAAGAATCCTTTAAAAGAATGACAGTTCTACATCGGCCCAGATATTCTTATGGGATGCTATCCATGCACAATCAAAAGAGAAACAAACTTTTGTCAGCAAAAACAAGGCTACCCTCATGATTGTCGGACCACATTGATTTTACAGACAAAAATACGAAAAAACACACTCTGCACCCGAGTATACTCGGGGTCCGCGACAGGAAGACATCTTTTGCCCCCGAGTATACTCGGGGTCCGCGTTTAAAGGGTTAATCTCCAATTTCCATCAAACTAGCCATATGTCGCTGTAAGAGAAAACTTAAATTATCATGTGGGAAATCTTGTAATTGATTATCTAATTCTTTCACAACGTTGTTGTTTTGTATTGATGCTCGTATTTACCATCTTGTACAATTTTTTTTTAGTTGGACTACCACTGGTCAAATTAATAGCATAAATAACTATAATAGTAATACAATACTATACTAGTACTATAGTAACATATTATTATCGAAGCAAAGATTTTGAAAAAAAACGTAATTTGTTAAACAAATCACATTATACGTAGTTTTCCAACTCATGAAATTAGTCTTTGTTGAATAAGATTAGCGCAGATCCATCCAATTGAAAAATTAGCATAATAATTAAAAATGATGAAATCATAAATCATGTACCCCTTAATCCATTGATATCTGTCCTGCTAAAAATACGTCAATCAATTCAAGGTTTGACCTTGAAATAACCTTAATTTTACCTTGAAGTACTTGACCTTAACACCTCAACCCCAACCATCATTAGCACTAATGCTAGAATCCCCGCTGCATGGTTCATTGTATTAAACATATTGGAGCAAAATAGTCGTAAATTGCCCTGTTTTGTCATTTCCCGTGGTCGTCGGAATATCGATCTATATTTTATAATAATATTTTATCATTTAACACACGCTGGCATGCTTAGCCCACCGCTAGACCAGCCCCTGAGCAGGTCTAACTTTGCCGACTTGGACAGCTGGTTTACCACTAGGTTAACGCTAGTCCAGCTTCTGGCATACCAGAGATTGTTAGACTGGAGGTTAGCACAGCTGTTTAGTTATCTCGCCCTTAGCCTTGCCTCTCGCATACGGCCGCTATGGTCTAGTACTACACATATGTGTGGTTTTCGGTACATATAGGGTAGTTAGGTATATAGGGTACTTAGGACTAACGTCTATAGCTATCATTCTTTAAATGTGCATGTCAAAACATAGGATCAAGACATATTCCATTTAATGGCATCACTTGAGTGGTTAAAAAACTATGAAATTGTCTTATATGTCACATATTTCCGCGTTCAAAGGTGGTGTTGATGGCTGCTTGGCCTGCAAAAGAGACTGGCAGTGCAACCTAAAAAGTAAATCTCAAAAAAAATAAAAATCAAATGCATGTCAGTCATATTTTGTTCATATTTTGTTGTGAAATTATCAAACTATAACACCAGGGTTTGTTTAAAATATTTACTTGTTAATTTGAAACCTAAACATATCACAGTTTGAATAAATAAAAAATATGATTCATTCCATGTACAATCAATTAATATGACGAAAACACTTATGCTTACACAAAATAAATAAATAATAAGCTAACTAATTCATTGATTTTGTTTGATAGTAAAATTGCCTGCTGTCCAAGACCTAGGTAGCATACTGACTGGGATTGTCATGGTGGTCTCACTACCATTCTGAGATTGGTTACCATTCATAACAATGGCTTGCACTGAACCAAGTGATTGATTCGTAAGTCCCATATTGCCTGTCCCTGTCAAAGCTACTTGCTGAAGCTGGGTTAATTGTGGAACATGACCCTGATCTGGCTGCTCATGCTGTTGTTGCTCAGGTTGAAATGTCGACTGGGCCAGAGCTTGCCCCAGATGACTTAGCTCTATTGTTGTATGTTGTCCACTATTCTGAACTATTGTGGCTGTAGGTTGTAGAATGCGCTGTGCATTATTTGCCAGCTGCAGCTCTACATGCTGTCCGGTACGGAAATCATTGATATTCTGACTTGACGCCACCAGCTCACTCATGGCCTGGGTCAGTATATCAGCCTGTTGAGCTGTATCTACCTGTTGTAATGTATGTAACTGCACAGCACCTGCTCCGCCCATCACATCTATGGTATTATCTGCTTTTTCACTGAGAGCCATAACTTGGGCTCTCGCATTATCCTCCAGCATATCATTGTTTACCATTTGAAATGCATTGTTGGCAGAGTGGCTGATTCTTCGTATTCTCTGAGCAGGCGCTACATGCTCACTATGTTTCTTGCGCTGATGTTGCAGTAGTTTGGCTTTGCTAGCATACTGCTTATGACAGAATTGGCATGACTGAGGGACAGTTGTTACACTGCCCGCAGGTGAAGAGTATGTGGAGTTGGGAATGCCAGGAATTTCACATAAATCCGTCATTCTTCGAGCACTGGGAGGCAATTCTGCTCCAGGGTGATTCTTTATAATGTGGGCTTTACGTTTTGAACTGGATTTGTAAACTTTTTGACAGTACTGGCAAAAATAGTCCCTCTGTGTTCTTAAGATGGGTAAATTTAGCTCTGGAACGGAATCCGGTTTCACATCTGGGTGTCGCTTAGCTAAGTGATTAACCAGCATCCCTCGACGTTTAAATCCTAGCAAACAACTATGACATTTATATATAAATCTGTGGTAGTCACTTGGAGAAACTTTGGGAATGAACTTTTTGCTTTCCTCCTTACGAAGTGCCAAGACTTTAAGACGTGCTTCACGCTCTGGATTGTGCATTCGTTTTGTATGTTCCTTCAACTTGTCTTTACGTTTGAACTGACGACCACAAGTTTCACACATGTACTCTCTCAGATTTGTATGACACAACATATGCATCTTGAGTTTGTCAGGTCTTGGGAAAATTTTTCCACACTCTGGGCATGGACATTTGTTTTCTGAATGAAATGCCCGAATGTGTTTACGTATTGCGTGATATTCTGAAAATGTTTTGTGACAGTCGGTACAATTCAGAAAACCATTAACCCTGTGAGTTTGAACATGATCCTTTAATGCATGCATTTGATCAAAACCTTCACGACACATTGGACATTCATAATATTTTTTGTCACTATGTGTTTTTAGATGACAGGCCAGAGCAGAGTTATTCATGAAACGTTTATTACAGTAAACACACTCCATCGGCTTTGTGGATTCATCCCCATGACACAGTAAATGACGCTGCAGTTTTTCTTCTACTGTAAAACCTTTCCAACATTTATTACATTTGAAAGGTTTGTTAGGATTTGACAATGTCCGTCGCCGCATTCTGCCGTGCTCACTTGCATGTTGAATTAGTTCCTGCTTGGATTGGAATTGATGGTGACACACAGGACAGTCTAATCGTATCCCCGATCCGGATATTAAAAACATAGGTTCTATCATTTGGTCACCTGAAATTAATCAACAAATTATATTTTAATTAAGTCATATGAAAATATTAGTTGAACAGTTTTGTGAAAAACCACTGAGCACATCAAATTTGCCTAACAGTTAACCCTTATCCTGCTAAGTTAATTTATTTAAATTTTCAGCACCTTGAATTTGTGTCTCGCTACCGCGACCCACAACTACAAGTGGCTGAAAATTACTCATATAAATTGTTTAATTTGACCACAAATATTTGAAAATCTTTATGTTTAGATACACATTTCGTTCCTAATAATAGTGATTTGGTGGACTAAAAAAATAGATTAAAACCAACAATAGTCATGATCAGCAGGGTGAGGGTTAATATATATACTAAATGTTAGACAAATTTGATGTGCTTAGTGGTGTTTCACATATTGAAATATAAAATATTAATGGTGAAAAAAAGCGCCAACAAAATTGTGTGTTCTAGAAAGGTAATTTATGCAGTTATAACTGCATACTATCCTGTGCTACAGTGAAGTATACACGCCTTTGTCAAGCATGAGGCATTGACATGTTATAGCTTAATGTTGGCTCAATGTTGCAAATGCCTTCACTCCATCAAATCAATATCTAACTGATCCGTGAAAAGTGTTTTTTAAGTGAACAGGCTACAGCATCCACACAGTGAAAATGGAACCTGCTATTGGAGACCAACCATCAGCTATGGAAGGCCAACTGTCTTGAAGGACCACTTTTCTCAGTGCTTTAGAGGTGGTCTTCCATAAGTAACATATTCAACTGTACTGAAGTATATTGTGCAATGATGCAAATGGATTTGATGATGTTCAGCAGGAAATATTAGAAAAACACTACAATTTTAAATTTAGGATAAAGATGATAAAACACAACATTCAGTTCAAAGATACATTTATTTTTCATTTATCACTGATAATATAAAATTATTTTGATATAATTACAGCTTACCTGTTGTTCCATTGATCAGCTGTGTGGCTTGTTGCTGTCCAGCAGTAGCTGCTACACTGAGTGCATCCGGCACACCAGCATCACCATTTCCCCCAATAATTTCTGATTTCTTCCCATCTTCCATGTCTACATCTTCAGCCGCATGGGCTAGTGTGTGCAAATTTAACAAACTTGGATTGTCAAATGTCAGCTGACAGTGTGTACACACCCACTCATTCACTTCCTTGTTCTTTTTATAAAGTGTTTTTATAGAGCGCTTGATTGGATTTCTGTATTTTTTCATCCTGAAAATTGAAAGAGAAAAATAAAAGTCAGTATGCAAGTATTTTGCATTTGTCGCATGTATAAAGAAATACATTTTTTATCAGTGATCTGATTACATTACTACAGGGCTCGGCATTGTCACAGGCCCGCATATGTTTCTAGCAATGGGTGTAGACTGTTCTATGTTTACTTGCTGTAAGTTTAAAATAAAAGCAGCGATTCAGGCTAACAGTCTGGACAGTGCGCTGTACAAAACACTGGGCTTACTGTGTTTGGAAAATACATCTAATTTCATTCAAGGTCAAGGTGAACTCCATGCAAATTACCACAGGCTAGATTGCGAATAAGGCCTGATTTCTAAAAACGTGAATTTGCAACGGTATGTCGAATTTAACAAACTTATAAGTATAACATTGATTTCCAAGCAATTAAGCTCAGTAACAGCACACTGTTAATTATCTGTGTTTTTTTTCCGCCCACCACACACATTGCCTAGACGATAGCCAATTTCCGAAAAAAACTAATTCAGGAGAGACAAAGTAAATTGATCCAGCTGCAAGCAGCATTTTTAGGTCCAGTTTCTTTTTTTTAATCACCCTAGTTAATTTCTGGGGAAATAGGTCTAAAGTTGTTTTTACCTCCCTTCCTCATTAGATTGGCTTTTTAAATCTAAGATATGAAATTCTTGAATCTTAAAACGGAATTACTAAAAAAAAATCCCATTTCAATGATCTGAACCAATCTTTTTGTTTGTGTCCCCTAAGCCAAATTCATGAAACAAACCAGGAAGATATATCTGAACATTAAATTACCCTAAATTGATTATGTACATACAACACAGAATACATAATTAATGACATATGATATGAAAATGGACTGACATTGAAAAGTATCACCCTTACTACAAGACCAGGGAAATGACTTGTGCATTAGATGGAACTGTGGTAGTTCGAGTGAAATTACTTATAAATCATTAGCAGTCACCACCCCTTAGAAAGAAATAATAAGTATGAGGCGGAAAAGGTATGAAAATGTTGGGTGCAATGGCTCACACTCCATTTGTTCTAAATAAAAAGACTGCGATTTCACCCAGGGACAAAATAATATGGTTTTGGATGTATGCCCAGATGGACTAACAAGTGAATGAATGGGAGGGACAGATTCATTTTTAGAATTTCATAAATCCCCCCCAACAATACTGTTTGGATGAGGACTAAATTGAAAATTGTATGATTAGTCCATGTTAAAAAATATTATTACATGTATTTTCTTTTTACACATTACATATCACCATGAAGTGTGGCAAATGCAGAATAGCCATTAATTGATAACATCTGATAGAGTTAACCAGTATAGTTTTTTACAGTTTGAGTGATGTAATACAGTGTTTTATCTAGGATTCAGAAGGGGCATGGCACTGTGTATACAGGCCATCATCAGGTAATATTGCGTCATAGATGTGAACGCGTGACATCAGTGCCTGAGGTGTTTTTCACTGTCCCAATGGCCTGGGTGGGTTGAAGATGACGTAACAGTTCAAAGAGGCATTTCACTGTCTGAATAGTAGAAGGGCAGCATGGCGTACATGAAGGGTAACAACGCACGCTCATGAACGGCAACATGGCGCTCATGAAGGGCAACATGGCGTTCACAAAAGTAAGAGCTAGAATGTTAGAAAGAGCTAGATGAAACACTGTAATATACTATATACAGTATTCTGAATTGATTGTATATTTCTTATAAATATTCACATACTTGTTTAAAAATTGTCTTGTTGTCCTCTTTTTCCAAGACTGGAAGGCAGCACCGTCTCCACCTACCAGCTCCTGAATAAAAAATAAACAAATACATGGTCAATGTTCAACAAATATTATATTTCATTTTTCTTCAAGTTAAAGGGGGTTAATATTGAAAATATCCATTCATTTCACAAAATTTAGTATACTCATAACTTAGGTATGTGACATTTTAATTAGTTCACCATAACTTATAATTAATCTTTAACAAATAAAAATAAATGTTGTCACAATAGCTATACCCTGATTTTTTTGCTCTGATTTTTCAGACGTCTTCGCCCATTAGGTCTTTGTCCAGGTTTCTTTTCACCCTCATCTCCACTTGAGATTTCACCTACATCAGCCGGCACTTCATCATGCACCACTAAATGTTTTTGCAACTGGGCTGATGTCTTAAATTTCTTGTTGCATTCATAGCAAGGCCATTTCAACTCTGCCGCATCCAAGGCTATGTTAAAATAAAATTGTGTGTTTTAACAATGAAAAATAGGAGAAACTTGAGTACAGCTTCAATAATGTTTATAATTTCAGAATGGCAATATATTGTGCACTACATCATCTACAATTCAAAAGAAAACATTTTAGCTGCAAACATTTTCAGAGAATGTATTGAGCTTCCACATGGGACAACAATTTAAAATATTTAAATGTATTTAATTCCACACAATTCTGCTAAATCAAATAATTATTTGTCGATATGGGACAATATACATGTATATGGAAATAAATGTCTGGTATGGCCAAATTATGACTATAAATTAGTATCCACACATATCATTTTAGTATTATTAAAACAATTTTTTAACTTTTGGAATGTTCGGTAATTTGGGTCTAAATGAATGAAAAATAGAAAAAAAACAATTCAGCACCACAAACGGTAATACAATAAAACATGCCAGTGTAGTACTTCTCAGATTGATAAAATCTTAAATATCTTCAATTGCAAATTAAGCTGTTTGCATTTTCTAATTTTGTATTGTCCAATGAATTTTAGATTATCAATGAAACCATGCTGTTCAAGCATTTTTACTAATTAAAGTAATCCAATAATTTATATATAATATGCTTTAATATTGTAAATGTGTACTGGACAACTTCTGATAAATATATATATACCTTCTAAATCAGTTTCACTCATTTCATGTACAGCTACCCCTATTCTTTCTGCATAATGAGCTGCATACCAGACCTGAGATATAGACACATAAAACAACACATAGTTTTAAATTTTCAAAAGGATCTCTACAATCTACATACAAACTTTCTCCAAGTAACAGTTGGTTGCATGTATTGTTCAAACATAATAGATGCTGAAGTACAGTGTACTTGTCAACTATATAAATATTATCTGAATAGAGGTAGAACCTAAATGTTTGAAAATATTTTTTTATGAAAAATGTTCAACACTAACTACTATTACTGTACTATATATAGCTGTAATGTTTACCTTTAATTCTTGCTTTGGCTCAATATTTTTCATTGTTGAAAAATACACATCATTTCCAAATTGATAAGCAATTAAGTTCTGCTCTGCATAATTTTGAGCAGGACGGACAAACATCATCCAGTTGCATTTATTCTCATCTGTAGCCTCAAGGTACATTTTGCCTTCTTCACGATCCACCTTCAAACACAATATATATGTAATGTTGGAACAGAAGCTCTATTTTCAAAGTGAAACTATGTGGAAGTCCATTTTGTGATTTATTATTGACCAAATGAAAATGATCATCCTCAGGTTGTGTGTTGATTAAATGTTTTTATACTGAGATTAAAAAATTTTGACAGAAATTTTGGTATTGCCAGCTCTAGAATCTTTTTCATTTTCACCATAAAAAAGCAGAAAAAAATTAGTACATTTGTCACACTAATTTCCAAATAATTGGAAGGGGTTATTTGACGCTAGAATTCACTGAACAAAACTGATCACTTGTTACAATTGACTTCATAAATGCTGACAAGCCTAAATACTTGTAGATGAAATACGTTTTAACCTTTGTCAAGTCTTAGCGCAGGTTTTGCAACTGTCACTCAATGGAAGACATAAATTATAAGTTATAACTTTGGTGTATTATTCTATACCCCTAATTAATATCCCATTTTACATAGACCTAATGAACTACCTCAAAACTCACACTCAGTGGTTGTATCTATGCAACCAGATATGGAAGTTATTCAAATTACTGATGCAGCAGTGCAAAAGCAGTAATTGATTACTTTAAAAGTAAGCAATTATGCGCCATTAATTTTGTAAGGCAGAATTCTTATACAGCATTTTCAATCGCAAGAGTTCACTAAAAGGTTTCCAACAAACATTTTAGTATGAAAGTGTACTATTTTGTTATTATCATGATTATCTTACAGTTATCATTGAAGCATTTATTCCCTTTTACTAATTTATTATCATTACTGTACTCACTAGTTCCAAGATACATTTGATATTTTCACAGTGAATAGGGAGTTTAAAAAGAAAAATATTAAATATTGGCAGGCGCATCATTTGTTCCAAGGGATAATTGGATATTAAAAAAACATAGTTCAAACAATAAGAATGCTGAATAGGATTACAGGTATTATAAAATTGTGTGATCAATAAAACTAATTGTTAACCAATGAAAATAATAATATCACATTTTTTAAAACCTACCTCCAACAAAAAAGGGTGACTTTTGACAGTTAATTCTTCTTTTGAATTTAATAATTCTGCTGAGAATGGACCAAATTGAGTTCTTTTTGGAAAGGCTTTTTTAGAGAAAACACCAAGATCTAAAAGAAAAAAATAACATCAAAATAAAGAAAAGTAGATCAGTTAGTATCAGTATGGTTACAAAAGAAGAACAAGACTACATAAGTCCAGGAGCTCCCGCGACGAATTAGAATTTGATTTAAGCAATTTCGTGTAGGGTTTTTAATGTAGTCCTAGGCTAGGTCAACAAGACGCAAGACAACTAGGTCTAAGAAGCCCAGTCTAAAAGTGGGATAAGAACTAGACAGTCTGTCAGAGATTGCAAACCTCCATTGAAATTAATGATCCTAATCAGTATCCCAGTAATGGTCTACCTATCTGGCACGGTTTACCCTATATCAGGCCAATCGAGGTAACTAATAGCTGATTTACGGTCATTTTGAATTCGATATAAATTAGTCAAAAACTTAGGGTGCATCCTCCCCCGAAACCTCAAATTTTGTTTTATAGTAATGGACTAACATCTAACACAGTTTGCAAAATATTGGGTTTGTGAAAGTAAATAATGGCCGATAGGGGGCCATTTTGAATTTGAACGAGTCAGAATTTTTCAAGATGCATCCTCAGCTGAAATCTCACATTTCATTCTATAGTAATCGTCTAGCTATCTAGCACGGTTTACCAAATATCGGCCATGTGAAAGTGAATAATGGCCTAAAGGCGGCCATTTTGAATTTGATCAAGTCAAAATTTTCCAAGATGCATCCTCAGCTGAAATCTCACATTTCATTCTATAGTAATGGTCTAGCCATCTAGCACAGTTTACCAAATATCGCCCATGTGAAAGTGAATAATGGCCGATAGGAGGCCATTTTGAATTTGATCAAGTCAAAATTTTTCAAGATGCATCCTCTCCTGAAATCTCACATTTTGTTTTATAGTAATGGTCTAGCCATCTAGTACGGTTACTAAAAACCGGCTATGTGAAAGTGAATAATGGCCGATAGGCGGCCATTTTGAATTGATCGAGTCAATTTTTTTCAAGATGCATCCTCTCTTGTAATCTCACATTTTGTTTTATAGTAATGGTCCAGCTATCTAACACGGTTTACCAAATATCAGCAATGTGCAAGTAAATAGTGGCCGATAGGCGGCCATTTTGAATTCGATTGAGTCGAAAGTTTTTAAAAGGCATCCTCTCTCGAAACGTCACATTTTGTTTTATAGTAATGGTCTAGCTATCTAGCACGGTTTACCTGATATCAGGCCTATCGAGGTAAATAATGCTGATTGTCGGCCATTTTGAATTCGTAAGTTTAAAATTTTCAGGGTGCATTCTCCTCCGAAAACTCACACTTTGTTTTATAGTAATCAGGTAATGGTCTAGCCATCTAGCACGGTTTACCAAATATCAGCCATGTGAAAATGAATAATGGCCGAAAAGGCGGCCATTTTAAATTTGATCAAGTCAATTTTTTTCAAGATGCATCCTCATCTGAAATCTCACATTTCGTTTTACAGTAATGGTCTAGCCATCTAGCACGGTTGACCAAATAGCGGCCATGTGAAAGTGAATAATGGCCGATAAGCGGCCATTTTGAATTTTATCGAGTCAAATTTTTCCAAGATGCATCCTCTCCTGAAATCACACATTTTATTTTATAGTAATGGTCTAGCCATCTAGCACGGTTTACCAAATAACGGCCATGTGAAAGTGAATAATGGCTGATTGGCGGCCATTTTGAACTTTGACAAAATGATTTTTTTCAAAATACATCCTCTCCTGAAGCCTTACAATTTGTTTTATAGAAATGGTGTAGATATCTTGAGCGGTTTTCATGATATTCCACAATATCAGGCCTGTCGAGGTGAATAATGGCTGATAGGCGGCCATTTTGAATTTTCTCAACTTCAATTTTTTCAGGATGCATCCTCTCCTGAAACCTTACAATTTATTTGATATTAATGGTGTAGCTATCTTGAGCGGTTTTCATGATATTCCGCAATATCAGGCCTGTCGAGGTGAATAATGGCCGATAGGCGGCCATTTTTAATTTTATCGACTTGAAATTTTTCAAGATGCATCCTCTCCTGAAACCTCACAATTTGTTTTATAGTAATGGTGTAGCTATCTTGAGCGGTTTTCATGATATTCCGCAAAATCTTTCAGTCGGATTTACCGATGTTATAAATTAGGTCAAAGTGCTGGGTCAACTTCAAGGTCAAGGTCCAAAAACCTGAAAAGGCACAACTAGGGACCTTAGAGAACATGTATGTGCAATATGACTGTCATCGGCCCAGTACTTTTCGAGATCTGCTCCGGAAACGAAGTGCGCGTCACAACGTCTAAATAGGTCATAGTTCTGAACCAGAAGTAGGTCAAAGTTCAAATACCCCAAAAGGCACAACTAGACCCCCCAGGGGTGTTGTGTGTAAAATTTGAAGACAATCGGACAAGTACTTTCAGAGATATGCTCCGGAAACGAATTGTTCACGGACGGCCCAACGGCCCAACGGCCCAACGCCGTCACATCATCATTTTCTCCTCTGCAACCTTGCGTATTGAATTCAGATTAAAAATATTTTAACCCAGCCATTAGCCACCTGGAAGTAACCCACATACCAAAAATTGTTATCCTAGCTTATTTTCTCACAAAGTTATAGGCAAAAGAAGAGGCCAAAAAAAAACGGAGGTAGAATCCATAGCTCCCTTCGCTCAACTACGGTGACGGCGGGAGCTAAAAAGATACAGTGCTCAAACTATATCAGTATCTACTACACTATATCATATATCCAGTACACTACAATGCAAGATACTCCTGTCTCCCAACACTATTTACCAGACAGCCTTTTTTAGACATAGCAGGTGTTTAAGCTTTATTACCAATAACAAAATACTGTGCAAGCACTCAAACACACCTCGGCTGATGCAGTGAGTGACACAAATTTGACACAACAGCTTCCAATATGCTATGCCAATAATAAAAGATCAATGATAAAATCAAAATGGCTGCTTTATCGTGGGCTTGGATCGCACGTCTGAAAAGGCATTGCCAATGGACTCACAGACCCCGAAAACCTATATAATACCAGGTTTCAAGGGAAATCTGAAAAAAAATTAAGTAAAAAACAATAATTTTGTCGCCGCTAGGTGGCGGCCATTTGGATTATCAGTGGAAAGCTGAAAATCTAATCAGGTGATCTCCATACTCATGGGTGACGTAAAAAAATGGAGAGATCCAATAATTTTCAGGTTATCACGTTAACAAGAATTTTTTTGAATCTTTGATCTTGACTTTTGACCATGACCTTGGGTAAAAAAAGTGCAGGGAGGGATTGTATGTTTGTGTGAATTATGAATTCAATCTGTTGCATCACGAGACTGCGGCGCACGAAGGGGACAACAATACCCCTTCGGGCCTAACGGGCCGAGGGGTAAAAACTAATAAGTGTTTAAATCAACCTGTGATTGAAATGCCCTGTGTTAACTGCCCTGTATTAACTGTCTGTATTTCACTGGATTTATAATTACTACAATCATAGCTAATTATCCATGTATTTAACCTGCAGTTTAGCTGCAGTTGTCAGGCATTTTGCTAAATTATGATCAAACATAAAAACCTTCTCATAAGCATGATAAGTTTAAGATAGTATTCTTATTCAGAGCTGGGCACAACCCCTGTACATATAGTTACTATATAGTTAATATATCACAACACCTATTATAGCTCTGTATTTGTATCAACATAATCAACACTAAAATATGACACATGCTGCTTACCATGTACATGTACCAGATGTGGCCTGTTGACAATTTCAGATTCCTTAACATTTTTCGGACGAAACATCATTGTACTTGCTTGTTACATCAAACAATGCACAGGATTGATAGACGGAAAAACATATAGGTACTGTACAGTTCTTTTTCAGCAAACATGAGACAATCATATCTAGTCAGATCAATAAGGGAGAAGCACTTAGAAACTAAACCTGCCAACTCCTTCATTGAGCTCACCACACCATAAATCTTTCATCACTTATTCAAGCCTAACCTATCCAGTGCATTCTTATCAACACCCAGATATTTCTACTCGTTTTCATTAGAAGTAAAAAAGACCTGGTGCAATGTCATGCAATGTCATTCTGAACACAACTAAAATAAAACAAATCACATTAAGAATGTGATAATAATATTCTTGCAATTACTTTACATTATATTAACCTGATGTATGTTTATTACCTGTGGTATCTCCAAGACGAAATATCTGCAACTGAGGTGGTAGTGTTGCCCATGCACGCGACAGTACAACCTTATCATATACTGTTTGTATTTTGTGCTCTGGGCATTCTGTTGGATATGTGGTTTGACATTCTTCACACCCTGTCAAAGAAAAAAAAAGGTTTCAGATTATCAATCTTGTGTATTTATGTTAAAAAATAGTGAATCATTGCACAAATTATTAGCTTGTTATTAGCTGATGATCAGTAAGAATTTTGGAAAATAGAGAAATCAAGCTTAATTTTGTGCAAATATTGAATAGTGCATGGGATCAGACAAACAAAATAATATTCTATTTATCTTTCACTAACTGCTTAAAGTACAAAAATATCCTTCATTATAATAATAATTTTATTGTCTTGAAAATAAACTATTGTTCCCATCATGTAATCTAATCAATTTTTTCAAATATATTATAACTCACAAAGTTCTTGAACATTGTATGGTCTAGGAGTATATTTCGGTCTTGGTACAGGAGAAGGCGACCTCTCTTTCTTTGCTATTCGTTCTGATTTTCTAGTCTGAAAAAATGTTGGTAGTAGTTGTTAGATCAGATATACACACACTGGAACAAAAGTCATTGACAAGATGACTGATTACAGTGGTCCAAAAAATATAAAAGAAAATGGTTAATTTATAAGTCTTGAATTTATACATCATGAAATTAGATGTGTATTTTGCAGCTATAAATGAATAAAAAATAGAAAGTGTATTTTTATCTTGGGAAATGATATTTTAGTACCCCTAAAAAAGTATTTTTTACCATTTTCAATTTTCAGGGGGGGGGGGGAGGTTTACACAATTTTAAAGGAAGGAAAAAAATGTAAAAATCTTGTCATTTTTCACTTTTTTTTCTGATATTGTACAAATTAGGGAAGCCACATCCGTAAACCATATTATTAAAAAGTATGACCCAAATAAAATGTGTTGTCTTTGGATATGTACGTTGATTTACGCTAGACAACCTAATAATAAAAACACCCCACCTATCACATACTTGCATTCAGTAATTCAGTCATTACTAAGCATTTTTTAGAGAGGCAGACATAGTGCAATTAGATTTTAAAGATATCCACTTAAAAGATATTATTCTTTCCTTCTCATTGTTTTAAAAGATATGTTATGGTGCTTACAGTATGGGGACCGTCTGTATACGGCAGAATCTGACATATAAAGACGGTCCCCGCACTGGAAGAATTAAAACATTTATATTGACCTTAGACTCATAACATAGGTATCGGTATACAAATTGATCGGGAAGAGCTAATAAACCCTTTCCTAAGTTTACCATTATCATCTTCATCCACTACACGTTGTGAATTGCTCTCGTAATTCTGGACTTGTAGTGGATGAAGAAGAATGAAAGTGGGTGATAAATAAACAAAAAAGATAGTGTTATTATTAAAACAGTCCCATAAAAACTTTCGTTCGAAACCCCTTAGGTGTAGGAGTTCGGTCATTCTTCAAGGATGCAAAAATGATGCTTTGATGCATCGTGAGGGTTTAAAGGTTTAAGACATTTAAGATGATTTTAATTTTGAAGAAAACCCTTTCTTTATGGTTCAAATAAAAATATTTCAGCGCTTTAAGGGTTAAGTGAGTTGCTGTGAGTTTAAATGGAAAATCAGATGATGGCAGGGTGATTATGATTAGATAAGGTCTGCCTGTGCTCCAGAATAAGGTTTTTACAGGGCTTACAGGTGCTTGAGTCAATAGATGATGAACATTCTGTATGACTTCTGAAGATAATTCAGATTCCGGTCTGTCAGGACAAGTGTCTTCTAGTGAATGAAGGACTGATGTTCCTGATGACATCGAGGGGCCTGGCTCAGCATTTGCCAGTAGCTGTTGCAGGTCGGCCTCTGCACCTAAAATTACAGCACAAAATAATAATTTGAAAAAATTTAATCTGTTAATGATTTGTGAAAAGGCTACTAAAATATGTTACATGTATATTTAATCTCATCTGTGCATAATTTACTAATATTCAAAAATTTACTTGAAAATATTTTGAGCAGTTGATCATAATTATTTTAATCTTGGACACTATAATATTGTAGTGAGAATAGAGCTTGTCAGCCACAAACATTATTTGCAATATTCAAGGAGAGTGAAGTTAGCTAACTTACCAGGCTGTCCTTCAATACTCATGTTTTCTTCTTCTTCGGATTCCTCATCTGAATTTGGTTTCATAGGATCTAGAGCACTATCCTCAACTGTACTGTCCATTGTGCTATCCATCGTTGGTTGGTGGTGTTGATTAGAATCCATGCCGCTGCTGTGAGCCCTATTCATCTCTGATGACTGAGGCGTCAGTACAATAGGGGTGGCTTCACCAACATAGCTATTCACTGTTGGGAAATATATGTTATTATTATGTGCATTACAATATGCTTATTTTACCATATTTAATATTATATTTATAATTTTTAGAAAAATCTAAAGAATAGCAAATCAATTTATAATCTCATAAATTTTATATTATATTTTCCATATTATTTCTTTATATTATTTATTATTAAATGTATATTATCTATATTATGCATAATCAATACCAGGTACTTCATGACCTTTAACATGTTTAAGAAACCCATTACCAAAAAAAGCTCATAATCTGTGTGGCTAGAAATTGTAAAACTGAAGGAACTGAAATAAGGACGCATTGTATTGATATGCACACTGAATATCTAAGAAAGCAAATTACAATAGAACACTTTTAGCATAGTAAATTAAATGCGAAAACTATGAATTACTGGTAGTCATATGTGCTTGCTGACAGTCCATTAGAAAGCAGGACACCATGTTGAAAAGAGTATCAGGCATGACATCATGCATGACAAGTCTACAGAGGGTGTGTGTGACACAGCTGACCATTTCACCTGCCTGGCCAGTGGCTAGACGGGATCCCTGCCTGATATCAATGCACTGCAGCCCAGAGACCAGGCAAGCAGAGTCGCCTATCAGAACTCTTGGCATAGTAGGGTACAGGGAAAAACAAGAGGGCATACATTCATTTTTGATAATAAAGTAAACAATTTGGAGAAGTTTCCCTTTCGTTGGCATAAAAATATTGATGCTGATGCTGTGCTGTTTGTGCATGTCTGATTTTATATATTATATTTTATATATATTTTATATATTAGTATTATATCTTGCACACATATTGTGTTTGCATTTTTTTAGGCTTATTTCATGCATCAACTCTGTAGATTTTCCAGAATAAAAAAACTTGAATAAAAAAAAGATGGAACATTTTGACTGGCATTAGTTAAATGAGATGATCACATGATTAATTTTGTGGCATAGATTATTGTACCAAGCTACACATGTGGCAAGATTTTCTAATTTTACCTTGCCGTCACCAAACTGGATGATTTTGCATACTGTAAAATAAGCCAGTTCATGACACATCCACTCACCCCTTGTTAAATCCACATATGTTGGAACATCTTCTTGAGTTGTATCTGGTTCATTTGCAAATGTTCCACTGAAAGCCTAAAAAATAGACATGATCTGGTAAATTTGTGAAGTAAATGACTATTTTTAACCCTTTCAATACAGGCCACAATTTATAACTTGCGCGAAACAGGTGGCAATGACACTACTTAGTTGTTCCAGAGATACATCTTATCGGGCTGAGAGATAGCCATCTTCAACTTAGTATCAAGTGAGTTGGACTCCAACTCACTTGATACTAAGTAACAATTCCTACGCTCTTAAGATGGAGATTACTGAAATATTTTATTATAAGGGCTGATCCAGTATCTGTAGAGAATTTTTTTTTTTATCCCCCCCCCTCCACCCAAGTTTAAAAAGCGGTTATTCACAAAATTATTATCATTCTAAAAAAAAATAAGGAATGTCCAGCCCGGCACTAATATTTGCAACTTGACCGAGATGGGGGAGGTTGACCCTTGAAATAATTTACCACAAATTTTTCTTTCACTTTTTTTTAATTGCAAAAATTGTATTTTTAACTGCAATTTTTTTAAAATTCACATTCCTCAGCCCTCCCAAAATTTACGTGGCACAGCTGCCATCTTTGAACTTGACGAACTACATGTATGGCCAAGTATGGCGGAGCTCGACCCATGCTATGGATTTTTTTTCACACCTTCAGCGGAAAACTGAGCAATAATTTCAAAAACAATTTTGTCCTACTCCAACCCTACCCTGTAAATTGTGCAAACTCCCCTCGTACCTGCTAGAATTTTTTTTTAATAAAAATGGTTCAAAAAGCCAGAGCGGTTGCAATAATTTTAATTGCAAAATTAATCTTATTTTTCAAGAGCAATCGATTTAAAGTTTATTGTGGAATTATTTACTCTTGTGCTTAAAGGGTTGTCCAGGGGCCAGTTTCACCTACTGACTTTTGTCAAAATTTTGCTCAACTATCAACATGTGATCAAATCTCAACCAATCAGTCCAGGGAGACTTAGCCACTAGTATTAAGCAGGTTGGTGGAACCGGGCCCAGAATCTGCAGCACTCTCTCTTTTCTGTAGCATTGACAACTACATACGTATGTTATTGTGTAGGGTGGTCCTGAATCTGTAGCGACTCTGTAAATCATAGTTATGTGGCCTTAAAACTACACAAAAATGTATCTTCTTCAAAAAAAAGCCTTCTGTGGTGACCCCTATTATTATCCTTAATATTAACCCTTGTCCCGCTGAATTGCTTCTTCAAATGACGAAAAATATTACTATTTATGAAAAACAGACATGTCTAAAATTAAATTATTGGATCAACAAAGCGTCTATTAAAAACTATTTTATCAAAATTAAGTGATATTTTTATTAATCTAAAACATCCTTAACCCCGTATATATCCGGGCATAGCAGGACAAGGGTTAACTGCCCCCTTCTTAGAACTTCACCGAGCTATGGGGGGTATTTTTTTAATCGGGTAAATGGTTGCGAGCATATCGAGTTAACACCACACCGGACACACAGATGAAGAGTAATTTAAACGAAGAATAACCTTGTTTGTTGGTACAATATTATGTGGCAATGCCAGTCTATGAAGTGGATTGCTTGCTCCATGGTTTGGATGGTTACTTGGTCCTGGTTGCGTTAAAAGGTTCACAGTGGAGCTACTTGGTTGATCTGGTTGAGCAAGAGGAATCTAAGAAAAAAAATGTATTCAACAATCAGGCGTGACAGAACATCAGATTGGTATACTCCTCCTGAAAAATGTTGTCATTTAAACTTTCATCACATGGTCTTTATCTTTTCAGGTACCGGTACAGTTATTAATTTATTTCCCAAGTTTCATATAAAAAAATGGTGAAGCTACAAGGGAAAATAGCCATCAATTGATGGCAGGACCCCTCAGCCGTGGGCTCTGTCCATCAATATCAAGAAATAATGAGAAACTAGGGCCAAAGGCCTTATGTAGCTGGGACAAAGGGAAATACTACAAAATGTTCACTTATAAGGGTGTGTCATTCAGAATGGCATACTCGCTCATAACGGCATGCCCTTATATATGCGTATCAAATCTGTGATTTTGATAAAATTGTGATGTTTTACTGCTGATCGCAACACACACCATGCAGCGGCGACAACAGTAAATGAACGAGGAATGTTGTGTGTTTATATTATCTATATTAAGACTGATATCAATGGATAATTAAATGATGCTCATCCTCTTGTCACAGCTTCACCTTGACTGAGGTTGGATATGTCGCAATTTTAAGTTTGTCGTGTCGGACCGGCAACAACCTAAATTTGACTACCCCGTAAAATTTCTAATTGTAGCCGCATCTCCAATAGAAGCCGCCCCCCCCAAACTTTAACAAATTTACAATTTTTTTACAAAAAGTTTCCTACTTTG
This sequence comes from Flabesymbios commensalis, assembly GCA_964017125.1. Classification (NCBI taxonomy): domain Eukaryota; kingdom Metazoa; phylum Annelida; class Polychaeta; order Terebellida; family Flabelligeridae; genus Flabesymbios; species Flabesymbios commensalis. Next base: position 70,208,973 of record OZ024905.1, on the reverse strand, counting down.
AAAACCTCCAATTGAAGCCGCATGGCGACTTTTGAGATTTGTCTAGAACCAAAAGTATTTTCATATCTTATAAAAAGGACAATGACCAGGTGTTTATCAAGACTTTAACGGCGCTAATAGAGCACACGCTATATAAGCCCAGATAGCTTTTAACCCTTTACAGACATGAGGTGTTATATTCACATACAACATGTACAATGTGTGACGATAGCGCAGGTAATGTAACCCTACAAGCGCTATAGGCCTAGTCACTGTTGCCATGTTAAGCCTACTTACTCAGTCTTAACAGATTGAAATATTTTTTGATCGATATATATATATATATATATATGTAATAAATGTCCTTCATAAAATACAAGTGGCAATTACATATACCGGTATACACTACAATGGTTATTTGTGGTCTTCACCATTAAGCATGTTAAACCCATCTTCATCTATCCAGTTGTCTGCCACCGGCAGAACCTGGATAACCCGTATATGTGCTATGTGTTCAGAACCCCCCACCTCCCTCCTCCTCCCTGGCCAATTAACAGTTGATTCAGGCGGCCCAAACAATCCGACCTGAGTGTGGCCTCCACGCTGCAGTCAGTAAACCGGTGACGTCATAATGAATATTCATGTTGCTCGCACCCCTCATTTTCGTACCCGCTTCACACACACCTGTTGTCAAGGTCAGACTGGTAGTCTGACGGTCAGACCTGATACGGCAAAGTGGTTAAACCAGCATCACCGTGTGTGGACCAGCCATGTCGGCCTACACGAACAGTGTATGGCTAAAGTTGATATTTCCCACCAGCTCATCAACATTAGGAGAGGGAGGTGGGCGCGTGGCCGCACGCTTATTTGGGCAACGCCAACTGCTGGTTCACTGTAGACATCATTTGTCAACATTAAGCCGACTCTGCATCGACATCTCGTGCAAGCTGTACAGTCAGCAACTGGTCAAGTGAGGACGCGCTCGCCGCTCCCATGACCGACAGCTCACGTCTGGAGAGGGGTGTTGTTACTGACTGACAGGCTGTTACACAATTATCAGATTATGACGGTGTCCACCACTGTCTACACGGCGCCGCGCTGTCTGGGATCGCAACATGCCGAATACCACACGCTGACATTCACTGTGCTATAGACATGATCATGATGATATATACATTATTATTTATATAATTATGCATGGCCTATCTTTTAATGGATTCTCTGAACGATTTGCAATGTAAAACATGTTTAATTAGCGCTATGTGAAATAAACTTCCCGACTAATTTTAGCATCAAATCAATTTATATGGCATATGTCTTTATATGAGCATTGGACATGAAGGGTTGGGTGATCGCTACCGGCAGTGGAGATTGATAGCCGCGCGGTGGGTGATTAAATTTTTCACGCAAAACCTCCTATAGAAGCCGCAAGTGGACTTTTGACATTGGGCACTGGAAAATTATTTTTTACATTCTAATTAAAGCCGCGGCTACAATTGGAAATTCTACGGTATTTATCATAGAGCTGAATTAAATCTCCAATTCTAGAGGTGTAGGCCTATTGCAGTGGCGTATCCAGAAATAAATTAAGGGGGGGTGCTCAGATTTCAAAGAAACCATTCAACAGCAGGGACCTATAGGGGGCATGCCTCCGCAAAATTTTGAAAAAATATACATCAAATAGTGCGATTTCGTGGTATCTTTGCTGTAAAACGAAGATATGAGATACTGGCTGAAATGTCAGTTTTAACTTAATGACAGATTAACCTAGCCTACTCTAGTCGAACTATTTAAGCTAACACAACCACACAATGGAAAAAAAACGTAAACATGATCATTAGCTCATTTAATAGCGAGTGCGAATTACTAGGCATATTAAATGAGCTAGATAAAAATAAACAGCTGTCGATCCAATGTTGCGTTAATGTTTGGCCAGCGTAGCAGACAGTGGAGCAACAATAATATTAATCAAACGTTGGGTCACCCTCATTGTGATAATAACTATGCAACCTTGTTTGTGGAATGCCGAGTATGCAATTATGTACGACCTAATTATGCAAGAATAATCTATTAAAAGTGATAACATGTCATTGAAAAAAGTTATGGACCATTAAAATGCTTACAGCGTTTACTAATGATCACTTAAAATTCCTGAGATATTTATTTTTATTTCCCCCCTTATTAATTTGCCACCCTCCCCTATGGCAGAATATTTTTTAATGCAAATGTTATATTCCAGTTCATCATCAGTTAGGCCTATATCAGATATTTGTCTGATATATATCAGTATTGGTTGTAGTTCCACATTTTTAAAACAACTTTATTGCCAATTTTCAATTCTTATTCTTGATTTCGTCTCTGGGAAAAAAACCTGTTGAGTTCCAGCTGTATCTGAATTATTTCGTGTCAGTGGCTATACTGGAGGTCTATATATTGCACTGAGAAAATACGAAAAATTCAAATAGGCCCTAAAACAAATTAATTTTGGAAATTGAAAAAGCGACCCTGTTTTTTATCCATTTGTTCTCAAGACTGAGTCTCAGAGATGATATCTCTTGAGAAATAAATCCGCCATCACCCAGGTGAAAGAATCATGGTAATTGAGGAATAATCTTTATCCCGTGGTCCTTATTATTTTATTTTCTGCAAGTGCTTGAGAGGGCAGCACGTCCAACTCTAGTCCGGGAGCTCAGGGGTCAAAATTGTCCCCAACGGGGCCAAAAGGTTTGAAGGTTGTATCTAACTGGAAATTTTGCGCTGAATCCGAAAATCAACGTCTTACATACCGTACCTGGGAAGTTTTTAAAATAAGACGTCATTGTTGCCATGGTGACAGATTGAAAAATACTATACAATTTTACATGATGGAAACAGCTCAATATCAATTTAGCACATATAAATAGCCTTTAGAATGCCGATGGTGTTACCTATTTATAGACTAATACTCAGTGAACAATTATTTTGTCGCTTGAAGTTTATTTCCATTGAGCTCATTCTGTTCCCATGGATACGAATACACATTTATGATATCAAAATGCTTAAAATCGGTATGCATTTGTACTTTACCTTTATTTTTTAGTACACTAATATTTCAAGCATATTCTCAATTAAAATACGTCTATATATCATATATTATCATGCTTTATGCTAATAGAATACATAGCGTCATAATTTAAGATGTCACGTCATGACACCACTTGACCTGACGTCATCAGGGGTGACGTCGAAAAAGCCGCCATTAAGAGAAATGTGTTTATCGGCCATATCTCACTTAATATTGATCGTAGCGTACCGACTAATATATGTATTTATATGTTTTGATGGTCAAGGATTTCAATACAAATAGTCCCACAACTGTAAAACATACGAAAAATATAGCGAATATTCGATATGTAGCCGAAGACACACGTGTTTTCAACATGCATTGATATACAAACGCACCTTGTTTTTTCAAGAAGGTGCGTTAAACAGTTTAATTGAAATATAAGAAATATGACGTCATACTTTATTATGTAATAATAATAATCTTCAAAGGAACGCTCCCTTCAAAGAAAATTTGATTGAATTTTTTGCACTAACACTGAAGGATGTTATCCGACGAGTTAACAGCAAAGCATCACCATAACAGAAAATAAGGAACATTATAAAGGTATTTGAATATAATTAATATTTTATTAGAATCTAGATTTTATAAGGCCATTAAGGGTTATCATAATTTATAATTCTCACTGTTTGATCGAGGTGATACTAATAGCTTGGCTTATATGGAGGAGTTTAGCTATATCACTTAGGCTAATATTGATCGTAGACTATATCATATATAGGCATAGCTATATGATATAGTCTACTAGACCCCCTACCGAAAAAAGTCAGGGCTACATATTTATACTTATAGTACTAGTAGGAACTTATTTAACTTTTTAAGCTACTACTATAGCCCTGACCTGGCCTGAGGCTGTAGACCAGTGCTCCTTTTTGTTCAAGTTAATGTGTACCACTGCATTATAGAAAAATATGTAGTCACTAATAATAGATCTATATTAAAGCAGCTCCTTGGGATGACATCAATTTTCGTTTTTAATTCCGTACTGAAGTAGTGTATCCTACGAATAAAGTTTTTAATTTTTTTTCAGAATTTTCATATTTTTACAAATATTTTTAATCAACATTTCTATGAAACCAGAAGTAACCCAAACAAACTATTTGAAGGACGATTGAATGTTTTCACAGCATTGGGCCAGCATGCAGGTGGCATCGGCCCAGCGCTGGGTAGACAATCAGTGCTGCAGGTGTGTCCTCTCGTGTCCTGACTATAAGACACCAATTAGCGGCGACTGCTCTGATCTCACCGTCTGCTACGTTGGAATATGTCATGTAAAGTACTGAATATTGCTGACTTGTTTTGTTTACATGGCAATATACGACCTGGAAATACAACTATATCACTCTTTTTCGGTACTTTAAATTGTTTTTTGACTTTTTCGTATTTTTAGTTAAGATCAGTAGGCTATATAGCCTCATATAAATTAAATTTTCAAAATTGACAACATTGAAAATGTCTCATCTCAAGGGGTCCCTTTACCATAATTAGACCTATTATAAAATAAATAATGATGCGATTGATGGGACAAGAGACGGGACCCTATCTACTTCACAAATTATGGTCTGTGGCAATGGTAATACAAAGAAAATGCAAAGCCAAGGTGTAGTGTATAAACCGGCGATTTTTTTCCATTTGTTTTAGATAAACTGACATCAGCTAGGCCTACTTCGCCAATATAAAAGAAGGCCCTTGGACGTACTTTTTGACATGAACATAACAAAATATCCAGGGATGGCATCATGCATTCTACATGTCTCTAAGGAGAAAACAAACGATAATTTTGTTAAACTGTTTGATATTACTACTTGGAATAAGGTGGTTTTTTCAGCGAATCTAAGAGCCGATCGTCCTAAAAAATCAAAGTACACAGACGTATGCAATACAATTTTATCATCCACAAATTTTGATGACACTTTCGGTTATCATTCAGCCTGTTACAGTAACTTCACAGCTGTACCTTGAAGTAGATGCAGTCAAGTTACCCTGATCACATAGTTAAACCAGACGATGCGCATAAGCTTCAGAAACCATTACTCCGGTCCAATATACCATCATCAATATCATCATCAAACAGTGGCGTGTTGAAAGCTGTGTGCGTTTTCTGCAATCAGCATACCAAGCGCCACAACAACGGTCAACGTGAATCTTTGGGCAGCTGCGAAGCCTTTGGAGCGCAAGCTAATATTCAAAGTGCATTACACAGACATAAGGATGAAGTCTTATTGCCTAAGCTGGGTGGTATAGACCTCATTGCTAAAGAAGTGAAATACCACCACTCTTGCAGAAGAAAATACACTCGGGATCTGAAACAATTTCCGAGTGGTGAAGATAAACACGATGATAGTGATACTATGCCTATGTCCGACCAAAAAAGCTGAGAGACATCCATAAAAAAACAATTGCAATTATCTGTGATTATGTGAGGACCACCGTTATAGAAAATAATTCTGCTCAGCTACTTAGCGTTGTACATGAGCGGTACATGCAACTTCTTGTAGATCATGGTGAATATGAGTCACAATATATAGCACACAAACTTTAAATAAAGCTGCACGCTAAATTTTCCTCTCAGCTATACACTTATATCATTCCCAATAAAGGTCCAGTCCTTTACTGCACTGGCAATACCGAGCATGAAGCAGTGACAAATGCTCTTCTGAAGGCAGTTGATCCCCAAGCAGCTATCGTCGGTGCCGCATTAAATTTAAGATCACACATCTTAAAGTTACAATCTACCTCAAGGCCATTACCAGAATCGTTACAGATAAAAGATGTCTGCGACGGTGAAGAAGATTCACCTGAGGATCTGAAACTCTTTTTTCGTACCCTCTACACAGGAACACCTGGTGACATTTCAAGTGGTGAACGTGTTGATAGATATATAGAGTCTGCTGCTGACGATGCTGTATTCTGTACAATCCGAGGCAAAATAAAACCAGCCAAACACATCACACTCGGTCTGAGTATGAAAAGCTTAACAGGAAGTAAAAAAGTCATCACCATCTTGAATCGTCTGAGCCACTGCGTTAGCTACTCTCTGGCTGAGTCAATAGAAACAGACTTAGCAACAACGATATCAATTAAAGATGATAGAACTCCAGATGGCATAACACAACAACCTGGTCTAGCAACAGGGCTGGCATAGGATAATTTTGATCATAATACTGAAACATTGTCAGGAGGCGAAACGCTGCACGATACTGTTGGTATCTGCTATCAAAACATACCTTTGCCCAACAATGCTCCATCACAAAATGAAAGATCATCAGAAGGGAATCAGTCTATGGCGGAATGTACACCAAGGAAAAAACGTAAAAGATTGTTTTAATTCACTTCGAAAGATATACAACCATACACAAAAAAACCGTGCATTTCTACATTTTTATATGTAAAGACACAAACTGAAACACCGCAAGGCTTTTGGCTCGGAGTGGTTTCCGATATTGCTTGGATGATGTCATGTGCTTTATTCAAGGATACACCAATGTGGTCGGGGTGGAATGCCAAGGGAAGCACAGATCACCTTCCAGCACAAGTCATCGCTTACATGAATAATATAAATCTACCATCTACACGACTTGACGTTGTTGCTAGAACTCTCCGTCGATCACAGGAAGTTGCTCGTGAATGTGGCGAATCATATGCAATTGTCACATATGACCTGGCGATAGCAAAGCCTGCACTATTAATACAAGTTGAAAAAACTCCGCTCTACGATAATGTATTTGTATGTTTTGGTGGCTTCCATATAACGATGGCGTACTTCGCATCCCTTGGTTATCTGCTTGATGAATCTGGTGGTCCCCATATACTGGTAGACACAGGTGTAATAGCAAGCGGATCACTTTCAGGATTTTTATCAGGTATAAACCTTACAGCTTTCATTTAGTAGAAATAAACTCATAAACGCATAGGCCTATACATGAACGTTCTATCACAATATGACTGTGTTACGTCATGTATTCATGTAATCGAATTAATATTATATAAATTCTATGTTTTATGTCATTAATGAGCCTATTTGATTTATTTAATGTTTTCCAAATTTAATGTTTTTTATATAAATTCTATGTTTTATGTCATTAATGGGCCTATTTGATTTATTTAATGTTTTCCAAACTCTTGATATTTAGGGAAACACTACAACCGCTGCAAACGACTTCACCCAATGCTAGCAACGGCATTTCAGGTGCTCCATTACAGAAAATTTATTCAGACACATGGTAATATGCCTCATCATCTACTGGAGAAGCTACAAAGTGGCGGCTCTGAGAGTAACCTTGATGACCTAGAGGAACACATCAAATCTTATGAAGAATTCACTGAGAGTACACGTAAGGGAGAACACGTGAGTATAATGAAATATCAAAACGATACTAAATTTGTATACGCATTCGGACCCAATCTAAATATAGACAAATATTTGATAAACATTTGGTAACACAGTCAGAGGGACAACATTGACAATAACGCTCATTATAAAAAACGATATTCCTTTTTGACGAGCTACCTGTTTCAACATACAAACTGACTACAACTTTGAAATAATTCACAGGTATCACAAAATTCAGCATACCATTCCTGTGCTGTGCATGTGACCAACTTTTGTTGTAAGCGCAGAGAGAACACAATCAGATTTATCAATACGTTATATAGAAACATTTTAATGCTTCCAAAATGTACGATTATGGGCTGCGCCAATATTTATACATGTTTTCACAATGATCAAAAGTAAGATATGTGTTTCAGGGATCAACAGCTAAGTACTGGATGATCTACATCGATGCAGTTCACCTTCACTTGCTCTTCAGTAGAGCATGTAAAACAAATGATCTTGATCTCTACATATATTGCCTAGGCGAGATGTGTATCATGTTTTTTGCTGCTAACTGACAGAATTATGCCCGCTGGATGGTTCGGTATCACCTGAATCTTCTGAACGTCGATTCCACTCACCCCGGTGTACGTGATTCTCTGGTTATTGGTGCATTATCAATCAGGCGATCAGACAAATCATTCTCAAGAAATGCTGTGGATATGACCCTTGATACATACGTCTTTTGTGGTTACAGGTACAGCCTTGTATGGTTTGATGGCCAGCAGATGCCGGATGACCTTTGCTAAAGCATCACACATCAAGAGGACGACCCCGACCAAGAGCCAGATGAAACTGACTCATCTTCCGATGAGTCAGAGTATGACAGTGAATAAAGATGACGTTTGCATACCACTGGCTGAAACTTCGTGTGACTTAAGATACATATCGAATATTCGCTATATTTTATTACAAATACGACTTTTCGTATGTTTTACAGTTGTGGGACTATTTTTGTTGAAATCCTTGACCATGAAAACTTATAAATACATATATTAGTCGGTGCGCTACGATCAATATTAAGTGAGATATTGCCGATAAACACATTTCTCTTAATGGCGGCTTTTCGACGTCAACCCTGATGACGTCATGTCAAGTAGTGTCATGACGTGACGTTTTAATTATGATGCTATGTATTCTATTAGCATAAGGCATGATAATATATGACATATAGACGTATTTTAATTGAGAATAATAATTGAAATATGTTAAGTGTACTAAAAAATAAAGTTAAAGTACGAATGCATTGTATGTAGTGGATGCCATGTTCTTCATACGAACACTTCAAAACGTGTCGCACACATATAGGAATATTGCCGAGAACATTTTGAAAAACATTTGTGCTTTGGGAAACACGTACATTTTGTTGCTGATACATATCCTGATACATGGATCAAGGACACTTTGTATACCGATTTTAATAGCATTTTGATATCATAAAAGTGTATTCGTAACCATGGCAACAGAATGAGCTCAATGGAAATAAACTTCAAGCGACAAAATAATTGTTCACTGAGTATTTTCCCATAAATAGGTAACACCATCGGCATTCCAAAGGCAATTTTTATGTGCTTAATTGAAATAGAGCTTTCTCCATCATGTGAATTTTTTTGGGTATTTCTCAATCTGTCACCATGGCAACAATGACGTCTTATTTGAAAAACTTCCCAGGTACGGCATGTAAGACGTTGATTTTCGGATTCAGCGCAAAATTTCCAGTTAGATACAACCTTCAAACCTTTTGGCCCCGTTCGGGACAATTTTGATCCCTGAGCTCCCGGACTACTAAGCCGCTGTCCGTTTCAAGCGATCCCCATAGCCTACTGTGGATTGTGCTTCTGGTGTGTTATTATTATCATAGGGTAGGATAGTCTATGATAATTACTATCAATCTTAGAATATATCAACTTTGGAACAACGTTGTTTCAAGGTATTAAAGTAGCAACCTTCCATGGAGACACTGCCAGGTCTTGTCTTGACAGAAAAATAGCCATCAATTGATGGCAGGACCCCTCGGCCGTAGGCTCTATCCATCAACATCAAGATTTAACTCGGCCCAAAGGCCTCAAGTGTTAGGACAAAGGCATTGACTAGCGATTCACTGACTACAGCCATCTCTGACAGTGCACCCCCGCACCATCTCATCCACTGCCATATACATCAGCAGGCGGGTCAGCGGTGGGCCACCAGATATTGTCCACTGATGATCCACTGGCGGCAGCGGCTGTAGTCAGTGGGTCGGTAGAGGCCCACCGGACAAACCCCCAGAGGTCTGCTGAAGGCTTCACTAGTGTTTCTTATTTTTGACAGGGTTGTCCAAAATAAGAAATCAGGAATTTTGTCGAGCTATATCTAGTCTAACTGGTCAATGTGTGGCACAAAAAATAATAAAAAATTCTAAAAAGTTCTAAAAAAGTTCTAGTCTATGGACATGCTTACATCATATGGTCATATTAAGAAGCCAAAATAAAATCACCGATTTTTTTATGACTTTAGTCTGGGTATGGGCCTTTAATTATTATTAGCCTTTAAAGGATGCTCATCCTCTTGTCACAGCTCGACCTTGACTGATGCTGGAAATGTCCCAATTTTAAGCTAACGTTAGTCATGTCGGATGGTATTAGGCCTATTTCATCTGATGTTGTCCAAACCAGCACGGGTCGACTGTTACCAGTGGCTACACAGTATGTGCTTCAGGCCATTTTCCACACATAGATGTCGCTCAGGTAAACCCCCGCTGCATCTCTGTAAGCAGGCGCCATGTTTTAGCAAGAACTGCTCATTTCGAGCAGTTTTGTTGTTATACCAACTGTAAGCTTATAAACACGCTTGTGTGTCCTAGATATATATTAGGGACCTCAACACACGCTCAGATGTCCAGAATTCACCTCATTTCATGCATTTTGTGACCAGGTCGTGAGAAGTGTATTTTCACAATAGAAATATGACAAATCATAGCAACTAAAACGCGAAAAAAACATGCACAGAATAAAGATTTATAATCACTTATTCTTATTATGCATATATTTTACGGAAAAATAAATAAATATAAGCTAAATATGCTATGTAATAGACACCGGTTGCCGGCACCGACGAAAACGTCGTCATGTACGTCACAAAATGGTGTTTTTGTTGTCATTTTTTCTGGACGTACCCAGCTATCTCGCGCTGGCGCATGTGAGCCTACATGTAGATGTGGATATAATTTGCATATTCATAATCTCTAGGTCTTGTAGTTTCTATCAACTACAAAAAACATTGTGTAGTCCCGAATTTAAATATTCTTTTCACGATTTTAAATCTTTGCTGTTCAATTCCAATGCTATTGAAACTTAAATTTCTATGTTTTTGGGCGCGATTTGGTACATTAGATAGTTGTTTAATGATAAATATCATAAATGTACTTCAAAAATTGCCGGCTCACGTGCGCGGGCGGGTTTCAGCAGGTGTCAGTGTACAACGCACCGACTATCAGGCGTGCTCGATGTAAACAAACGACGACAATCAATGCCAGTGAAAATATGACGTCATGTTTCCTCAGTAATGCTCGCCGCTGGGATAACTAGAGATTGCATTATTTCTTGTATTTTTCTTTAGGCATAATGTGTTTTTAATGATGTGTTTGCATGGAAAATAATATGATTGGGCCTAGGTCTATATATATTTTCTTATTTGGGCTCCGTTGTTCTGATATCGCCACGCTTCAAAATCATCAGTGCGGGGACCACGTGTTTTGCGCATGGTGCTGTAATTTATACATAGCATGAGTGGACCAGAGCGTGGTTTGCTGATGCGCGTGCGTACGCGGCATGTCCGGCCATAATGTAAATAAACACAAACACGTGCTGCTATATCATGTGGACAAATCAATAACGTTAGTTATATCTTCAGCAATCAGCAGACTCCATGGCAATACATAATATAGCCTATGACTGAGCAAGTGCTATATGCCATGCTCACAGGTTTTCTAGATGCCGACATCACGCTGATATTCCACTTTCTCTATCATAATTTATAGGCCCCCAATACAAACTCAACTATAGTCTACCAACAGCTGCTTTGAGTTGGTACTCCAGCAGTAGGCCTACCTCCCAATCAATGAACCGTGGCCAATGTGGAGTATCAGGCTGGGGGGGGGGGGGGGGCTGGGATCGGTTGACTATTGAAAGATGCAACAGTTTTTGATGCCACAGTCTAGAGCTACTTTAAAATAGACTTATAGGCCCTAGCAGGCCTAGTCATTCATTGCAATTGAAACATGAAATGGAAAGATCTCTCCATTGTCAAGTAAAGTCTGGGCCTATATTTGTAATTTGTAATCACACCCTCGTTCTTCTGAAAATGAAATCTATTGTTTGCTGATTAAACACAGTCAATTCTCAACTGATTTTCATGACAATTTGCGAGTACTATTTTTATGCCTCCGCAAGCCTGCGGCTGGAGGCATTATGTAGTCGGGTTGGGTTGTCTGTCAGTCCGTCATGGTGTCCGTCTGTCTGTCCGTCCGGATTACATTTTTTTTCGAACGGGAGGGTAAGACAGGAAGGGGGTGGTCAAGGCTAATTAAAAAAAAATCAGTCAGGGTGGGCACAAGGGGGGTTTCAACAAATATTTATTTTTAGGGTCTTTTTTCATTTAACGCAGTACTGTAGCCTCTGTGGATTACATTTATTTAAGGGCGGGGGAAGGGTCAGGCCGTGGGGGGAATCAAGGCCAATTCGATTTTTTTGCCAGGGGGCTGTGGAGGGTTCAAAACAAATTTGAACCAAAAATTAGGGAGGGTCAAGGCAAACTATTACTTTTTTTTCATAACTTCCGTCTGGATTACTTTTTTTTCAAATGGGAGAGTAAGGCAGGAAGATGGGATGATCCGGCCAATTAAATAAATTCAGGCTGGGTGGGCACATGGGGTTTTAACAAATATTTCTTTTAAGTGTCTTTTTTTTTCATTTAATGCAGTAGCCTCTGTGGATTACATTTATTTACGGGCAGGGAGGGTCAGGCCGGGGGGGTGAGGGTCAAGACCAATTTGATTTTTTTGTCATGGGGGGCTTTGGGGGGGTTCAAAACAAATTATAACAAAAAAGTGGGGAGGGGCAAGGCAAATTTTTTTTTTTTTTCTATAACCTCAGTCCGGATTACTTTTCTTTCAAATGTGAGAGTAAGGCAGGAAGGGGGGATGATCCTGGCCAATTAAAAAAAATCAGGCAGGGTGGGCACATGGGGGGGTTAACAAATATTTATTTTTAGGGTCTTTTTTTCATGTACATAACACACTAGCCTCTGTGGATTACATTTATTTACGGGCGGGAAGGGTCAGGCCGGGGGAGGGGGTGGGAGGGTCAAGGCCAATTTGATTTTTTTTGCCATGGGGGGCTGTGGGGGGTTCAAAACAAATTTGAACAAAAAAGTAGGGGGGATCAAGGCAATTTTTTTTTTGTAAAACCTCAATCCGGACTACTTTTTTTTCAAATGGGAGGGTAAGGCAGGAAGGGGGGTGATCCAGGCCAATTAAAAAAATTCAGGCAGGGTGGGCACATGGGGTTTTTTACCAAATATTTATTTTTAGGGTCTTTTTTTTCATTTAATGCAGCAGCCTCGGTGGATTACATTTATTTACAGGCAGGGAGGGTCAGGCCGGGGGGGTGGGGGGGGTCAAGGCCAATTTGATTTTTTTTGTCATGGGGGGCTATGGGGGTTTCAAAACAAATTAGAACAAAAAAGTAGGGGTCAAGGCAATTTTTTTTTTTATAACTTCCATCGGGATTATTTTTTTTCAAATGGGAGGGTAAGGCAGGAAGGGGGATGATCCAGTCCGATAAAAAATTTCATGCAGGGTGGGCACATGGGGGGTTTTAACAAATATTTATTTTAGGTTTTTTTTTTCATTTAACGCAGTAGCCTCTCTGGATTACATTTCTTCACGGGCGGGGAGGGTCAGGCCGGGGGGTGGGGTGGGGTGGGTTTGGTCAAGGCCAATTTGATTTTTTTTGTCATGGGGGACTGTGGGGGGTTCAAAACAAATTTTAGGGTTCTACATGCAGGCCTTCAGATTTAGCGTGCGCGATCGCGCACGCGCACCATAACTCACGCAAAGGTGAGGTCAGGCGAGTGAAATACAGCGCACGTCATGTCATCAGGCCCAAAAAAAAATATTGTTTGTTTCCGATTTCTGACCGACCCTATCAAAACATATGCAATTCAACTTATTTTATTCATTTCCTGAAGTAAAATATTGCTTTTTTGCTCCTATCAAAAATTATGTGAACTAAACTTATTTTATAGCTTTGCTCCAGGGATAGGCGATGTTTAAAATATATAATTTATCTTTAGCCTTTTCAAGCGCCAGCGATCCGACTCCATGTGATGATGTCAGCTGGATAGCTAGCCCTGGAAGCTGGCTGCTTTGACCAGTCGCTCTAACCTCCCCAATGCATTTTATAGGCCCATTCGAGTGGCTGTTTTCGCTGTTGATACTTTTGTGTCAACTTAGTCAAACAACTTTTTTTACCTTAAGGCTTAAGAAAAAAATCTCAACGATGGATGAAAATGGGACCTATTAATAAACGAGTGTCTGTGTCATAGCAAAACAACGCAAAAGCGTCAACACAGCCATTCGATTGTCCTGTGTTTGTTTGAAAGTCCCAGTATTACACTGATGCCCATCTGCGGCGGATATGCGTTGCACGCATGCGCACGTGCTATTGTCTACATCTGACTGCTTGTGGTGTAGGCTACATGTGTGTGAATGGTTATTTTTAGAACGACGTATTCTCAGCAAACACGAGGTGCTGACGGTGCCCCATGCTGATTTGATGTTGGGCCAGATTCGCAAACGGCGGTCGGCAGGCCAACAGTAATCCACCATCGGGTTAAAGTCTCATGTTTATTTGATTCTATTGTTCTGCAGCACAAATTTTGACTTTGAAATTATAAGCCAACAACCCTCCAATTGGAGTATCAGGCCATAACCCATTCTGTCATTGGCAGGTGTAGTCCCACAATATTAGCAGGTGTAGTGGGCATTACATGTGCCAATGACAGGATGTGCATAACCAGGGATTTAGCTCAGCTTGTTTGAATGTTGCTTTGATAGTAAGTTCCAGGGAGCAAACCCCAGGGGACTTGGTCCAATGCCGACCACCCCTAGAATTAATGTCATACTTATAGGTTACGGTACCTAAATAGGCTAAGATCCACTAAGTTATACACTATGCACTGTGCTAATATTTTAAATTGATGAAATACGGTATGTCAAAATAATAGCTTTAAATAGGAGGTTGTATTTTGGCATCTTATTGGGTCACTCAATTGAAATAAATATTTTTACAATACATTACAACAGGTACATATTAACAGGCAAGACATGCATGTAAGTGAATGTTCAAATAAAAAAATAAATCTTCGACAAAATAAAAAACAAAATAAATTTCAACAAATGACAACAAATAGGCAACACAAATAATGATATGTTCTGGCCTTAGATGTCGTTAGTTTTTTTTAACCTCAAATCCCTTTTTTAAAGTTCAATAACCCGTTTGGCATTGTGGTTAATTGTGGTGAGTGATCACTCACCTCACCACTTTTAGGTGAGCTTTTTTTCACTCGCCACCGATTTTCAAATCTGAAGGCCTGTACATGTAGGCAAATTGATATATTTTTTTTCTATAACTTCCGTCCGGATTACTTTTTTTTCAAATGGGAGGGTAATGCAGGAAGGGGGGATGATCCACGCCAATTAAAAAAACTCAGGCAGGGTGGGCACCTGGTAAACATTGTGTATAAATTTGAATGAAATCTACCCTAAAAACTCCAGGAGAAATAACAATTTTTTGCAAATTGTGGAACAACCAACAGACGTGTGATGTACCATGACAAGTGGACACATAATTAATGATAAATCACATTTGGTTGTCATGGATACCATAAACACAATAAAGGAAATGCAGTTGCCATGGAAACTAAATAGGACAATTCAAGGCTATGAAATAAAACATATCTATGTATAAAGATCTTCACCTCTTTTGGACATTAAATGCAAGATGAATTATAATCATGATAATGGTT
Organism: Flabesymbios commensalis; assembly: GCA_964017125.1. Classification (NCBI taxonomy): domain Eukaryota; kingdom Metazoa; phylum Annelida; class Polychaeta; order Terebellida; family Flabelligeridae; genus Flabesymbios; species Flabesymbios commensalis. The sequence goes on along the minus strand of OZ024905.1, from coordinate 70,193,449 downwards.
GCCATGGAAATCATAAAAATGATAGCAAGCAATGGAGAGGTAGAATCTGGTTGCCTACAATTGACAGATTTTGTTTTCACCACATTGTAACATGAAAATTAATTAAAAATTAATAGTTGCCATGGAAGCCACAAACAAAAAATGGGGTTGCCATGGAAACTTAGTAAAATACTAATTAATTCAAGGCTATCTATTAGGAAAAATGGAGTTAGACATCTTGAATTGAAATATATTCAACATAAAAATTTATGATAAATTATAATGATTGCCATGGAAATCGTAAAAATATGAAGAAAATTCAGTTGCCATGGAAAATAAATCAGACAATTTAAGTAGCAACTAAAAACATGGCTGTATGCTATATATACAGGCTAGAATTCAAAGATGTTGTCTTTACTATTTTCTTAACATAAAATTAATGATAGATCAATAGTTTCCATGGAAACCACAAATATATAAGAATGGGATTGCCATGGAAACGAAATAGAACAAGTCAAGGAAAAAATGTGGTGGTATATATATATCCAGAATTGAAAATGTTATTTTAACTATTTCTTAACATAAAATAAATGATAAATTTATAATTACCATGGGAACCACAAATAAAAATTGGGTTGCCATGGGAACTTACTAAGTAAAATACTCTAAAGCTGCGAAGGAAAGAATAAAAAGTCATTTACTTTAAAAATGTGTGTGCTTCTCAGCATTTTTATTGAATAAGTAATGGTTTACAGTAAAAAAAAACTGTAATTTTATTGCATCACTGTTGGTAAATAATGGTTGCCATGGAAACAAGCTATTGTTAATATCGAGATGCGAAAAGTGAAAATTAATATAAAAAAACATCTTAGATCTGATTATACAGGTCATATTGATAAAAAAAAGAGATTTTGTGTTGAATGCTTGGAAGTATGTAGCTGAAATAAGTGAGGTAGAATTAGTTTTTTTTCCCTCTTCAGAATAGTTTTCGCCTTTAACTTCCATGTTTACCATGCAAACCCATTATAAAAATCTCTTACATTTTGAAACACACATTACCAATAACTTTGCACTCGATTGTCCGATCTCAAAAATGTAAAAAGCATTATGCTCAGCAGCATAAGATCCATCTATAGTGCTACTTTTTGAAGTCATACCATTTACTTGAAAATTTAATTGAGGTCCCTATATATATGGCAAATATAAAAGACCACTACTCCGCCACGTATGAGATTCCTATTCACAGAGAAATAGAAAAACAGCAAGGGATTACTCTCTCTACCTACGCGTTGCTGAGAAGGTTTATGTTATTGTTTTCTGACATAACTTTCAAACGGGTTCAAATAACTGGCAAATAAAAATTACTGAATGACATGCGAATTATGATGAATTTATCCATATTTGAACGGAGTAAATAGCGATTACCTGCAGCAAACTATATTAGATTAAACGAAATAGTGAAAAAATGGTCAATAATCAGTCCAGGCGAACATCTAAATAGTTCCGTGGTTATAGGAATAGGGATTCAAAACCTGATTATCGCGTGGTTATGGCTGATACATCAGGTTAATCGCCATGCGTGCTTACGGCAAAATCGGCATGTGGTATCAGAGATATAATCTCTTGAGGTCAGAATGGCTTCAGGCCTAACGTCATTGCCTGCCAGATGCTACATGTAGGCCTACATCACATCGAAATTAGATTTGTCCACTATGCATGTAATTTTGAAATGAATGGCTAGACTACAGTGAGAGGAAAATTATAATACCCCACAGTTATCAAGTATCATGGCAAGGGGTGGCATGTCTTGAACATCAATTTTTGCAGATATAGGCCTATGGGTAGGGGATACTGGGGCACCTTGAGACGGATAAATTCAAACCCCCAAACAGATATTTAATTTTTGAAATAAAATATTTTTACGACACATAAGACCTATGGATACACCTTGAGACACCACCTGGGGTAACTTGAGACACCATATTAGGTACCTGAAGACAACGTGGATCTGGCTAAAATGAAGATTTGAATAATACATATACACCTGTAGCTTAAGCGTGCAGTTGGCTAATGCTAGATTTTCCAGTAACAATATGTGCCTGAAAAAGGTGGGGGCACCTTGAAACACTTTCGGGGCACCTTCACTGAGATAGACTCGGGGCACCTTGAGACAGTTTTGGGGCACATTGAGACACCCTGACTGACCTCATATCTGATATTATTCATAGTTTGTGTGTGGGATGTATTTGAAGCAAACCATTATACATAAGTGATAATTTACTGTGAGATTAATTATACCATTCATATACATACAATATATTAACAATAAACATAATTAGGCTATATGACAATGTTATTAAAAGATATTTGGCAGTCCGCATTGTACCTGAATTTCAAGTCTTAGTTTCAACTTCCACTGCTTTGACAGAAAAAACATCATTCAGCCTTTGAGGAGTGAGGGTCGCACCATCAGATATATGGGGGGGGGGGGGCTAGAGTTTTTGTTGGTGTCAAACTTTTTTTTTTACCTCTGCAAGAAAACAATATATTTTTTGCGATGAACGTCTGAATTGACATTTTTTTAAAATTTTTCTGGTCAACATAATTTTCATCAATTTCGACAACAAACTTTTTTTTGACCACATTTTCAACAAACTTTTTTTCTGACTTTTGTGGCGACAAACTTTTTTATTTTTTTCTGCCCCCCTCCCCGATATCAAATGGTACGTCCCTCAGATGGCTTAGTACGTGTCAACCAGACTTTTTCCCCCTTCCAGCTTGATAGGCCGGCCTATTCCAATTGGATGTGATGCAAGGGTAACCATGTGGCGCTGAATTGAGTCTGCCAGTACCATGCAGGCAAACGTTGAGACTTTGTGTATTAGTAACGCTAGTAGGTCTACACTAATTAGAACGATCTCGCCCTCCACTATGTTCCGGTACGTTGTGGAGGGTGGCGTTTGCTAACTAGTCTACACCATCCCCCACAGCGTTGAGGCACGGTGTAGCCCTGGAAGAGCCCACACAAACAGTGACAACCCAAGGTCTGTCCACAACCTTCAGTTGCAAATTTTTTTCAGCTACGTTGTGTTGTATTGGTTTTACAACTTATTTACAATGTATTATGTTGGCCTACTACAGGAAAATTGGGAAACAAGGTGTGGATATGTCTATGCGGTGACAATCACTAACATGGTTACTTGTTATACTTCTATCAGGACTCAAAGATCATGCTGATCAGCTGTGGTGTGTAGTGCCTACCCCGCAAACACGAGGCGTTGAACCAATGTTGTTTTAATGTTGGGTCAGTGTCGTAGACGGTGGCCCAACATTAAAACAACATTGACTCTTGTGTATGCTTGGTAGATTATAGGCTAATGTGTGCCAAATGTAACAACACAACATTGATTGCAGGTGCTCAGCAGACCCAATGCAATTTAATGTTGGCCCAGCGTCTGCGACATCGGACCAATATTGTATCAGCATAGGGTCAACGCATCGTGGTTGCTGGGTTGACCTGAAACCTTGCGGGATAACGATAATAATGGTAAGTTACTGGAAATCAACCCTCCCTCAGTTCATCTGCAGTGGGGGCTTGGGCTTGAGGTGTTGTGTACAGATAATTCTGACCTCCCAGATGAGGTCGGCTATTGAGGTCAGGTTTTATAAGTGATGTCATTGCTAGTTAATCAGCATGCACTATGTCTCAGGAGGGGAATTCTTATGACCAATAGGGCTTACCATATTTGGAGATGGATGTCAGCTATTGTGTCACATTTTAAATGATGTCATTGATGGCTAATCATGAGCTGGATACAAACCCTTCTCCCCAGAATAATGCTTGTTACCGGGCCCTGTAATTTGCATAAGTTGCGCCCAATCAGAACATAGCTGATTGATTATGCTGGACAAAAGGGCCATTGCTCATCAGCCAATGACATTTCTTTTTGGACAGACTTGAGTACTAAACCTACTACCAGTAGTTTAGGGACCGTCAACATCGAACAGTCTTGTTTTGTATCAAACTGATATAAGACGCTCTATAGTAGCCGTATAGATTTATTGATAGGGTCCATGAAACTAAGGCCAATGGTCAGATTTATGAATGGAATTCTCCCACAGTGTTTCTGATCTGTCGTCATGTCGTCAGAATTGACGACAAGCTTCCCTCTCTGACGAAAAAATATTCCATTCTGACGACAATGATATATATCAAGAAAAAAATTAATAAAAAATAAGTTTTTTCAAAGCTTGAAATGTACCTTTACATATCATTAGAAGACACCTAAAGCCTTCCCTGAAACAAAAAATTCCCGGATGGGCAAGCCCCCGGACCCCCCTGGAGTTGCGATTGCCTTTGGCGGCTTTTCGCCTGCGTGCTGACTCCAACACCAGGTTTGAGTCCGAATCTTCATATTGTCTGACTCCAACTTTTTTCAGAGCCAGAAACACTGTCCCATCTATCAGTTTTATGAATGAAATGACGTCACTTTTTGTCCCAAATTCAGAGACGAGAATCTGTCAATAACGTACTTGGGCTAACGCCCAGCTACAAAAATTGCCCCATTACCACCACGTCATTTTTTTAAATGGCTGCGGCGGACATTTTGTTTTTGATGGATTCATCCCAAAAGTTAATCAGATCATCAGAAATACCTAGAGAACAACCATACTAAATTTATATGCAATCCAAGCAACGGTTCATAAGTTATCTTGCCCACAAGCTTTTTAGACAGCCATTTTTTTATGACTGCAGCAGCCATTTTGTTTCTAATGTATTCCTCCCAAAAGTTAATCAGATCATCAAAAATACCTAGAGAAATGAAATGAATCGGGCTTTAGGCCACCTTTGTGCACATATAGGCTAAACTGGGCCAGGAGAACCTCCTGAGGATGGTGAGATGACACTGTCCTCCAGACACAGGATTTGAAATTCGAGCCCTGGCGGTCTGAGGCCGAGCACACTACCTCTCGGTCACAAAGGCTCCCCACAATACTCAGTTTCACACGTGGATGGGGAAGAAATATTTTTTGTTTCTTTTAAACCGCCGAGACTGGGAACCGAACCCCGAGCTCTGGCGTGAAAGGCAGCGGTGCTAACCACTACCCTAGAGAACTACCTAGAGAACAACCATACCAAATTTGAATGTTATGGTGCCCACAAGCTTTTTAGGCGGCCATCTTGGAAAATGGCCGCTTATGGCTTGATGCAAACAAATATGGGATGAATTGCCCAGGCACATAGGTCATGTCCGTAAAAAATAAACAAAACTAGATGTGTGTGTTTGCCATGTAAACACCCAAGAAGGCTCCCCCTCCCACATTTAAAATAAAAGTTATACATTAATTATAAATTTTGCAGATAATCAATATGTACATGTAATTATAAAGTTATATTATGAGGCAGAGGCTAGCAGCTTTAGGCTACCTGGTGATGAGGTTCCAATTTGACGAAAAAAGACTAAAGATGGCCGCTATGACCCGGATATTTTCCCAAACTTTTTGAAAAAATTAATGCAGTCTAAGAAATACTACTACTATGCACTATGTCGAATATTGATTATTTCGGATGAGTGGCTTTGAAGTTATCAGGGTGACAAGGTCCCAAATTGAAGAAAAGAGATTAAAGATGGCCGCCATGACCCAAATATTTTCCCAAACTTTCTGAAAAATTGATGCAGGCTAGGTATTATCACTACTATACAGTATTTTGAATATTGAGTATATCGGGTGAGCCGCTTTGAAGTTATCAGGGTGACAAGGTCCTAATTTGACGAAAAAAGATTAAAGATGGCCGCCATGACAAGAATATATCCCCGAACTTTCTTAAAAATTGATGCAGCCTAGGAATTAAAAGTTGCATCCATTATGTTGAACAAAAAGTGAATGAAAAAGCGGTTTTGTAGAATCAGGGTGACAAGGTCATAATTTGACGAAAAAAGCTTAAAGATGGCCGCCATGACCCGAATATTTCCCCAAACTTTCTGAAAAATTTATACAGCCTAGGAATTAATACTTGCATCCAGTAAGTTGAACACAAAGTGAATTGAAAAAGAGGTTTTGTAGATATCAGGGTGACAAAGTCCTAACTTGACGAAAAAAGATTAAAGATGGCTGCCATGACTCGGATATTCTTCCAAAGTTTCTGAAAAATTGATGCAGGCTAGGAATTAATACTACTATGCAGTATTTTGAATATTGAGTATATCGGATAAGCAGCTTCAAAGTTATCATGGTGACATGGTTCTAATTTGACGAAAAAAGTTTAAAGATGGCCGTCATGACCCGGATATTATTCCGAACTTTCTGAAAAATTGATGCAGGCTAGAAATTAATACTACTATGCAGTATGTTGACTTTTAGGTATATTGGATAAGTGGCTATGAAGTTATCAGGGTGACAAGGTCCAAATTTGACGAAAAAAGATTAAAGATGGCCGCCGTGACCCGAATATTTTCACAAACTTACTGAAAAATTGATGCAGCCTAGGCCTAAAAAAAATATTGTTTGTTTCGATTTCCGACCGACCCTATCAAAACATGTGCGACCCAAATTTATTTCATGGATTTCCGAAAATAAAAAAAAGGAGAGGGGGGGGTCCAAAAGCGGGAAAAACAAAAAATCGTTACGTAATGTACAGATAAGACTTGCATGGAAGTGAATTTGGGCCAAGCCGCCTGCACGCGCCGGCGGACGAAACCGTACAAAAACTAAAAGCCTCCCCCTGGTAGGGGGGAGCCTTATTTTATCAGTTAACTTTTTAGTAAGAGCTGAATTTCTGACCGTACACCCGCCCGCCTCTGGTGATCACTATACCCCACAGCCTTAATGACCGAGGGGTAAAAAATGATCTGCAGGGATCGAAACTGGTCCCGTCCGATCGTCAGACACAACCAACAATCTGGGAAGGACGAGCTCAGTTTTACCGGTCTTGTCCTACGGGATGAGTTGCCCCTGCTTGACAATTAGTAGGAAGGACAAATGTATTCTTGGGAAGGACTAGTATATTGTTTAACCAGTTGTCCGACTGGACAAGTAGAAATTTAGTCCAAAACTGTCTTTATCTTTTCAGGTACCAGTACAGTTATTAATTTATTTACCAAGTTTCATATAAAAAAATGGTGGAGCTACAAGGAAAAAATGATCTGCAGGGCTCAAAACTGGTCCCGTCCGATCGTCAGACACGACCAACAATCTGGGAAGGACGAGCTCAGCTACTTTCACCGGGCTTGCCCTACCGGACGAGTTGCCCCTGCTTGAGAATTATTAGAAAGACAAATGTATTCTTGGGAAGGACTAGTCGATTGTTTAACCAGTTGTCTGACTGGACTAGTAGAAATTTAGTTCAATTTCAAGCCATGATCTGCATACTAAATAAAAAACATCACACATTATTCCTTGTGCAACAATTTCATATCGTCCCAAATATACAGTGCTGAGGATTTCGGCCAAGTTTGTTTCCAAGAGTGGGGAGGAGGGTTCAAAAGGGGTGTGATCTTGAGTTTTGAATTTTAGCACTAATTTTTTGTGTGCTGAGACTTACCGATCAACATCAATCGCCTCCCCTCCCAACCCCCCCCCCCCCAAGCAGAAATTAAAAGTGTCATCTCCACATTACATGAATACCGTATACACATGATAATGTACTAGTAGACGCAAGTTGACAACTGCATGTATATATATTTGGGGCAAAATGTAAAATGAACTAGATCATAGATGTACAATGAAAAGTTAACATACCACTTGGTACAGGTGAGCATGTGAATTTAACTGTGCTGAAGAGAGAGACTGGTCTCTACCACCAGTTGGTAAATGAGCAATTGTGTGTTGTCCAACTGGCTGAATGTTGTGATTGTTTGATGAGGCCACCAAGCTCATAGCTAGCTGTGTAGTAGAAGACACAGAATCGCCAGTGTTGGACATACTGCTCGCCTGTGATGTCATCAGTAGAGGTACCTTTTAGAAAAAAGTATATCATAGAGGGACATGCAGTGCAAGCAACATGTATAAAAACTAAAACTATTAAACATACGTATATTCGCTCATCAATTTGCAATCATTACATGTACTCATCAATTTGAATAGCTATTTTAGCACTTTTAGCACTTAACCCGTTCAAGCTTGAATTAACATGTTGTAATATTTGTCCACCACAAGCCCCGAATAGCTGACATTGCAATTCTCGACTTGTAGTGGATGAAGCTGATTTAAAGTGGGTGCCAAATGAAAAAGATATTGTTATTATATTCAAACAGTTCTGAGAAAAAAACAGGATAGGCCTACATGAAAAACTTGTCAAGTTATTGTGCCCACAAGGAAATGTTAACACCATGCAATGCCGCCGCCGCTGTCGAAATTCAATTGCAATAGCCCAGGTCTTTTTAAATAAAATTAAAAGAAGGGCTAAAAGAGCATACTTACTGTTATTAGGTGTGTTCTGCCATTGTGGAGTAGCTGTAAAGTTTCTCCATCTGTATCTGCCCCGGTAAAATCTGCTTCATAACCAGAATCTGCAGGAGCTTGAAATACTGGCTGAAAATTAGCTGCAGAATAGGCATGGAATTGACCTTCTTGTAGTGACTGCAAAGATTGTGCTTGAACAATACCAGGGACTTCAGGTTGTTGGTCATACGCTGAAGAGGTAGTAACAAAACTGATTGTGGGCTGCTGCTGGCCATTATCTGCTGGCCAGCCACCATGGCTGTTATCAGGATTGTTCTCCATCACTCCATGCACTTCAAAATAAAATGTTAATTGATGAATAACAACATTTAAAAACAAATTAAAAGGCGCCAAACCTTTTATTCACTAAAATAAATGCCAAATGGTCTAACTTCCAAAATACACAACAAAATTGCACCAAATTTTCAGGGATGTTAGGGGAACATGAAAAAATGATCCAAGAAAATTTTGTTGAAAAATTTTAAAGAGCGTTCGAGCAAATTAGAAAAAAGGCTACTCCCAGGTTCTGGTAAAACAGACTGTAGATCTATCTCACATTCTCAGTATCTGTTAGTGTTTACTGTTAGCCTTTTAATTAGGCTAACAGATGATGATCTATCTGTCAATTTTTTATAATCAGTTATCTAAAACAGTGTTAAACATGCTAAATCCTAGGCTATAAAGTATACCTATATAATGCTGGTGATCAGTCGAACAACAGATAATCCGTTCATCCTCATAATATCATATGACATATCATATGAACTATGTCTATGAATGATTGATGTCTGGCAATTTAGACGGTTAGGCCTAGCGCTGATTTGGGAGACTGTGGCTCGCTGCGCTCGCCCAGAGACGTTGTTTACTCGGCTATTTTAGACGGTATGGAAATTGATATCAATCAAACGACAGATCATACTTTGAATGTTTGATGAGCCTCCACCTGTAGTGTGTAGGGTTCAAAGGGTTTTACTTAACTTTATAGAGAGACAGCCAACAGTAGCCACCCCCCCCCCCTCTTATCGTGAACATGAGCCGCGCCATGCCAGGGGGCCATGCCATCTTGTAATTTGTGTCATGTTGGGAGTTTTGGTCCCGAGTCAGAATCGGCTGAAATCTCCAGGCCGTCTAGTTTTCGGCTATGGATGAGTTATAATCTAGTAGTTCGATATACAATCTGAGGCTTACATATTTATTTTGGCGTTCGTGTTGAGATCTCAATAAAATCACAATCAAAATGGACTCTACCGGCTGGAATAATTTGGGTGGAAGGAACATACCAAGCCGTTGACGGGGTGAGGGTCAGAATATTACAGTACATAGTGAAATAATAATGTTTCAAATGACTATTTTTTCTCGTCTTTAAGGTCCAATTATTCATAATTAATAATATCATTGTAAAATGAAGTCAACTACGATCATTTTTACCTGTCCTTTTGGTGCAAAATGACTCCGATATAAATGTCTCCACAGACTTTTCCAACCTGCTCAACACTCTTCTGAGATCCCGTGACCTTCCCGAGATTCAGTAGACTACTACCCTCTAATTGGAGGAATAATTAGGTCATGTCCTGACACCTGCCGCTCCGTTTATTCATTGAAAACGAGGTTGTTTACAAATGGCGACATGAGGCTGGTGCATTTTAATGTTCACGCCTCCTAATCCATATAAAAGGCTAAATGTACCCGAATTTAGTAAAAATGGCAGGCGCAAAAAACGGGCTTTATGGATGGGACCGTTTCTCCAAAAAATCTGACATAAATTCGAAAACAATCATGCCGTCGAGCCGGTTGTATTCTCGTTCACAGGTCACTTGACAATAAAATATAATTTAACTTTTTCATTAACTCTGCTTGATTAATTTTATTCCACAGGGTCTTACGATTTAATTTTTTTGTGTATGATAACATAGACACATTGAAATAAAATTGTGATTTTTTACTGTTTTTTTTTATGGTCAGCACTGTACTAAAATGCTGTAGCTGCTCCAAAGCTGTTCAAATTTGGCACAGTGATAGCTATAGAAAGCAGGAACAATAATATGGCTATGCTGTTTAAATTTTTTAAATATCTCAAATAGTTTTTGAGATATTGTCATTTTCGCCTATGCAAATTTGCCTTTTTTTCGGTATTGTTAAGAACCGCATAATTTTTTTCAGGAAACAGCACGACTTTTCTTAAATTAACAATAGTCTACTTTCACAAATTTAAATATATAATAACCTGACATTTTTAGGTTCGGTAAATATTATGGAACGTGATTTCACATTTATTTATTTTTTCGGTGACCTTGACCTTCAATAATGTCAGTGAAAGGTCAAGGTCAAATGTAAAAAAAAGAAGCTAAATTTCACTTTACGCCAATTTTTTGTGGCCTTGAAAAAAGAATCTGCTACCCCTTTGATTCTCATAAATTTTTACAGACATGTTTGAAAATACATACTTCAACTGTATTCAAGGATGCGAAGGCTGATTTTGACTGAATAAAGGGAACTGTCAACATGGCTCTAATTTGGTCCAAATATTTCATTTTTAGACATATAAAAGACATATGTATTCCTTCTAATCTGTTGATATAAACATAATACATGTAGGGCTCAAATAACCGAATAATATGGTTGAAGCGCTTCATTATGAACGTCAATTTTGTCATTGCAGCACAATTCTATGAATTGTATTATATATTTTTTTGCTGATATTTTAGTTTTGGCGCCTATTGTGTCAATAAAAATGAAGAAAACAAGTTTAATTGACACAATATTTTATTTTCTCATGCAAGTTGAGTCCACATGTAGAATTTGCAAGGGAAGGGACATAGCTGTAATTTTAACTGAAAAAAGGGGGGCGGTAGACACTTTTTTTAATTTATATGAAGATTATTTAATTTTTTATTCCAGAACGCAATAAGTTGGCTTCCTCTTAATAAGTTCGATAATTAAAAAAAAAAAAATTCATTACAATTTACATTTAAAGTCGATTGTGGTATTTTGTATAAATTAAAAAAACAAAAACATTAAACATGAAATTTAAAAATCGCAAAAAAAATTCCTCGTGTGCTCCCATCTTAAACTGATATAACATCATCATACCTATACTGTGTCAAAATTTCAGAGCTTTATCACCATTTTAAACTATTTTTAGCTTATTACACCCACTAATAAAGTTTTAGCCTATACCCGCCGTCAGATTAACTTGTATCGCATGTTTTTCGCCGATTTCTCAGTCAATTCTGTACCGATTTTGAAGAAATTTTGCAAGGACTATTTTCGAGTCACGCGGCGACTACCGTGAAATTTTCATGAAAAAATATTATGTAGTTCAAAAGTTAGACCATGTGACATGTAGTTAATATGAAATTAGGATGTCCCTCTATAAACCCATTAAACTGATTAAATTAAAGTTTGTTTTTAGCCTTGAATTACATTACATGCCAGATGGTCTAACTTTTTAGCTATACAATTTTTTCAAATGAAAATTTCACGGTAGTTGCCGAGTGACTCGCAAATAGTCCATATGTAAAAAAAAAAAACGGCATAGAGTAGTCTAGACTACCGTATTTCCCCGCGTATATAGGCACATGCGCCTATAAGTGGAACATTGCCTTTTTGTGAATACCCAAAAAAAAAAATGTTTTCAGATAGGCCTATAGCCGCTTATAGGCACATGCGCCTATATCTGAAGCTAGGCGCATGCGCCTATAAATGAAACCTTAAAAGGCATTTAGGCTGGGATTACATTTTTGTAGCCCTAGACTATATACCCAAAGTCCCATTAAAAGTGATCAACCAGGATCGCATGTTTTTCGCTGATTTCTCGGTCAATTGTCAACCGATTTTCATGAAATTTTGTAACAATCATATTTCAACAGAATCCTAATGTCCCTGAAAATTTCGTAAAATTATACATTGTATTTCAAAAGTTAGACCATTTGACATGTAATAAATTGAAATTACGACGTCCCTCTATAAACCCATTAAACTAATTCTAGAATTTTATTACATGTCAAATGGTCTAACTTTTGGTATATTAAATATAATTTTGCGAAATTTTTACCGCTGTTAGGATTTGAATAGAAAATGGCCTTCGTAAAATTTCAAGAAAATCGGTTCAGAATTGACGGAGAAATCGCCGAAAATCATGCGATTCTGGTTATTTTGACGGCGAGTATAGTATTATCGTATATCGACTGTGATCGTCTAACATTTTTGTGACCATGTTTTTTTAAATCACATCCTTCATAATTCAGGTCTGCTGGCTGCACAGTGAACTATTTATGCTATTTAGGTCCACATATTCCCAAAAAATGTTAGCACAAAATGTGTTATTTAATAATAATCCGAGTAGTCTATTTAGGGTTTCATTTAGATCTATAAGTCCCGTTTGTGTGAAATTTGTAAACAGTTTCACTCATGGCGCATGGGCGCACCCTCACTTATAGGCGCATGCGCCTATATGCGGGAAAATACGGTAGCCAAAAGTGGCAAAACTACAGTCTGTTTCACCAGATCCTGAGAGTAGCCTTTTTTCAATTTTCTTAGACATTTTTCAATTTTTTTTGTATAAAATTTTGGTGCTTTGATCATTTTTCCATCAAGACTTCCTCCAACATCACTAAAAAATTGTCAGAATTTTTCTGTGTATTTTGTAACTGTAAGTTCTTCTTCTTCACAATCTTGTACTTGTAAGTGTAACGTTACTTGTTGTACATAGGCACATGACAATAAAATATTTTAACTTTTTCATTAACTCTGCTTGAGGGTCACATGTCATTGGTCCAACACACCATTGGTCTGACACACCATTGGTCTGACAAAAATTCAAAGCCTTTCTGGCGCTATATAAAATCACATCGCCATGATAGGTGTGGTGTCTCTCCTTTATTGCATGATGGCCAACTGCATTCAGACAGCAGACGCAAGGCCGAAATCCTCAACCAACAGTTTTGCTCAGTATTTACTGATGAGGACACCACTGATATGCCTAAATTAGAAGGACCACCAACAACTGACATGGATAAAATTGAAATTACTGAATCTGGCAACTAAATTATTGAATGAATTGAACGCCGATAATTAAAGCACCAGGACCTGATGAGATTCCAAATTTACTCCTCAAAAATGCTGCCAGGGAGATATTTCTTTTTTTGAAAGATATTTTCGAGCACTTTATTCAGACCGGGAAATTGCCCGATGAATTGGTCGAGGCTAATGTAGCCCCTGTTTTCAAAAAAGGAGATCGGCATGCTGCTTCTAACTACAGGCCGATCTCCCTGACATGTGTTTGTGCCAAATTGCTCGAACACATTATTTGCAAGAGTATTTAACATCATTTGACCCACTTTTCAAAAAAACGAAATTTTAACACCTGTGCAACACGGCTTCCGTGCAGAGCATTCATGCGAAAGTCATTTACTATTGACCACCCAAGACCTTGATCAAAATTATGAGGATAAAATTCAGACAGATTTAATTGTATCAAACTTTAGTAAGGCATTCGTTGTAGTTCCCTACCAACGTATACTCCACAAACTTGATCACTACGGAATTAGGGGATCCCCATTACTTTGGATTCAAAATTTTCTCACCACTCGATCGCAAAATGTAGTAGTAGATGGTAGCTTTTCGGACACTGCTCATGTAGGATCTGGTGTGCCACAGGGTACAGTACTTGGTCCGATCTTATTTCTATGCTACTTTAATGACCTCCCATCCTCGGTCTCAACTGATGTTCAACTCTTTGCTGAAGACTGCCTCCTTTACCGGCCCATTCGAACTAAGGCTGATCAAAAAAAACTGCAAGAGGACCTAACTAAGTTGGAGCTCTGGGCAGACACTTGGGGGATAAAATTCAACCCATCCAAGTGTTGAAAGACCCCGGGCTGAAGAGATAGCTTCAGACTATCAGCTCAAGGGGGTCACACTCGATAAAGGATCAAGTACACCTTACATGTACTTAGGAGTAAGCATCAGTGGGTTTCTTGAGAAAGAATTTGAAGGGATGTCCCTCAAAATTAAAAGAGATTGCATATTTTTCAATGGTTTGGTCACTTTTGGAATACTTTTGTCCTGTATGGGATCCATATGGGATCCATACAGGCAAGGTGATGTCGATAAATTAAACAAAATTCAAAGAGCTGCTGCACGTTTCGTAACAAACAACTACCAGCGTAAATCAAGTGTGACAGCTCTTATCCAAGATCTAAGCTGGACTGACTTACAAACTAGAAGAAAGAACTTCAGGCTGACAAGCCTGTACAAAATTTTGAATGGATTAGTCGCTGTACCTGTCAGTGACCTCTTAACCCCAGCAGACAAAATTATTTAAACACATTAGAGCTAACACCACGCTGGGACAAAATTCCTTTTTGTACAAAACTATACCTCATTGGAATCACCTTCCACCAGCTGCTATTGAATTCAGATCAATAGCAGCTTTCAATCTTGAGCCAACTGAGCGATTAGTCTGGTCAGCCGCTCAGCACCATCCCTTCGCCTGATACTCCACTGAGGAGGACTGCGAAGTCAATATTCAAAGTCAAAGTTCAAATCCATAGTAGGCCTATAAACTTGAGCTGAGTCACAAGAAAACTTGAGTTACAAGAAAACTTGAGTTGAGAACTTGCTAGAAACTTGAGTTGAGTTACAAGAACACTTGGGTTGAGTCACAAAGAAATATGTGTTGAGTTACAAGAAAACTTGAGTTCAGTTACAAGGAAACTTGAGTTTAGTTACAAGAAAACTTGAGTTGAGTTACAAGAAAACTTGAGTTGAGTTATAGTCTATGACACAATTATCTGGAGCACATGCTTTTCGTTTATTTCTCTGTCAATTATCAACCGATTTTCATGAAATCGGTAACAATTTCATAAAGTTATATGCCGAATTGCAAAAGTTAGCCCATTTGACATGTAGTAAATTGAAAATATGACATCCCTCTATAAACTCATTATGCTAATTCTGCAATTTTATTACATGTCAAATGGTCTAACTTTTGAAATATTGATTATAATTTTGCGAAATTTTCCCGATGTTGAGACATAACTTAGAAATGTCATGTGCAAAATTTCAAGGAAATCGGTTCAGAATTGACGGAGAAATCGACGAAAAGCATGCGATCCAGATAATTCTGTCATAGACTTTACAAGAAAAGATGTGTTGAGTTACAGACACAGACAGACAGATATTTTATTGACAGAAAGAAAGTCAATCCAGACTTATTTGTGATAGAAATAAGAGAGATATATGTACATCTATATAAAGTTACAAGAAAACTTGAGCTGCGTTACAAGGAAACTTGAGTTAAGTTACAAGAAAACTTGAGTTGAGTTACAAGAAAACTTGTGTTGAGTTACAAGAAAATTTGAGTTACAAGAAAACTTGAGTGCATGACTCCATGAGCTACAAGAAAACTTGAATTGAGTTACTAGAAAATTTGAGTTGACATACAAAAAAATTGAGTTGAGTAACACAAAATTTGAGTTGAGTAACAATAAAACTTGAGTTGAGTAACAACAGGACTAAATGGAGTTGAGTGACCCCAATGGGCCACCGTAGTTTGGTCATCAAATAAATATAGGCCTACATGGTTTTTTTTTGCCTCAAACTCCTGTAACATGATCTCTTTTACGAACTCCCATTATTCGTCGGAACTCCCAGTAAGGAAACCTGAACCTAGTAGATCTCAGTCAAAAGTCGCCTTCATTTCAGGTTGCAGGTGATCCTTTAGTCCTTAGTACGGTCTTTAGTTCGAAGCACCATTAGTCCGAAATAAAATTGACGATTAAAATGGTTATTAGTAGACTAGATATTAACAGCGTTCGAAATAAGGCCCTTCCGGTTGTTCGAGACAACCAAAATTTGTGGCGGACAATCAATAGTTACCATGAGGTTGTCCGCTCGGAAATCATTTTTTCTAAAGGATATTTTTACATTACATTATATTTAAAGGGACCCCTTGGGATGAGACATTTTCAATGTTGTCAATTTTGAAAATTTAATTTATATCAAGCTATGTAGCCTACTGATCTTAACTGAAAATACGAAAAAGTCAAAAAATAATTTGAAAGCACCAAAAAATAGTGAGAAAGTTTTATTTCCAGGTCGTATATTGCCATGTAAACAAAACAAGCCACCAATATTCAGCACTTCACATCACATAATATTCCCACGTATCAGACGGTAAGATCAGAGCATTTGCCGCTAATTGGTGTCTTATAATCAGGACACGGGAGGACACACCTGCAGCACTGATTGTCTACCCAACGCTGGGCCCATGCCATCAGCATGTGGCCCAATGCTGTGAAAACATTCAATCGTCCTTCAGGTATACAAGTAGTTTGTTTGGGTTACTTCTGGTTTCATAGAAATGTTGATTAAATATATTTGTAAAAATATGAAAATTGTGAAAAAAATAAAAACATGATCCGAGGGATACACTACTTCAGTACGGAGTTAAAAACGAAAATTGATGTCATCCCAAGGGGCTGCTTCAATGATTTAATAGTCATTAAGGTCTGTCAGGGTTGGCAATTTTGATTACAGTGCATGGTGAGCTTCCACTTGTTGGTTAACTAATGTTTTCAGAAAGTTGTGGGAACAGGCTGGGTCGTAGCTATATATTACTTGCAGACAATCTGAAATTTCAGCGGACAACTTGAAAATCTGACCTAATTGTCCGATGGACAACCTCATTTTTAACCCTTATTTCGAACCTTGATCATGATATCTTATCAAATTTTATGTACCGTAATTACCGGACGATACCGCGCTACATTTTATTATATTATTTGAGCTCCTGCGAGATATAGAACAAGTGCGCGATGTATGCGACTAGATCACTCATTAACCTGTCTGCCATGTCTGATCGCTCAGGTGAGAGCATTGAGCTGTGCAAGGTCAGTATAGTTTTGTCATTGCGTTGGTGCCGTTATCACTTATGCCGTGATACACAGAGCACTGTGCAGCCTGTTCCAACCAGACACAGACGGCACGCGTGTATCAAAATGCAGACAGCTTTCTCAGGAAACACGAGGACTTGACCCAATGCTGTTTCAATATTGGTCCAGGGCACGCGTGTATCAAAATGCAGACAGCTTTCTCAGGAAACACGAGGACTTGACCCAATGCTGTTTCAATATTGGTGCAGGGCTGTTGGCGGTGGGCCAATATTGAAACAACATTGGGTCAAATCTTCGTGTTTGCTGGGCTCTACACAGGTGCCTGTCTACACCCACCCCTCCCCTCCATAATTTTTTCGCCAGCCGATCAGGGTACTTTTAGCAAGACAGCCGGCCAATCACAAGCTTACTACAATACTTAAAATTGAGGGTGGGGGACATATGACGTCACCCATCTGCAAATTTTAACATGCGAAGTAGCAGTGTCTACGGCGGGCAGTGTAATGCCGTGAGTGCTAGCCTCGTTGTCGCGTGAATGAACACAGCTCATCAGGCAGGGTATAGTACGAACAGATTAGTTATGTCTTGTCACTTATCACTGTTACTCCCTGTCAGAAGGATTAACTGCTCAATAAACTGACATGCTGACAGTGTACAATACATCATTATAAACACA
Organism: Flabesymbios commensalis; assembly: GCA_964017125.1. Lineage (NCBI taxonomy): Eukaryota > Metazoa > Annelida > Polychaeta > Terebellida > Flabelligeridae > Flabesymbios > Flabesymbios commensalis. The sequence continues at coordinate 70,175,455 of OZ024905.1, read as the reverse complement.
TTGGGGATTTTTTAGCAGCCGATAATATGTATATATCATGATGATTGATAAATATCTAATGTTACGCGTTAGCGTGTAATACAGATACATGCATCCCAGCAAGCACAGGCATTGACCCAATGTTGTTCTAATGTTGGCCTGCTGTCTTCGACGCTGGCACAACATTAAAACAACATTGGGTCAATGCATCGTGTTAGCTGGGATATCTGCAAACTGCACTTCCATGCGAGCCTATACATGTAGGCCTACATACGCATACACGGGACGATGCCGCGTGCTTTACTGGCGCACCAACTGCGGGAGTCTAGACGACATTCTGGGGCTTGCAGTTTTAAAATCTCGCCCACTATGTGAAATGTATTTGTTACGTTTTTATTCCGGTTTAACCTAGGTCTATATTCCGCCGACTCATTTCTATCAACTTCCATTGTATATAGATTGTTGTACTCATTCGAAGATGGTATGCGCTGGTAAATTATTTGCCGGTTAAGCGCGGCCCGTGGCTGTAAAATGTCACACCTTCAATGCAGCAATCACCTGATTACCGTCTGGCAGGGGTATGTGTGTACTGGCTACTCACAAGTTCCTGCGAGGCCGAATGACAATCCCTGGTACAAAAACGTGCGTATGCCTATATTCGTGTTAATTACGTGACTATATTGAACCGCAACACGTTTAAGTAAACAAGAAAGTATTAATCGTTAATTATTATTATTATATATTACAATAATACTAAATACGATCTAATAAATCTGGGACCCTAGCCGTCACAAATCAATCTTACACACCATTAGCATTGGCGACTGCCATGTCACGGCGATATTTTGAACTGCGCGGTAAATAACGAGTGCGCTGTGTGTAAGGCTCAAGCACTAAGAAAGGCCTATTTTAACCTTTTGCGCAGTATAGACCAGTGTGTGGTATCGTCCACCAAGTCCGGTAGATACACATATTATTGGTAAACATGCCAGGAATTTTTAAATTCATTTATAATAACACTTATAGGCCTCCATGTGATTTTAGAGTTGTTTACAGCTGTGTCAAAACGCATGCGTTATGTTACGACATATTGGCCATAACACATACATCATCGTGGCATGCATTGTGCCAATGCTATTTCAATCAAAACATAGTTTACGTCAAGTTGGCATGATTACTGTCAGGCTAACATGTAGTCCCAGAGCTAGGGGGGGTTTATTTGTGTTGAAAGGTCCATACGATCTAAGAGTTACACATATAGTGAAATTTTCTCAGGAATCCGAATCCGCGCGTCTTACAAAAATCATCCTGTCCAAAAAAACCGTAAAAACCCTTTAAACACTAGTACCGTCAAAATTGCAAACTGCAATTTGAAATATTGCGTATGAAGTGATTGTTTGCTAAAATTGTGGTAATTTTTTATTTAAATAATTTTTCAATTATTTATTATCCTCACATATGACACAGGCTTTCACATGGATGTAAAATATTTTGTGTCTGATCAATGACAAATACACAATATAGCTTTAAGATGGTATTTTAACACGTAATTTTACTCATTTTTTATACTTTCTCACTAAATAGACAAAATACTTTTCTCTCAGCCGATTTTTGTATAGTATAGTATACATGTTTAGTTTTGATTCATGTTCTAGAACTATTGTTGACTTCAAATTAACCCATTTGGAATAAAAATAATTAGTTATGTGAACATATTGATCGCTTTTTTCGTTAGACGAAAAATTAGCTCACTTTTCTTCAGGCTCGGGAAAATTGACCATATCTCACATTTTGGCCCACTGAGTAGTCAAATTTTAAGCTATATCAATATGTTTGATATCAATAGAAAGCTACTTTGGACCTTTCAACACAAATAAAACCCCCCTAGCTCTGGGACTAATGCGTTATATCCTGACAAAACCCTGTATTTTTAAATAAATTAGAACTTTAAAAAATATACAAATTACTATAATTCGCTCCTGTCCAGTGCAAGACGTTTAATCCATAGCCTAGGATTTAATATTGTCTTCAATCATTTGTATTAGAAAAAATGCGTCCAAGTTGCGACACATGCCATACATACACATACATACACATACACATGAGAGGACATGCTAGAATTGTGTTGAAATTTTGTGTTTATTTGTAATTTACATTAGGCACTGTTCACAGTCTGGTGCCCACTGTGTGTGACATTATGTAGTGAAATTAACATTACATTTTTTAAGGCATTTTTAGCACCCGCCGTCACCGTAGGTGAGCAAAGGGAGCTATGGATTCTACCTCCGTTTTTTTTTTGCCTCTTCTTTTGCCTATAACTTTGTGAGAAAATAAGCTAGGATAACAATTTTTGGTATGTGGGTTACTTCCAGGTGGCTAATGGACGTGTTAAAATATTTTTAATCTGAATTCAATACGCAAGGTTGCAGAGGAGAAAATGATGATGTGACGGCGTTGGGCCGTTGGGCCGTCCGTAAACAATTCGTTTCCGGAGCATATCTCTGAAAGTACTTGTCCGATTGTCTTCAAATTTTACACACAACACCCCTAGGGGGTCTAGTTGTGCCTTTTGAGGTATTTGAACTTTGACCTACTTCTGGTTCAGAACTATGACCTATTTAGACGTTTTGACGCGCACTTTGTTTCCGGAGCAGATCTCGAAAAGTACTGGGCCGATGACAGTCAAATTCCACATACATGTTCTCTAAGGTCCCTAGTTGTGCCTTTTCAGGTTTTTGGACCTTGACCTTGAAGTTGACCCAGCACTTTGACCTAATTTATAACATCGGTAAATCCGACTGAAAGATTTTGCGGAATATCATGAAAACCGCTCAAGATAGCTACACCATTAATATCAAATAAATTGTAAGGTTTCAGGAGAGGATGCAATCTGAAAAAATTGAAGTTGATAAAATTCAAAATGGCCGCCTACCGTATCAGCCATTATTCACCTCGACAGGCCTGATATTGTGGAATATCATGAAAACTGCTCAAGATATCTACACCATTACTATAAAACAAATTGTAAGGCTTCAGGAGAGGATGTATTTTGAAAAAAATCATTTTGTCAAAGTTCAAAATGGCCGCCAATCAGCTATTATTCACTTTCACATGGCCGTTATTTGGTAAACCGTGCTAGATGGCTAGACCATTACTATAAAACAAAATGTGTGATTTCAGGAGAGGATGCATCTTGGAAAAATTTGACTCGATAAAATTCAAAATGGCCGCTTATCGGCCATTATTCACTTTCACATGGCCGTTATTTGGTCAACCGTGCTAGATGGCTAGACCATTACTGTAAAACGAAATGTGAGATTTCAGATGAGGATGCATCTTGAAAAAAATTGACTTGATCAAATTTAAAATGGCCGCCTTTTCGGCCATTATTCATTTTCACATGGCTGATATTTGGTAAACCGTGCTAGATGGCTAGACCATTACCTGATTACTATAAAACAAAGTGTGAGTTTTCGGGGGAGGATGCACCCTGAAAATTTTTAACTTACGAATTTAAAATGGCCAACAATCAGCATTATTTACCTCGATAGGCCTGATATCAGGTAAACCGTGCTAGATAGCTAGACCATTACTATAAAACAAAATGTGACGTTTCGAGAGAGGATCCCTTTTAAAAACTTTCGACTCAATCGAATTCAAAATGGCCGCCTATCGGCCACTATTTACTTGCACATTGCTGATATTTGGTAAACCGTGTTAGATAGCTGGACCATTACTATAAAACAAAATGTGAGATTACAAGAGAGGATGCATCTTGAAAAAAATTGACTCGATCAAATTCAAAATGGCCGCCTATCGGCCATTATTCTCTTTCACATAGCCGGTTTTTAGTAACCGTACTAGATGGCTAGACCATTACTATAAAACAAAATGTGAGATTTCAGGAGAGGATGCATCTTGAAAAATTTTGACTTGATCAAATTCAAAATGGCCTCCTATCGGCCATTATTCACTTTCACATGGGCGATATTTGGTAAACCGTGCTAGATGGCTAGACCATTACTATAGAATGAAATGTGAGATTTCAGCTGAGGATGCATCTTGGAAAATTTTGACTTGATCAAATTCAAAATGGCCCCCTATCGGCCATTATTTACTTTCACATGCCCAATATTTTGCAAACTGTGTTAGATGTTAGTCCATTACTATAAAACAAAATTTAAGGTTTCGGGGGAGGATGCACCCTAAGTTTTTAACTAATTTATATCGAATTCAAAATGACCGTAAATCAGCTATTAGTTAACTCGATTGGCCTGATATCGGGTAAACCATGCCAGATAGGTAGACCATTACTGGGATACTGATTAGGATCATTAATTTCAATGGAGGTTTGCAATCTCTGACAGACTGTCTAGTTGTTATCTTACTCTTAGACTGGGCTTCTTAGACCTAGTTGTCTTGCGTCTTGATTTTTGACTTAGACTAGGACTACATTAATAACCCTTTACAAAATTGCTTAAATCTAATTCTAATTCGGAGCGGGAGCTCCTGGACTTATGTAGTCTTGTGTAATTTTATTTTGTTCTCCATGTTTTACTATTGTTATAAATACAAAAAATATATAACTTTTTTGAAGTTAAATGGGTGAAATTGAACAAATAGAATTCCGAACTCATGTAACATGGACTTTATTTTTTTGTCCACGTTCGTGAGTTCTTCTGGACAAATATGTCTAGCTGTGACGTAAGTTCAAATGGAAACATGTCCATGTTACGTGAGTTCAGTTGTCCATGTGACATAAGTTCAGTGCATAATTAAACTTATGTCACATGGAGAAATGAACTCATGAACTGGACACTGTCACAGCCCTGATAACTATGAATTCATATTAGTTCAATGTATAATCAAAAGCATGTATGTATGTATGGCCTTATTTATATCATTAACATTTCGCATTAATTCTGGTAGGGCTGACCTGGCTATTATGTACACAGAGCACTGTGCAGCCTGTTCCAACCAGACACAGACTGCACGCGTGTATCAAAATGCGGACAGCTCTCCCAGCAAACACGAAGACTTGACTCAATGTTGTTTCAATGTTGGTCCAGCGCCGTTGGCGGTGGGCCAATATTGAAACAGCATTGGGTCAAATCCTCGCGTTTGCTGGGCTCCAAACAGGTGTCTATCTACACCCACCCCTCCCCCACCATAATATTCTCGCCAGCCGATCAGGGTACTTTTAGCAACACAGCCGGCCAATCACAAGCTTACTACAATACTTGAAATTGAGAGCGGGGGACATATGACGTCAACCATCTGCACATTTTAACATATGCGAAGTAGCAGTGTCTAGGGTGGGCAGTGTAGCTATTATGGATAACGGAACGTTTTCATATCGCACCACATGACAGCTTTCTGCATCACACCCTCCCCCTGATGAAGTACTTTCTTATAGTGGGCTGCATATATATGAAAATGCACCTTACGGGACCCTGAAAAAATAGCTAAATAGTTTTCTCAACCTTCTATTGTAGTATCAGGTGTGCTTAATATTAGGCTATACATGTAACATATACCAGCGTTCGAAATAAGGGTTAAAAATGAGGTTGCCCGTTGGACAATCAGGTCATATTTTCAAGTTGTCCGCTGGAATTTCAGATTGTCCGCAAGTAATATATAGCTACGACCCAGCCTGTTGCCACAACTTTTTGAAAACATTAGTTAACCAACAAGTGGAAGCTAGCTCACCACTGTAATCAAAATTTTCAACCCTGACAGTCACTTAATAGACTTATAAATGCCTTTCAATAATAATGTAATGTGAAAATATCCTTCACATGGTAAATATTGATTGTCTGCCACAAATTTTGGTTGTCTCGGACAACCGGAGGGGCCTTATTTCGAACGCTGTATACTTATACTTTTGTACCAGTATATCAAAAGTTTACTAAAATCTGACAATGCAAAAAGTATAATTTTCAAGATGGCCACCAAATCCTTAAAATTCCAATATTTGCCCAATAATCACCTGACATGACTCATTTTGATGGATTTTCACCTGTTTGGGTCTAATATGTACTTCACACACACCACAGTTAAAGAACAATTTTTAAAAACCAAGATGGTGAACCAAAATGGCCGCCAAACTGAGTATAAAAGGAACTAATAAGAAACATTCCATACATAATTTCTTATCTACAATATTACTGAAGTTGTGTAGGACTGTCGACTGACTTTAAAATTTGATTATACACATACATGTAGGCCTACTGTATACTGTCTGGACATAAAACAGCAGATGGTCAATTGGTCAATTGGCCTCAATATGTGGTCAAAGGTCATAAAATCAATAAACATTAAATCGCTGTTATAATACTTATAGTCATATTTATACTGAAATTGTCAGAAATTAAATACTGATTACTAATATATATACTTATATTGCCAAAAAGTGATATAAACAAAATACAAGTCTTTTGGGTCAAAGGTCACTAAATCAAAAACTTTGATACATGTATATATATGTGATAAATATGCATACTCAAATTGTCTGGAATTAAAGGCTGATTACAAAAATATGCATTATATATAGCCAAAAATAATATAAAATCCATTTTATTTGTTTGTGTGAAAATACAATATTAGTATGACTCATATTGGTTTGCACTTGAATATGAGCATAGGCCCTTGCGTAAAATTCGCGGCTTTTTATTTAAAAAAATAAATGCTGTGACCCATTACAACTGATAAATGTTCATCCATGTTAAAACTTATACAGGCTATCCACGAAATACATGAGTGTTGGAAATTTAAAAGTGATACAAAATGTTGAGTGTATATATTGTTTACACAAGAAAATATGTGGATTAAAGTCATAGAAAGGTCACGGAAATTCAAAATTGGTTAACTTCAAGATAATTCATTTAAAATTATAGGTTTAACACGGGAGTTGAGTGAGGGGGCAGGAGTGGAGTATGGGGCAGGAGTGGCGTGAGGGGGCAGGAGTTGAGTGAGTTGGCAGGAGTGGAGTGAGGGTGCGGGAGTGGAGTGAGGGGGCAGGAGTGAAGTGAGGGGGCGGGAGTGGATTGAGATGACGGAAGTGGAGTGAGGGTGCTGGAGTGGAGTATGGGGCTGGAGTAGAGTGAGGGGGCGGGAGTGGAGTGAGGGGGCGGGAGTGGAGTGAGGGGGCGGGAGTGGCGTGAGGGGGCGGGAGTGGAATGAGTTGGCAGGAGTGGAGTGAGGGTGCAGGAGTGGAGTGAGGGGCAGGAGTGGAGTGAGGGGGCGGGAGTGGAGTGAGGAGGCGGAAGTTGAGTGAGGGTGCGGGGTTGGAGTGAGTTGGCGGGAGTGGAGTGAGTTGGCGGGAGTGGAGTATGGGGCGGGAATGGAGTGAGTTGGTGGGAGTGGAGTATGGGGCGGGAGTGGAGTGAGGGGGCGGAGCAGAGTGAGTTGGCGGGAGTGGAGTGAGGGGCTTGAGTGGAGTGAGGGGGCTTGAGTGGAGTGAGGGGGCGGAAGTGGAGTGAGGGTGCAGGAGTGGAGTATGGGGCGGGAGTGGTGTGAGGGGGCGGGAGTGGAGTGAGTTGGCGGGAGTGGAGTATGGGGCGGGAGTGGAGTGAGGGGGCGGGAATAGAGTGAGTTGGCGGGAGTGGCGTGAGGGGCTTGAGTGGAGTGAGGGGGCTTGAGTGGAGTGAGGGGGCGGAAGTGGAGTGAGGGTGCAGGAGTTGAGTATGGGGCGGGAGTGGTGTGAGGGGGCGGGAGTGGAGTGAGTTGGCGGGAGTGGAGTACGGGGCGGGAGTGGAGTGAGTTGGGGGGGGTGAAGTATGGGGCTGGAGTGGAGTGAGTTGGTGGGAGTGGAGTATGGGGCGGGAGTGGAGTGAGGGGGCGGGAGCAGAGTGAGTTGGCGGGAGTGGAGTAAGGGGACGGGGGTAGAGTGAGGGGGGCGGAAGTGGAGTGGGGGGCGGGAGTGGAGTGAGTTGGCGGGAATGGAGTGAGGGGGCGGAGTGGAGTGAGAGGGGCGGGAGAGGAGTGAGGGGGGAGTGGAGTGATGGGCAGGAGTAGAGTGAGGGGTCGGAGTAAACTGAGAGGTAAGGGTAGAGTGAGGGTCCGGAGTAGAATGAGGGGCTGGGTTAGAGTGAAGGGTTGAAGTAAAAAGAGGAGTGGGGGTGTGGGTAGAGTGTGGGCCGGAGTAAAATGAGGGGTGATGGTAGAGTGAGGGGTGGGAGTAAAGTGAAGGGCCGGAGCAGAGTGAGTAGAGTGAGGGGTGAGGGTAGAGTGAGGGGTGGGAGTAGAATAAAGGGCTGGGTTAGAGTGAAGGACTGAAGTAAAGTGAAGAGTGAGAGTAGAGTGAGGGGTTGGACCGTTGGGATAAAGTTTGGGGCTAGAGTAGAGTGAGGGTATAGTGAGGGGTGCGACCGTGGGAGTAAAGTTAGGGGCCAGAGTAGAGTGAGGGTATAGTGAGGGTCGGGAGTAAAGTGAGGGGCCAGAGTAGAGTGAGGGGTGGGAGAAGAGTGAGGGGTGAGGGTAGAGTGAGGGGTGGGAGTAAAGTGAGGGGCCAGAGTAGAGTGAGGGGTGGGAGAAGAGTGAGGGGTGAGGGTAGAGTGAGGGGTGGGAGTAGAGTGAGGGTATAAGGGTAGAGTGAGGGACTAGGGTAGAGTGAGGGTCCGGGCTAGATAGTGAAGGGTCAAAGTAAAGTGAAGGGTGAGGGTAGAGTGAGGGCCGGAGTAGACGGAAGTGTGAGGGTAGAATGAGGGGTGGGAGTAAAGTGAGAGGTGAGGGGCCAGAGTAGAGTGAGGGCCGGAGTAGACTGATGTGTGAGTAGAATGAGGGGTGGGAGTAAAGTGAGGGGTGAGGGTAGAGTGAGGGGTGAGGGTAGTGTGAGGGAGGGGGTAGAGTGAGGGTTGAGGGTAGAGTTAGGAGGTAGGGTAGAGTGGGGGATGAGAGTAGAGTGAAGGGTGTGAGTAGAGTGAGGGGCCAGAGTATAGCGAGGGGTGAGGGTGAAGTGAGGGGCCGGGGTAGAGTGAGGGTAAAGTGAGGGGCCAGAGTATAGCGAGGGGTGAGGGTAAAGTGAGGGTAGAGTGAGTGGCTGGGGTAGTGTCAGTTACGAGAGTAGAGTGAGGGGCCGGAGTAAAGTGGGGAGGCCAGGGTAGAGTAACGTGCCAGAGTAGACTGAGGTGTGAGGGTAGAGTGAGGGGCTAAGGTAGAGTGAGGGGTGAGGGTAGAGTGATTTCGGATGGTATTATTTATAAGGATCGAGCAATTATGATAAATAAAACGAACAGACATGATCACAGGATAGAGTTTTACAGTATAAAAATAATGATATACAACGTTAATAAAAACATATTTCTATTTCACATTTGTGTGACAATGGCATTTCATTTTCAACCCATTGAGAGGTTAAACAAATGCTAGTTTAATGCTGGCTCAGCGTCGCAGACGATGCTGCAATATTCACCCAGAATTGTTTTAACATCTCGTGTTTGCTGTCAGCACGCCGAGCAGGGATGTTATGTTTATGAATGATAAATTTGAGCGTAGGGGCATATTAAAGTTTTTGAGTGACTCACTAATCATGCTAATAAGAATGTAGATAGAATTTCAAAGAAGTGTTCGAACAAGCATAGGCCTACTACTATTGTCTAACTGTCCACATTGTTTACAATATGTTTGTTCAACATTTATGTGTGACACCGGTCCGTCTATGCTGGACGAGGCGACGGGTCGTGAACGCAGACACACCGGATCGTTAACCCTCTGCGTCCCGATAAACATGGAAACATGACGTGTATTCCACGTCAATTATTTGTTTTAAAATTAAACATGCATTTAGAATTACTTTAAATCCGAGTAGGTTCAGTTGCAAAATAAACTACAAAGTAGAGTGTTGTATAATTATAACAATAACATGTACATGTATAATTATAACATAGTCGTAGGTTACGATAGGCTTACTGCAGCACGCAGACTGTAAAGGGTCTTAAATCGCGGCACGCATTATCAGCAAGTAATTAACCTTTTATTCTGCTAATGGGCACAGTCAAAATCCTAAAATAGAATATATATTGTTTAAATAATTATCACTTTCCGTTAATAACGTGCTAGGGTCGTGAAAATGACAATGATTATAATAATAAAAAAAATTATCTATAATTTACATCCATTTGAAATTTGTGCTTACATTATCTTGACCGCAGTTTGGAGAGTGAACTTATCGTTATGCCACAAAATATGACCAATAGGCACATTCGAGTGGCTGTTTTCGTCCTCGACGTTTTTTCGTCAAAAAAGTCAGAGGTCAAAGGTCATTTAACAAAAATTTGACGGTGAATTTTTCTGACTCGTTTCGTCGACGACGGAAAAAAATCAAACAGTCAATCGAGTAGGATAAAACAAAACGTAAAAAACGTCGACGACGAGAACAGCCACTCGAATGGGCCTATTGTCTGCTGATTTTTGTATTTCTTAAATGATATGCATAAGTCTTTGAAAAAAGATGACTATTCAACTGTATTAGGTTTTCTTATGCATAATACCGTCCGAAATCACCGTCCGAAATTGTCCGAAAGTACAGAAATAGTCATATAAAAGAGTACTCTGTTGTAAGGTTTTGTATGCATCACATCGTCCGAAATCACCGTCCAAAATCAGTATCCGAAATTAGCGATATTAGTACCAAAGTAGTGATATAAAAGACTACTAAGTGAGGCGACGGAATTCACCGCGGCGTCCGAATTCACCGCACACCGTCCGAAATCACCGTCTGATTTCACCGCACACCGTCCGAAATCACAGTCCTAAATCATCAAAAGGCGTACGAAATCACCAGGTCCGAAATGGTCGAAGTCCGAAATCACCGACAGTCAGCACATCGCTGTACCGACGTAGAAGCCTCAGTCCTGGGTGAAATTTTGATGCAAAAAGATAAGACCTACCCAGCAGACACAAGACATTCAATCAATGTTGGGTGAACGTTGGGCCAGCGTCATAGACGTTGGACCAACGTTGAACCAACATACAGCCTATCCCTATATTATATAGCTTAGCCCTAGCCTGGGCCATACAATATGATACAGTCAACATTGTGTCCCCTTACCCAGCATACACACAACATTTGTATAACATTGATACACTGTTGGCCAACGTTGTCTGAATGTTGTAGATATTTTTTGACTTTTCCACACCAAAATATGTCTGTCTAATGTCCTAGTAATGTGAGTTCATGATTTATTTGTTTCGTCAGAATTAAGTCCTGGTGATGTGAGTTCATAACTGTCAAAATGTCCTAGGGACATGAGTTCAGCTGTCCTTGTTACGTGAATCAAACCCTACGTTTTTTCAGTGGGGAGTCCTATGCATGAGTCAGAATGATTAAGTGAGGAATATAAGCTGCACCCATTTAAAGATATGTATATGCTTATATATTGTACCCAGAACACATTCAGATCAATCTACATCCAACATCGTTTCTAAAAACACCCTTTTACGTCTTTAAAAGGGTCTGAACTCACGTCACATGTGCATGAATCGTTGGACTTCCAACACACAACTTTGGTTCATAGCTTCCCATTTCACGGTTGCCACCTTTTCACGATGTTACAACGCCTCTGATTGTTTGACCTTGCTCCAATTACTTTAGGGATGGACTACTTCCATGGCAAACACATGTTATCATGCAGACAAATTTTGCTCAGAACTCACGTCACTTGGACCTCAATTTGCATTATTAGTCCATTATTTGGTAAATCAAATTATGACAAGTCCCACTGTAGTATGGTTTATATATTTTTTTTTTGTTTACTATATCACTTTAGTTATATCTGTGAAATAATTGCATGAAGGTTCAAATTAATCAATTGAACTCACGTCACATTGGTGGACATCCAAAAGTGACGTGAGTTCATACATGTGGTTCAATGAGATGTACGTCCCACATCACAGTCATCAAATTGATAGCTTTGGAACTGAAGACATCCACTTTTACCATGGATATTATAACTTAAACTGTCTGAAATTAACTGTATTATTTATTTACTAATTTTTTATTAAAATCATGGAGACGTTTTTGAGAATTATTGATCCAGAATTTAACTAATGAACTTTATTTACAAGCTCTTTGACACAGACAGTAGTGGGCAGCTGACTGTGGACAGAGCCATTAGCGAACCAGATGATACGTGGGGGGGCGGCTGTGAGTTTTTTCTGAAAAAAGTTTGTTTTGGAAATTTCAGAAAAAATAATTTGCTTGGTTATGCAAGGAAACAAGTTTGCTCTGGTGGTAAAACTCATAGCCCCCCCCCCCCCCCCCATGTATCATCTGGTCCGCTCTTTACAGATCGGTAAATCGATATCCAAAGTTTGATTTGATGAATATTTCAAGTAAGACTAAGTACCGTAAAATTTCTAATTGTAGCCGCGGCTTCTATTAGAATGAAAATTATCATTCTCCAGTGCCCAATGCCAAAAGTCCAATTGCGGCTTCTATTGGAGGTTTTGTGTGAAAAATTAAATCACCGAACGTCATCACTCTTGAGGTGAGCTGCCGGTAGAACCCAACCCTTCATGTCCAATGGTTAAATTTATACAGATATGCCCTATGAATCAATTTAATGTTCACATTAGTCCAGAAAATTTATAAAATTGTTTTTTTTGCATAGCGCTATTTGAACATTTTTTTACGATACAATAGTATTATATTGTTAAGAGAATGTAATTAGAAGATATGCCATGATTAATGTGAATGTCTGCAACGATTTGGTTGAGTGTTGGGCTGGTAAACTCGCGGCACCTTGTCATCCTTGTGAACACCGTCATAATTATGCTATACACAGCCCTGTCAGTCATCAAGCACAACCCTCTCCAGACTTCAGTGTGTCTACCTGTCAGTCATGTGTTTTGCCGTTGTCACTCACTGTATAGACGTTGACGCAGTGTTAGCTGAAGTTCACCAATGCTGCCGTACAAGGCTAAAAGGCAGTATCTGCTCACTGTACAAGTAAGCAGATACTGCCTTTGCAGAGCAGAATAGTCGTCACCACTGAACCGGCAGTTCAGTTTGCAGGTTCTGCCAGGCCCACCTCCCTCCTCTAATGGTGATCAACTGTCTGGGAAGAAATCAACTGTGTGTAGGCCGCAGGGCTCGACAAATCACGTGCCCGGACGCCCGGGACTACCAGTTTGATGTGGCGGGCCACCACCATTCATCTATCTAAAGCCCGCCTGGCCACCAGTCTTTAAGCACCGATGTATGTGCAGTTATAGGTCTACTGACCATTGCATGGATAATTTGCAGTAGCCGGTAGTTAGACGATCGCGGCCGTTGTCTCATAACACTTGTACTCCAAAAAACACAAGCTGTTGACCCAACATTGATTAGATGTTTGGCCAGCGTCATAGACAGCGGGCCAACATCAAATTAATGTTCAGTGTCAGTGTTGAGACGATATAAGAGGAGGTAGCCCTGGACAAACCGAGAGAGATAAGACGTGAACATGGTGAATGAATAGCAAAACACACGCCGACGTAGCCAGCTGAAAAATTGCACAACAAGACAAGCACTGTGTGTCAGATCTGAGTGTAGGACGGGATATGCACACGCCAACAATAGAAGCCAAGCTGATTGCCGTCCAATGTAGCTCACCAATGATGACGATGGCCCAGCATTAGAACAACACTCTCCCGACGTTTCGCGCCGACCACATTCACGTGCATATAGTGACTACACGGGAAGATAGGGTCTGTGTGCGTGTGTTGTCTTCAACTTCAATGCTGGGTCAACAACGAAGATAACGGCCCAGAGTTGACACTGCCTGTTTGCCATTGAATATTTCAATGAGAATACATCCATAACATAAGTTTTTTTAAATTCTTAGTTTGAAATGTATTATCGATCAATACAGCTGTTTCGGGTTGGGTTAGAGTGTATTATGTGTGACACATTAACAGAGACATAGCATGCACATGTGTCAGCCTTGATGTGGCACAGCTATTTTTCACACCTGATGTCGGCACCTGGCTGTATGTTGAGTTGTGTCAGACTGACAACTTAAGTAATGACTGTTTATTAAACAGTTTTCAATTTTTTTAACTTTGAAATAAATGAATCCATACGACGGAAAAAATAAAATTATGGAAATTTCAATTTTTTCGGCTATTTTTTTATATTTCGGCGGTGAATCGGTAAAACAAGTACCTGTAAATAAATTTGTGTGGCCTAATGCTGTCAAAGCTTTATTGTTGCGCTTATTTTCTTTCAACGTCATAATAAATGATGTTCCCGCTGTTTCACTGGGTCAGCCTAATTTAAGTAGGGAACAGGGCCACCAGTTTTATTTCCGGGCTACCAGCTCAGCTCTACTGGTAGCCCAATGGGCTACCACTTCCTGACCAAATTTGTCGAGCCCTGCAGGCCTACATGTATGTCTGGTCCACATACCGGGATGCTGACTTGACATTAAGCAACATTTAGTCGGCTCCTTCTGTTTACCTGTATCATGTGTATGGGTCCTGTGGGTTGATGACGACAAATAACTATTGGAGTGTATATAATGTAATTGTCATTTGTATTTCACAATAGATATTTATTTGGACCTACATATATATATGTAAACAAATAGTTTGAAGTCAACCATTTTTTTTAAAGTCAACGATTTAAATCTGCTCGACCAATAAGTAGGCTTAGCGTGGCAACAACTGTACAGGGCTACAGGGCTACATTACCTGCCCTATCGTCACACATTTATTATGAATATATCGCCTTGTGTATGTAAAGGGTGAGAAGCTATCTGGGCTTATATTGCGTGTGCTCTGTTAGCGTAGCTAGCGGCACGTTTGATCAACACCTAGCCGTTGTTCTTTCAAGATACCGCTAATCTTAAATAGGTTTTAGACTGAAAAAAGTTTTGGTCCAATTGACAAATCTCAAAAGTTGCCCTGCAGCTTCAATTGGACGTTTTCCAATTTGGAAACTTCCTGTCAAAAAAATTACATTTTTTTTTTAAAGTTTGGGCGGCGGCTTCTATTGGAGATGCGGCTACAATTAGAAATTTTCGGTATATTGATTGATAAGTATTTGTAATTTAGTTATTGCATTCAATGTAACAAGTATGATGAGTCATTTTTATACATTTCTCAATTTAAATTCAATTTTAAATATAAAGTACTGGTCAAACTCTCTTCACCCTCGCTGGCCAGGGCCTGTACTACAATGTGCAACATGCCACAGAGAAAAAGACACAGTGTATGCAGTCAGTATGACCCTCCTCAGCTTGGTGAAATAGTAGCTGAAACATCAATGAGTTCAAGTGTAAAAAAGCTGGGTGAAAAATTTCGACTTTTACGCACTCTTAGAAAAAACTGTTCTTGAAGGTTCTTTGCTGTATTAAAGTAATTTAGAGGAAGGTTCTATATCTATACCCATGTAGATATGGAACAAAGAACCTTTTAAGAACAATGACATTTTTACCATACATTGTTTTTTAAAATAGATACATGGATCGAGATCCAGAAAATACATTACAAATTAAATTTAATCTCAAATATGTAGACATATATGTCACCTGATTGAGTCATTGTAAATTGTGTTGGGCACTTAACATTCAAATAGAAAAATAAATAAAATTGGTTCAAGAATCTCCCGCCATTTGAACTATGTTTTTAAAAAAGTTCAAGGTCATCCTTGTTAGATTAAGATATTCATGGTAAGTGATCCAATTAGTAAACGGGAATAAGGGAAATACTTAGAATAAGTTCACAAGAGAAAAGGGGAACAGAGATGCCAGTTTTCTGGAAATTCCAGAATATCAGGATTTATATTATACTTATATTAGTTATATTATACTTATATTAGTTCATACAGTATTGACATCAATACTGTATGACCTAAAAATGGCTTTTTTCGCCTAAAATGGCTTTTTTCGACTTCAAAAAAAGTAAATCCGGATTTTTTCCCATGACCCTCTGGCATTTCTGGGGGAACAAGGCAGGGCTCGAAATTGGCTCCGTCCGATCGTCCGAGACGTCCAGCAATCTGGGAAGGACGAGTTCATTTGCTTGGCCTACTGGACAAGTGCCCTTGCTTGACAATTATTAGTAAGGACAAGTTATATTTTTGGGAAGGACTAGTCGATTTTTAGCTAGACTGACTGCATGGACAAGTGGAAATTCAGTCCAATTTCGCGCCCTGCAAAGGAAGTTTTTTTTTTCACGAGGTTTTACTAACTAGACTAGTCTAGACTAGTTATCAGAGTGAAAAAAAAAAAAAAAAATTTGGGGAAGATATTAGGAAAATTTGCTGAATTTCTTAATTGGGAAGAAGAAAATGTGAATGCGAAGAATAGAAAAACAAAGAAGACAAAATATAAATTGGGGAATGGGAATTTAAGTGTGGGGGTGTGCTCCTTTCCTCCGGGAGAGTTGAGCTCCTGTATTGGTGTGTCAGACCAATGGTGTGTCGGACAATTGGTGTGTCGAACCAATGGTATGTCGGAACAATGGTGTGTCGGACCAATGGTGTGTCGGACCAATGTTTTGTTGGACGAATGGGCAGTCACCATTCCACAGTATTTTAGACATGCACTCATGATTTTTAAACATGTTTTTATGAGGTTATTTCTATTTCATAAAGGTAGGCAAGTATTTCAAATACTAGATTCCATACAATATTTTTTTAATTATTATTTTTTTCCAGTGCGGCATCATTTTTCGTTTCAGATTAAGGTTTTTAATTGTCACGGACAATAGATTTTTCAAGAAAAATGGATCCTCTTCATCAAAAAAAACAACTTTAAAAATCAAAATTTATTTTAAATACATAGTTTGTATTTTTACAACACCATTATCTGATTCTGTGATTATTAATTTGATTGACATTTACTTACACTTCAAGGTCAGTTGTAAGTTTGAGTGTCCCATCCGCAACACTATTGAAAGTACAGAAGTTTCTCTCAACAGCACACTTTTATCAGGAAAAAATTATTAGCTTGTAAACTATCAATTTATATCACACTTCAATGCTTCATTACATTTTTAACACTATTTTGCTATTTCGATTTATTAGACTTAGCTTTAAACATACTTCCCGTCTGCGACAATTTGTGCTGTCCCATCCTCGACAATATATTTTTTTGGGAAATAAGGAGAAGTTAGGGCAGTGGACATAGTCTATTTTAATTTTTTGCATTTTTTTACAAAAATTAAAAAAATGGCACCTGTGTGAAAAAATTTATCTGAGGGCCACATCATGCCTGTTCCAACCTCTTCAAGCATTTGTTGCAACTATTGTGGAATTAAAGGCGACAGCTGGCATAATTTGTCGTATGTATGAGAAATCTTAGTATTCATGGTATTGTTATCATGAAGGTACCGGTATAAAGTGAAAAGAGACTGATATTGACATCTGTGATATATTTTTTGACTTGATTGGGCTAGGATTGCACCAACATTGTCTGAGCTTGGTGGAGTACGGCACTATACCTTGAGGACTTGCCTCCAGGAGGAGGATAATGGTGACCATGGTTTTTTAGTACATAATTATATTTGTAGATTTCACTCATAATTTTTAGCCAAAATCCATGGGAAAGTATGGTGGAATTATAATCATGATTATGCCAATTGATGTATTTTATCAGAGTTTGGGAAGGATGAAACAAGATCAGTTTAACCCTTTAAGCCCTCACGATGCATTAAAGCATCATTTTTCATCCCTGATAGCAGACTTAATTTTCATACAACTAAGGGTTTTTTAATGAAAATTTCGATGAAACTGGTTTACCAATACATGGTAATTTTCTTAAATTTTCACTCACTTCTAATCATCTTCAACCACTACAAGTCGGGAATTGCGACAGCAATTCGCGGCTTGTAGTGGATGAAGATGACAATGGTAAATTCAGGCTTGAAAGGGTTAATAATGTTTGTGAGAACTGTGTGCAACCACCATTATCATGATGTTCACCCTTTCCCATCTGTCATACACATGCAATGATCAGGACTATTCAATTTAACAAGGAATCTTGAGTGCCTGTTGTATTTAAGCAGAGTAGAGCGCTAATATTAAAAACTTTTTGGCCAGCTCTGAGCATATGCCGCAACAAATAATTGCTGATCCAGAATGCAAAATCTTTAATGAGTGACTGGTGATGACAAAGAGCTGTTTGTTCTTCAAACAACTCTAGTTTTCAAATAAATGGTGGCCATTTTGCTTCACATCCTGTTTACACTCCTTTTTCATGTGAAAGTCCATTTATTGTTGTTCGCTGTATCTAATAGTAAAATCTATAATTTGACCTTTTGTAATTTTTAGGGGTTGGCTCTTATATATGACCATATTAGAACTAAACATTAAGTAAGTTCGAAAGTTTAATGCTGATTATTAATTATTATTTTCTGTCCTTTTAGAGAGTCACAACAGATAATGATATACAGGACTGGATCAAGGTATGTAAATTATGCTAAATTTTGTTTGTTAGCTCATCTCATCAATAAGTATATCGTAATTTGCCTGAGTGCTGAATAAATTAATTTTTTAATCAAGAGTAGTTATTCTGCCACGGGGTCGCCTTTTGGCGACATCCGCCGTGAAAGAGTTAAAAAGTGATTTAAAATAGACAGAAGGATGACCTTGTGTCTGGGACTTCATGGGGGCTTTACCTTCCAAGGGAACTATGATTTTTCTGCATTCCATAATTCTCATGCAAGAAGGCTTGACTATATGATAATTTTGTATGCACACACATTAGGGCCTGTATTAATTATATTGTAGTTAAATTTGAATGGTTATTATTTCCAATGCATAACTTGTGCTCATTGATTTGTGCTGAAGACTGTGGAGGATGCTTCCCACAATGCAGCTGTAGAAACATTTGGCTCAGGAGTAGTAGGAAAGAAAAAACCTTCAAAAACAGTGTCTGCCACTATTCAGGATGTCCACTTGCATGATGCTGCATATTCAGAAGGTTAGTTCAAAAACAAAAGTAAAATAATTAATCTTACTTTTAACTTATTTAAATACGTGTATATCACTTTAAATAGCAGTTAAGCTGTTTTTTTGTGTAAAAGATATTAATTCGACTGTAATTGAGCCATAAGATATTCATATATGGCACTGCTTTTTGGTCGGTACGCCCTTGCCAGATACAGGCCGAAAAGTTATGATCTCAGCCTGTATCAACCAAAAAGTAGTGCTATATGCATTTTATCATAGGATCACCCACAGGTTTAACTGATAATTAAAATATTTAGCCTACAATTTGTCAGTATTAAAATTTCGCAACATGAGACATTGTTTACAAGTAATGCCCGCCATTGCCACATCACGAGGATTGTAGATTACTATGCCAAGTCTTCCCGCTGCTGGTTATGCTACTAACATTAGAATTGCTTCCAATTTCATTGTGGTTATTAACAAAATATATTTCTTATCAATTTCAAATTGTGTTTGGCTTGTTAAGTTAGATACAAAAATATAATCCAGATGTTCAGATCTTGTAAAATAGTTCAGATCGCAGATGCTAAATCTAAAAGTAACACTGTGTAGGACTTGATATTTTGATCGATACAGAGAGTTATCAGAACAAGTGTTGTGGTCCATGATACCTGTGGTAGTACAATAATATGTGCAATATTACATTTAATCATTTTTATGTTGATATTGTTTCTCAGTACCATATTAACCTTTAAACTGTTAAAGAACTAGATTGAATAATTTACACCTACTTAATTGTGTCTGGCTACCGTGATCCATAACTTTAAGTTCCACATTGGAAATAATTACCATGATATCATTCAATTTGATGCACCAACATTGTATCAATTTATATCAAAATCGGTTGAGAGTTGACTAAGAAATCTGTGAAAAAGAAACGTTACATGTTAACGTGACGGCAACTTTAGTAGCCACTATTTAAACAAATATATGCTGCTGTTGTGCATAATTTGTTGCATGATTTAAATTACTAGTCCACTCCTTTTTGTCCTGTGTTATCGAAAACTAGGCCTATAATTAATATGTTAGTGCTGACACATGTATGTGTAAACAAATCTGACACTGTTGTGATTCTAGCATGTAGTAATATGCACATTTTGTAGCCTATGTAAGCATATATCATTTACTTGATTTCAGTTTGAATAAATGTTTTCTGGTTAATAACGTGTGATCTACTTCAGCTATGATCCAATTGCCACTGATCACGGGGTCACAAGGGTTGACCGTTAGATCACACAAGTTGTTAATGACACCACTGATATTGCCCTTTCTGTGAATCAACATGTAGAGGCTGAACCGCAACACAACCGGAATGGGCGATATTCAGAAGTGCGCATTGTTTAAAGGGTGCGTGTAATGTATGTTTTAAGCATGAAGAAAGGACTATTTTAGCCTCGTGGGCACTATGAAATGGTGCATGACATTGTCCGGCAATTACTAAATACAGATCTATATTATTTCTTAATTTTTTAGCTCAAGATTTGCTGCAGCAATGGGTAGAAGAAAAGGTTGTATTAAAAGGAGAGAATGATGATGGGATAGATATAGAAGATGATGATGGTGTAGATGCAAGATGGGAAAGAAGAACTCAATCAGCCATTTGTAGAGAATGGGACAACTTGCTTCATTCATGTGATGATGAAAACCCAGAGCTAGAAGAATGGATGGATGCAAAGAAAAGGGCTATGAAGCCAGGTAAACAATAATGTGAAGATGAGTGAACACATATTACTCACTCGTTCATCACTATTTCCCGCTAGATAGTCCTTGTGGCTTTGTTGTTGTTTGTGGCGGTTTCATTAGTGGGGAAAAAATTGTTTTCGGGTTGTCTGTCCAGCCTCCGTTCGGCGGTCCGTCGGGTGTGATGGCGGAGGCATACAATTGACGCATATGCATCAAATTCCCCTTTTGGTTTTAATCTTTTTTGTTTGTTTCCAGAGTGATCAGCTAGTACATTGGAACATGTTATGGTAGAAAGTTAGGCCACTATATGATTAATTTTCTGTCTTAGATGAGAACAAATTTTATGAGAGAGGGCGGATAAAAACATTGAAGGAAAACAAATTTGGACCAAAAAACTTCGAAGGACTAATGTTTGGAAAAGTTATTGCGGGAAACAAAATAAAAAAACTTTGGACTTATTTTTCAAAAAAGCTAATGATGAAAAAAAATACTAAAAACATAGCCGTGTAAAGTTTTTATCTCTGAAAGGAACTTTTTAACTAAATTGACAAAAATCCAATGCGCGCGCTGGACAAAAAAACCGACACTTTTGTTTTGGCAATACACCTTAATCTGTTGTGCGTGCTCATCTAAAATAGGGGAAGAACATAAGAGGTCTATTTTTGGGAACCAGTTGGGGTTGGGCTATAGCAGGTCAATCTCCCATAAAGGTGGTCTCCCCTGGCAGGTTCCACTTTGGCATTATCTATATTAACAGTGAGAGGCCAGAACTTTTGTCGCGCAAGATATGACCTCCTATGGCGTTTACCTCTTTCACACTTTGGCAGATGTTATAATATATGATGTCATAATCTGGTGACAAGTCTATTTTTCAACAATTCTACATTTCAAGTTACATTTTTAAGTAAGTTTACTGAATCAGGTTGTCAGCCATTTTTTAAAGTGGGTGTCGACTTCAGCGACATCTCTGTGTCGGAAATGACAAACAGCAACTGTAGGCCTATACAGCAGCAGCTGTAGGCCTATACAGCATGATTGTGGGCCTACAGTTTGTCTGCTGCAGCAGGTACACACTACAGACAGCGTGCACAGGGGTAATAAAGTAGAACCTGCTATGAGCAGCCACTCTTATGAGCAGCCAATCTCTTATGGTAGGCTACTTGGCCATTCCCCAAAGTGGCATAAATTTTGTATACAAATGAACCTCCTATAAGCAGCCACCTGCCTTAAAAGGCTACTTTTCTTGTGTCGCAAAGGTGGCTGCTCATAGCAGGTTCTACTATAGCAGCGTGTGGACCTGGGTATCAGTTGTGTATCTCCGCGTACTCATGATATGCCAGCCAGTTCAAAGATGGGTCAGTCATGGACCAGCGTCGCAGATGATGACCAAACACAAAGTACAGAGGCTTTGATCTAATGCTGGCATATTTGTCAGCAGTGTACACAGACAGTTACCATTTATATATTATTCGTGTTGCGTAGGCTACAATGATGCTACATTCAGGTAATTCACAATATAGTCCTACACGTCCCCCAAAATAAAACATTCACCTTGCTACATGCTATAGGCCTACTCCTAAAGTTGAGTCATTGAATTTTTTTTTCAACTCTAGTGATTTTTCCAATTGCCATAACACACAACGCACGCACTTCTAAACCACTTGGTACAGCGTCACTCATACCACAGCTTAAAATATTCCCCGCTTTTTGGGTTGGCACTTTTTCTTCCCACAACTTCTTCCATACACTGTTGGTAAAATGGAAATAATTTGTGAATTCTACCAGACTGTGCACTTCCCAAGAGAGCTGAGGAACTGCTACCATAATGGAAAGGTGCACCTATCACCTCTCAGTCCCTATCAGCCTGTACACCTCCATTCATACTAGTTTTTACCCGTGCATAGCACAGGTTAAAGCTAGTATTTAATAATACCAATAATGTACTCGCCAATTCTTGCAATGTATATTGCAATTTGTATATTCTTGATAATGGTTTTCTGATCCAGTGTTCCTATCAACTTTTAAACCCTAAGTGGGACTGAAATAAGGCGTTCCTGTGTGCCCAGTACATGCTAAATTGTCACCGGACAACCTGTTTTCATCAATATTTTTTTTTTAACGACAACTTTTAAAATTTCCAGGGCTGTTTAAAATCTTATGTACACAGACTTAATTGGCTGTTACAAAAACATATTCAAATTTAAAGCAGACAATTTATATTTTGTAAATTCTGAGAAGATTGTCACTTTTGCAAAATAAGACAACATCGCTTGTAATACAAAAACAAACATGACAATTGTGTATTTCACTAATTTGAGACATGCATGATATGTTGTTGTCATGTGATTATGTGTGACCAAAACTCCTTCTTCAGCAGGACATGTTGAGCCAGTGTTGTTTTAATGCTGGTTTACTATCTTTAACATCAGGCAAACATTAAGGCAACATTGTTTCATCGTCTATCTATGCCTTTTATTAATCTACAATGTAATGTGCGTGCAGATCTAAAACGGAGATAATAAGCAGTGTCACAGGTCTCTGTCACAACAGTGATGCGCATGCAGATCTAAAACTGAGATAATAAGCAATGTCACAGACCTTGTGCTTCACTTGGATAATTGGCGACAGGCCAATACCAGGTCAATGGGAAATTGCCTCGCACCAAAACCATGGCAGGAGTTTTCAGAATTTTTAAAATGATGCAAAAACTGAGGCTTAGTGGACCTGGAAATGTGCCAACGCCTGCTGTTGATATGTTGCCAATATCCAGAGAAACTGCTGACATTCCTTATCCTAGTGACTGCACTGAGTGAGAGAGCTGTTTCCCAGTGTAATGTATGGCGGGGACCTTTATGGGTGGGCTTAATCTTCATTTTCGAGGCAATTCCTCAACTTTTTTCAAAATCCTCTCTTTCGAGTCACCTTTTCAAATAGAGGTGTTTTATAGGAAATTAATGACGCTGTATAGCATAATTAGAGGTGTAAATATGTATTTTAATGATCCTTGTGCTATTGGTTTGTTTATTCATTGAAATTATAAAATGTTTGGCATCATGATTTTAGAAACATTTTTTTTTCAATTTGTGTTATTTCATAACACGGTATTATAAATTATTGAAATATTGGAGTATCAATCATATTCCTCTATTTTTCGAGCTGGAAAAATAGGTCCCTGACCGGGTCTGCATGGAAGTCTACTGTCATGGTTCATTTTTTCTAAAGATTTACACTCGAATCCCGCACTTTTAAAGTCCTCAATCTTCAGTTAATTCATCTGGATGAAGTGGTAATTCTCTTATCTCTTTTTTCATTGTTTTTACCTATTTTAAAATTAAGACCCCCATTGTCTAGCAGTATCTTGTAATAAAGTGAACAAATATTAATCTCCACTCACAAAATATTTTGCTTGGAGCAGAGTGTTAAAAAAGTTTTTGTAGACAATATTTGAAAAGGTGGCTACAATAAAAAATAATGGTTTCTTAGATTTTGAAGTTGATGAAGGTGATGATGACCTGTAGTGAATGTCCAATGTAAATATGTTTAGATCCATACAGTATTTTAGACCAGGACGAAGATCAACTTGTAGAAAATGTTTTGCAAAATATGCTGGAGAAGGAAGTTATTCATGATTCAGTTACAAAAGATCTTGGGCTACAGGAGAAAAATCCTGTTGATCCCAGGACCAAGATGCAGCTACGTCATCAGCAGGTACTCGTCACCATTTGAGTTTTATTTGCTATATTATACTGTAGTAATATCTGATATGTTAGCATATGACTCAGTATGTACGCATGTCAACCCTTCTAGTGCCACCCCATGTTTTTTAGTATAAGCCTACCGTTGTAGTATACAATGCCATCGCTCATACACATATCCTCACACAAGACGATAAATCACCATTTGATTAATGCCGAGCCAACATCGGCAGCATGTAGGTAACATCATAACCCTGGGCTTTCTCGTTTTAGAAGATTCAAGATATTCTTCACATTTTAAATTTAGCCTACCATGGGAAATTTAATCAGTTATGTCCTTTTAATACCTGTATATTCATATTTCACCGACTCAGGTTAACTGTGTCGTCTATGTAGTGGCTATCTACTCCGAGTTTTATATGGCCTCTGTGAAGTATAGTAAAAGCATCTCATTATAGACGGGAATATATGACAGTAGAAATTTAATCATGTATAACCTGTATTCATTATATACATAGCCTGCACCAGGTGATAGCTCAGTCGGTGTGCAAATTCAAGGAATTACCATAACCAGTGATATGTAAGGCCTTTCTTCTGAAAAATTGTATCACAGGGGAGTTTTAAATTACATTATAAAAACTCAAAGAGTGTGATTTGCAATTACTCACTTTTATGATTTTGTAGATTATTATATAATATACATATATGAACTACTCATATTATATGATTTTGTGAAGGTTAAAGATAACAGAGATAAACGCTTAATAGAGAAAGAGAGACGTCTACGTGAGCTTAAAAGTTTGAAAGACTCACGTCACCAGGCTAGGCAGATTGTACAAAAGGTTAGTTTGATAAACTGGTAGCTATTCATATTTTCAAATCGAACAGTATTAATCTATTAAATTTAAGTAAGTTTGTGTAAATAGCATAATATAAAATTTAGAGGTTTTCACACTTGGACAATTTCTTCCCTAAGCGTTAAACCGCTAAGGCCGACTATAGTCGTTTTTCTCCCCCACCTGTAGGGGAAGGGAGATTTTAGTCGCGCCAGGAGTTCATCAGACGGCAGGAATTTGGCCTTTTTGTGGGCGCACAAAAAATGTTCAAGGTTTTGATGAAATTGAAAATGGCCACCACGGATCAACTTCATGTATTTTATGAGCGCAAAAACTTAAAGGCAGAAATAATTCAAATTTTAAAATCACTTTACTCATCATATGGAAATGTGCAGGTTATTTTACTGAAATTTAAAATGGCTGCCACAAGTCAACTTTTAAAATATTTGTGACCACAAGAACATAATTTATGGCGGGGATGATATAGGACTTCAGGCCTCTTGTTTATTTGTTTTATTTGCCGATTAAATAATTAGTTTTGGGAATGAAATGAGTGTTTAAGTATCAAGATTTCCAAATGTTTGGTTACAAATTAAACAAACATGAGTACTACTCTTCACCTACTTTGAGTTTTGGGTCAAGTGGGTGAAAATTTAAATAAATTAACTTAGGAGGAGAAGGGTTAACCTGTTGCTAATGATGCATGGTTAGCAATGTATTCGAATAAGTGTTTGTAATTTGTTAGTCTTCATTGCTTGGTTTTTCTAAATAATCCACCTTTTAATTTAGTCTGTTAGTAAGCCTATTATCTATAGGAATGATCCCATCATGTATAATAAAATAAGATAGTAGTGAATTATACTAGCTTTGGAACAATTGTTTAAAACTTCTCATGTTTCGACCTGCTGCGGCAAGCCATGATCACATACTGCCCATGTCCTGGCGCTGAAATCAGTATGTGATCAAGGCATGCTGAAACAAGTCGAAACGTCAAAAGTTTTAAACACTCGTTCAGAAGTATTAGTAGAATCTCTGACTAATTCCTCAGTATGATTTTTGTCTAACTCGATGTTGTGGACCTCATCAACAAATTGATAGTAAAATTTTTTTAGCCCTTCATAAAATTTGTAAGATTGCCTCAGGACTCTTATTTTACCAATTGTCTTGCACTGAAAATATAAAACTTTAAAAAAATCCTATCAGTAAAAACCTTTTGTTAGCCCTTTAACTCATAGCAGTCTGGTCGTTTTGACATTGGTCGTCTGTGTGGTCTGGCCATTTTTGTGATTTTGAGACATATTTTGATACTCTTAATAAAAATTTAGAATGGTAGCATATGCATTTCCTATATACCACAGCAACACACATACAATATATAACAGGAATACACTTCAATTAATTGGCTAATATGATGTTGCCATGGTAACCGACAGCCATTTTGAATATGCTAATTAGGAAGTCGAATTTTTGGAACTTTTGTTTAAAAATGATATTTTTGAGATCCAATGAGATTCAGGAGTACAACATTATATCAATTCACGTGAAATATATTAAAATACATAACATACGGTTCTAAGAAGCAGTCAATAGGTCTATACACACAAATTAATAGGGGAAATAAGTTACTACCATTGGGTATAGTAATCTGTCTAAATTTCCTTGGGGGCATGTCGGATTTCTTATCTTGAGATGACATTCCCAACTCATCTGGGAAATACCGAAAGGCTTGTATTCATCTGAGCCTGGAGTTCTATGTTTAGTTCAGAAAAGGTTCTGACGCAGATAAATCAACCCTTTATGTTCTAGGTTCTCCATGCTGTGTTCATAGTTGCGCAAGTGATGTCATTTGGTGAAAGGCTAGGAATTATTGCTAGGTCCGAGCTGGGCTCGGACTTAGACTGCAGCGTCATAAATTACAGGTCCGAGCTGGGCTCCGACCTAGACTGCTATGAGTTAAACCCTCACAATTCTTCATTTTGCTGTGTAAAATGGCTTAATTTTCTACACCTAGGGGATTTATAGTTCTAACTGTGTTAATGATAATATATTTTTTCATTTGCCACCCACTTAAAGTCATCTTCATCCACTACTTGGACAGCAATTTGCGGCTTGTAGTGGATGAAGATTACAATGGTAAATTCAGGCTTGAAAAGGTTACATTATACATGTATTTGAATTTAAGGAAGAAAAGTCAAAGGTGACACAAGCCAGGAAAGAAGAGCTTCAAATACAACAAGAAATGGCAAAAATTCGTCGTGAAATGGCAGAAGAAAGAAAAGCAAAAGAAGACAAAAAAATGTATATATTCACTTTTCTTGATCTGTAACTTTTAAACATCTAATATTGTAAGATATTTCTATGTTTATGTGCAACTTTTAACATCATTTTGCACAACAACAGCAAATTGTTAAGACGTTAATATTTATAATAAAGTTATTGTCAAGCTGAAGGCTATTGTGGTCCCCATGATGTGTGTCATTCCTTTTTTTGTCCTTATTCCCTTGTAAACATAATTTACAAGTGCTTTTTTGTTTGATTTCTCTTAAAACTTGGCCAATGCTCACGGTACAAACTTGCCAGATAAATTAAAAAATGACACGGGTTCAATTCATTCTAGCCGCTGTTTTTCTTTTTCTTGTAGCTGTGATTGTGTCTGTGGTTTTACTTACAATTTTTAGTAAATATACGAGTTATTTGGCACTGACGGCTATTACTATCTGTGGTGGCCTTTTTTAATCATCATTTTTCTTATCAGTGCTGAAATGAAACGAGAAGAGCAATACAGTGAAGAAATTCGTGAATTGGATGAAAAGAAGCAGAGTCAATGGAACCAACGCTTGGATAAGCAGAATAAGGAAGATGAGAGGAAGGCTAAAATCATGGCACTTATCCTGAAGGCAGATTCTCATAAAGCGGCTGATCGAATAAAGGTTACTTCACCTTGATTGCACTGTGTGATTACAATATTAGTCTTTTTTAGTTATTAGACTATCAAGTTAAATATAATCACCAATTAAGAAAGTGCAACACCAGAAAGCAGATACCAAGTCATAATAAGATACATATTTCTGTTACATATATATGATGATATCTATGAACAGTGTTGTCGAAATATGTTTCAATTTATATATGTGCATGGCCAGAAGTTATATTCTTTTATGATGATTTATTATTTGAGCCTCCCCTACCTTTGTACTGATTCATCTGCGGCTGCTGTGTGTGTGCATGCATACCTCTGATATCAACAAAACCATTTTCTTTTATTCACCCTGTGTTCAATTTACTGGATACTAGGTTTAATTCGCAGGCTGCAGCAATTTTTGAGAGAGTTCAGAAGAATATCAGGATCATGGCATTCTTCTTCGATTTTTCCTAATTATCTACAAAACTGCTTTATGGGGTTCACAAATTGTTCAACATACTAGATACTACTATAAATTCCTATACTACTTCCATTTTTCTAAAATTTCTAAAATTTTGGCGTCCTACTTAAATCGTTTTTCGTTATACTATAACGTAGTCAACATGCTAACTTCAAACCCGCTTATCCAATTTACTCAATTTTCAACATACTCGACAGTCGCCAGATCCAGGAATTGCCATTTGACGATTTTTTTAAAGAATTTATACTCACCACAGCTGGCCTAGCCAGCCTTTTATATGCTCTAAAAGGGGTTCGAGGCATGCTCCCCTGGAAAATTTCAAAATCTACTGCACCCCCTTCTGGATCCGCCACTGCTCGATGCTATAGTCGAATCCACATTAACCATGGTGAATGGTTTTCACTGATTTTCCCGTCAATTCTCAACCAATTCTCATGAAATTATACAAGCATTATTTGCAAGTCATGGTGTGACTACCCTAAAAATTACATTGAAAAATCTTGTATACAGTAGATCCTGTCATCAACGACCCTGTCATCAACGACCTTTTGTCTCCAACGACTTTTTTTTCTTGCACGGAACATTTTTCTATAGTTAACGACCTGTGATCAACGACTTTCTGTCTAACGCGACTTGCGACCTCAAATATCTGGCAGAAGGTCATTATATTACTTGTGTCCAACGACCTCAACTTTTTTCGTCATACGACTTTTGGAAACATTGATGAGCAAACCACATGCATGTCAGATCTGACTGTGTAAATATCATGGTTAACAGAGAGGTAGAACGCTGGAAGATCAAGAGACCTATCTGCCTCAGACGGTAGATGTTACTGCACAGCAATATCGTTAAAACGTTAAAACATCATTGATTCAACGGCTTGTCTGTTGGCGACGGTGTACGTCCGACCGAGTGTGACCAATTAACATAGCTGTAATACGTCTTAGAAACATGCAAATATGACCACTATGATAATTTTGGATCGTTAGATGATCAATTCTGTCATGTATACCACGATTCAATTATATCACGATTTAACTTATTTGAACCACAACGATCGTGTAAAAACGATTTCAATCTATTAGACCATGTAAGCAGTTGTAACATGACCACAACTGTAGCGCTCATAGGGCTACATTTCATGTCCTATAGTGACACATTTAATATGAATATACAACGCCTCATGCCTGTAAAGGGTCAGAAGATACCTGGACTTATATAACGTGTGCTCTGTTAGCGTGATTAGCGTAGCTAGTAGCCATTCTGAAAAACACCGTCATAATCAGTGATATTAGAACAGGCATTGAAATGTTGCCGCAAACCGCATGCTTTGATACACAATCACTACCAGTCAATGGTGGGTGGATGTCGCCGTCATTAGCCCGACATTGAGCCAAGCACCACACTCGCAATTTTTACAGCAAAAACCCATTCCTGTGATCAGCGACTTTCTGCCACCAACGACTTTTTTTGTCTGGCAGAAGCAAGGTCGTTGGTGACAGGATCTACTGTACTTCAAAAGTTAGTCTATTTAACGTGTAGTAAATAATAAAGATGCCGCCCTCTATAAACCCAGTACCTTTGTCACAGAATTTCATTACATGTCAAATGGTCTAACTTCTGGTCGCCCAATGGCTGGACAATTGTCTGTGCAAAATGTCATGAAAATTAGTTCAGAATTGACTTTCTCACCCTGATAATTTCAAAGCTGCTCATCCGATATACTCGTCTATCATATCATACCAGGGTTTGTATTGTACCAGATACAGGCATTTTTTACCCGGCTGATACAGCTATAAAGATTTAGAGATGTGTGCACTATAAGGGTACCCATACACCTGTTATTCCCCGCGGGAATGTTTAGTCATCTACTTGTTATCTTCCTGGTACTGCCAAATTAGTTTGATTGGTTCAGAATCAGGCCACGTTCATCACCCCACTGGTAGTACATCAGAGTGTACACCCAGCTAATACGAGGCATTGGCCCAATGTTGTTTTATTGTTGTGCCAACTTTGAAGATGGCGGGCCACCATTAGAACAACATTGGGTCAATTTTTCGTGTTTGATAGGCAAAAGCTACACAGCCGAAACTAAAGACTGGGCCATTGTTGTGCCATCGTCTAGGACGCCGGCCCAGCACTACAGCAGCATTGGTTCGATGACTGGTGCGCGACCCGCATAACCTGAGGTAACTGGTGAAC
The DNA here is from genome assembly GCA_964017125.1 of Flabesymbios commensalis. Classification (NCBI taxonomy): domain Eukaryota; kingdom Metazoa; phylum Annelida; class Polychaeta; order Terebellida; family Flabelligeridae; genus Flabesymbios; species Flabesymbios commensalis. The sequence continues at coordinate 70,144,740 of OZ024905.1, read as the reverse complement.
GACACACGCTTCAACCGGCAGGCCCCCATTCCCCACCTCTGCCACTGCTCGCCCGTCAGGTGTCGTGCCACTGAGACATGAGAAAAGTCGTAACGCAATTGATAGGCCTACACAGGTCATGAATATTGGAAATAATTATTTCGCCATTGAACTTGAAAAAGTGAATATATAGTAGGCTAGACTATTGCAACTAATCTTAACATTGACTATAGGGTGAAGTTAAATGTCATGTTACAGTTATAGGCTAAGGTACGTAGGTACATGTAAGTTACTTTATAAATTGGCCTAAATTGCAGTTCTCCAGTCTAGGCCTACTTTGACTGGAATGTTGGTATGAGATAAAAAGACAAAACCATGGCTAAAGTTGTATCTTCCTTCACATCAGCCCTCCTAATTGTATTCTCCCTTGGGTGATGGGTCTTGTACATATCGCCCTAGACCTGCGGTCTTCGGGCTATATGTACAAGACCCACCACCCTCTGGAGAATACAACAAGGTAAGGCTGATATGCAGGATGATAGATACAACTTTAGCCATGGTATAATCAACTTATAATAAATGTATAGACATCTGCCTAATAATATAGCAGGACATCAGGGAATGTTTTATTGTGATATTTTTCCAGGTCTTACATAAATATTTTACCACATGGTATGAGGTAGTTATGGAGAGGAGACTGCAAATGGGTAAAGCAAAAGCAATGTCAGATTGGAAATTATTAGTTCAAACGTGGCATAGCTGGAAATCACTTGTCCGTAGAAAGAAACTGAAACAAGAAGCTAGGAGACATGAAGTAGAAGTGAAGGAAACATACAGGTAAGTACTGTACTATGGTATATTCTAATTAAAAATGCACACATTGTTCTCCCACTTATGTTGTGAACTATTGACTAATTTGTTTTTTGTAGATGCTCTATAATGTTCTTTACCGATATTCATCATTCATCATGTTTTTCCAATCTACAACTATGAAGTTATGCTGTCAATTTTCCATGGTTTTATGTGTGTCACCTCGCAGGGAGATCATAGGTTAAATGCTATTACAGCCTAAGGAGATTATTAACCAATCATTATTACCCAATCTTAAACCCTTAAAAAGTTAGATTTTCTCCGACTTGATGTTGTCTTGCTATCGCGACCCACAACTTCAAGCTGTTCAAAATTGCTCATTTGTTTAATTTGAGACCAAACATTTTCAAATCTTTGATTTTTGAACCCACATTTTGTTCCCAATAACTGTGATTCAAACTGCTAATAAAAGTGACTAAAAATGACCTGCCGTGCCTAAGTAGTTTAAGGGTTAGTGATGGTCCATCGTCTGCGATGCTGGCCCAACAATAACCCCTAGAACTCTGAATTACTCAATTTAAAGTTGTAGGTCTTTTTATAAGCACACGTATAACCAGTTGTTAAAAGCAAAATATGCCTTTATTCTTGCAACAGATGTTAGGACTTAAATTTCACAAATCACACACATTTTTAGGAGAGCGAAGCTCTACCGTTGCAGTTGTCTGGGCAAATGTATTTTAGTGTCGATTTATTCCACGACAATGACGTTGAATTCGTTGAGCTGAGAACATATCTAACATTGTGTGTCTGTTAAAAAGAACTTTTTTCGTTGCACTACGAGCTCCGATTTTGAGATTTCTATTTCGATACTCAGATAAACATAGGTAAATATCTGTCTTTCTGTGATACCATGTCAGCCTTTTAGAGATTACGAGTGGCCCAGTAAACAGCGTACAGTTCAACCCAGTGAAATACTTGTAAATATACAGTTCACTGGGTCAACAAGTCCTCCTCTGTCCCCTGCCTCTGTCCAGTTGATTTGAAAAAAAAAAAAAAGTTGATTCGAAATAAGAGTAGGGCATAGTCCCGGCTTCGGGCTTCCTTCTGTCGCGATATTGCCATGATTGTGCAGAAAGCGACGTAAAGCAATATTCATTCATTCTGTCCAGTTGATTAATCAGGTCAGTTCGGTGACGTGACGCGAGACCCGGCTGCGCGACATTAGCTGTACATGTAGCTGGCATTGAACACCAACAAGCAGAGTGCTTGTATGCACGGCACGTGCATTAGGCCTCTACGCAGTGACACCGCCCAGCAAACACAAGGTTACACAAGGCATTCAACTAATGCTGTTTTAATGTTGGCCAGGGTCGCCTTAGTTGGCCCAACATTGAAACAGTATTGGGTGAATGCCTCGTGTTCGCTGAGAGGACTGCATCATATTTCTCCAGATCTGTAGACATTTGATGCAGTCTTCCCACCTGCCCAGAAAACACAAGGTAGTACATCATCATGTATCTGTATCCCGGGATCTGTATCTATGCAGACACAGTCATGTTATAATTATGTCTTTATATTATTCTGCCTCCATTATCTGTCTACGTGAAAGCGCGACAAGCAGTTCATGGGGATATCCTATTTTTGCTAGGGCCAAGCAAACACTTACACAAGACATTCAACCAATGCTGTTTCAATGTTAGGCCAGCGTCGCCATTGTTGGACCATAATTGAGAAACTAACAGCTCCAGCAATTTGCATCGTGTTTGTTGGGTACATAGCCAGCGGCTCCGGTTATCCTGGAGGTGTCGGTGACGAAATTTTGCTGCATTAGGGGAGGGGCTGTCCAATTAAATTCTGATCAATATAATTATAAATAGTATAAATTGTATTAGAGGTAGGCCTAATCATTTGTATATTAAATACATGTAGGCCTACACGTGTGTTTGTATTTTATATTGTTTGTTAATTGAATGTTAGTCTATATAATCTCATTCTGAAATATTATTTCACCTTTTTATATATTTTGATAATATGATCTTCGGTTAAGATTGTAATATAGTAGACCTCTATTAAAAAATGGAGAAATGAAAATTTGACCAGGCCTAAAATAATTATAGGAATATGCAGGCTTATCGGTACAATTGACCTGCTATTGTCATAATTGATCTACAAACACACAATATATAATTCCGGTATTGTATGACAAAGTTATAATAATTGCAAAAAACTTTGAACGGACTTCAGATAGGCTTTCGACTTCAGACTTTCAACTTCAAATTTTGGGCGTTAGACTCTGGACTTCGGTTTCAGACTTGAGACAACTGACAGACTTCAGACTTTAGTTTCAGACTCGGACTTTGGACATACTTTCGACTTCAGACTTTGGTTTTTGAACTCCAGCTTTTGAACAGAAATACGTAGTACTTCAGACTTTGGACATAATTCAGACAGTTTTCGGACAGACGTCGGACATCAAACTTCAGATTTCGTCAGACTTCATACATCAGACTTTCGATTGTGGACTTTAGACATCAGTTTTCAGACTTCGGATTGTGGACTTCGGACATACTTCAGACGTCGGATTGTAGCCTTCATTGTAAGACATCGTACAGACTTCAAACTTCGGACTCAAAGACTCGGACAATTTATTTGTCACACAACAAAAACAAGCATACATATGTAACCAAATAAGCTCAAGAAATACATTATAATATATGTTATGAGGATCAGGAGAACTGCTGATCAATGGTGATCGCTATCATGCAGACCACTTCAGACAGACTTCGGACAGTTTTCAGACTTATGACAGACTTCAGACAAACTTTGGACAGACTTCAGATGTCAGACTCCTACTTCAGACTTTGGACCTCGTCTAGACTTCGAACATCAGACTTCGGATTTTGGACTTCTGACTTTGAATTTCACACTTTCAAGTTTAAGGGCCCCATTAATTATATAAAATATTGGTGGATGTTTTATATTGGTGGTTTTTACAGCTTGTTCTCCAGTGCCTTTATAGTAAATCTGCTATCTCCTACATTTTTTATGTTCCCCAAACTGCCAAAGTTTAAAGCCACCAATATTATAAGGTTTACTGTAATGTTGAAAATCATTCTGATTTACATATTTATTATACAGTCATATAACTGGTAACTAGACCATGCACCTTGTTTTTGTTGCATGTATTCATAACACACTTTCTATTTCTATACCAGGAAAGATCTCATGGCAAAACAACATTATGAGCATAAAATTCTAAGAAAATATTTCGCATCGTGGCAAGTTTTCATTGCACAGCAGCAGTACCAGATGATTTATGCCCAAGGAGAGAGTACGACAAAAAGCAAAATGTCTACTTTTCTGGAGACCATAGAGGCTGCACAGCAAATTAATTCTGACAGAAGTGTTTTATCCTGTGGAGTTCCTAAAAATTCTATTTCCACTGACAGAAAAGTAGTAAGTTTTTCACAAAGCCTAAAATTGTTATTTATGTACAGTGAAACCTCATTATATTGAAATGTCAGTGATGTAAAAATATACTTTAAGTGTGTTGTCCCCCACTTCCTCTCCATCTTGAATCGGTATGGACTTTCCACTGTATTTACGCTGCATTTATGGCTATGAAGACCTCTAGGCTCGCATTACTATTTGTAGACATACAACTCTTTTTTGCAATGTATGTATGAATTAAAGTATAATGTGAAGAAAAAAATCACAAAAATAGGTTTAATTAATTTTATATACACAACCAATTATCGGGCTAGAGACAAGTCTACTGCTTTCATAACTTGACCTTTATGACATGTTTTAGTTAGCTCTTTCCTTTTTATTATACCTTTGTTATGGGTCTATGGCCTTCATAAATATTTTAATTTTTTTAGTGTGGGGACCATCTTTAGAATCTGACGTCTTTATACAGGAGATTCTGACATCTAAAGATGGTCACCATACTGGAAGGGTTAAAGCTATATTAACTCACTTACCCTCGCTCGACTCATATTATTTCAGGATGCTATATTTGACCATGAAAAGAAAGAAGCTAAGAATTCATGTAGAAGTGGATCGAGTGCAAGGCAAAAAAGAAATCAGAATAAATTACCTTCTGAAGCGTGGCAGGTAATGTAATTTTGTTATTGAATAACAGTGATTCATTAAATTTTTTAGTGGACACAGTCGCACAATGTTTTTGCAAAGCACAATATAATTATTTGCCAAGTATTTTGATTAATTGGTGGTGTTTGCGGTGAGGAGACAAAGATAAATCTGGAAGAGAAAGAAATTATTTATTAATGGAAAAGCATGATCTATTGTGGTGGTTTAATTTCTAATTTTCACAACATTATTTAACACGAAAACTGCAAAGATGTAATATAATTTTCTTTTTTTTAATTATATATTATATGCTGATATGTATAGTGCATTAAGTATTTAAACCCTCAGGATGCATCAAAGCATCAGTTTGCATCAACGACTTTTAGAACAAAAAATATAAATATATATCATAGAACTGTTTTAATAATAACACTATATTTTTTAATTTGCCGCCCAATTCAAGTCATCTTCATCCACATTCATGGTTTGTAGTGGATGAAGATTACAATGGTAAATTTAGGATTGAAAGCCTAGGGTTAGACAACATTGTTTGGATGTTATTTGTGACCCAGCTGCACATAATCATTGCGTAATTTAATAAAGTACAGAAAGGCAAAAGTTAATAAAATATTTCTTTTATTGAATTAATTAATATATAATTATCTACATGTAATGAACCATATTTTTAATAAAGTCAACACTTTCTCATTTTTATTTTGTCCTTTAATAGCTACCATTTATTCCTGTTTACTAACTATATCCTGGTTAAAAACCACAGGCCAATTTAAAGATTAACCCTGGGATTAGAATTCCAGTAAAACGTATCCCAAATGTGAACCACTTGCCATAGCTGCTTCTATTGTGTCATTATCATATCCAATATTGTAGACTGTAAAAACTTTAGCATTGCCATACAATATATTACCATACATATTATTCTAATAAATGCCCATATTCTCCAATAAACACCCCAAATACTCTTAATTGTTGCCCACAACACCCCGCCCCCCACCCCCCTCCCCCGCAAGAGCCAAGTCACTCACTGGCCACAGTTTAAGTTTAGCCAAACAGCATCTCCCAATTCGTTCAATTGGCCATGCAATATCAGTGTGCATGACTGGCACTTGCCCGTTCGCCAATGCGAGTGGGGAAAAAAAACTGGCGAGTCCATATATGTCCAAATCTCCTGTTTTTAACATATAGGTAATATTTTTTTGTCGAATGGGCGAGTGATATAATCAGTTAGTTATTCACACTGCTATATAATCATGTGATAGATCACTTACGTTTCTACATTTGTTCTATTTAATGAATAAAGGTAACGAAGAAACATGTAAATCTGTCACCTAATGAGATTGACAGTTTAGGAAAGCCTCATGGTGATCAATTGCCAGTTGATGAAGAAAGCAGCGAAGCTGGTGTGAAAACTTATTCTAGCAGATCAGAAAGTGAAAAAAATGTTAAAGCTGGTGCACGACCTTGGGAGAAAAGTCCTTATAGGGTGAACAATATGGAAAACAGGCATATGGCTCAACAGAAGATACTGGAAACTCAACAGAATCAAATCAAAGAACAACAACGTTTAATTGAAGATTTGCAATATCTTCAAAGACAACAATTATTGCAGCAAAAATTGACTCAGCAACAACTCATGTCCCAGAAGACCAAGATTGAACCTCGACCAGCATGGCAAGACAACAAGCCAGAACATGTTAATAGTACCCGATCTGCTTCGGATACTCCCCACATAATTGAGCATATTGGTACCTTACAAAAGCATCTAACTAAACATGAAAATGTAGAACAAAACACTTCACCTTTGGTTTCTGAAAGGTAAGATGGTTGAGGTAACAGCATTTTTTCATTCACAGCTGTTTCTAATATTTTGAAATGGTTTTAGTTAGTCTTGTATTTGTCACTCAAGTACCAGGGTTCACCACAGTGCCACCAGCAGTTTTTTGAAGAAAAAACGTGCCAGATATTACTTAGTGGGCAACCACACATGCTGCAAATTTTATGCAGCAGTGTAAGGGTTAAGCTGCTCGCACGCGCTAAATTCATATTTTTGAGAGGACAACCAGATGAATTATTTTTTCTGTGGAAAACCCTGAGTTTATTTGAGGAAACTACAGGTCTAACTGACAACACAACATTATTAATAATTTTTTGATGTGCAATATATTGTGAGTCTTTGTAAATTGCTAATAATAATGTTGCTAATATTTTATGAAATTCTAAAATCAGTGACTTTTATTAAGCAGTTTTTAACTTACAATTAGTTTTATGCTTAATAATATAATTTTGTAAAAGTTCTAAGCCAGTCTTTATTTTGGAGATCTTAGTACACAGTTCAAATACAAATTGAGTAACGTTGTAGGCCTATTAATGCTGGGAGTGCACCATGACAACACTGACTGCCGTGTGTTGAGGTGTGTGATATCAGTGCCTGGGTTATGTAATAATTTAGCTGACTGTGAATACAAAATGTTGGTTTTGTCAGTCAATGTATCCATAAAAATTACGTGTTTTAATTTTTTTACAGCAATTACTGTTACAATGTAGATATTTATATTGTCTCAGGTCTGACTTGAAGACAGATAGAAGCCTGATATCTTCAACAACTGGAACAGACATTTCTACCACCACTAAGATGTCAGCTAATGCAAAGCATGCCAAGTTCACTAAAGGCATGTATATCAGTAAACTTTTAATCGGCATAACTTTATGTCTTGTTTGTCTTTAAGTAAAATTTAAAAAACCCATCATGACTACGAGGATTTAATCCTTGTTCCGTTGAAGTATGCGTTTATTTTTCTTTCATTCAAATGAGAAAACAATATTCCTATTTATGGAAAATAGACAAGCCTACATTTGATTATTTGATTTACTGAGCATTCACCACAAAATGTATATAATTATATAGGGTCACAGCAGCACCAAAGGTAAGATATACTGTAGATCTGGTAATATTTGTGAGGTTTTAATTGTCGCGAATTTCACAATGAGGACAAATTCGCGAATTCAAGAATCTCTCGAAAATTATTGTTAGAATAGCGCTACTGATGAATAATGAAAATTCACGAATTCTAAACTTCGGGAAAAGTACCAAAATCAGAAATTCGTGAAAATTTAAGCACGCGAAAATTACCAGATCTACAGTATTTGACAATGTTGTGTTAGAAATGAAGATGTGGAGCATTTACTATTTCCCTGTGATATCACCCGGCTTATGCAGAATGCATTCTCATTTTTGCGATTAATGGCTACAATTACTTTGTATATACTGTTTAGATTTCAAAATTACAATTTAAAAACTACAAATCAATAAAAAAATAGTAGGCCCAAATCTTTTTCAGGTCTATTTGCCTGATCATTTTCAAACTATCCACATGATGGACATACATCTCATGAATAGATAATATGTGATTTAAACCATATGCAACACACAACATATGCAACATACATTGAATTACAATTTCAGATACAACTATATATAATTTTAATATCACACTGTCAGTAGCAAATTACATATTTTATATATCACCATAAATTAGTTTTTGCAACCAAAGCAAAAGTTTTATTTCCCAAGATTACAGCTATATGTTATTGTATTAAACTAAACTCTATTTGGTGTTTCACAAGCATCTGTATTCTATCATTCATTTTAATATATCTGTAGCAATGGAAGAGCGCGCTACAGAAAGAGCTCGCATGAAGAAAGAGAGGGACGATGCAAAAAAAAGGGTTGAAGAAGAAAAACTGGTAATTTAAGCAGGACTGTCCATTCACTAAAGAAATCACTACTGCCTGCCCCTTTAATCTATATAGTTGTTTTTAATATGTTTTATTAGCAGGTTAAATCACTGTTATTTGGAATGAAATGAGTTTTTAAACATAACGATTTGCAACTGTTTTGTTCTCACATCTTAAAAACAAATATGAGTAATTGTCACCCACTATAAGTTGTGGGTCAATCGATCAATCAATGGGTCAATCGATCAATCAATCAGTGAAACTTTTATAACCCTGATATTCTCAGCGGACTGAGCTCAGAGGCGCACAAATCCTTAGCGTGATCATGTGTCATAATCGAGGCCTAAGCAGGTTTGTCAACAGGAAGCCGGGCTGCTGAGGGGCTAGGGTGGGAAAGTGAGGTGAAATAGGTGAGATTCAGGTAATTTCCGGAATGTTAGGATTGTTTCACAGCAAGCTCTTGACCCAGTCTTAGTCTTTAAACGAGTAACAATAAATCTATTTGAATTTGTGGAGCGTAGATATTTTGCGCATTACGGCCGAACAAGTAGGTCAGCCAGATATGCAGGTTTGTTGTCTTTTAGGGTTCGGAAAGTTATTGCGCATATATTAAATGAATGCGAAACTTCACAGGAAGCCAGTAGGTCAGCCAGATATGCAGCCAGAACAAGTAGCTCAGCCAGATATGCAGGTTTGTTGTCTTTTAGGGTTCGGAAAGTTATTGCGCATATTTTAAATGAATGCGAAACTTCACAGGAAGCCATTTTAATCGTTTTAGATTTGGAACGGAACGACTAAATCATGGGGCATTGGTTACCACTCTTGCACACTGTGTTAGCCAGCGACCTGTGCACCCTTCATTTAAACGGGTATAAAGTCAAAATGACAGGCAAAAATTGTCCAAATTACACTATAAAGGAGGAAATGCACGGGCAGTTGTCTAATCCTAGCTAAGACAGTGCTCTTGCAAGGCAGTTTTGAACGCGTTGTAATCTAGCGATATCCTTTTCCGGCATATTGTAAAAAAGTGAGTTACAATAAGTTAACTTACTACTGACGAGTGCCACTGCAATTTGCTTGGCAAGATCTAAGCAAATTGCTTCGACGCAGGTCATGGATATGATAGAAGCATGCCCTACAGTTTGTGATATGTGTTTTCGGAAATTAAGATTTTTAGCTCATGTAAATGGATTTCTGTCTTGACCTAGAATTAAGCATGGGAAATTATTCAAGAATTTACAGTCACAAGATACAACTTCAAGTGAGTGAAAATTCAAATAAGATTACTTAGCACAAAAAGGGTTGAAGACACACACTTCGAAGTCACATTAACATGCACTTTTTCAAAATATGCCTTTGATATTAATTCTTACACAAAATGCTGCATATTTATGGCCTGAATGCATCGCAGTGAGGGCTCTCATAACATATTTTATTGAATTTATGCTGGTTGATTTTCGAAAGGTCGCCATTTGTATCCAATGATAAACTTATTCAAAAGCTGGTAGTATTATGCCAACAAAAACAAGGTGTTTTTTGTTAGATTTGTAGGGCACATGAGACAAAAAAATGTATATTGGGTACAAATAAGTTATCTAGAGCATAATTTGGTGAAAAGATAAATATGATAGAACGACAGTGATATGAAAATCGGGTACTATTTTTACTTGCGGACTGGCCCACAGCTGTTTTTTTTGTGAGCAGACCAGTCTGTCTGGTTGAGTTCACCCACATGGTTATGTTAAAAACAGATACAGTAAGGGTTGGGCCTACTCAATGTTTTCTGGATTAGGTTTACTAGGCCTATGCACTTTATAAAGCTCCGATAAATTTGTCGCCTCGGAGCCAAAGGATCCTATCTGCCACTCTGACGAGTGTCAGATAGGATCCTTTAGCTCCGAGGCGACGAATTGTTCTCAAGGCCCTACAGTGCTTTTAAACATAATTAATGATATATTGACCTGTTGAGTGCTACACAATTTGCATAGTCATAATATTTGCGGCTGTGAAAACATTTGGCGTAACCAGTGCACAGATAGACGGCATGCGGCCACAGGCTTGTGGTGTGTGTATACACGCATGTGTGTTGATCATGTGATGTTTTCTATGAGCAGGTGATGCAGACGGCTGAGCTGTGTGCGCAGGGAAAAGCAGGCAGTAGATACACCGTTCAAATAGCCTCACTTTAGCCTTGGTCAGACCAGGGCTGTGCAGACATTCTGCTAACAACATTCTGATTTTCTGTCAACGCCGCTCACCAAACTATCACTACGCATTACTCTCAGACCAAGTTGGACATCATACTCTAGACCAGTGGCCTAATCGGCTGGAAAAACTCTACCATGCCATGCCTCAGTTTGTTGATATGTTTGTTGATAATTTGGAACTGTCAGATATAGCCACGCCTACTGAGATCACATGATATATTGCTAATGAGGTCACTTATTGCTGTGTTGTGTTTGATCAAACACTGTTACCCACAGACTATGCGTATTGTAATTGTTGAATGACAATACTACATTTCAAAGTCGTTTTGGTGGTGATATTTGTCAAAATATATATCAATAATATAATAATCAGGCCTTATAACCAATTTCATAGTCTGGTTACTTCGAAGTGTGTACCTTCAAGTTGATTATGCCTATAATATTTTATTGTTTGTCACAAATTTTGTAAAATGACAATATTCAGTTAATATGAGTATTACTTTATATGTAATAATTGTAGGTTAGACTTGAAGCTGAAGCACAAGAGAGGCTAATACAAGAAGAAACAGAGAAAAAACAGAGGATTGAAGCATACAAGATCAAGAAAAGACTTGAAAAAGAGGTACTGTTGAAAGACATTAAAATAGTGGCTATTGTTGATTTAAATAAGAAATTGATATTTTTAAAATTAAATTGGCCATTAGCCCAATAAAAATCTCCAGATTATCTTAACTGTCTCTCATTTCCATTAGAAAAGTTTAGATTCTCTTATTTCTAGTGCAAATAAGAGAAAGTTAAGATAGTCTTGAGTTTATGTTAGTGGGATGGGCCCCAGACACATTATAAATTTGTCTACTTGTGCATTGTAGCCTGAACTGCTTCCAACCTAGCAGGCTTAAAAGTGATGTTGAAATAAACTCGGCAGATATATAAATATATTATAAGATTCTTCCTCTTACAGATTTACCTTTGGTTAGGGAAGGGGGGGGGGGTGGTGTCAGTGAGCTATGATCCATCAGGGAAGATAAGCAGCCAAAATGCTTGTTCAATAAATGCTTGTTGTGATAGCCAGGCACGATTCAATCTGCCCATCAGTCAATGCAATTTTGACTGGCCTTGTTTTGCTCTAAAGGGGATTTTTATATCATATGATTTATATTATTGGAGACTTGAAAATTTGTTCTCCTGATTCGATAATATCAGAAAGAAGAAGAAAAAAATCGACAGGCGGTACGACTTCAGCACATGATAAAGTCAGCAGATAAACATAATCATGTGAGATTGATGCGGATTGGTTGCCTCGCATTCATAAAACTGATGGAAATCGGTCGCACTAACTGGGAAAAGGCCCAAGCTTACCACAAGCAAACACTTCTTAGGTAAGAATGTTCTTTTACTGATGTATTTACTGCTCATATTTATGCCCTTAATACTATCCATCATTATTTTTGTATTGACTCTTAGTTTACCATATAGTTTACATATGTGATATCTAACTCACTGTTAAAAGGCGAAAAGGAACAACACATCAAAGACATGTTTTATACTTAATACTGTGAACTCCTACTTGTTTTGCTTTGTAAACACTCAATAGGTCACAGTGTATTTTAAACCACTAATCATTTTTACTCAGACCATTGTATTATATAAGAAAAAACATTTAGTTTTGTTTATTTTTAGGTACTATGGTGTTTTTTCTAACTGTAGTTTCACTGATGTAAACATCTGAAAATTAAAAACACCAAATCATTTTGTCTAAACGAGTACATGTTTACCTCAACAATCTTTTTATGTGACTTTGACACCATATTTTTATTTTATCTGTAGGCTTACCTTAAGTCACAATGACACGTACACATGCTGTACCAACAAAAAGGCCAATAAAATGGTCCCAAAATTGTTCATACTGTGGGGTCATTGCGACTGAGTCTTCACTCTTAACCCTTATGCTGCCAGAAACGTATATATGCGTTTTCAAGCTAATTTCAGACCTTAAAAATAACTCGAATTGCTAAAAGGTTTTGTGGTAGATACTTAGTCTGTCCTGCTGTCATTGATTGGGAAAAACTGTTATTTCTCTGTGAGTCTTGAGGAGATTTAATTCATACCTGTACACAATGTTCACCAGGTGAGGCTTTATATAGGGTGTGCTCCAGGTGATGAGACCTGTCATATTTCAAATTTCATGGCCGTTTTAAGGGCATACTTTGCATCCAGCGCTATATCACTCAAACCATTTGCAGGAGTTATCTAAAATTCAAATCAAATGCTCCAGTGGGTGTACCAGTAGTCGATGCAAAGTGTGCGCCAAGTGGCACCACCTGTGACGGTTCTGGCTACAGGGTACAGCATTTTCTCCCCGAATCTTGTAGATTACATTAAAAAAAATGTTCACCAGGTGAGAGTGTATAATAAAGGGTGTGGAGAGATCTCTTGCATTTTAGATTTCACAGTGGTTTCAAGTTTCCAAGTAATATTTTGCGTTATTTCTCAGAACCATTTTGTGGGATTTATTGGTCCAGGTGGCGATTTCATTCAAACTTGTACACAATATATATATACATGTATTGGGATGTATATGTGTGCTCCAGCTGGCGCCACCTGCCATATTTGTAATATTTCACGGCCTGTCAGTGTTATACCTGTCAATGTCATATTTACATCACAATCCTGAGCTACAGTGTTATTGGCTCTTTCATTTTATCATAAAGCATATGATTAATAAATATGATCAATAAATATTTTGAACATAACATTATTAATATATTTAAAACGCAAATAAAAAGGGACCTTTAAAGGGACCCCTTGGGATGAGACATTTTTAATTTTGTCAATTTTGAAAATTTAACTTATATGAAGCTATATAGCCTACTGATCTTAACTAAAAATACAAAAAAGTCAAAAAACAATTTCAAAGCATTGAAAAAGGGTGAAATAGTTATATTTCCAGGTCGTATATCGCCATGAAAACGAAACAAGTCAGCAATATACAGCACTTATTCACATATTCCCACGTCTTGGACGGGGAGATCAAAGCAATCGCCGCTAATTGGTGTCTGATTGCTGTCTTAGTCAGGACATGAGGTGATACACCTGCAACACTGATTGTCTGCCCAATGCTGGGCCGACGGCATCAACATGTGGCCCAGTGCTGTAGTAACATTCAATTGTCCTTCAGCAAGTGTTTAGGTATACAAAAACTTTGTTTGGGTTTTAAGCGGTTTCATAGAAATGTTGATAAAAAATATTTTTATAAACTATAAATTCTGAAAAAAATAAAATCATGATCTGGGGGATACACTACTTCATTACAAAACTAAAAACGAAAATTGAAGTCATCCCAAGGAGCTGCTTTAACTAACTCTTGAAAATCAGTTATATTCAACATAGCATATATAGCAACATAGCAATCACACTGTTATTGCGATCATGAATACATTTTATAAATACATTCATATCCAGGAACTTCAAATTTGAACTGAACTGGCAATCCTAGTTGTCCTAAATTGGGTTCACTCACTAAATCTCAATTGTCATTTTGTGTGGGTGCCAAAACTAAGAAACTAGACGTTAGAATTATTGAAATTTTACAATCACATTAGCATAATAAAGATTAGCGAGTGATTTTTGTCAAAATTTTAGTGAAATTCAAAATTAGTGCCACGGATAGGCTTCATAATTTTTTATGTGTGCATTTTTTTTTAAACTAATAATAAAATTTATTTGTGTCTCGCTGTTTCGAACCACATTTTCAAATGGGTAAAAATGAATTATATAATTATGTAGTTGTACAATTCGAACCAAAATATATGGGAATGGCTTAGAGGTAAAGTTATCCAAGCCTGCATTTTCTCATTTTCCTATGAAAGGCTTTGAAGTGAAAATCTATTGATAAAATTATATATTTAGCTTTAAATTAAACTTTGTTACATCAATTGTTAGAAGCATATGGAAAGTTATGCATTCATATTTATTTCAACTAGCAGGTAAATATTTACCTGGATTTTTTAAATTTAAAAGTTTTAATTTTTTTTGTAAAAGTTAAAAACTGCAGTGTCTCATCATTTCGCTCCAGTAATATTTTGGTAATGATTGGCCTGGCATAGACTGATCCATATAAGGGGTGTTGTATAACCTTTCAGCTGCCATTTTCCGTATATCTCAGAGGTAAACTCATCCAAGTCAAAATGTCCCTATATTTTACCATCAAAGAAAAGTATCAATTTTGAATGTGAACATTTTTTTTTGATTAATATGTCTCTAGTTTTTTAACGAATAGCTGAGATATTTTAGTACATGTAATGATGTATATTATTTCCTATAAATTTTACTTTCCAAAAATGACATAAACAGAAAAAAAATCGAAGATTGGACTGGGATCACTTTACCTCAGAGCCATTCATATATCAATCTTATTCTAGCAAATTTAATGTAGATTTCTCCTTCAAATAGTAGGCACCATTTTCTAGGGAACAGTCATCCATATCTTAATGGTCTTGACCCTCTTAACTACCTACTATGAATAGTATAGAACTTACATACGTTTTCATTTATCATGTTTGGTTTGTATTTCTATATAGAAGACAAGGCGGGGATGATGATGGCCTTCGGAATAATTATCATTAAACCCAATAGTAAGAATAACAAATCATTTCAAGAAACTTGATCTTAAAATTGATAATGCTCCTTTTCTATAGAAATTGTTTCAAATCATGGGTTCACGTGGTTGAAGAACAAGTTAAGGAGAAGAAATCTTTAGCAGATGAGATGTCCCGCTATATACTAATTAGGAGGTGTTTTGACAATTGGAAAAAGGTGCAGTAGCTAAAAATCAATGTATTACCTATTGGTACTATTTATGAAATAAATGGAATTAGCTTGATTGTCCCACTACTTTGCAAGCATTTTAGTTGTGTATATACTATGATTAAAGTTTATGTTTTTGGTTGATTTGATAGCCATGTCCTTCTTGTTTTTTTAACTTAAATAAGATTTTAATATTTTAAATTCAGTTATGTAATCATTAAAATTAAATTTTAAATGACATTATAAATAATTGTAAAAAAGCCGCAGGGATGTACCTTCTTGCATGACAGGTCACATATGATGACTTGTGTGCATATATATTATTACTTTCACTTGTCACCACCAACCCATAAAAAAAAAAAAGAACCAACCAAAAGCTTCTTAACACAGTTTTTGAAGCATTGTCTTCAAATTTGATGTGACAATTCAGATATTTCTCACATCTGAACTACATTTATAAACAATATGTCATTTTTATTGGAGGGGAGCAATTTAAATCAACTAGTGTCTCGAACATTTAGAAATATTTCTGGGCATTTTTATTCATGAGGGTGGGAGAGCATGTAAATATGTGCATACGTGGGTCCAGTTAATTTAGCTCTTCATTACCTAGGCAACAAAGTACATGTACAGTAGAACCTGCTATGAACAGCCACCCTTGTGACATAGGAAAAGTGGCCTTTTAATGCAGGTGGCTGCACATAGGAGGTTCATTTGTATACAAAATGGCCAAGTAGCCTCCCATAGGAGGTTGGCTGTTCATAAAAGTGGCTGCTCATAGCAGGTTCCACTGTACTGTATATTTTACTCTTTTGCCAAGCTGAGCGCCCGATTCCAGATACTTTTAATCTATTTGTGCTGATATTGGTTCCAATTAAATTTATTTCTAATTACAAGCCTGTTACTCCTCAACTGTGAAAAATTGTTCTGACTTAATAGAAAGTGCATGGAATTATATGTTTTATGGTCTGCTGTATTTTTTACAAGGTTCGACAATACAGTGATATTCAGGAAGAGAAAGCTAAACGTTTCCATAAAAGAAGGTTATTGAGTAGAATAGTGAATGCGTGGGCCAATTTTGCAGAGGAAGAAAAGATATCTATGTGGCGTAAAGAGAGGAAAGCCACAGAACATAATACTTGGTAAAGTTGTGTTGATTATTTTACTACTCAACGGTATATAGTGATAGATGTAGACCCAGAAGTACTTAACAATAACATGACAAATTGACATGACCCTTTTTTAAATCAACAATTTTCAAAATTAACAATTTGGTGCAGTTTTGGCGCAACAAACGACATGCCCCTCAGTGTGACAAATCAACATCACAATGACTAATCTAATGCCTGTGTCCATTTTACCCAGTACATTGAACAAAATGCGATGATTATCAGTAACAATTTTTTGCTAGTGTTTAATATTTACTGAACATCGTAGCCATCTAATCAAAATGATGCCAATTAACATAGACTTTCTTTGGAGGGTGTTTCTCAAGTGACCAAGCAAAAAGCAATCTCTTTATTGATGAGCGAAAACCCAAATATTACAAATAATAAATTGACGTTGTTGAATTTTGCTTGTAGTCCACAGATTGATTGCATCTAGCTTTTTTTTATTTTCAGGCGCCTACAAGTCACTGTATTACGAACTTGGAGACGTTTCCCTCAAATGCTAAGAAATGAAGAGGAGAAAGAGAAAAGAAGAGTTCAAATGCGAAGAAAAGTTGCTGGTCTTTTATCAGATTATGAACCTTCTACATCACATTTTACAACTGATTCTTGGGAAGATTTATGACCCATGTTGTATGTGATGTACTACACATATAACATACTAATTGAACTGATATTTAAGTATAAAGTGTAATGTTTATGAATATTTTTATATACAAGTGTAATATTTATGAGTATTTTTATATACAGAACATCATATTTTTCCTTCACTTCCTTCACATATAAAATTGGCTTTCCGGTAGAAAATCTATGTTATATATACATGTAGTAATACTGTATATATAGATAATTACTGTGAAAGTTGTTCATTTGGTCTTCCGTTTTGTTGTTATTATCCGAGCTATACAGCTATTTATATTACAGTCTGAAGTGTTTTATCTGTAAATAAGAAATAGACTACACTTCTATCATTTTTGTCATTTTTTTTTTAATTCATTTATTCTTAAAATATAAAATTCACATAACCTTATGGATTCAATTTATAACCTCTGATTAAACTAAGATTGCACTATAGTAATGTACACCCTATATCAATCACATGACATGTTGTAGTTACTTATTCACTAAGCTGTAATTATTGAGCATGTCCACAACATTAAGGTGCTGATAACAAGACAGGTACAACACGGCAAGTAGAAGATTTTCCACAGCCCCACAACTTCACATAATTTGCATATTTTACATAAAGAATCCTAATCAAATTAGTTGACATGACATAGTCAAAATACTTTTGTGATATCAATGTATAATTTTGTCAAGTTCACATGTCAGAAAACTAGACAATTTATGTGCAACATGTAAAGTACCATCTATATATATATAACTCCCTTTATTTATTTTTCAAACTAAGCAGCCCCTTTATATCACACGTTTTAAAGATGTATAGGTATTAAAAAGCTCTTTTGAATGTGTAATATAAATGGGCTGTGTAGTTAGCTCACGCCGTCACCGTAGGTGAGACGGAGGGAGCTATGGATTCCGCCTCCGTCCGGATTTTTACCTCTTGTTTTGCCTATAACTTTGTAAGAAAATAAGCTAAGATAACAATTTTTGGTATGTTAGTTACTTCTAGGTGTATAATGGACAGGTTAAAATTTTTATAATCTGAATTCAATACGTAAGGTCGCAGAGGAGAAAATGATGCTACGGCGCTGGGCCATCCGTGAACATTTCGTTTCCGGAGCATATCTCAGGATATACTTGTCCGATTGTCTTCAAATTTTTACACACAACACCTCTAGGGCGTCTAGTTGTGCCTTGTGGGGTATATGACCTTTCACCTACTTTTGGTGAACCGTTCAGTACTATGACCTATTTGGACGTTTTGCCACTCACTTCGTTTCCGGAGCAGATCTCGAAAACTACTGGGCCAATTACAGTCATATTGCACATACATGATCTCTAAGGTACCTTGTTGTGCGTTTTCAGGTTTTTGTACCTTGACCTTGGAGTTGACCCAGCACTTTGATCTAATTTATAACATCTGTAAATCCGACTGAAATATTTTACGGAATATCATGAAAACCTCTCAAGATAGCTACACCATTACTATAAAACAAATTGTAAGGTTTTAGGAGAGGATGCATCTTGAAAAATTTCAACTCTATCAAATTCAAAATGACCACCTATTGGCCATTATTTACCTCGACAGACCTGATATCAGGTAAACCGTACTAGATAGCTAGACCATTATTATAAAACAAAATGTGACATTTCAGGAGAGGATGCGTCCTGAAAAATTTAGACTCGATCAAATTCAAAATGTCCCTCTAATCGAACATTATTTACTTTCACATGCCCAATATTTGGCAAACTGTATAAGTTGGCTAGACCATTACTATAAAACAAAATGTGAGGTTTCGGGGGAGGCTGCACCCTAAATTTTTTAAACTAGATCGAATTCAAAATGACCGTCAATCAGCCATGATTTACCTCGATTGGCCTGATATCGGGTAAACCGTGCCAGATAGGTATAGACCATTACTGGGATACTGATTAGAATCATTATTTTCAATAGAGGTTTGCAATCTCTGACTGGTTGTCTAGTTCTTATCCTACTCTTAGACTGAGCCACTTATATAGATCTAGTTGTCCTGCGTCTTGATTTTTAACCTAGCCTAGGACTACATTAATAACACCACATAAAATCACTTTCATCAAATTTTATTCTGTAGCGGGAGCTACTGGACTTATGTAGTCTTGTTCCAAAATTAATTAAGTAAAGGTAAACCTTTTCATTTATGTGCCATTTCAACTTCCCAGGAGAAAAAAATGATTAGGAGATTTTGCCATTAACATAATGGAGGTTTCATCTCTTCATTGAAACCTTGAATAATATTTACCTCCACCACAGTAGGTACTTTTTTTTTGGATTTTCTACTAATATAGTCAAGTTTTCATCTCTTTCCTTCACACCTTAAGTAGAACTTCTGATCAAGTGTAGATGTGCTTTTTGGGGGGTTGTGACCTTTAACCCATTTTTTGACTTTGAAGCCATTATTGACTTTAATTATTGGCGGGGGATATCGTAAGCGTCAGCGCTCTTGTTTAAAATTTTCATCAAAAATACTGATTACATAACTTTGCTTCTAATATAGTCAAGGTGTCATCTCTTCATTTAAACCATCAGTGAAAATACTGATTAAGTGATTTTGCCATTGATTTTTAGATGTTTCATCTCTTCCTTGAACAATACTTAATAAGTAATTTTGTTACAATTACAGTAGATGTTACATCTCTTCATTAAAACCTTCAGTAAAATACTGATTAAGTGATTTTGCTACTAATATAGTCCAGGTTCCCGACTATATTATTAGTAGAAAAAATTAGTAGAGCCCTGGTATCGATGGGTATAAGAGGAACCGGAGGTTCCTTTTATACCCATCGCGGATTTTTTTGCGGATTTTTTTACGACACGTGACTCTTCTGGCTATCGTTATTGGCCACAGAACAAGGCCGAAAAAACGCGGCGACATGAAAGTTAAATTTTTCACAGCTTTTATTTCGCGGCGCAGCGCAGCGCGGCACAGCTTGCAGTGTAGCCCCTGCAATGATAAGCAGAACAGTTTATCGTTTTTAAAAGCGCGGCGCTGCGTTTGGTGGGGCTGTGCCTTTATGCTGTTGTTATGATATAAACGATTTAAATCATTTGAAAACAATCGATTCATTTAAAAACATTCCTTGGTAAATCCAAGAGAATGGATAAAGTACATTATTTCTAGCTCATAAATGTTTTGACAAAATTAAAACTGAAATTTGCTGGCATAAAAATTATGTTTTTCTGCTTGGGACTGAAAGTGTCACTAAAAATTAACATTAATAATCGCTACCCATTCTTGCAAACATTTTTTTTTGTTTTAGGGTGTGACGATGGTGTTAAAATTGTTTTTTTTTTTTTTTCGATTATTAAGCTTAAAGTTACACTATGTCTAACAATAATAGCCTATATTTTTATTCTGCGTGCTCGTCTGTATATTGTGTGTAATTTTATCTTTGCTTTGGAATGGTACATTAATTTTACCCTTTTTTCATGGGACTGAAAGTGTCGCTATGACTAAGAAAAATTGACACCCTGTTTTCTCTGCGTAATCTTTGAAAATTTCGATGTATGTGTCATAAATTAACAAGAAAATTCCACACGCCATTACACCAGTGGTGCAGACAGCGGCATGCCGCTTGGAGCGCCACCGTTGCTGCGGTTACAGTCACCTCTTATTGTTCCAAACTCTTTGGTAGTATTTTGATAAATGATGGAATTGATTAGAGAGACATATATAGAGGATCAAATAACATTTTAGTTTGACTTTCAAGACAAACGTCTGTGGTTAACTTCCGCTTTACATCTGTTCTGCCTGTGCGAAGTCAAAAGGCATTAAATATCTGCTCCCTGGTAAACTAGGCATTTACTGCTTCTTAACTGGCTCCTCTTTCCATGGCGCTACCAAAAGGTCGTATTTGCTAACTTGTAAATCAAGTATATACTTCCTTTACGCTGATGTCACTGCCTCCTTCTTGTTAGTAACAGCATGTTCAATAGACAGTATCTGCACACTTGTGAAATAAGCAGATACTTGGTTTTGCTGTGAGCAGAAGCGTTCTATGTCATGCTTGTTCTAGGCGGTCAACATAATGCACTGACCCAATGTTGGTTAAATGTTGTGCCATCATTTATAACACTGTTCCAACATTAAAGTAACATTGTGTCAGTGTATCAAGTTGCTTGTGCCTCTGGCGAAAATGAGATGTTTAGCCAATGCTGTTTTACTGTTGAGCCAGGGTTGTAGATGATGGTCCAGCATTAAACTAGCATTGTGTGAACATATATCGTGCTAAGGCCATTCTACTGATAGGCCAATGCTGGCCCGGTGTTGTTAACGGTGGGCCACCATTAGGCTAACATTGTGTCAATGTCTCGTGTTTGCTGTGTGGCTGTGACCAGGTTCACTGGTGTCATCAGTGTCTCTATCTCTACTTCAGACACTGGTCATCTTCCCCAGATCAGCTAATATTAACCACCAGGAGACAGATATTTCACAGCCACTCTCTGTACTCCCGCATCTAGGTGCGTGGGAAAAATCCCGCTTCTTTCAGAATGATGGCCTCACAGAGTGCAAAATAACTCGATTCATGTTATTACCATTGACGCTTCTGAAAATGAGATAAAAATATCTAGGCTGAATATACACTGATATATACCGTATGTAGTAAAAATTGTGCTTAGCTCATACTTTTAAAAACTCCATTAAATTAATTATCAATAAATATAAAATTGAAAGTGGAACACTCATCGATACCCTCAGATTTGTATGACAAGCACTGCGTGCACAAATTCCCATGTGTTGGCAGCGGATGGGCAGGTGTGCATTTAAACACAACTGGCCAATCACGATCTACCACACCGCTGGTGCCTGATTTATGAATTGCTGGCTGCTGGTTGGAAGACGGTGACGTAACAGACGACAGAGACCCCTGGTGTTGGATATGTGTAAATGCCACACAAAATCTCAGTGGGTGACTGTGACACTCACTGATAGCTGAGTGTACTGACCAGGTGACACCAGAGAGGCTGATTCACGTGGCGGCAGTCTGTGGTGGAGGGGTAGCCCCCACCCACCCTCTCTCCCATAGCTGACATCTAGAGGAGTGTTATGCAATATAGAAGTTAGGTCTTGGCTAAGATATCTATCTTCAATAATATCACATTTTGTATTATTAAAATTAGAATTTTTGGCCTTGGCAGTTAAAGGCATTGTAAATTCATATAATTTATACATTTATAGTGTGTAATACGACTGTATGACGTCTTTTTTGCACTAGTGTGTAATACGACTGAATAACGTCTTTTTTTGCAATGCCCGTTCATACATCATTTAGTTATCAGCGCCAATACGCTGTCGTGCAAAAGCAAACCGCAGTAACTGCGTACTACGAAAGTATACTGTTACTGCTGTTTGCCGAATTGTAATTGCAGTTTGTGCTCTGATCAAGACCATAATCTGCTTCTCCAGCGAGAGAAGTCGTTCAGCCAATGTTGGTTTAATGTTGGGCCAATGTGATAGACGTCAGGACAATATTAAATATACATTGTGGAGTGCCTGGCGTTTTTGCGTCCTGTTGATGTCATCACAGGATGTGATGATGTTCTGGTGGCTCTACGGTATATTGCCGGTTACTCGGTTTATCACTGGAAATATGTTCGGTAAAATAGCTAAAAAATCGACAGGTGCGGTTTATAACCAGACATTCTGTGTGAGCCATGACGATTTCCGGTGAAAATAAGAGTGTTTGCCGGTCTGGCAACCAACTGACAGACAGGGTAGGCCTATCGTCACCTGCGTTGGTGTGAGCTTTGACGCTTGACTATGAAGTCAATTACCCATCTGCGTCCCAATGTGAATAATAATAATATGGACTATATGCAAGCAAATTTAACTAATGTAAATCATGTAAATTGAAACATACTTGTTGGCTGAAAGCAGAAATAATTAGTTCTAAATGTTAATAAAATTTCACGATGGTAGATGATTTTAAACGTCACATATAATAGAAATATCACGGTATTGTTATTGTCCATAGGGCTGAGATCGTCGTCATAACAGTCTAATTGGAGCTGTAGAAGTACAAAGCGAAGGGCGGCGATGGTGCCGGGGGGGAAGCTAATAGGCATTAACTGTTCACTTGTGATCACTTGTAGTTACTGCCTTTTGGCTTTGTAAAACGTTATACTACTACCCCAGCGTCAAAGACGTTGGGTCGACGTTGTTAAAGTATTATACCAATGTTTTGTGTTTACTGGGACAGTTGTCCACCAGGTCACCAGGTGCTGTTCTCTTGGTAGACACAGCCGGCCGATATTGGGTTTAACCTTCATAACCCCCTCGATCCCCTCGAACCATCACCCACAACCCTCGACCTACAAGTCCCTCGACCCACCATCCCTCCACCCACAACCCCCTCCACCCACAACAACATATTTTTCATCCCATTAGATGGTAACCAAATAGCTGGCAAGGTCGCCAGTCACAGCCCGAAAAAGGAAACGAAGTGTCAGACAGGCTAGTAACCAAATATTTATACTTCAAGTAGGCCTAATAGGCCCCATAGGGCCTATATCGAGAAGTTCCCACGTTCAAAAGTTCCAACGTTCCGAGAACTTTAAGTCACCATGCATATGAGACCCACTGCAGTCAGTTAAATCAATCATATAATTGTTGTCAACACAACTGTTAGGGGGGCACTTTTCAATCACCGGGGGGGGGGGAGAGGGGGGCTGGATTATTTATCCCCGCATAATTTCAACACGTAGGGCTCGGTGACGCGTGGAGAAAAATGATTAGGCCAGCTAGTCCAGGTCTTGAAATATATTATTTATTTCATCGGGTTTGATTTTAAAATACTCCCCCCCCCCCCGCCGATTGAATGGTGCATGACCCTCTAGAAATTTAGGCCTACCTTTAGGCCTATTCTGTGAAACACAGTGACGTCACCGGGATTCTTTTTAAATGGCTACTCGGTGAAAAAAATGCTACACAAGACCCCCCTCCCCCATACTTCATTGTATCAGCTACATGTAGCTCCGTGAGTATGTGCTTTATAGATTATGACCCCAGTGTCGGGAACATGGGCGCTGTGGCTGGCATCAAAGCCAAAAACACAAATTAGGCCTATGTTATAAATAAAAATGGTCCACCAATAGGCCTTACACGATTATAAACTAAACCTGAATCACCCATTTTAAACTTTGCGTCGAGGGGGTAATTCGGAATGGTTGTGGGTCGAGGGGGTTGAGGGTCGAGGGTTGTGGGTCGAGGGGGTTATAAAGGTAACCCCGATATTGACTTGATGTTAGATTAATACAGTTGGGCTAGCGTCGTTTATGCGCATCTAACATTTATGCAATGACGTTGAGCCGAGCTTGTATGAAATTATACAAATTATGTTTTGTGTTTGCTGGGAAACTGATTTTTCGGCTATATAGACAATCAACAAAAGAATTAAAATATATGAACGCCAATATCAAATAATAATAACAATACATTTGTGCCCCGCCACGCGGCTTTATTCAAATTATTTATGACGTCATTTAAAATTTAATTTTGATTATTACATAACTAAATTTAAAATATTAAAAATCGAATGAAACAAAAACTAATAAAGATTTTTCAAAAATTATTTCAATATTGAGACAGAAACCATACGGCTATCGAATCAATTGAAAAAAATCAATTTTGACAAAATTGAGCTTATGGCCCTTTTCGCGTGGCGGGCCTTCTGACAATCGGGCCTTCTGACTAATCATCCTCACTGGTTTTCTGACTAACGGGCCTTGTGACTAGCGGGCCTTCTGACTAATGGGCCTTGTGACTAACGGGCCTTATGACTAAAAGTCTGACACCGGGTGGACGGATGGAAGGGTGAAACTATTTCCACTATCTCGGTATGTGCCCTATAGACCTAGTGGAAATACAACACATTGAAAACAATGTATTATATATATGTGAAACATTTAGTCAGAAATAAACACATATCATTCGGTTTTATCTCATTCTGAAACATAACATGGGTATCTTATAAGCCTAAATTAAAGTTCTTTGGTCGTTATCTTGTGCCAAAGCATAAAGTATCCAATATGTCAGCTATAAATACTATTGAGTTTAAGACAGTCATTAAAATTAAATCATATTTTGATGTTTTAAATTAGTCAAATAATAAATTATCGTCACTTGAACTGTCTGTCTCGTCACTTGAGGATATAATATTGTCATCCCCTAATAACTAAAACATCTGTATCATATGCACGAATGACCAAATCATTATATAGTCCTACATTGTAAATTGCTTCTGTGCTACATAAGTGAGTTTTAATGACACATATGGGCAAAGCCCGCCAATTCAAGAATCATGTGACCCCAGCAGTGTTCATGTTTGTAGTGACCTCCACTTTTGTTTAACTAGTTTCATCATTTCATTTATGCATAGACCTTTCAAAAAATGTATAGTTATCTATAGCCTAGACAAGAAAAAATGTGCTTTTGACCACTGGAATGCCATAAAAATGACATTTTTGGCCTGTCGCCAGCCTTAATTTTCGTCTTAGACAGGTAACTGTTCATGAGTGGGTACAGTTTTTGGAACATAAATTGTTTAAATTTGGCGAACATATAGTAGTGATTGTATTAAGAAAGAGAATATTGTCCCTTGCAAAATTGAACTTATGTTCATGTCGCCACAAAATAACAGAATACGTTACATTTTAGTTAGTTAGTTGTTTTTATCTGCCAAAAATTCTAAGATTAACTAAAGTCCCTTTCTGTGTGATAATTATGTGGTCTAACGTAAGTATGTAAGAAGACATTAAAAAATTTATTTGATACTAACAGTGCCACTCTTGCAATAATCAATAGAAACAAGCAGACGCTATTTATTTTTTAAGAAAACAGAATACGTTACATGGACTCTGAAGATATAGTGATATGCACACTTAACAACAAATGGCCCTTTAGTTACTCACTAGGTATGTCTCCAAGTAGCAAGTAAAAATTTAGCCTGGCCACTGAACCCAGCTTTACAATTGTGCAATAAGAAAAAAAAACAGAATACGTTACACAAAATACGTTACATTTTGTAACGTATTTTGGTAACGTATTTTGCTCTTCACTAAACAATGTTGTAATAGTGTATTCTGTTTCGTAACAAAAGGACAAAGCACTCATACTTTGCATAATACAACTATTTACTGGATATAGTGACATTTAATATCATTACATTATCATAACACGAATTTTGTTAGTTATGTAACGTATTTTGGTAACGTATTTTGCATTTTTATTTGAAATATTTGACCAACAGGCACGAAATGACAGAAACTCAGTATATATCGTTATAAAAATCATCGAAAATATGCTTAGACAAAAAAACACCTGGATTATTCTATGTGGCAGTGTGTGATAACTTCCATTATACACACAAATACAGAATACGTTACTTTTAATTCTGATAATGATTTTGCGCCTGTTCAAGTATACTGTAATTTTTGATATAATAAGTATGTTAACAATGACACACATAATTTATTTGATTGCCTAGGTTTATTTTAAACAATATTGAATGGTTATTGAACATGTACACACTACTGTTCTTATTAGGAAAAAAA
This sequence comes from Flabesymbios commensalis, assembly GCA_964017125.1. Lineage (NCBI taxonomy): Eukaryota > Metazoa > Annelida > Polychaeta > Terebellida > Flabelligeridae > Flabesymbios > Flabesymbios commensalis. Next base: position 70,117,711 of record OZ024905.1, on the reverse strand, counting down.
TAAAATAAAAAACACAAATATTTTGAAAAACCTTTATATCTCATATACTGCAATGTAGCAAGACCATTTATACTAAACAACATTGAAATTACAGTAATATATTTCATTTTGCATGTTTTTATTTTGTATAGTATTTGTACAAAAATGCTCGATACATATCAGATATTTAGGAAAATCTCATTTTTTTGGGACATTTTTTTTCTATATTTCAAAATAAAGTTGCAAAAAGAGATCTAGTGAAAATTTGTTTTTTTTTTTTAAATAGCTTGTGGAAAAGTCTTGAAGTGACGGGCTTTGCCCATATGAAAATATATATATATATATTCAAACCAATATATTACATCATCAATGTCATAAAAATCAATAATTGGAACCGTTTTGCTAATCAGCTTATAGATACCAGCAAGAATACATAGCACATCATCTTGATATCAGTAATCAGGTAATGTGTTTGTATATATATGTCAGTGGCGGTTCAGCATTCTATTGGTGAAAATATTTCATTTTCATGCATTTTTTGAATAAAGTGAAGCTAACAATCTTTTTTCAGCCAAAATGTGGCTTACGCCCCACCCCCCCCCTCCCCTCTTGCACATTCTTGATCCGCCATTGTATGTAGCAACAATACCAAAGGGCGAGGGCCTGGTGCCTGCTTGAAATGTCAGAGATCGCAGATTCGTCTCCTGCTTTGGCATTCCAAGTTTTAAAGAACAAAATGTTTCCTCCCTGCTCAATCGTAAAGATTGAATATTGTGGGCAGCCTACATGACCGAGAGATAATGTGCTTGGCCGCAGACCAACAGGGCTCAATTTCAAATCATGTGTCTGGAGGGCAGTGTCACCTCATTCATATCACCATCCCCAGGAGGTTCTTCTGGCCCAGTTTAGCCTATGTGAACAAATGTGGCGTAAAACCCCATTCATTTTATTTCATTACATTTTATAAAGCCAACTAACACCTGACTCGACGTTTGCCTGATAACATTACAGTAACATTGCAGCAAAGATCGTGTGAGTTGAGGGGTCTTTATCCTCGGGTCGATCTACTGTTAGTATTGTGATTTTCGTAATTTGCATTACGTAAGAGGGTGGAGTAAAAGTGCATTACGGTTACATGTGATAATGATGGATTAGGGCTGCTGTAGATTTCACGGCTGAGTAAGAAACATTAAAAGTTGATATTTTACAACTCCGTGACGATTTTGTTAGGCCTATTTAAGGCAGAAGAATTGAAAAAAATTTATTTGATACTAGCAGTGCCACTCTTGCAATAATCAATAGAAACAAGCAGACGCTATTTATTTTTTAAGAAAACAGAATACGTTACATGGACTCTGAAGATATAGTGATATGCACACTTAACAACAAATGGCCCTTTAGTTACTCACTAGGTATGTCTCCAAGTAGCAAGTAAAAATTTAGCCTGGCCACTGAACCCAGCTTTACAATTGTGCAATAAGAAAAAAAAACAGAATACGCTACACAAAATACGTTACATTTTGTAACGTATTTTGGTAACGTATTTTGGTAACGTATTTTGCTCTTCACTAAACAATGTTGTAATAGTGCATTCTGTTTCGTAACAAAAGGACAAAGCACTCATACTTTGCATAATACAACTATTTACTGGATATAGTGACATTTAATATCATTACATTATCATAACACGAATTTTGTTAGTTATGTAACGTATTTTGGTAACGTATTTTGCATTTTTATTTGAAATATTTGACCAACAGGCACGAAATGACAGAAACTCGGTATATATCGTTATAAAAATCATCGAAAATATGCTTAGACAAAAAAACACCTGGATTATTCTATGTGGCAGTGTGTGATAACTTCCATTATACACACAAATACAGAATACGTTACTTTTAATTCTGATAATGATTTTGCGCCTGTTCAAGTATACTGTAATTTTTGATATAATAAGTATGCTAACAATGACACACATAATTTATTTGATTGCCTAGGTTTATTTTAAACAATATTGAATGGTTATTGAACATGTACACACTACTGTTCTTATTAGGAAAAAAATAAAATAAAAAACACAAATATTTTGAAAAACCTTTATATCTCATATACTGCAATGTAGCAAGACCATTAATACTAAACAACATTGAAATTACAGTAATATATTTTATTTTGCATGTTTTTATTTTGTATAGTATTTGTACAAAAATGCTCGATACATATCAGATATTTTGGAAAATCTCATTTTTTTTGGGACAATTTTTTTTTTATATTTCAAAATAAAGTTGCAAAAAGAGATCTAGTGAAAATTTGTTTTTTTTTTAAATAGCTAGCTTGTGGAAAAGTCTTGAAGTGACGGGCTTTGCCCATATGAAAATATATATTCAAACCAATATATTACATCATCAATGTCATAAAAATCAATAATTGGAACCGTTTTGCTAATCAGCTTATAGATACCAGCAAGAATACATAGCACATCATCTTGATATCAGTAATCAGGTAATGTGTTTGTATATATATGTCAGTGGCGGTTCAGCATTCTATTGGTGAAAATATTTCATTTTCATGCATTTTTTTGAATAAAGTGAAGCTAACAATCTTTTTTCAGCCAAAATGTGGCTTACGCCCCCCCCCCCCCTCTTGCACATTCTTGATCCGCCATTGTATGTAGCAACAATACCAAAGGGCGGGGGCCTGGTGCCTGCTTGAAAAGTCAGAGATCGCAGATTCGTCTCCTGCTTTGGCATTCCAAGTTTTAAAGAACAAAATGTTTCCTCCCTGCTCAATCGTAAAGATTGAATATTGTGGGCAGCCTACATGACCGAGAGATAATGTGCTTGGCCGCAGACCAACAGGGCTCAATTTCAAATCATGTGTCTGGAGGGCAGTGTCACCTCATTCACATCACCATCCCCAGGAGGTTCTTCTGGCCCAGTTTAGCCTATGTGAACAAATGTGGCGTAAAACCCCATTCATTTTATTTCATTACATTTTATAAAGCCAACTAACACCTGACTCGACGTTTGCCTGATAACATTACAGTAACATTGCAGCAAAGATCGTGTGAGTTGAGGGGTCTTTATCCTTGGGTCGATCTACTGTTAGTATTGTGATTTTCGTAATTTGCATTACGTAAGAGGGTGGAGTAAAATGGCATTACGGTTACATGTGATAATGATGGATTAGGGCTGCTGTAGATTTCACGGCTGAGTAAGAAACATTAAAAGTTGATATTTTACAACTCCGTGACGATTTTGTTAGGCCTATTTAAGGCAGAAGAATTAAAATTGAAGAATAAAGACTTCGTGAATATTCCTGGCTAACTGGGGCCTATTAAAAGACCCAGAATAAATAATAATTACACATTTACTCTTGTATGTACATAATTTTTACATTGTAGTCCTGTGAAAATGTTTTTTTGTCAAGCATTTTTCATTACGTGCAGTGGGCCTACTTCAGAATGTGTGTAAAATCAGCAAAATGTATGATGGGAATCGAACATATAATAAATTCTAATGATGGATGAGATATAAATATATACTACCGGCCTATACATATTTTATTTTCATGATAATGCAATTTAGAGCATAGATATACATTTTCTGACACACCTGTAGCTGATATTTTGCAATGCTGTTGACAAGTTTCAAGGCCCCTGGGCCTCTTGTTGTCTATATAGTGTCTGTGATATAAATGAACAAATTTGTTTTAATCGAATTGATAAGTTGTGCAGTCAAAAGCTGAATTTTTTTAAATATTTTAAAATGTTTAATTTTATTTGACAAGTGAATGTAATCAGTGATTCAGAAGGGGGCTTGTTGATTGATACACTAATTCCAGATTTGTATTTCCTTTGGATTTTGTCACTTTTCATAACCCAACTCCAGTGTTTTTTACTTTTAAAGAGGTGATTGATTGATTCGAAATCATAAAGGAATACATCGAAGTGTGCAGTAATATATACAATGTAGAAATATATATTATACAATATAAACTGAACAATGGATAATCAAGTGGACATGATAATAAATGCGTAAATAAAATGTAATGCTCTTTTGAAAACGAAGCAGATTATCACATCTACACAAGACGCCGAATTAATGCCGGTTGACAAACCAATACCCAACGGCCCGCGTCTGCTGGGTAATTAAAATGTGGCAACGGCGACAGATAGATACCGTCTTCTTGACCGAGCTCACTTGGGCCGGTCTCGGACTGAACGTAATCAAGGGTTGACGAACCCCCGCTTCCGTTAGGCCTATGGACCAGCTGAATTCGCGCCATATCTCAAAAGCAACTACATCGATGAGTGGAGTATGTTCCATCTGGCACATACATCATCCCCGGGGCCAGGTGACGTTGGGAGCATTCATTGCAATAGTATCACCTAATCCCTGACAGATGAAGTTTGCCCAGTGTGAGCGAGCCCTTCATCCCTTCCAAGGATGAGGTGTAACCAGTGTGCAGTGGGCCCCTCATCCCTCCTGAGAGAGGAGGTTTACCCAGTGTGCAGTAGGCCCCTCATCCCTCCTAAGGATGAGGTTTAGACAGTGTGCAGTGAGCCCTTCATCCCTCTTGAAAAAGGAGGTTTACCTAGTGCGCAGTGGGCCCTTCATCCCTCCTGAAAGAGGAGGTTTACCCAGTGTGCAGTCGGCCCCTCATCCTTCCTGAGAGATGAGGTTTGTCCAGTGTGCAACCAGCCCCTCATCCCTTCTGAGAGATGAAGTATACCCAGTGTGCAACCAGCCCATCATCCCTGAGAAATGAAGTTTACCAGTGTGCAACAAGCCCCTCATCCTTCCTGAGAGAGGAGGTTTACCTAGTGTGCAGCGGGCCCTTCATCCCTCTTGGGAGAGGAGGTTTACCCAGTGTGCAGTGGGCCCCTCATTCATCCTGGGAGAGGAGGTTTACCTAGTGTGCAGCGGGCCCTTCATCCCTCTTGGGAGAGGAGGTTTACCCAGTGTGCAGTGGGCCCCTCATTCATCCTGAGAGAGGAAGTTTACCGAGTGTGCAGTGGGCCCTTCATCCCTCTTGGGAGAGGAGGTTTACCCAGTGTGCAGTGGGCCCCTCATTCATCCTGAGAGAGGAGGTTTACCTAGTGTGCAGCGGGCCCTTTATCCCTCTTGGGAGAGGAGGTTTACCCAGTGTGCAGTGGGCCCCTCATTCATCCTGGGAGAGGAGGTTTACCTAGTGTGCAGCGGGCCCTTCATCCCTCTTGGGAGAGGAGGTTTACCCAGTGTGCAGTGGGCCCCTCATTCATCCTGGGAGAGGAGGTTTACCTAGTGTGCAGCGGGCCCTTCATCCCTCTTGGGAGAGGAGGTTTACCCAGTGTGCAGTGGGCCCCTCATTCATCCTGAGAGAGGAAGTTTACAGAGTGTGCAGTGGGCCCTTCATCCCTCTTGGGAGAGGAGGTTTACCCAGTGTGCAGTGGGCCCCTCATTCATCCTGAGAGCGGAGGTTTACCTAGTGTGCAGTGGGCCCTTCATCCCTCTTGGGAGAGGAGGTTTACCCAGTGTGCAGTGGGCCCCTCATTCATCCTGAGAGAGGAGGTTTACCTAGTGTGCAGCGGGCCCTTCATCCCTCTTGGGAGAGGAGGTTTACCCAGTGTGCAGTGGGCCCCTCATTCATCCTGAGAGAGGATGTTTACCTAGTGTGCAGTGGGCCCTTCATCCCTCTTGAGAGAGGAGGTTTACTCAGTGTGCAGTGGGCCCCTCATCTTTCCTGAGAGAGGAGGTTTACCTAGTGTGTAGTGGGCCCCTCATCCCTCCTGATTATAAGATTTTTCCTATATTAACATTCTGATGCCTAGAGTATAATCTGCCCTATTTATTAACCCTTCCATTCTAGAGTATCACGTTTCTAATGTATTAACCCTCTGTGGACTACACTATCATGTTTGCCTTTTTTTAACCTATTAATTCCTAGAGTATCACATGTGTATCACCTGTATTAACCCTCTGAGGTCCAGAGAGTCGATATTATCACGTGTTTAAAATATTAACCCTCTGTGGACCAGACTATCATATTTCTTCTATATTAACCTTTTGATGCCTGGTATATCACATATCTTATTTATTGACCCTCTGCTAACTAGACTACCAAATTTTTTAACCTTATGTGATCTAGAGTATCACGTTTCTAATACAGTAACCCTATGTGGACTACACTATCATGTTTATCCTTTTTTAACCTTTTGATGCCTAGAGCATCAGATATGTTATGTATTTCCTTCTATAGGCTAGAGTATGACCTGTATTAACCCTCTGAGGTCCAGAGAGTCGATATTATCACGTGTTTCAAATATTAACCCTCTGTGGACCAGACTATCATATTTCTTCTATATTAACCTTTTGATGTCTGGAATATCACATATCTTATTTATTGACCCTCTGCTAACTAGACTACCAAATTTTTTAACCTTATGTGATCTAGAGTATCACGTTTCTAATACAGTAACCCTATGTGGACTACACTATCATGTTTATCCGTTTTTAACCTTTTGATGCCTAGAGCATCAGATATGTTATGTATTTCCTTCTATAGGCTAGAGTATGACCTGTATTAACCCTCTGAGGTCCAGAGAGTCGATATTATCACGTGTTTCAAATATTAACCCTCTGTGGACCAGACTATCATATTTCTTCTATATTGACCTTTTGATGTCTGGAATATCACATATCTTATTTATTGACCCTCTGCTAACTAGACTACCACATTTATTAACCTTATGTGATCTAAAGTATCACGTTTCTAATACAGTAACCCTATGTGGACTACACTATCATTTTTATCCGTTTTTAACCTTTTGATGCCTAGAACATCACATATGTTATGTATTTCCTTCTATACGCGAGAGTATGACCTGTATTAACCCTCTGAGGTCCAGAGAGTCGATATTATCACGTGTCTCAAATATTAACCCTCTGTGGACCAGACTATCATATTTCTTCTATATTAACCTTTTGATGTCTGGAATATCACATATCTTATTTATTGACCCTCTGCTAACTAGACTACCACATTTATTAACCTTATGTGATCTAGAGTATCACGTTTCTAATACAGTAACCCTATGTGGACTACACTATCATTTTTATCCGTTTTTAACCTTTTGATGCCTAGAACATCACATATGTTATGTATTTCCTTCTATAGGCGAGAGTATGACCTGTATTAACCCTCTGAGGTCCAGAGAGTCGATATTATCACGTGTCACAAATATTAACCCTCTGTGGACCAGACTATCATATTTCTTCTATATTAACCTTTTGATGTCTGGAATATCACATATCTTATTTATTGACCCTCTGCTAACTAGACTACCACATTTATTAACCTTATGTGATCTAGAGTATCACGTTTCTAATACAGTAACCCTATGTGGACTACACTATCATTTTTATCCGTTTTTAACCTTTTGATGCCTAGAACATCACATATGTTATGTATTTCCTTCTATAGGCGAGAGTATGACCTGTATTAACCCTCTGAGGTCCAGAGAGTCGATATTATCACGTGTCTCAAATATTAACCCTCTGTGGACCAGACTATCATATTTCTTCTATATTAACCTTTTAATGTCTGGAATATCACATATCTTATTTATTGACCCTCTGCTAACTAGACTACCACATTTATTAACCTTATGTGATCTAAAGTATCACGTTTCTAATACAGTAACCCTATGTGGACTACACTATCATTTTTATCCGTTTTTAACCTTTTGATGCCTAGAACATCACATATGTTATGTATTTCCTTCTATACGCGAGAGTATGACCTGTATTAACCCTCTGAGGTCCAGAGAGTCGATATTATCACGTGTCTCAAATATTAACCCTCTGTGGACCAGACTATCATATTTCTTCTATATTAACCTTTTGATGTCTGGAATATCACATATCTTATTTATTGACCCTCTGCTAACTAGACTACCACATTTATTAACCTTATGTGATCTAAAGTATCACGTTTCTAATACAGTAACCCTATGTGGACTACACTATCATGTTTATCCGTTTTTAACCTTTTGATGCCTAGAACATCACATATGTTATGTATTTCCTTCTATACGCGAGAGTATGACCTGTATTAACCCTCTGAGGTCCAGAGAGTCGATATTATCACGTGTCTCAAATATTAACCCTCTGTTGACCAGACTATCATATTTCTTCCATATTAACCTTTTGATGTCTGGAATATCACATATCTTATTTATTGACCCTCTGCTAACTAGACTACCACATTTATTAACCTTATGTGATCTAGAGTATCACGTTTCTAATACAGTAACCCTATGTGGACTACACTATCATTTTTATCCGTTTTTAACCTTTTGATGCCTAGAACATCACATATGTTATGTATTTCCCTCTATAGGCGAGAGTATGACCTGTATTAACCCTCTGAGGTCCAGAGAGTCGATATTATCACGTGTCTCAAATATTAAACCTCTGTGGACCAGACTATCATTTTTCTTCTATATTAACCTCTTGGTGTATCGAATATCACATGTCTTATTTATCGACCCTCTGTTAACTAGACTATCGCATTTATTAACCCTTCGTGATCTAGAGTATCACGTTTCTAATGGCTTAACCCTCTGTGGACTAAACTATCATGTTTAAATTATTTTAACCTCATTATGCCTGGAGCATCACATATGGTATTTGTTAACCCTGTATAGGCTAGAGTATGACCTGTATTAACCCTCTGAGGTCCAGAGAGCCGATAATCTCATGTGTCTTAAATATTAACTCTCCGTGGACCAGACTAACATATTTCTTCTATATTAACCTCTTAATTGATATCTGGAATATCACATGTCTTTTTCATTGACCTTCTGCTAACTAGACTCGCATTTATTAACCCTCAGTGATCTAGAGTATCACATTTATGATGTAGGTCTATCAACCCTCTGTGAACTGCACTATCACGTTTATCTTACTTTAACCCACTGATGCCTAGAGTATCACATATATGTTATTTATTAACCATCCATAGGCTAGAGTATCATGGTGTATTTTCTGAAGGCTCTATTTAGTTCTAATAACTGTTCTGTAACTGTAACCACACTGGCAAGGATGACGCTTGTCCTTGCTATATTATACTACAACCATTTTTATAATAACACAAACTACAATACTTAAACCAACGGCTTGAATTATTACTTAGTATTAAATTCTCGGTGATCCGAGCTCGGAGGCGCGACAAACATAATCGTAATTTTACTCATAGTTCCAAAACTGTTTGCGTTTCAGATGTGTCTTCTCGTCAGCTGCCAATAGCGGTAATTAACCTGATTTATTGTCTGCACACGCAAGGGGCCTGCCAAGGAGGGGGGTATGTGTTTTTTGTAAAAGCTAATTTGGTGGGAATATTTAGGTGGAAATATAACAGCGTAGTAGAAAAGTAATATACTAGCTGATCAACTATATTTAGTAATGTTTTCCACAAAGGCAAACCTCAACAATTATTTTATTTTAAATTTTATCGTAAAATATTTTAATCTATTTTATATTTTACTACAATAATTACTATTACGTTTATTTCATTCGTTATATATTACTGTTATAGTAAACTTGCTTAATATAATATTATAACCTAGTACTATTACCCCATCCGTGGTCTACATGGAAACATCTTACAAAATATCATGCTGATTGCACTAACAGTTTCCGAATATACACAAGCTATTCGATTGCCATCTTGGATGATGACGTGATGAAAAGAAAAAAAATACTTTCCCCAGAGTGTGTAGTTACACCAAATGCATGTGTTGTAAAGGTAAATCATGCAAGATCTACGTGACATATGTATGTGAGCGTAATCTTTCTCTCATGTACAAGTACTAATTATGAAACATAAAAAAATGCAAGAAAAGACATTGAAGCTAAAGCAACACAGTAGGCCTATGTGTACTAGTTGAAAAGCGAACACGTTCCGTTATGGTATTAAAATTATAATAATTCTTCTTCTTTTTTCAATTTAAATATATCATATATTCAAGTATAGGTGACATAGATATGTGATGTACCAATTAGTGCAGCAGCTATTAAAATCTGCTGCGCTTATTAGTATATCACACTCTACGACAACTAATGTGCAGCCGGCCCCGACTATCCTCATCCTTAAGACACTGTAAAAGATGAGGCCCAGCCAGATCCGATGTGCCGCTGGCCCAGTCTAAACCTCAGACCTGCCAATGCCGACCTGACGTCTAAACCATACTCGGATAACCACGTGCACATGTGACATATAGGTTTAGTAGACATGACTGTCTCAATTTAGCTATGATGACATGACTTATATGAATAAACCAATAAATATAACTGTGTGAAATGTAAGTAAACTGTACGATTTTCTTTTCTTACTATATATATATATATATATATGTTATTGTTATATGGCAAAGTATAGGCCTATCAATCGTTGATTTAATGAATGTTGTTATAATTCACCATGCCCATGGTCGATAATAAGGGGTATATAGTAGGATTTATTATGTATAACAGTTAGGCCTAGTCAGAAAAATACAAAGCCTACTTCTGGACTTATTCAGGAATTGTTGATTATCATGGTTTTTTAAGATAGGCCCACATTATTGAAAAATAGAAGGCTCCAGAGCTAAAAATTTCAGTGCATGTTTGCGGTAATTTTTATAAAATTTTCCATTATTGAATTATTTAAAAAGATACAAAAGCCTAGTCATATACAAATCACTGTTCACTGGCCCTTTCTTATAAATAGATAGAAATTAGAAGAAGATGCAATATCCAATCCTAAACATGTCACTGTTGACAGTCGCATGTGTACACATTAATATAGCTCTACATCATTGTATAAATGCAAGGCCTGGTCGTTGCCAGACCATTGTTTACTAATACGATTATGTTATTTTACATAAATGTACATAAAGGTGTAAAAAATACATCCGGTACGATCATACATACAATAATGTGGACTTGCCCATTTAACCTATATAAATTGATATAAATTTATGCAAATAATTAGTAAGATATAAGGCACAGTTATACACAGATAATGACATACTGTTGACTGCTAAAGTTTTATAAATTATTAGATAAATTCAAGGGCCACCCCAATGCAGATTATCAAATCTCTAAACGTTAAAGGCTTTGAAAGTAAAATGAACTTTATTAAAAAAAAATATGTTTCCTTTAACATGGTTATTAATGAAGTATGGTTGCAGCGATGTATATGTTGCGTCACAGTCATTGTGAGGCCTCTTTCTTAAGCTGTACACTGACTAAGAATACGACCTTCATTTCATAAAGTTCTCTTTTTTTAATCATTTAAGAGGTACCGGGTACTGACCATGAATATTTTTACAATGTGCAACCAGATAACGTAGCCCACGCTCCTACAATAGCCTACTTTTATCCACAACAAACTATTGTTAAAATGTTCATAACTATTCACTAGGTGACGCGTATGTCGCCGTGGTTGACTAATTGGACTTCATGATTGTTACAGAGTAGATTCATTTTTCTACGTACATCGATATTTTGCTGTATTTTGATCAGGGTTGGGGCAAGTACATCAACTCAGTACTTGGGTACAAGTACATTAAAAATGTTCAAGTGCAAGTACAGGGTTTTGCGAAATGTACTTGGGTACTACCCAAGTACATTGCAAATGTACTTAATATAATCATGATAATAGATCGCCGCCCGCACTGAAAGTGTCAATGAAGGCGTGATTAACGCAGCTGTGAATTGCTCTCACGTGCGCACGGTAAATCTGACACCTCTAATGTGGGTATGTACATATCTTGTGAATGTTCGGTACAATGTGAACACAACCATTGAAACATAATAGACTGTTCTGAATAACAATATGAAAAAGAAAATATATTTCATATTATGAAATGCATTTGTTTAACATGATTTCAGTTCGTCTTTGATAGTAGCTGTGACCAACCATGGCGCGCGGGGACTTGATTAATATTTTGAGATCAACATGAATATTATCAGTTGTATTATTACTATCAACAAACATTTATTGTAGGCCCTATATGCACAACGATGATATGAGCAATAAATGTAATGATTAACATGATTTTACACCTATTGAAAGACATGTATGTACTGTTTGATTTAAATGTCATAATCAGCATGACTAATAATATAAGGTTAAAACGATTAGCTAGCCTTTATGTTTTGTAGTAGTAACGACACACCGTGATAAAATAATACGTTATGTAATGGTGATTAGACATACGAGACGTGTAGTGGAGTGACACAAATAGTCACTGCCAGGAAGCTTAACAATTTAACATGGAGTGGAAAAAAAAGAATAAATATATTAAATTATATTTGCACACATTTGAATAATACTATAGTAATGGTTTTCAGTCTATATTTCTTTTCACAATATTTTTATATTCTTCAGGTGATGGACGCATATGTGCATTTATTATGTTGTAAGGAAGAGAATACTTTTTGTATTCCAACGTCAACAATGACAGAGATCTGTACATGGAAAAAGGGTTCAAAGATGATAATGCATAAGGTAACATAATAAATCGAAATAAAAATTAATTAGATTAATCAGGATGGTAACATGCATGCGACCTATTATATTTAGTTAAAAAAATGATTTCATTTATTCCAGGTGCAGTTATGCAAATGCAAAAAATTAGTGGGTGTATGTCATGAAGGCGGCAACCATTGGACAGCAGTGGTGAGTGCAGCTATTCACACACAGATTAATGCAGACAGATTATGTTAGGGGGTAGTGGGTGGTGCTGAGATTTACGAGGCTCATAGATCTCCACAGCTGAAACAATGTTTTAAAAAATTTAAGATAATTATGTTTCAAGACCCGAATCGCAGGATAATTGTAAATAAAAGTTCACTAAACTATCGCCCGTTTTTTTTATTCCGGTGTATTAAATACACAGTAGGCTAATCAGGGCTGTGTATAATAGGAATATGGTATAATTATCATATGGCGATGTGAATCAATACTCGTTACTATGATATACTTTTTAATTCATGAAATTAGCTGTTTTTGATATTAATAAAATGTTGGGTTATTATCAATATCATAATACAAGATTTACAGATATTGGAACCATACAAGTGTGCCATCGCACCATATTGCAGTAACGTTACAACCTTTTTCATATGGAACTCATTAAGAGTTATCATGTAACGTGTAAAATTGAATATTGGTATTATTATGTTGTTATGTGTCATCTTCATATGTATGACAGATCGTCAATATACCTCAATGCCAGATATTATACTATGATTCTTTTGGAGAGAAAACGACTTTGAAAAACTCAATAAGAAACAATTTCAGGTGCCAAAATAATCAATAAGAACTATTTACCACATTTTGTTATTACTAACATCTCGAGTGATTATAATTAATATTATGTTTCGTTGCATATTATTTGAAGTATAGCATATAACCAGCGACATTTTAGTATTTTCAAAAGAATATAAAAAAGGCATCGAAAACACATCCTGGGCCCGTATTCCCGTACAATTTACGATATATACGATTGGTCGATAAGGTCATCTCGGCCAATCTGAAGCGTACGGTAAATCGTAACTTGTACGAGAATACAAACCCTTTATGTAAGCCATACGTACATTAAAACTTTGATAATGTATTAATAAGACACGCATAAAAGAATTATTAAATATGAATTTCGCCATAGTATCCAAATCAGATTTTATACTATTTCTTTACAGTCTTGATGCTAAATATGTTTAATTGTTCAACACCAAGCAGTCTCGGCCTATAGTTGACAAACGGTCATGTCACATAGCATTGCTTTCTAATTATTTTTAAAATGTCAAGTTCTGACATCTGGTATATAAGTGATGTTTTTGATGAACAAGTAAAAATATTTGAGTAAGAGAGAGAATGAAACGACAGTACCTCGTATAATTAACAGCTTAGATATGAGTGCAAGATGAATGGCATGCATATTGCCGCAATGAATACATTATGACGGTTGTATTTGAAATTATTATAAGAATCTTTTATTTGTATGCTTCAGAAGTCACTATTTATAAGTATTAAATTACTAACTTATGAATGTAATTGTACTGTTATCCAGTAAATACAGAACATTTGTATAACATTTGTACAATGTTGGGACAACGTCGAATACCTTGGGCCGACGTTGTACAAATATTATATAATTATTGTTCGCTGGGTATCCGACTATGTTTGTTTATAATGTTATATAAATGTTATTTGTATGAATTTTACTTATTTTTAATCAAATGTATACGCTTTTCATTGTTTACAAGTGATTACTTTCAGTAAGTCAACATTATTCAGGTCCATAATGACTTGCGGTACACGAAATTAATATTCAACTGGGTACTTGAAGCAGCTGTGTCGTTATGTTTCACTAAATCAATATTTACATTACAAAACCCAATCCTATTACAGACACAATATATGACATAGTATTAATAATTATTTACTTTCTCAGCTTTTACGTGATGAGCGAGCTGCTAATTTTGTTATTATGTCATTATTTTTTATATTATGTTGATTATAATTTAGAGATCTTGATGTACAGGGCATTCATTCACTCACGAATATATTTTTTAAACATTACTATGTGTTGCATTTGCAGCCAGTTCATGGATGAGCGAACGAAAATAGGCCTGGAAGTTAATTCCTTTGTTTGGGAAACACCACGTGTCCCAGAACACACCAAACAAACTGATTCATTCAGTTGTGGTGTGTTTGCATTAAAGGTACCGGTAAACATACTCATTTATAAAGTGTTTCGTATACATCAATGTAATGGGATTTTAAATTGCATATATATGAATGTATTTACACATGTAATTTTATGATTTTTTCACAGTTCATACATGATCATTTTAATCCTGGAATTCTAATTTTTGAGAACCCAATGCAGGGGAGGGAGAAAATAGCGACGACACTAATTAAAGAATCAGGTAATTACCTATATATATTGTTCTTCATATTTCTATATGCAAATATGCTTACAGTGTCAAAATCACACAGATATTATATCAAACACACTGGAAAGCGTAAAAATATAAACGATTTTAGTTATGCACGTTTACATTTGTTTGGATACCTTTAAAACAATATGATGAACTAGGCCTAAAATTACATGGTAACACTTGTATACCAAATCGAATACTCAATTGTATAGCATAAGGGGGCCACCATTCAATCTGCAGGAGGGGGAATTATTTTTTAAATTAATAATTTTGGGCAGACTCTGAATGCCATAAATAATTTACTTCAAGAACTATTCTTCATAAACATGCAATAAATTTGAATTTTTCAGCTCAGCGCACCGCCGAGCCGGGTTGAAATAAATAATTTCTCCGCGACAGAAACTACACCCTCCTCCCTGGAGATTGAATGTTGGCCACCTAAGACACTGTGGAAAATCGTAGAATTATACTAGATAACACATCTGCACAATATATAAAGACTCGATATGAACATATGAACCCTCGATATTAACATATAAACCCGCAGTCTGACCGGGACACCCGTTCTGTACGCTAATGATACCTGCATTATCAGAATAAAATGTACATAATGCAGTTGTTATGTGTTGATATGCCTAATGACAGTATTGTTGTTTCACATGCACCATTTTTTTGTTTTCCACAGCGTTACATTCTGTGAAAGAATATTGCAGAAGGTGTGGTGGAAGCGTTGAGAAAGAAAATGTTATGGTAAGAAAAAACTATATAAGAACAGAACTAAACGATATGCTGTTAGTGACATAACTTAATTGTACCTAACCCTTGTATTTGCAATAGATGCTTCATCATTAATTGATCAAGCTGTACTATGTTTATTTATTGTATTATTTTTATCAACATATATTTTTCGTCGTTTTAAGCTGCAATTTCCTCCTATAAATATAAATGATTAAAAAATACACAGTACACATAAATTAAACACCATAGTGTACATTGTATATACATTGTATATTTTACATCATACATTGTATACATCTTATATTTCATAGATGCCAATTAATCAATGTTTCATTTCAATTATTTACGTCGCAGATTGTATTGCTGTGCTGCAAATGTGGCAGAAAATTTCACATGTTGTGTACTGCAATCAAAGAGAGAGTATTATCAACCTGCTATTTTTGCACATAATGATTTTTTTCGTAAGTATGCAACATATTATGTATGCCTATGTGCACAGAGATGCGTAAGGTCTTACATTAATTATTCAATCACTCATTGTAGTCGTAGAAAATAATTTGGAATACTGTTACAATGTTATACCTTTATTTTCAATGAGAATATAATTATACCACCTCTCATCATACCGCGTTTAGTGATTTAATCGTATACCTACTGATGACTGTTTGTTATTAATCCTTTAATCCTGAATTTACATTTCTCATCTTTATCCACTACAAGCCGAAAATTGCTGTCGCAATTCTCGATTTTTAAGTGACGAATATGACTTGATGTGTGTTGTAATTTGAAGAAAGATATTACTATTATTAAAACAGTAACAGTCCAATTTTCGTTCCAAATCCCCTATGTTTTAGGAAATTAAATCATTCTTCAGAGAAGCAAAATTAGGCTTTGATGCATCGTGAGGGTTGAAAGCATTTACGTCTAATGAAAAGTAATTAAGAAGTCATTTCTCTTCACTGATCAATATTAATTAGGCCCCACTCATGAGAACGCTCGCCACGCTGCGCATACGATCGAGTGGGCATAAAACGTGGGACCAGCGAATTTTATCGGCCACTTATCTCGTTAAAATAAATACATACTGTTTTTATTTATGTTTCATATCTTTAACAATAATTTATTTACATGTTAATGTAGTATATTTTGTAATTGTATACAATGCAAACAAAATTTATGTGTCAGAACTTGATTTATACATTTTCTACTTTTTCAGTCATGGCTTATACGTGTAGTTGCAGAGCCAACGGACCTGTCATCTCTTCTTCAATAAAATAAAAACAAAATAATAAAACAATGATCTTTGAAACTTTTATTTCATTCAAAGTGTTTTGTTGACTTTCTCTCTCTCTCCCTCTCCAACTTATCTACCCAGCTTTTCTAGTATTATTTTCAAGGGATCTAAAATTAAGGTCTAGGTTAGTTTCGTAAATATCTCATTTAAATATATTTCACTTTTTGTAGCTTTTGTGGGGTCTACTACAGAAGTGTACTATATCGGACACATGACAGGGTAGCTCCAGAGGGTTAATATGGGAGAAATTCCATACTCTAGCCACCAGAATATTGATATATCAGACATGATTCTAGGCATCAGAAGGTTATTATATGTGAAATATGATGTTCTAGTTCACACATATTTGACACTTGAGACACGTAATACTATATACACCAGACAGTTAACGCACTTGAAACTCCAGCCTCCAGAGAGTTAATAAATAAGAAATGTAATACATGTAATACTCTAGGTAACAGAAGATAACATAAGACAAAATATTAGTCTAGTTGCGGAGAATTAATATTAGAGACACGTGATGCTGAAGACCCAGGATGGGTAAATTATATGTTACTGTAGCTCGCAGAGGGTCAATAAATGTAACATGATACTCTAGGTATGAGAAGTTAACATAGAAGAAATATGATAGTATAGTCCATATAGAGTTAATGAAGAAGACATGATACTCCAGGCACCAAAAGGTAGTATGGCCTACTGCACACTGGGTAAACCTCCTCTCTCAAGAGGGATGAAGGGCCCACTGCACACTAGGTGATCATCCTCTCTCAAGAGGGCTGAGGGGCCCACTGCACACTGGGTAAACCTCCTCTCTCAAGAGGGATGAAGGGCCCACTGCACACTAGGTGATCATCCTCTCTCAAGAAGGCTGAGGGGCTCACTGCACACTGGGTAAACCTCCTCTGTCAAGAGGGATGAGGGGCCCACTGCACACTGGGTAAACTTCCTCTCTCAAGAGGGATGAAGGGCCCACTGCACACTAGGTAAACCTCCTCCATCAGGATGGATGAGGGGCTCACTGCACACTGAGTAAACCTCCTCTCTCAAGAGGGATGAAGGGCCCACTGCACACTAGGTGATTATCCTCTCTCAAGAGGGCTGAGGGGCCCACTGCACACTGGGTAAACCTCCTCTCTCAAGAGGGATGAAGGGCCCACTGCACACTAGGTGATCATCCTCTCTCAAGAGGGATGAGGGGCCCACTGCACACTGGGTAAACTTCCTCTCTCAAGAGGAATGAGGGGCCCACTGCACACTGGGTAAACTTCCTCTCTCAAGAGGGATGAAGGGCCCACTGCACACTGGGTAAACCTCCTCTCTTAAGAGGGATGAGGGGCCCACTGCACACTGAGTAAACATCCTCTGTCAAGAGTGATGAAGGGCCCACTGCACACTAGGTAAACCTCCTCTATCAGGATGGATGAGGGGCTCACTGCACACTGAGTAAACCTCCTCTCTAAAGAGGGATGAAGGGCCCACTGCACACTAGGTGATCATCCTCTCTCAAGAGGGCTGAGGGGCCCACTGCACACTGGGTAAACCTCCTCTCTCAAGAGGGATGAAGGGCCCACTGCACACTAGGTGATCATCCTCTCTCAAGAGGGCTGAGGGGCTCACTGCACACTGAGTAAACCTCCTCTCTCAAGAGGGATGAAGGGCCCACTGCACACTAGGTAAACCTCCTCCATCAAGATGGATGAGGGGCTCACTGCACACTGAGTAAACCTCCTCTCTCAAGAGGGATGAAGGGCCCACTGCACACTAGGTGATTATCTTCTCTCAAGAGGGCTGAGGGGCCCACTGCACACTGGGTGAACTTCCTCTCCCAAGAGGGATGAAGGGCCCACTGCACACTAGGTAAACCTCCTCTATCAGGATGGATGAGGGGCTCACTGCACACTGAGTAAACCTCCTCTCTCAAAAGGGATGAAGGGCCCACTGCACACTAGGTGATCATCCTCTCTCAAGAGGGCTGAGGGGCCCACTGCACACTGGGTAAACCTCCTCTCTCAAGAGGGATAAAGGGCCCACTGCACACTAGGTGATCATCCTCTCTCAAGAGGGATGAGGGGCCCACTGCACACTGGGTAAACTTCCTCTCTCAAGAGGGATGAGGGGCCCACTGCACACTGGGTAAACTTCCTCTCTCAAGAGGGATGAAGGGCCCACTGCACACTGGGTAAACCTCCTCTATCAGGATGGATGAGGGGCTCACTGCACACTGAGTAAACCTCCTCTCTAAAGAGGGATGAAGGGCCCACTGCACACTAGGTGATCATCCTCTCTCAAGAGGGCTGAGGGGCTCACTGCACACTGGGTAAGCTTCCTCTCTCAAGAGGGATGAAGGGCCCACTGCACACTAGGTAAACCTCCTCCATCAGGATGGATGAGGGGCTCACTGCACACTGAGTAAACCTCCTCTCTCAAGAGGGATGAAGGGCCCACTGCACACTAGGTGATCATCCTCTCTCAAGAGGGCTGAGGGGCCCACTGCACACTGGGTGAACTTCCTCTCCCAAGAGGGATGAAGGGCCCACTGCACACTAGGTAAACCTCCTCTATCAGGATGGATGAGGGGCTCACTGCACACTGAGTAAACCTCCTCTCTCAAAAGGGATGAAGGGCCCACTGCACACTAGGTGATCATCCTCTCTCAAGAGGGCTGAGGGGCCCACTGCACACTGGGTAAACCTCCTCTCTCAAGAGGGATAAAGGGCCCACTGCACACTAGGTGATCATCCTCTCTCAAGAGGGATGAGGGGCCCACTGCACACTGGGTAAACTTCCTCTCTCAAGAGGGATGAGGGGCCCACTGCACACTGGGTAAACTTCCTCTCTCAAGAGGGATGAAGGGCCCACTGCACACTGGGTAAACCTCCTCTATCAGGATGGATGAGGGGCTCACTGCACACTGAGTAAACCTCCTCTCTAAAGAGGGATGAAGGGCCCACTGCACACTAGGTGATCATCCTCTCTCAAGAGGGCTGAGGGGCTCACTGCACACTGGGTAAACTTCCTCTCTCAAGAGGGATGAAGGGCCCACTGCACACTAGGTAAACCTCCTCCATCAGGATGGATGAGGGGCTCACTGCACACTGAGTAAACCTCCTCTCTCAAGAGGGAT
The DNA here is from genome assembly GCA_964017125.1 of Flabesymbios commensalis. NCBI lineage: Eukaryota > Metazoa > Annelida > Polychaeta > Terebellida > Flabelligeridae > Flabesymbios > Flabesymbios commensalis. Next base: position 70,097,601 of record OZ024905.1, on the reverse strand, counting down.
GAAGGGCCCACTGCACACTAGGTGATCATCCTCTCTCAAGAGGGCTGAGGGGCTCACTGCACACTGGGTAAACTTCCTCTCTCAAGAGGGATGAAGGGCCCACTGCACACTAGGTAAACCTCCTCCATCAGGATGGATGAGGGGCTCACTGCACACTGAGTAAACCTCCTCTCTCAAGAGGGATGAAGGGCCCACTGCACACTAGGTGATCATCCTCTCTCAAGAGGGCTGAGGGGCCCACTGCACACTGGGTAAACCTCCTCTCTCAAGAGGGATGAAGGGCCCACTGCACACTAGGTGATCATCCTCTCTCAAGAGGGCTGAGGGGCTCACTGCACACTGGGTAAACCTCCTCTGTCAAGAGGGATGAGGGGCCCACTGCACACTGGGTAAACTTCCCCTCTCAAGAGGGATGAAGGGCCCACTGCACACTAGGTAAACCTCCTCCATCAGGATGGATGAGGGGCTCACTGCACACTGAGTAAACCTCCTCTCTCAAGAGGGATGAAGGGCCCACTGCACACTAGGTGATTATCCTCTCTCAAGAGGGCTGAGGGGCCCACTGCACACTGGGTAAACCTCCTCTCTCAAGAGGGATGAAGGGCCCACTGCACACTAGGTGATCATCCTCTCTCAAGAGGGATGAGGGGCCCACTGCACACTGGGTAAACTTCCTCTCTCAAGAGGGATGAGGGGCCCACTGCACACTGGGTAAACTTCCTCTCTCAAGAGGGATGAAGGGCCCACTGCACACTAGGTGATCATCCTCTCTCAAGAGGGATGAGGGGCCCACTGCACACTGGGTAAACTTCCTCTCTCAAGAGGGATGAGGGGCCCACTGCACACTGGGTAAACTTCCTCTCTCAAGAGGGATGAAGGGCCCACTGCACACTGGGTAAACCTCCTCTCTCAAGAGGGATGAGGGGCCCACTGCACACTGGGTAAACCTCCTCTGTCAAGAGGGATGAAGGGCCCACTGCACACTAGGTAAACCTCCTCTCTCAAGGAGGATGAGGGGCCCACTGCACACTGGGTAAACCTCCTCTGTCAAGAGGGATGAAGGGCTCACTGCACACTAGGTAAACCTCCTCTCTCAGGATGGATGAAGGGCCCACTGCACACTGGGTAAACCTCCTCTCTCAAGAGGGATGAAGGGCCCGCTGCACACTGGATAAACCTCCTCTGTCAGAGATGAGCAGGCGGGGCTCGCTACACACTGAATATGTTTATTTTGAGTTGAATATTAAATGCTCCCTACACTAAAATGTGGGCCTGTGCATTGGCCCCTCGGGGCCGCATGACGAGTAACTGTGGATGATCTCACGATCGATGTACATGGGTGTCCCATATCTATCACTTTTGACTCAGCAGGGGCGTGCCCAGGATCGGGATTAGGGGGGGGGGGGTCTCCAAAATGAAATATCATGATGATAACGGTGGGGATACAGATATTTAAGCAGCCCTCGCCGAGGTGGGCTGCTTACTGTATTCCACACGGTACGCCGCCGCAGTTATTTGTTTTCAAGATAGCTACTAATCTATCAACTTCTGCTTTCTCATACATAACCATCACATACCACTGGGGAATTGTTTTGGTGACATTTTGATCCCCATATCACCAACCCTTTAATCACTATGGCCACTAACGAAGAAATGCTCGTTAGCGCATTTCAGGAAAAAGTTGCCATCAGATCTTCTTTTAATTTGGCATATATGTTTTGGGATCAAACAATTTCAAAATGGCCGTTTAGCATCCATTTTGAATTTTGTAATATTTATTCAACTCAAGAAATGCAAAACGACTGGACCATAAATATAAAACAAAATGTTATGTCTCACACGAGGATAACCCATGACAAATTTCACACTAAAAAATCCGTAATGGCTGCCAGTCGGCCATTTTTCTTTTTTTTTTCACTATCTCGGAAATCTTGCATGATAGCTGATCTATGAATTTCTGACCTGATTAACTCTTGGGAGCAAACAATTTTAAAATAGTGGTCGAACGATAACGAAGGGCTGCTTTCGTGGTTTTTAATTGGCATCAAATTGTGACATTTTTAGCACTGGGATTTAATAACGAACTAATGTAAGTAGTATTACTATTCGACAATAAGCTAATATTAAAAAAAAAATTAAAAGTACGCTATATGTTAGTTTTTAATTTATATCCACAGGTTTTGTACGGGGCCTTAAAAGCTTGAATTTTAAATTATATTTTCAAGGCCTTGAAAGTGCATGAATTTTGAAAAACGGCCTTAAAAAGCCTTGAAAATGAACTATTTTGAAAGCCATTTCGCAATTCTTTTTAAACGGCCAAGAAGCCGTTCCGTAGAAGGTTTTTAATGACAGCCAAGATCGACAGTGATCATGCATTTATTCTCTGGAGTCAATAAGTGGGCTTGGCTGGCTACATGTCTTCATGCTTGCTATTAAACAAAATTTGTTTTTCTAATGTCTGTAGGCCTATTAATGTTTTACTTGGTTTGCATGGGGCCTGGAAAAATCTACTTTTGGGCATTGAAAGGCATTGAAAAGGCCTTGAATTCTGTTCTGCCCAAGGTGCACGAACCCTGTATCTACAATAATCAGTTAAAAGCTAAACGTATAAACATATGGCAAGCTTGGGATTTGTCAAGAGTAAAACATTGCTTAATATTTACATATTGTGAAACTATTATATAATCTACACCTGAAAAAAAACTATATATAATATAACCGTATCAGCTGGTCACCCCCGGTCATTCCGTTGCCACCACATGTAGGCTTGAATTTTCTCAAATACTTATAAATACTGTTCACACTTCCTGGTCGTTTTCATATTGCTCCTTCAGAAACTGTTCTCTAGATATTAACCTTGATATCGTGGTCGTTGGTGTGACCATTGGCAGGAACACCTTATAGAATCACATGCTATAATCGTTAGTCCGTTTCGGAGGCGAAACATCCCTTTTGCAGGATAAACGTCCGCCTCCGAGTCCAAAAACATGAGGTGACGTATTAAAAACCCATATTTTCAGCAAATGAGCAGGTATTTATGTTTCATTTTACATTTATCCAACTGTGAACAAACATTGCAATTTAAAAAGCCTAATATATGTCCCTCGATCGTGCAGTCATCTGAAAGCTTTGGACTCGACATAAGCAGTGACAACATGCAGTTTTTAGGCCTTAGCCAAAATTTTGGCTGAATTCCTATTGTCGTCACCGGGCGCGTCCGTCCGTCCGTCCGTCCGTCCGTCCGTCCGCCACTTTTTAGAACTATAACTTGTTTCACATAACTGGAATGCACATTAAACTTCACATACAGGTTAATCATGACTAAAGCTTGACTAATTGCACATTTGACCTTTCTGTAACCCCTTTGACCTTGACTTTTTCCGATTGACAATTATTCTCGTTAACACGATTCACTCAACATTTTTTTATGTATCACTCCAAAATTTATACCATATATCAATTGCATTAATAGCTCGGATGAGTTCGAAATTTGGCAAGATTCGGACAGAAACTAGGTCATGGCGGGCAAAATGGCCGATTATCGGCCATTATTTTTTTAATATGCGTAAAATCTGGAAAACCGGACCAGGGGAGCATATTACAAAGAATCCTAACTTTGATCCTATCTCAACTTTCTCGAATTTCCATTACAAAAAGTTAGGTGATCCTAACTTTTTGTAATGGAAATAAGAGAAAGTTGAGATAGGATCAAGTTAGGTGATCCTAACTTTTTGTAATGGAAATAAGAGAAAGTTGAGATAGGATCAAAGTTAGGATTCTTTGTAATATGCACCCCAGATCGCTAGACCACTACTATAAAACAAAATGTGCAGTTCCAGGTAGGGATATACCATGAAAAATTTCAACATGATAAAATTAAAAATGGCCGACTTGCGACCACTTTTAATCAACAAATTTTCTCGTTAATGCGATTCACTCAACATTTTTTTTATCTTTCGCTCCAAAATTTGTACCATATATCCAGTTCACTAATAACTCGGATGAGCTCGAAATTTGGCAAGATTCGGACAGAAACTAGGTCATGGCGGCCAAAATGGCTGATCATCGGCCATTAATTTTTTAATATGCGTAATATCTGGAAAACCAGACCAGATAGCTAGACCATTACTATAAAACAAAATGTGCAGTTCCAGGTAGGGATATACCATGAAAAATTTCAACATGATAAAATGAAAAATGGCCGACTTGCGGCCACTTTTGATCGACAAATTTTCTCGGTAACGCGATTCACTCAACATTTTTTTATGTTTCGCTCCAAAATTCATACCATATATCCACTTACCTAATAGCTGGATGGACTCGAAATTGGGCAAGATTCGGACAGAAACTAGGTCATGGTCATGGTCATTATTTTTCTAATATGTGTAATATCTGGAAAATCGGACCTGATAGCTAGACTATTACTATAGAACAAAATGTGCAGTTTTAGGTAGGGATATACCATGAAAAAATAAAACTTGATCAAATTCAAAATGGCCGACGTGCGGCCACTTCCGTTCGACAAATTTCTCGTTAACGAGATTCACACATTTTTTAATGTATCGCTCCAAAATATATACCATTCCACTAATAGCTTGAATGAGTTCAAAATTGGGCAAGATTCGGACAGAAACTAGGTCATGGCGACCAAAATGGCTAATTATGGTCATTATTTTTTAATATGCGTAATATCTGGAAAACCGGACCAGATAGCTAGCCCATTACCATCAAACAAAATGGGCAGTTTCAGGTAGGGATCTACCATAAAAAATTAAACTTGATCAAATTCAAAATGACCGACAGACAATTTCAATAATGGCGGCGGACTATTGTCGAGTGCTTTTGTTTCAAATGATTTTCACTTTTAAACGATGATTAGAGGCTGAGGCCTATTTCCGTCGCCGACGGGCCTTGTCAATGTAAACATGGAAAATCGGTAATAGTTTGAGTATACTACCTATTATATTTCCCTTTCGTATGTTCATACTATTTAGTAGAATTGCCCAGATACAACTATTACAAAGATACAACATCAGTAAATATTTACAATCTTAGGAATCTGTTGGGAATAATTGTTTAATATCAGAATTCAATAAAATAAAGATATTCACAGTGAAATATTTTGACAACTCCTCCTCGCAGTTTATGGCAACGCCTGCTCTCGCTACATGTGTACAGGATGTTAGCATGGGAATACTTAAATATACTCAATTACACAACTACACTGCCAATAATACTTCCAATATCTAAAATCTGATATTCTTATGTATATTTAAAATTTTAAATATGAAACAACCTTTATCAAACTGAACCTCGTAGACGTTATGTAAATCCTGGATCTCCAGTTTTTACCTGAATATATATTATTTGTGCCTACTGGAAACGCATATTTTCTCATTACAGTAACGTTTGGCCACATCAATATGGCTGATGCTGATGAAAGATGAGGCAGCCAGAAAAAAACCACAGAACTTTGGACATCGTCGCAAACGGAAAAGAGGCCAAGCCCGGGGATCAACATACGGGAAAAAAAACTAAAACATAGATTTCTACATTTGAGAATTCACCAACCACTTTAAAGCACAGCGTGAATCTTTCTTCAAACATTACACAAGACCACACATAACATTCTACAAAATAAGAGGCAAGCATTCATTTCAACACCAAGAACAGCAAAGTACAAGCAGATGAAACAGAAACAAATAACATAACAGATGATATCGTATAAAACATGAAACACGTATTACCGAAAGTTTTAGAAAATGTTGCAGACGACGTGCCTTCTGGAATCCCATACATTGTACAAATTAATTGCAGAAGACAGTTTTCTAATGAATATTATATCGTTTCGTTTATTTCTTGAAACTGTTAGATGGTACTCCATACAGTGAAGCAACACAAATATGGTATTGCAATGAAACCATAGTTTTTTAACATGGGTACTACAGACAGTGCTCAAGATAATGTGCAGTAATAACGCACGAAATACACGGTGATAAATTATTTTGTGAGTACAAGTACACATACCTGATTGATTTGCGTACACACAGTTATTTTGCTGAATAACATAACATGCCACGGTTGTGATTCTCATGATGACGTGCTTCAACGAGGGCGAATGAATTTTGCTGATTCGTCAGTCAATTCTGAACTAGTTTTCATAACATTTTGCTCAGACAATTTACCATAGCCATGGGGCGACTATACTCTTAAAATTTTGCGAAGTTTTAGAAGATCATCATATAGGTTTTGACTTTAATTAAGCTGATTAATGTCAATTTTTGCAAATAAGGTTGATTTGAGGTCTTTAAAATGTCGTGAAACGACTTCCATTGGGTGAAAACCCCGAGTAAAGACATCAAACACACCACTGTGACTTTATTATAAAGTTACAGCATTTTATTGGTTTCTGGCTTTAAATATGCTAATTTATGTCAATTTATGCAAATTAGGTTGATCCGAGGGCATTTACTTCTATTTTTTATTAGGCTTTATATACACAAATATATACAATAATCGTACAAATATGCAATTGTAAATAAATTGTGTACATCAGGATGTAGAATACAGGTGAAAAGTACCCTAACTAAGTTCGCCATCCAGGATAAAATTTATATACATGGTAATTACATTTAAAATTACACTTAAAAATAAAATTAAAAAGAAATATATTATACATAATTCTTGTTTCCCGCGCTAAAACCGGAGATAAAATAACTACATATTAGTATAAAAGTAGCAAAAAAAACCTCTGGAAAGCGTAGAAACTTATAAACCAACTACAAGTAGAGCAATTTTTAAAAGCATGCAACTTTATACATGGTAGTTACACTTGAAAATAAAATTTAAAAAAATATATAGGCCTATTATACATAATTTGTGTGTCCCGCGCTAAAACCAGTGATAAAATAACTACATAATTATATGAAAGTAGCAAAAAAACCGTTTGGAAAGCGTAGAAACTTATAAAACAACTACAAGTAGAGCAATTTTTAAAAGCATGCAACTTTATAATAATATCATTATTTGAGTTTGATAAAGTCTTCACAATTTCAACGTTGTATATATTTGCTTGACTGCTAAGCAAATAGAAGGTGACCGGGGTGCCCTGAGCCACCACACAAGTTCAGTTCATTATGCACTCGGGCCAAATACCATATAATATCATAATAATACAATAAAAACTATACTATATTAAGAGTATTTATAAAAACAATAATACAACTATGTGGTATTAAATAGAACTCTCGTCACGTACATAACGTTAGTCCCTTTAGAATAAAAGTACTTTGCTTGGTCTAAATTGCATCTGTTGGTGTCAGCTCGCATAGCCGTCGTTCAGCCGAAAAATCCATCTATGCTATACTATTCTGAGTTAGACTGGTGGCTCTCGCCTGCCAACACATGAGTATCGACACATGAGAAGCCTCCGTCATTCTTAGGAAGCATAGCGAAAAGCTCTCTCCCATCAACTCAGCAATATAGGTTGCAGTCGTATCGATGATAAGCCATACATATTGAATATTGGTATTATTGGGTTAATACATGTTGATTATGATAATCCAAATATCACGCACAAGCTTAACATCCACTAGGTCTTCAAAGTTAATGAAACGACTTCCATGGGGTGAAAAGCCTGAGTATAGCTACCAAAATCACCTCTGTTGGTGACTTGTTTGAAAAGTAAGAACATTTTATAGTTTTTTTGCTTGAATTATGGTAATTTATGCAAATTAGATTGTGCTGTGGTCTTCAAAATGTAGTGAAACGACTTACTTTTTGTGGAAAACCTAGTTATAGACACCCGAACCACCTCTGTGGGTAACTTGCTTGGAAAGTTAGAGCATTTTTTAGATTGATGGCTTTAAATATGCTAATCGAAACGTCTAAACCTGTGTCGAAATGACTCCTACATTTTTGGACAAAAACATGTTTTTGTGTCGAAATTGCATTGTGTCGAAATTGCCTGTGTCGAAGTGACTGACACCCTTGACACGTAATGAAATTATTGGACGAAGCTAATGGGTTTATAGAGGGCGACATTTTTTGTTAAATACTACATGCTAAATAGACTAACTTTTAAAGTAGGCTATACAATATGTTTCATTGACATTTGTGTGGTAGACGCCCCATGACTGGACAATATCATGATAATTGGTTGAGAATTGACTTAGAAATCAAAGAAAATTATTCACCACGGTGTGAGAATTCGACTACAATATAAGTTTAAGATCCGTGGGGTCCGAGAATGTTGCTATATCTCCATTATTCTCAAAATAAACCCACCAAACGCGACACATTCAATGCTGGTTTAATGTGGAGTGGGAGGAGAGTGGGGCATGTACGCCCCCTGTGATATAACCGCCCCACTATGTTTCTCGCACTAGGGTGCCACCTGGTGAGTATTATTTTAGTGAAGACGATGCATCTGCTATAAGACACCATTTTCTGAGGCATGACACACATCCTGGCGTTTCAGTTTTTGCAGAGGTGAATAAAACTTCTTAAGTGCACAATTTGATCTAATATTGTCATTTTAGTGATATGCAGTGTAGTTGTATAAATCTTTTGGATAGTGGTGAACAGTAATTTGCAGTTATAAAGTTGGACTGTTGATAAGTTCCCACCATGTTATGTTTGAAGGTCGGATCACTAGTGTGGCTGATATTAGAGGCACTAAACAACCATATTAAATGGGGCATAACCGCCAGGGGCGGACATGCCCCAATGACGATCATGCCCCAATGGCATTACAGTTAGAATATTATCCGGCCAAAAAAATATGGCTTCACTACTGTGTGGTCGTCTATTTGTACTACTGCTAGTCATGGTCAATTTCATTTTGATGGATTCGGTTTACAGGAGTGTTGATTTTGAGCCCTTACCCAGCAAACACAAAACGTTGGCCCAGTGTCGGTTTAATGTTGGGCGACCATCTACATCAGCCCAACATTAACCCAATATTGGGCCGATGTTTCGTGTTTGCTGAGTACAGGTGTAACACCCCAGATTATACCCCCCTTGAAACTATACCCAGGTAGATTCTGGTATCTCCCAGAATCTACCTCGAAGTAGATTCTAGATTATACCCCAGGGTAGATCCTGGGGGCTCCCAGAATCTGGGGATACACTACTTCATTACAAAACTAAAAACGAAAATTGATGTCATCCCGAGGAGCTGCTTAATAACTTCATATTCTGCCTATTTTTCATATTAATGATCATCCAACATATCGATAATGGTGAATTTGTATCCCCCGCCTGAAGGGGAAGGGGATTTTAGTCGCGCCAGGATTCTGTCCGGCGTCAGGTTTTCTTGTGAGCGCAAAAACTAATAGGGGAGCGGCCAACTAGCTAAAAGATGCGTATTTTTCGAGTTTAATTAGCCCTCCTGGCATCAGCCTGAAATATGTCTCAAATGCAAGAGGAGACCCCACTGGTAAGTTTTTGCCCTGTTGGCATTGCTATATCCCGGGGGTTACCATGGCAACGGGGGTGTAAACAAACCCTTTCAAAACCTTCCTAATCCTAATAACTGACCAGTTTCTCCCATGTAATTTACTTGTCGTCAAAGAAATTCATAACATTTATAACATATCTCCACAATAATTGATTTTCATCGAATAAAATACCAAAATTGTATGCATTCTTCACAACAAAAAATAATTTGTATAATTCTGAATGTTTGTGATATATATTACACTTGTAATTACTTACACAAGCTACTATAGTCACTGGGACACCATGATTCAATGGCAATTTTTTTTCGTTAGTCGTTTGTGTATATTATATTGTGCTATGCCGTTGGGGTGTAATAAGATGATCTGTGTTGCACAGCCGGTATTTCTGTTTTGTTCAGAGCGAAAAACACCCTATATCCCCTATGGTGTGGGGGTTGCAAAAGAGGTACATGTATTAAACCATGTTTAATGCAGTCTTGGAATTTCCTTTACATGTGTCTATATAACATTCCCACATATTTCGCTGATATTGATGACATATCACATAGTTTCTATACGCATAAACTACACAATAAAGAAGGTGTGAAGGTCATCTGAGGTCAAGGTGAAGGTCATTCAAGGCTACAAAATAAAAACATCGCATATTTTAAATCGAAAAAAATCACATATTTTGACTAAAACTGTTCATTTCTACGAGCATCTGCAGCTTAAAACTTTATTTATTGATTTTATCGCTATTTCCTTGTTCAACTGACAATTATCGGTAGACACTTCAAAATATAATGTAATAATAAATGTTAAAACTTAATTAGTGACATTAAATATATTGATTAATATGTGTTTTTTTATTATAAAATATTAGACATGCATGCAAATTAGGTAAATGCTAATAAGCTCATTTGCATGTTTGAATATAATACATATATGCCACAGTGAATTTCCTATAATTTTATACCTTGTTTGTATTTGTATGCCGAGTAGTTTGCAAATAAGAGCCACAAATAATGACCACGTGTAATATATATCATGAATTAAGAATAATGTGATAACTTGTTCCTGTTGAAGCTATGATGTATGCATTTATGCAAATAAGGCATATAATAATTATATAATATCAGAAATACATAATACAGATAATAATGTATTATGTATTTCTGATAATATGCATGTTAAAACTGCCATATTACAGGAAATTAAATAACGTTTAATTTGACACATTGTTTGTGTTTTTATGTTTAGTAGGTGTAAAGTAACATAGAAAACATCACCCTTTAGTATAACACGATAATTGATAAGAATGTGGTTGCTATGGTAACACTTTTAATGTAAAAAACGCTCAGAATTATTCAGATTATGTCTTTGTTGTGAAAAATTCATAAATTTATGTTATATAATTACAACAAAATCAATTGTTGTGACTACAAATAAATCACATGGGAGAAACTGGTCAGTAATTAGGTTTAGGAGAGTTTTGAAAGGGTTTGTTTACAAGTGTAATATATATCACGAATTAAATAGGTGGTGACAACTTGTCATTTTTGACATTATAGCGTATGCATTTATGCAAATAAGGCATATAGTAATTATATATTTTGATATCTTAAAACTACTATATCAAAGAAAAATAAATTACCTTCAATTTGACACATTGTTTGTGTTTTTATGTTGAGTAGATGAAAAGTAACATAGAAAACATTATCATTTGTTATAGCACAATAATTGGTAATAACTTAGTTGACATGGCAACACTTTAAATGTGAAAAACATTCAGAATTATACAAATTATGTTTTTGTTGTGAAGAATGCATACAATTTTGTTTTTTTATACGATGAAAATCAATTATTGTGAAGATATGTTATAAATGTTATGAATTTCTTTGACAACAAGTAAATTACATGGGAGAAACTGGTCAGTTATTAGGATTAGGTAGGTTTTGAAAGGGTTTATTTACACCCCCGTTGCCATGGTAACCCCCGGGATGTAGAAATGCCAACAGGGCAAAAACTTACTAGTGGGGTCTCCTCTTTCATTTGAGACATATTTCAGCCTGATGCCAGGAGGGCTGATTAAACACGAAAAATTAGGGTCCTGGCCGCTCCTCTATAAGCCTACTGGTTGATTTTTTTGAAATTTTAACGTGACATTCCTAGCAACATGGAGATGTGCAAGTGATTTTTTTAAGATGCTACCAAAATTCAAAATGGCCGCCAGAGGTCAACAACAAAAAATTTGTGGGCGCAAAAACTCTGAAACTTAAACTAAAAAAATGTTCAAATTTTACTCGAAAAAACTCGAAAAATGAGTTTGGTCAATTTTTTTTAAATTTTAACATCACATTTCTGGCAACATGTGGATGTGCAATTGATTTTTTAAAGATGCTACCAAAATTCAAAATGGCCGCCAGGAGTCAACTCCAAATTTTTTTGAGAGCGCAAAAAATTAAAATTAAAAGATTGAAATTATTCAAATTTGACTATCACATTCCCCACCATATGGAGATCTGAAGGTGATTTTTTTAAGGTTTTGCTGAAATTCAAAATGGCCGCCACAGATCAATTTCAATTTTTTTAGGTCGCAAAAACTTAAGTTATAAATTCAAAATGGCCGCCACGGATTATTTTCAATTTTTTAAGGTCCCAAAAACTAAAGTCGTAAATTATTCAAATTTTACAATCACATTCCCATGATATGGAGATGTGCATGGGATTTTTTTAAGGTTTTACCGAAATTCAAAATGGCCGCCATGCATGAACTTCATAATTTTTTGTGGGTGCAAAAACTCGTAAATTGAAGTCAGAAATAATGTGTAGGTGATTTTACTGAAATTTAAAATGGCCACCACTTTTTAAATATTTTTGACCGCAAAAAACTCCAACCTAATTTATGCCGGGGGATGATATAGGACTTCAGTCCTCTTGTTTATACCTGTAATTTCAGGTTTACTCATTTTTCGTGATTTAAATCTCTACCGACTTTCACGATATATGCACAGGTCTGCTTGTTCACAGCAAATTCGACGATCAAGCAGACATGTGATTGAGCCCTAGCACCCGAAGGGTGCTGAGAGTGGGATTAAGGCATTCGAAGCTTGTATGAAAGCTGATCTCTTAGCCTATCTAAATACTTCATTAGTATATAATACTCATTGGAAAATGTCTGGTTGGCAAGGGAGGCAAGGAACCTGGAAACAGAAGCATTTTAGAATTTAATTAATTTTGATGCGCCCTCGGCGAACCGAGGGTCGCGGTGGTCTAAATGAGGTGTTGAATCAGCCGGTAGCTACCCTATATCTCGTGCTTAACTCTTGAAATCTGGATGAAAAAGACCGATAAAGTTTTAATTTTGACAGATCCTTTAAATGAACATTTGAGACATTTCTTTTATTAAACCTATGCCTCTCGTGTACACTTAAGTTCACTTAGTATGTTTGACATACTTAAAATTGCGAATAAATTTTGGATCAAATGTGATCAATTTACCTCGTGTTGTTTGCCTGACTGTCTGTGTGCCATCGCCATACTCCAGCATACCCTGAGAAAGAACGTCAGAGTTTTGTAATTCCATTGAATTTGAGTGGAATGGTCTAAAAGTGTCTAAAGTTGATAATTTGAGAAGTAGACGGTTCCTAGAAGCGTGTCATCTTAATTGTAAAAGTTCGCTTGTTCTCTTTTCAGAGCCACCAGGGGATTTAAACCCTTGCTTTCACTCACCATGGCAGTGCTCGCGGGGGGTGACAATTATGTTGATTATCACCCCCTGCGCTGACATGTGGTGAGTGACAACAGACTGTGACGTCTGTTGTTATCGTGACGCGGTGGCTGACCAACGCCGTAGGTGTTGGCCCGTCAACGCGTCAACGCTGTTATCACACTCACGAGTGCTTGTCAGCGCCGCCAGCGTCGCGCCAATGCCGGCACAGCGCTGTTAGCGCTGGACCGACAGGTGGCTAAACAGTTATAAAAAAGTAAACATGTGCGTGTTGAAACATGTGAGACGCCAGCTGTGATCGCTCACAATAAAGGCTCAAACAACCCGAGCTCTTCACTCTTGTACTTGTATTTGAAAACTTTGTCGCGTGTGATATTTTAAATGTGAAACATAAAACTTTTTTATAAATGGAGGAAGAGTGGAAGCGAGACATTTCAAATAAACCAAAATTGAGGAAATATAGGCTATCACTCCTAAAGAAAATTTTGCTATACCAAAATACGTTTCCACTTTAGGCCTACTCCCTAAACCTCATAGATGTATTTTTGCTCAATTTTGTTGTGGGATTTTACCTTTGAGAGTAGAAACAGGCCGTGGACAGAGAGTTAGAGATGAGACGACTGGACAGACACGCTCTCTGAAACTGGAAGAGCGTGTCTGTTCAATTTGCTCATCTGGCGAAGTCGAAGACGAATATCATTTCTTGTTAAAATGCGATGTTTTTTCCGATATAAGAGTTGACTATATAAACAATATTATGCGTAATAACTCCGATTTCATTAATTTCAATTTAGAACAAAAATTTACTTTTTTGATCACCAAAATAATATTGGAGAGAAACACTGAATATTCTGTGTAAGGCGTGGTCAAAGAGAAATACCTGTTTATATTTGTAATGTTTGCCTCCTCGGCACACTGTATACCTTTTTCTTTTGCTTTTTTTGTGTATAAAGTGACATTGTAGGCCAAATTGCCCCGGCATATTATACTGTTAATGACCATGATATGTATGTTTATGTTGTGTTTGTATATATAGGGGGGCCTATGCATGTCACTATAATAAATAAATACTTACTGTACAGTGACTCAACGCTCCGAGCCCACAGGCGTCACTGTTATGAGAGTGAACCCGAGCACGATCATCGGCATTTTTATTCCTCACGCTATTAAACGGGCATTTGGGTATATCGCATTATAAACGCTCCCGATAAACAAAACGACCCCATGAACGACGTTAGATACAGTATTACTAGTAGTGCCATTAATGATCATGCACTGCGGCTTAAAATCGTTGCGAATATTTTAGCATGTATTGGACGAACTATCCACACACCTGCTCGATTCGTGCGGCTGGTTCTTGCTATTACAGCGCCAAACGATAAGACCAGCCACACGCATCGCACCATTAGGGGCCTACATTTTATCACATTGTATTGCATGTAATTCTGGGCGGGGGCCCTAGGGTAGTGGTTAGCACCGCTGCCTTTCACGCCAGAGTTCGGTTCCCGGTCTCGGCGGTTTCAAAGAAACAAAAAATGTTTCTTCCCCATCCACGTGTGAAAGTCAGTATTGTGGGGAGCCTCCGTGACCGAGATGTAGCGTGCTCGGCCTCAGACCGCCAGGGCTCGAATTTCGAATCCTGTGTCTGGAGGACAGTGTCATCTCAATCATCTCACCATCCTCAGGAGGTTCTCCTGGCCCGGTTTAGCCTATATGTGCACAAAGGTGGCCTAAAGCCCGATTCATTTCATTTTTTTGCATGTAATTCACGTAGTAAATTGCATAGCAATTTACGTAAATGATTTGGTAAGGCCTGGCATAATTAAATTATACATAATGTATTTTTTTAGATTGTATGAGAAAGCCTTTGGAAATCAAAAATTTCCCTGGTGCCGGCCCCTCGACCCCTTTACAGCAAAATATTTTGTTGGCAAATTTGAACCCCCCCCCCTCGCTAAAAACCTACATCTGCCCCTGTCCTACACTCTCTGTTATATTCAGTAATTTGCTTCTATCTTCACGTGTGTCACCCAGATCAGCTCACTATACTGGCAACATTATTATATGAAAACCAACAATATAGGGGCCTATCAAAGGTATCAGGGGTGGATCCAGGATTTGAAAAGAAGGGGGCGCAGGTGGCTCGGGGGCGAGTTTTTGGGCATATTTAGGCCAATTTAGGGGACTTTTTAAATAATTTGACGCAAAAACGGGTTATCTCGTTCTGTCGACCCTGTTTGTTTCAACATACGACACCCTTGTATCAGATCATCTCTTCACATCAATTTCACCAGCTCAGCTATTATATCCCCCATTTCAAACGAGAATTAGGCCTATGTAGCCTAAGTATCACGTAGCCTACGTACGTGTGACCCTGAAAGCACCAGACTCAGAAAAAAGTATCTCCTAAGCTCCACATCGAGCGAATTGACTTACAACTTCTCAGAAATAAACTACAGATATTGTACTATCAGGAAATGCAGAAAAAAATAATATATAATATTGTATTTTAATTTTTTCTTATCATGTAGGCCTAGGCCTAACACTTTTGGCATAGTTTAATGTGACCAGACCCATATAGACAAAAGGATTTCTAGGACTTTTCCAGAACATTTTATTCACAATTCCACTTAGGGCACATTGAACGAGCTTTCACACACCCACTCGAACTTGATTCCAAACGTGGAAAATCGATTTCTCTCTGGTCATCCCAAACACTTTTTCATAATTTTCACTTTTTATTTTGAGGGGTTAAAATTTTTAATATGTAGGCCTAACTATTTGTGGATGTCTAGATAAATTCAATTAACTGTTTTAAAGGTGCATGAACTTTGGGCTCTATAGGCCTATTAATTTTTGTGACTTTTTTTAAATGTTAGAAAAATGCTTTTGTGTTTGCTGGGAGGGGCATAAACCAGTGATTTTATTATGAAAAACCATGGTCATGGATCACCCACCCAGCAAACATTTTGTAATCCTAGGCTTAGGCCTTACATTTGTAACAACGTCAACTCAACGTCGAATCCAACATTGTACAAATGTTATTGACTACAAATGTTTTGTGTTTAACCCCCTCCCCCTCCCCCGAACAAAGTTATAACTTTATTTCGTACTTCATGGACAGTGAAAGAGATAGATCTATACAAATATGTGTGTTTAATACTGGCACCCCTGTCAAAACGGATTCTTTTAAACCACTGGGTTGTTTAAACCAGGTTTCACAGGCCTGTCACCAGGGGTCTGTCCAACCCCCGCCCCTATTTTAAAGCATAGGCCTATATGTACTGCTGTGTAGACTATGCTATAGCCGTAGCGGCGTAGGCCTTAAAGCTATGATTCCTTATTAGAGCCCGTTTCCATTGGTAAGGTACCCGTGCGGGTGCCATATTATCCAGCCTTCTTTAAATCCATGTATCATTTCCATACACGCGGATCCCGCGCGGGTGATTTGCCGCGCGGGTAGAAAATCGAACTATGTTTGATATTTTCCACACCGCATGGCAAAAACGAATGGGGAATTCCAGAAAATGACGTCACACAGATGGGCTTTTCCGCGTATCGCCGCGTGTTTTGCAAAATTTGTGAGGATAAATCTAACTTGGACATAGGCCTATAATCATCTGATAATCTGCAAATATGGCAAGCGAAACCTCTTCTTTAACACATGATTTTTTGATGATTTCAGACCTGGGCATGTCCCTTTAATGCAACAAGGTAGTTTTTTTTAAAGGTGGGCAAGAAATGTGTGGCAGAAAATTTCTAAGAAACTAGACGTAGAAAGAATGACAGGTAGGACTATTTATATATTAACGCTATACTGTGGCTGAAGTGCTATTCTCGCTACAAGCCTATTGCAGATAATCTGACACAGTATCCAGGCAGGGGCAGATCCAGTATTGAAAAATAGATATTTTGGCGAATTTAGCGGACTTTTAAAACTATTTGGCAGAAATAAAAGAACGTGCACCCACACTACCAGACACTTGCATGTGCCCCAGTTATGGGCGCCTCAACCACTATCACCATCATCATCATCGCCAACAACATCACCATCAATGGCATCATAACCAACCGTTATTGGCATCATCACCACTACCATCACCACCACCATTGTCATCACCACCACCACCAACATCATCACCAACACCAGCATCACCACCATAATCATCATCACCACCACCATCAACATCACCACCAGCAGCAGCAGCACAACCACCACCACCAGCACAATCATCACCACCATATTCATAATCATCACCACCACCACCATCATCACCACCAACACAACCACCATCACATCACCATCATCACCACCATCGTCATCACCATCATCACAACCACCATCACCATCATCACCATCATAATCACCATCATCACCATCAACACCAACAACACTACCACCACCACCGACACCGCCAACACCACCATCACTACCACCATCATCACCATCACCACTACCACACCACCAACATTACCACCACCAACACCATCATCCCATCTATCACCAGCACTGTCACCATCACAACCATCATCACCACCAGCACAATCACCATCACCACCAACATCACCACCACCACCACACCACCAACAAAACCACCACCAACATTTAAATCACCATTACCACCAGCACCACCATCGCAACCACCATCACCAACATCACCAACACCATCACTACCACCATCATCATCATCACCACCTGGTCCATCACCAAGGAGATTAGGGGAGGGACGGGCAAAGCGGGCCATGCAACTGTTTCGGCACATAGGATATATAAATTGACGTCCACAAATTAAATAATTGCATGAATGACGTGAAATATGCATATGGTATGCAATGCTAGCTCTTTTTAATCTGTAACGGATAATATAAATTAAGCAGGTTAAATAAATAGAAATGAACACAATGGCCCACTTTGCCCAAGGCTTAGGCAAAGTGGGACGGAACACAGGGCAAAGTCGGCCTGGGCCCACTTTGCCCGCGTGGGGGGCTCACTTTGCCCTCATCAGGGGCCCACTTTAAACGCAAATTGCATATACTGTCTTGCAATGTCTTGTATTTGAATGTCAACATCAATTATAGGTTACTTGCACTTCAATGATTATGTGAATAAACAATCATATGCGGAAAATTAGCAGAGATTTAAAATTATGAAGGCCCTACCTTTATTACAAACGAGGGCGGGGGCCCTAGGTCAGTGGTTAGTACCGCTGCCTTTCACGCTAGAGTTCCGGGTTCGGTTCACGGTCTCGGCAGTTTGACAGAAACAAAATGTTTATTCCCCATCCACGTGTGAAACTCAGTATTGTGGAGAGCCTCCGTGACCGAGAGGTAGCGTGCTCGGCCTCAGACCGCCAGGGCTCGAATTTCGAATCCTGTGTCTGGAGGACAGTGTCATCTCACTATCCTCAGGAGGTTCTCCTGGCCCAGTTTAACCTATATGTGCACAAAGGTGGCCTAAAGCCCGATTCATTTCATATATTTTTTTATTACAAACGAATGATTTGTTTAAAATGTGATATTGACTTACACGAAATATAAATATTATGTAATATCAGATATTTAATAAGATAAGTAAAATAGAAATATAATTATCATAAATGTAATTTTATCTTTGTGTGGTCTGCACTGTTTATAAATTAACAAACTTCAAGTATTCCACAGGACACATCACAATACCAGCGCAGTATTCTCCCCTGAATATAGAAGAGGAAGCTTTCCATCTCCCATGATATTAGCAAAAAGCGGGTCAATTTTTTTCACTCACTCATGTATAACCTATTTTTTTACCAAATGCCCTAATATGTACAAAAAAGCTGCCACTGAAACATGCGTAAATAATGAAACCATGAACTAATGAGTCCTGGCAGTCTGAAAGCAAGCACGCTACTTCTCGTTTACAAAGGTTCTCCACAATACTGAATTCTTGATTTTGTGAGGGGGAATCATTTTTAAACCGCAATACCAGCGCGGAGGATGGACCTGTTATATTGTTCGCTGTGACAGTCAAACAACATTTACCACTACACCATGTGCACCACGGCCACCGCTTCATGCTTTTGTGTGTGTTTTTTTAGGGATAGAAGATAACATTCAGCATAATCGTTTTTTATCTCATGTAGTATTTCAGACAAGATCCTGATTTCTAAAGCGAGAAACGATGCCATTGGATTTCCTGGCAACAAAAAATCAAGCCTCCGTCTGAAAGAATGCGGAAGATATTATGATGATACAGCGTTCATTTTTAATTATGTATGATACATATAATGATGTCGTGTAGAGATATTGTGTGTCTATCCCATCCCTTGCCTCCCTTGATACCGAAGACATGTTGTGGTTGGTGAAATAATCTCGTCTCCATCTCAATTATTGAAGAATACATGCTAACTTAAGTGATTTCATGGCGGCCATTTTTAATTTGCAGGATAATGATGACGAATACATGTATTGTTTCATTGCATTCCTTGATAGCGAAAATCGTTTAGCAGTTTGTATTGGTGAAATAATCGTTTATCAATTATTAACGACGATATGATCACTTCAGTGATTTAATGGCGGCCATTTTGAATTTTGCATGATGATTATGTCAAATAAATGTATCGTGTGTATTCTTTGATACCAAAAACATATGGCGGCCATTTTGAATTTTGCCTGATAAGAGGGTTTCAACACACATTTGCGAACTCCTTCAAACTTTTTCTTATTCTGTGGTCTATATTCTGAACATTTTCATGAAGGTGGCATATTTTAACCACTGAATTCTCACGGGATTACACAAGCTCCTGCACTATAAATACAAAATAGGTATACCTACCACCACAAATATAGGCAATCAGCTGACAGTCAAATAATTTATCAAAGATGTTTCACCCCTAACAAATTTACGTTGGCACATTCAAACACATGATAACATAATCTAATCCCTCTTCTTATGAGGGGCGCACTCTCAACAGTAGTTTATTAAAGAGTCTTTGATGAATAGTAAAAACAGAAATGTACTATAATAAATAATATAATGACCGTTTTTCATTTGAAATATATATATTACGCAGAAATCTACTATAGTAAATAATAATGAATGCTTTTCATTTGAAATATATACAAAAAGATAACAAAGGGCAAAGTGAGACTATGCTTGGGCAAAGTGGGCTATGTCCCGCTTTACCCTGTCTCACTTTGCCCACAAGGTAGAAAGAAATCCACATGGCTCCAGTTGACAGGGCTAAGTGGACCAACCTTTAAAAAATTGCTGAAAACCCGGGGAAAGGATCTTAGTTAATACGAAACAAGTTTCTGACGAATTATTATAGTACATAGCTGACACGTTTAACCATCACCGAAAGTGATTTTTGATAAATATAGTGACGAAAATAGACATTTTATATGCCACATACCTTGTTTGTCGTTACACCATACTAAGGTTGTGCTTTTAATGTAGGCCCTATTGCAGATGTCGTCATCAAGTGGCACTAAGTTTTTTGTCTGCACGCGCTAATTTTAATTGTGACGTCATTATAACTGCAGTGTCCCACTTTGCCCAAAGTCTCGCTTTGCCCGTCCCTCCCCTACTATTACCCGCGCGGGTGTCACATGCGGATTTATATAAAAAACGTACTGGAAACAGACCACCCGCGCGAGTACCCGCACAGGACCCGCGCGGGTGGACCCGCGCGGCTAAAAAACCTTACCTATGGAAACGTAGCCTTATGCGGCATGCGTTATGCATTATGCGTTATGTGGTAGGCTCTACGACATGCGGCATGTGTGATTCCTTTAATACGGAATGCGGCGATTTTTTCGTTCTTTTTCTGCTGAGCCTTCCTCAAAATAACCAAATAATCAACCAACCATCCAGTCAACCAGCCAAACCACCAAATAACCAACCACAGGTGCAGGATTCTCGTGTACAAGTTACGATATAGGCCCTATTGTAGGCTTCTGATTGGTCGAGATGGCCATCTCGATCAATCAGAAGCCTACGATATATCGTAACTTATACGAAAATACGGGCCCAGAAAAACAACCCGGCAACCAGCCTGGAATCAAATTCAAATTCCTACCATAGGATCCAAGTAGCCTAGTGACTAGGCCTACATTAATAAATGCATTAGGCCTAGATGAGGTTTAAATTTATATCAATTATATATTATAGTATGATTGTTTTCCTTATTATAAATCAGGCTATAGGCTAGCCTACTTCTCATCGGTCAGTACACTAGGTTGGAAACATGGAAAGGCATGCCCTTGAAGGGATGACGAAAGTCAGACCCTTTAGGGTATGATGAGAGTACGGTTGACAGGTCGATACCGGGTTTTATGTGGAACCCTTACCCGACCCTTTAGGCTAGTCTGTCCAACAGTGGAGGATGGTCCAAAATAAAAGTTAGCTTTTTGGTATCCAGTCAGTCAATTCGCAAGCGATTGTCACGAAATTTTGCAACCATTAGGCCTATTATCTAATCATTTGGCAACAACCCTGAAAATTTCGCGGAATTCCATTTAGTATTTTAAAAGTCAGACCATTTGACATGTAACGCAATTCTGAGAATAAACCGGGATGAAGCTAATGGCTTTATACATGTTATAGAGGAGCGTCATAAATAGACATTTACTACATGCCAAATGGTCTAACAAGACCACCAAGGTCAAACAATGTTACAGGTGCCTCGAATTCGGCCATACCTCAGGCCAATGTGAAAATGACCTGAGGTGCAGAAAATGTGGTGGCAGCCACGTTAAAAAGGACTGCCAATCAGACAAGCCGGCATGCGTCAATTGCCACGGGGACCACCCATCTTCATACAGAGGGTGCCCCGAAAAGACGAAAAGGCTGCCTAAAACTCAAACACAGCCAAAAAAGACCAGCTCCATGCCCAGGGAGCCGCTTAGACTAGCTATAGCCATAGCTAAAGCGATAGCGTTAGTGCTCAATAGAGACATGCATGAACGCACAGAATCCAACATCTCTGAAGATGTAGCTGAATCCTTCAGCAAAGCGTTCAATGTGAAAATCAGTAGCGAAACCCTGATGGAAAAGGCCTTTGCCTAAATTGGTAAACCACCACTCCCTCTGGACAACCAATCCATTAGGATCAATCTGATTCACATTCAGTCTATTGATCACACATATTAACGTGAATGGTCTAAGAGCCAGGAAAACTGAGCTCATTGAACATCTGAAAGAGCACAAACCAGATTTTGTCACTCTCAATGAGACCAAAGTCTTGCCAAAGCATAAAGTGTCAATACCAGGCTATGAGTCTGTGAGGAAAGACAGAAGCGCCGCAGGTGGAGGCGTGGCAATACTAATCAAAAAGGAAATTGCCTATAGCATTGTGTATACTGATGATATCAATGCAGAAACAGTGGCTATAACATTCAAACAAAGGGACAAGGAAATAGCACTGGCAACTGTCTATAACCCTCCAGGCAAAATAGTCGAGTTAGAGACACTGAAACACCTGACTGATAAATACGAACATTGCATTATCACAGGCGATTTCAACTCAAAACATGCTTATTTTGGCAACGACAAGAGTGACAGCGCTGGTGACGCTCTTTTTAACATTACTGAGGAGCTGGACCTCACAATACTCAATGATGAGTCTGTGACATTCTGTCGGAACTATGCTGGCAACAGTGTGGAAAGCATCCTTGATCTTGCCCTTGCTTCCAGGAAGATGGGCCCTAAAGTCGCTGAATGCACAGTCAAAGGCGATGTAGGGAGTGACCATCTTCCAGTGCATATTAGATTGAATTCTCATGAGGTGGAGAAAGCTCTAACAAAAGCAGTTCACAGGCTTGACAAGGCAAATTGGCAGAAATTCCGTAAGGAACTAAAGTCAATTGAGATGGGTGACCTCACCACACCCGAGGGAATAGAAAAAGCTGTTGAACTGCTTGAAACCTCTATGATTTGTGCCCTAGACAAAAGTTGTCAATCTGTGAAACAAAAAACACAGGATTTCTTTATCTCTGAAAAAACGTCTAAGCTGATCAGAGAAAAAAGAAAAGCTAGAAGGCTAGCTATGAGATTCAGTGACGAGCCCGAGTACATGAATATGTACAAGAGCCTGACCAACGAGGTCAAGGAATCTATCAAAACGGACAAGGAAAGGGCTTGGCAAGAACAGATTGATAAACTTGACGGAGCCAGGGAAGGAACCGAGTTCTGGAACTCGTTCTTCCGGCTAACAGGGGCAAAATCTAGAGGAACGAGAAAAACTCCCCTCATGAGAAGTGATGGTACTCACACTGAAAATGACAAAGAGAGAGCTGACACGTTCGCAGCCTCGCTTGAAAAAGTACACAACGTTCACCAGGGGACCATCTTTGACGATGAGTTCAAAGTGGAGGTAGAAAGCACTATTAAAGAGCACGAAATGCTCTTCAAGCCACTAGTAAGCCACGTCCCCGAAGAGGACGATGATCACGAGACACTAACCCCAATAACAACAGGGGAAATCAAGGCTTATCTGAAAAAGTGCAAATCTAGCTCTGCCCCTGGTCTGGACGGTATCAGATACGGTGTACTTAAGCAAGCAAATGACAAGGTTTATGAGGCCCTGGCCCAAATCTGTAATGCTTGTATGGCTACAGGATACTATCCTAAGCTATGGAAAAAGGCTGAAGGTATCATGATACCTAAGCCAGGCAAAGACGGAAAAATGCCGGGGAACTATAGACCTATCAGCCTGCTGAGCTGTATGGGCAAACTCTTTGAAAAAACGCTAGCTGGTAGAATAAGGAACTTTCTTGAGAAAGAAAAGTTCTTTAACAAGTGGCAGAATGGCTTCAGGAGCAAGCGCATCGCCATGGAACATGTGTTCAGACTGGTAGAGGAAACTCAACTGGGATTCACTAAGAAATGGAAAGGTGGAGCAATCTTTATCGATGTTGAGAAAGCATTTGACTCGGTGTGGCATGACGGACTAAGATACAAGCTGATGAACGGCAGCTTACCTAGGAAGATGGTCAGGTTGATATCATCATTCCTAAGTGACAGAACGATCAAAGTCAATTGCTGTAACAACTCCTCAGAGGAGGTGACCCTCAATGCGGGCACACCTCAGGGCTCGGTCCTAAGCCCTCTCCTTTTCATTATCTATGTGAATGATATCCCAGACATGAGTTCACTCTATGTCAAGCTTTCCCAGTTCGCAGATGACATGGGAATCTGGGCACATGCAACCAATGCCAAATGGGTGAAGGCAAAGCTATCAAAAGCTTTAAAACTCATTGAAGCATGGTGCTCCAAATGGCGGATAAAACTAAACGCAGGAAAAACTCAGCTGATTGTGTTTAGTGTCGGTCCAAAACCAGAACTTATAGATCTGGAACTGTTTGGTGAGCCTATTATTCAAACTCAAACAGCCAAACTGCTTGGAATCCTATTTGATCGAAGGCTTAGCTTCAAAGACCATATGAAAGACCTAATGGCAAAGGTCTACAGGCGACTGAACCTGTTGAAGTTGCTCAAAGGGACAAACTGGGGCGCCAGACCATATACCATCTTAAAAGCCTACAAGTGCTTTATACGCCCTGTCCTTGAATATGGTTCACTGATAACTGGAGCTTTAAGGGAATCACAAGTGAAGGAAATGCAGATCTTTCAAAACAAGTGCCTGAGACTAGCACTTGGTGTAACCTACCTGGACAGAATGAGAACAATAGATCTGCATGACCTCACTAACGTCCCTATGATCAAAACTAGGATGACAGCACTGGCGGTTAAAACATTTAGATCACTTGAAAACACACAGTGTTTCAAGGATCTGGTGTTGAATCATGAGATCGTTCAAAAACGATCAGGCTCTAATACAATTCTGGATCAATTGCTGGCTGAAATCCAGGCTGACGCTTAAACACGGTTGACGGTTGACGGTTGACGATTGACGGACAACGGTTGAGCTCCTGTTCCCACATAGAACAGGGGCTCTGGGGGCGCCGTTCTGTGTGACATACCAAAAGCAGGGAGTTCCCTATCACTCCACTGCATGAGACAAGAACGCGGTTGACGGATATCGGTTGAACTCCTGAACTCCTGTTCCCACAGAGAGCAGGGGCTCTGAAAGGAGCCGTTTTGTGAGACACACAGCACTGAAGGAGACGGATTCTGGTCTTAAGCAATGAGCTCTCTATCATTACATTGCTAGCTTGGGTGATGGCACGGCGGACACGGATGGTTGGCTGACGATGACGGTTCATGATGGTGGTTTCAAACACACTGCTCAGAAAGCAGAGCACATTTCAAAGGGTCAGTCCTTGCCCTTACTCTGGTGGCTGGTCGCCTCTTCCCTGGTTCCTTGTCTCCTGGACTTCTTCTTGCCATTGCTTGTACAATCACCTACCTCACCAGGTGAAAAGAGAGAGGCACTATAAGGTTTATACCAGAACTAGTGCATAATCTCGCGTCAGCCCTCGCGCTGCGCGCTCCTCTAGCCAAATGGTCTAACTTTTAAACTATCCAATAGGCCCTATATTTTTACGAAATTTTCAGGATCGATGCCAAATGACTAAAAAATAGGGTTTACAAAATTTTATGAAAATCGCTTGAGAATTGACCGACTGGATACCGAAAAACTAACTTTCATTTTGGAACATCCTTCACCGTCGGACAGAATGTAACCATGGACCCTAACTCTCACCCTGACCACAAAACCAACCAACCAACCAACCAACTAGTCTAAATAACCAACCAACTATCCAACCAACCAACCAAACAACTATCCAGCCAGCCAAACAACCAACCAACTAGCGTTAACCACCAACCAACCAACTTTAAATAGGGCCTACTTTATCAATTCTGACCCCCCCCCCCTTCAGATCCGATTTTGTACAGTACTTGGGCAACAGTAAGTGAAGGGGATATTCTGGAATGTCATAGGCTAGTTAATTGACGTCATTCGTGGATTTCCCAGTCCGATTCTGCATTCGGATGCCGCATGAATCGCTAGGCCTACATGGTCATGGATTCAATTTGCCGCATACCGCGTGTAAGGAATCATACATACTGTAGTGTAGGCCTAATATGTTGTGGCGATTTTTGCCGCATAACGCATACGTAACCGCGTGTAGCTAGTTAAGTTAAGGCAAGGTCCTTCTCCCGCCCACATGGCCCCAGTTTATTTTTAAAAAATATTGCAGTTGAAATTTACTTTATTTTTCTTTTCTGTAGACCTCTATTGCACTTGCAGTTAATATAGACTTGGGCCTTGGCATAATTAAAAGTTAGTTGACAAAGCTTAAGTTAAGGCAAGGTCATTCTCCCGCCCACATGGCCCCCAGTTTTAAGAGTTTATTTAAAAAAAATATTTTTGCAGTTAAAATTTACTTTATTTTTTTTTCCTGTATTGCACTTGCAGTTTAATAGACTAAATAAAAGTTAGTTGGCATGGACAGTGAATGGGGTAAATCTTTTGGTATGAATGGTTGGCCCTGAAAAGGGCCGTTTTGTGTCCTCCACAGCATCAAGACAAGTTAGTATTCTTGACTTTGAGAACTCTTCTTCCCCTTGGCAGCAGCGCCGGCAGATTTCTTTGGCAGCAACACGGCCTGGATATTTGGAAGTACACCACCTTGGGCGATGGTCACACCAGAGAGCAGTTTGTTCAATTCTTCATCATTGCGGACAGCTAATTGAAGATGGCGAGGGACGATCCTGCTCTTTTTGTTGTCACGGGCGGCGTTACCCGCCAATTCTAGAATTTCAGCAGCGAGATACTCCATCACTGCGGCCAGGTAAACGGGAGCACCTGCTCCCACCCGTTTAGCATAATTTCCCTTGCGCAGATGTCTATGGATACGTCCTACAGGAAACTGCAGACCAGCTCGTGAACTTCTTGTCTTGGATTTTCCTTTTCCTTTTCCACCTTTACCGCGACCAGACATTCTGTAATATTTCACAGGTGTAGAGACTAAGAGTTAAGAGATTGCAGTGGCGCGAATGAAAATTTTTGTCACCCCGGTTTTATTTATAGAAAATTGTGTGCACGTGACAAGCCTCCGAAAGTAACCAATCATGTGTCTCCCTGCATCATAGACTGACCAATCATCATGAGTTCCACTGCTGCTGCTGGTTCACGCCGTTTTCCACGTGGACAAACATGGTGGAATCTGACAGATGCGGTGCATGTTTACATTCTGTTGCAATATCCTTAGACCTTACTAATGATTTGCATTCCGTCTTTAAAAAATGGAATACGAAAAAATGGCTATGACTCTTATTCTAAACACATGCATGGCTCTCATCGGGTTTTTACTTGTGTATAGATTAATTCCCCGATTGAGTCATATGTTTATCAAAGGAAATCTGTTCGGGATTGACATGAATAAATCGAGTAAATTTACAAAAAATCCAGTAAAAGTGTAAGTAGTCTTGAGTCTATAGATCTAACGTACCTACACTACAGTCTGTTTCACCAGAACCTGGGAGTAGCCTTTTTCCAATTTGCTCGATCGCTCTTTAAATGTTTTTAACAAAATTTTTTTCACATTAATTTTTTATCTCCCCCCAACATCCCTGAAAATTTGGTGAATTTTTTTCGTGTATTAGCGAAGTTAGACCATTTGGCATGTAATAAATTTTCAAAATTACGCTCTCTCTTTAACACCATTGGGGTGAAACAAGAATCCTATTTACTATTACATGCCAAATGGTCTAACTTCCAAAATACAAAACAAAATTGCACCAAATTTTCAGGGATGTTAGGGGAACATGAAAAAATGATCTGAGAAAAAATTTGTTAAAAAATTTTCAAGAGCGTCCGAGCAAATTAGAAAAAGGCTACTCCCAGGTTCTGGTGAAACAGACTGTAGGCCTAAACGTTAGCAGCTGGTTAAAACTAGGTTATGTGCTGGCGATGCATCTGATTGATTTGATATGGGTAGGCCTACATAAACCATTAGATTAGAGTCTATACTCTTATGTGCTGACAATACATCTGATAGGCAGGGCCCGGGTAGGCCTAGGCCCTACACCGTACATGAACCATAATTTTATGTGCTTCCTAGTAGTCTAGTAGTAAGTAGGGGGCCTAGGCCCTAGACCTCCAACGTTAAAAGGCTAGATCTTTCATTTGGCATCGATCCTGAGAAATTCGTAAAAAAATATTGTATAGTTCAAAAGTTAGACCATGTAGTAAATCTCAATTTATGACGCTCCTCTATAACATGTATAAACCCACTAACTTCATTCCGGTTTATTCTCAGAATTGCGTTACATGTCAAATGGTCTGACTTTTGAAATGACTGGATAATAATGGTTACAAAATTTCGTGACAATCGCTTGAAAATTGACTGACTGGATATAAAAAAGCTAACTTTCATTTTGGACCAACCTCCACCGTCGAACAAACTATGTATATTTTAATTGAGATATATATTTCTTTCCTTTATTTACATTTTTCCGGATAAAAAAAACACCTGCACTAAAACACTCGATATACCTATCAAATAAACAATATTTGAACAAATAAGAATAAATCTAAAATAAATTGTTACTACCGCAATATTTAAACAAATAAGAATAAATCTACAATAAATTGTTACTACCTGATGACTAATATAATATACATGTGATGATCATGAATATGACTAGTGACAAAGCTAACTATCAACTTAATAAAAAAGAATTAACAATAATAATAAACACGTGGCAACTGATAAAGATGACTATTCATCTTTCTGCAGATTTATATTATATGCAAATGATAAAGATGACTGGAACCGCAGTATCAATTCAAATCCAGCATCAAATCAAATATTGCTGAAGCTATTGATACTAGGGTCAACACTATACTGTTTGCACCAACACTACTTCCTATATAACAAATAAAAGGCACTTCTCTCAGTGAACTGTAATGCACATAAAAAAATATATACCTTGGAAACCTAGTCCCCTTCCTTACAACATCACATTAGGTTTTTATATTTAAGAATTACTTGGGTCTTTAAACATACATTTGAATGTTATTAACTTTGACACATTCTTCAATTTTTTCTCAAATTGATTCCATAATTTTACACCATATATGGAAATATTCATGGATTTATGAGTCGTACATGTATATACTTGCTTAAAATCTTGAGTATGCCTGGTCTTATAAGAATCTTTCTTTATCATCTTAAAATAATTCATGATATTTGGTGGCAATACTTTTTGTTAACTTTAAACACAATTATTCAGTGTTTAGCACAGACAAAAAATAGGTGGGGACATTTGTTTCACTACCCTGGAAAAAAAGGAGACATTTGACCTCTAAGTGCGTAATTGACGCCCAGTGTTCAGCACAGACAAGAAATAGGTGGGGACATTTGTCTCACTACCATGGAAAAAAAGGAGACATTTGACCTCCAAGTGCGTAATTGACGCGATATCGCGGCCTGTGCTGAACACTGATTATTGCAATCTTTAAGTCAATTAAATAAGATAGTTTTAATAATTTCAAATCTACTTGTAACAATGCATTTGTGTGATCTAATCTCCCCACTTTACTCATTGTTCTCACCATTTTTTTCTGAAGTAAATAAAGTGAATTAATATATGGTATATTAGTTTTATCTCGAATTTCTGAACAATAAGATAAATAAGGCATAAAAAGAGAGCAGTACCAAATTTTTAGAGAAAATGTATCTAAATACTTACTGTCTCTATATATAATAGTGCTCATTACTTTTGGCTAATTTTGACTTGTTCATGCAGATATGTTCCTTCCAATTTAATTTATTATTCATCAAAAACTTCATAACAAAAACTTCCTCTAATTCTTTATCACCAATATGTAATTCTATTTTGACGTTAGTGTGTCTATTCCCAGATCTCATGAAGTTTGTCTTCGACACATTAAGTGATAACTTATTTGAAGCAAACCACTCATTCAATTTTTCCAATTTCTTGTTGATATCAACACAATTTTCCTTCAAGTCAAAACCGGAAGAATAAATATTTGTATCATCAGCAAACAAAATGAACTTCACAATATTCGACACCTTACAAAGGTCGTTAATATATAAAATAAACAACTTAGGTCCTAAAATAGATCCTTGTGGAACTCCACATACAACTTTATATATATTCGAGTTAATCTCATCCACGTTAACAAACTGTGACCTGTCCGATAAATAGCTGGATAGCATATTTGGTTCTCCCCCAATTCCAAAATGTTGAAGTTTTTGTATAAGCAGTTTATGATCTATTGTATCAAATGCCTTTTTCATGTCAATAAAAACACCTACAGTATACATTTTTTCATCCATTGCAGAAGATATCTCTTCTGTGAGTTCAAAGCAAGTGCTGTTGATTTTCCTGACCGAAAGCCATACTGACTATCATTTAGTAAACTTAAGTTATCTATGTATTTACTCAATCTCTTACTAAATATTTTTTGTAATATTTTTGAAAACTGTGATAATAAAGATACAGGGGGCAAGAAATTGACAGTTCAATAACAGAAACACGAATTACTCTATTTTCCTAATGTTTTTTACTAGGCAGTGGCTAATCGTACATGATTCTTCATAATGTAACTATAGGCAGCCTCGTTTATGAAATGACGGGCTCCCATTGACTCGCATAAGGCCTAAAAAAATTGATTGTATGTTTCCGGTAACGGACTTTTTAGAAATAGGGTAGGTAGGTCGCATTGTTTTTTTTGCTGCACCCTACTAGGTAATGCACATGTTGGGTTATTTTTGTGCAACAAAGCAAAATAAACAAATTCTGCATAAACAGTACCGTTTTTTATACTGTGCGCCGATCAGAATGCTAAAACAAAAAAGTTTAGCTCTGTTATTTATTGATAAAAAGAATTAGGGTCGGCAGATCTTGAAAAAAAAACTGGGGTCGCCACCTAAAATCAGGGTCGTTCGCGTTACCGGGAGCAAACAGTAAAAAGATAAGGTGTTGTTAGTTGTACTAGCTTGCTGTGTATGACCATATTCAAAATGCTAAAATTAAATGTGCTATTGTGACAACAAGACAAATTTGGACAATTGCTGCTATCGTGAATTGTGGATACATGATAAATGTACTGTCTTGTGTCTCATTTTCACGATAGAATATTTTTAGTTAAGCTTTTTTACCTCTAAAATATATGTATTTCGACAATGTTTACTAACTATTTGTTTTGATATATTACTTATATATATTTGATATATTACTTATTCAGTTTTTATCATACATTTTGTATATTTGCTATCGTGACTTCTGCTAGCCAGACCAGAATTGCTTTATGTCACGATAAGAAGTGAAGTTTATCGGGGAAAAAAATAGCACGTTTTTGTAAAATCAGCCAAATACTATAGGCGTATCGCATTTACATGTTTACCGGGTGTAGATCTTCATTTACGGGAAAGGTATAAATATTTTCACCTGGGTGTAATTAACCTCCTCAGGGAATAATTTGTCTGGTGTAGCGGTGCAGTTTGCTACGCAATTTTAGGCAAATGCTACACAATAATATGTTGGTGTAGCAGTTCTTCGTATGGAGAATAGTAGCTTGACACATGCCAGTATGCTAAACTGCTACACAATTTTTCTGAAGCAAATTATTCCCTGCTCCTATGTGTATGGCTCAATTTTTACGTTATTTTTTCTTATTATCAGTTTATTTATTATATTTAGCTTTGCTCGAATGTTCAGTAAGTTTAATTAGGCCACAAGGAATGCTACTGTAATTGACAAATATTGAAAATATATGTTAAAGAAGCTGTAGATCGATGTGAACTATTTTGTATCTGTGGACCCCCTGTGACTTACTGATGACGATCTGTTGAAATATATTGTGCGAAGTGTAGGTATAGAATGTAACCAGGTTGTAACACATACGCGTCCTGTCAATCTCCTTTCGTAAGAGGAGGTTTGTATGTATACATGTGAAGTGTTTTTTTCTAGAAAGCTTTGTATACAGATATTTGCCATCACCGGTGAAGAAGTGTTTATTTAAACCTTACTTGGGCCTAAGTTACATTTAAAAAGTATTACAATTAAGAACACAATATATTGCTTATAAAAATATTTTTTATTTCAAAGACAATAACATTCTATAATATATCTGAAATGTAGGATATTGTGCATGATCATTATTATAGCTAGCCGAGTAAACAACGGCCCTGGGCGTGCGCACCAAGCCACAACTGTATGGCTGGTCAGCGCTATTTTATAGCTGATTACTGAGTCTAGGAAAGTCAATATTGTTCCTCCGATGCAATATAGATACGCAGTATGATATATTGTGAATGTACTGCTTCGTTTCTTGATATGTCCATAATCTCGTTTTTCCTTTTGTGGATGTACTGAAATGTTTTATATGCTACAGCCTGGCCACATTGTATACCTACATATAGCAGGTTAATATATAAACCTGGGTGAAAATATTTATACATTTGCGTACAAAGATCTAAACCCAGTCAAGATATCAACAGCCATTGACAATAACGTCAGATCAGCTGCCCGAGGCAGGTTAAAAAGGCCCAGGTCGGATAAACTGTCCACATCGGCCGCCTGGGTGGCCGGGTAAAATTTTCTTAGTTTTAGCCCCACATACCACTTCCAGGTCCAGTTAAAGTCACCAGGGCTGACAAAAATCACAGTTTACCTGCCCTGTTGTCTAGTAAAAAAAATCCTATTGTCAATGGCTGTATCAATGCAATAGTATTTATTCACATGGTATCGAACCTGGTTACTAGACTAAGTTAAACGTAAGTCTAGGCCTACAAAAAATATTGTTTGTTCCCGATTTCTGACCGACCCTATCAAAACATGTGCGACCCAAATTTATTTTATGGATTTCCAAATTATTTTTTTTTTTAAGGAAATCCATAAGTTCAGGGATGACTGGCTGTAGTCAAAGTACCAGTAACTAAAAAATTACGAAAAGGAGAGGGGGTGGGGGGGTAAAAAAAACAAAAAATCATTCTGTAATGTACAGATAAGACTTGCATGGAAGTGAATTTGGCGCCAAAAATAAAAAATAATGTTTACCTACCGATTGGTTGAAGTGACAAAAAATGCCATTTTAAATAAAATAAATTTCCTACCTACCCACTGGTTAATAGACAACAAATCGGAAACAAACCTATATTTTTTTTTGGCCCTAGAGCCTAGCCTAGGCTAATGACGCTATGTAGTTGGCCTACAGTCTGTTTCACCAGATCCTGGGAGTAGCCTTTTTCCAAATTGCTCGGTCACTCTTTACAATTTTTTAACAAATTTTTTCTCAGATCATTTTACCCTAACATCCCTAAAAATTTGGTGCAATTTTGTTGTGTATTTTTGAGATTAGACCATTCGGCGTGTAATAGAATTCTCGTTTCACAATGGTGTTAAAGAGAGCTATAATTTTGAAAATTTATTACATGTGAAATGGTCTAACTTCGCTAATACACAAAAAAATCCACCAAATTTTCAAGGATGTTGGGGGAAGATGAAAAAATGAGCGACTGAGCAAATTGGAAAAAATCTACTCCCAGGATCTGGTGAAACAGACTGTAGGCTCTAACATAAATGTGTTACTGTTAGTCTACTTGTCACCTGGCAAGCATATCATCCCATATCCAGATATCATGCATATGCCATGATCTGGTCATCATCAACGGAAATCTAACTTTAATTTTGGACAATCCTATAGTAATTAGTATAGACCCTCGCCCTCGGAAAGAGTTTATTTTCTAACCCCCAGTTCTGTCATTCAGTATCCATTGGGATAAAATCATAATCATGATAATGTGATAAATGAATGACGAGTGGTACAAAAGAAAAGATGGAAAAGATATGCGAGGTATTTTTTCAAACATTTCTTACTGTATGGTGCAGATTTTCTGTTTAAGTCTCCCAACTGATGCAGAGAGCTTATTATTAGACATGTATGCTTTACCCTTTCAGCGCAGGGACTTGCTAAATAAGCTACCTGCACTAAAAGAATTAAACATAATTTTAAAGTTATGTTGATACTTCGCTTGATGGTTTTTAATCACTCATCTGAATAGCAATAGGAACTCAGGATGACTTGAGTTTTATGATAAAATATATTATTTACAATAGAATTATTTAACAAAATTATTAATTTTTTTGCAGTCCTGAAGCTCAAGGTGTTGTTTGTGGAGCAGTATTCCTGATCATCATGTTTATGTTCATCCCAGTGTGTTTCCATGAAGCTCTTACTTGGAGAGATTCAATCAAATTTCCTTTTCATGAGGTGGGTGTTATGTATAATATGCGTTTCAACCCTTGTCATGCTGAATTGCTTAAATTGTATTTTTCGTCATTTGAAGCTGGAATTGCTAACGCAATTTCCAGCTTCAAATGACGAAAAAAATATTAAAATAGATATGTCTAAAATAAAATTATTGGATCAATTAAGCATCTACTAAAAATTATTTTATCAAAATTAAGTGATATTTTTATTGATCTAAACATCCTTAACCCCGGATATATCCGGGCATAGCAGGACAAGGGTTAAGTTTTAACCCAAATCAAACCCCTATCATGCTGGAGAGAGTTAGTACAAGTTATCAATCAAGGTTTAGTCATGGTTAACCCTTAGACAACTAATCTCAACTATAGTCCTTTTTAGCCCGCCTTTTAATTTTAATTAAAAAAGGTGGGCTATTGCAATTGAAGTTCGGCGTCGTAGGCGTCGGCGTCAGCGTCGGCGTTAATATTTACTTGTGGGCGCGATAACTTGAAAAGTTTTTCATGTTTCCTTCCCAAATTTGTTTTGCATGTTACTAATGACCACTTCTCGGACAAGTTCAATAATGGCTGAAAAAAAATTCAAAATGGCCGACTTATTGCGATTTTTCACCTTTTACGTCAATAATTTGACCTTGTGGGCGAATAACTTGTTTCACGTATCCTTTTCAAATTTGTTATGCGTGTTACTAATGACCAGTTCTCGGACAAGTTCAATAATGGCCGAAAAAAAAAAAATGGCCGATTTATTGCGATTTTTCACATTTTACGTCAATAATTTGACCTCGTGGGCGCGATAACTTGAAAAGTTTTTCACATATCCTTTTCAAATTTGTTATGCATGTTACTAATGACCAGTTCTCGGACAAGTTCAATAATGGCCGAAAAAAAAAAAATGGCCGATTTATTGCGATTTTTAACATTTTACGTCAATAATTTGACCTCGTGGGCGCGATAAGTTGAAAAGTTTTTCACATATATCCTCTTCAAATTGGTTATGCATGTTACTAATAAGTAGTTCTTGGACAAGTTCAATAATGGCTGAAAAAAAATAAAAATGGTCGATTTATTCCGATTTTTCACATTTTACGTCAATAATTTGACCTTGTGGGCGCGAAAACTTGAAAAGTTTTTCACATATCCTCTTCAAATTGGTTATGCATATTACTAATAAGTATTTCTTGGAGAAGTTCAATAATGGCCGAAAAAAAAAAAAAATGGCCGATTTATTGCGATTTTTCTCATTTTACGTCAATAATTTGACCCTGTGGGCGCGATAACTTGAAAAGTTTTTCACATATTCTCTTCAAATTTGTTATGTATGTTACTTATAAGTAGTTCTTAGACAAGTTCAATAATGGCTGAAAAAAAAAAAATTGCCGATTTATTGTGATTTTTCTCATTTTACGTCAATAATTTGACCTTGTGGGCGCGATAACTTGAAAAGTTTCTCACATATCCTCTTCAAATTTGTTATGCATGTTACTAATAAGTAGTTCTTGGACAAGTTCAATAATGGCTGAAAAATAATTCAAAATGGCCGATTTATTGCGATTTTTCTCATTTTACGTCAATAATTTGACCTTGTAGTCTATGCAAGTATTATATAGTATATCATATTATACATGTATCTATCTTATTTAGCATACCATTTATATCTTGGGTTGTTATTTACGTGATGACATTCGTCTTTACTTTCTTTATCATAATTCGGCGGCGGGCTATTATCGAGTGTGCTCTTGTTATTCTATTTTATTAGCCGATCAAATCACTGTTAATATTGGGAACGAAAGGAGATTCACCGCTGAATTATAATGTCATAAAATGCCTGAGCTCTGAATTAATTATTTTTGTAGCTGGGCTCAGCCCAGGTACATTATTATCAGAATCTGTTCTCTGAATTTGGGACAAAAAGTGACGTCATTTCATTCATAAAACTGATAGATGGGTGAACTCCATTCATAAATTTGACCATTGGCCTTAGTTTCGGGGACCCTATCAGTAGATACATATACGCATAAAGCTTCTTATATCAGTTTGATACATAACAAGACTGTTCAATGTTGACGGTCCCTTAACTACGGGTAGTAGGTTAGTACTCAAGTTTGTCCAAACAGTGCCCGGTAACAAGCATTATTCTGGGGAGAAGGGTTTGTATCCTGATCAGTGATTAGCCAACGATGACATCATTTAAAATGTGACACAATAGCTGACATCCATCTCCAAATATGGTATGCCCTATTGGTCTCAAGGATTCCCCCCTCCTGGGACATACTGCATGCTGATTGGCCAGCGATGACATCATTTATAAAACATGTCTGACCTCAATAGTTGACCTAGCCTCCGCGGTCAGAATTATCTGTACATAGCCTGGGCTTACAACACGTCACCCCACTGCAGATGAACTGAGGGAGAGGTGGTATTCAGTTACCATTAATATTGTAACATTGTTGAAACTGCCCAACCCGGGGATCGAACCACCAACCCTGACATCGTGATGCCTGAGTGCTACGCATCTAGCCAAAGAGACGACTCGTTGGCCAGAGTAGTAATCACTCCACTCCGCCATACACACACCCGGCTACATACTCCCCTCTCAAATATCTGCTCGTCCCCGAGCAGCTTTCAACACACTCGTGGGTTAACTTCTCCTGCCTGCCTTTTACCTCAACCCTATCCCCAGTGTTCTGTACTGAAGTCAGGCCTATTGGTTCTGCATTACCGGCAAGAAGAACCGTTATTGGGCGCCAATGTAACAGTGTTGAAACTGCCCAACCCGGGGATCGAACCACCAACCCTGACATCGTGATGCCTGAGTGCTACGCATCTAGCCAAAGAGTCGACTCGTTGGCCAGAGTAGTAATCACTCCACTCCGCCATACACACACCCGGCTACAATATCGTTATCCCGCAAGGTTTCAGGTCAACCCAGCAACCACGATGCGTTGACCCAATGCCGATACAATATTGGTCCGATGTTGCAGACGCTGGGTCAACAATAAATCGCATTGGGTCTGCTGAGCACCTGTAATCAATGTTGTGTTGTTCATCTGGTCTCGACACACATTAGCCTATAGTCTACCCAGCATACACAAGACAGTGAATCAATGTTGTTTTAACGTTGGTCCAGCGTCGT
The DNA here is from genome assembly GCA_964017125.1 of Flabesymbios commensalis. Taxonomy (NCBI): domain Eukaryota; kingdom Metazoa; phylum Annelida; class Polychaeta; order Terebellida; family Flabelligeridae; genus Flabesymbios; species Flabesymbios commensalis. Next base: position 70,060,108 of record OZ024905.1, on the reverse strand, counting down.
AGACTAGGGTATTCGCACTACACACCACACACCACACCACAGCAACACAACGTAGCAAAAAAAATTGCAACTGAAGGTTGTGGACAGACCTTGGGTTGTCACTATTGGGTGTGGGCTCTTCCAGGGCTACAACGTGGCTCACCCCTGTGCGGATGGTGTTGACCTACTAACGTACTAATGCACAAAGTTTCAACGTCTGTCCGGGTAGGCTACTGGCAGACTCAATTCAGCGCCACATGGTTACCTCTGCATCACATTCAATTGGAGTAGGCCGGCCTATCAAGCTGGAAGGGGGAAAGAGTCTGGTTGACATACTAATCCATCTGAGGGGCGCACCATTTGACATCTGGGGGGGGGGAGCTAGAAAAAGAATGAAAAAAAAAGTTTGTTGAAAATGTGGTCAGAAAAAAAAAATTGTTGTCGAAATTAATGAAAAATATGTTGACCAGAAAAAACACCAAATGATAACGTGGATAATAGGAAAGGCATACAACAAAAATATATTTCAGTTCTTCAACGAAAATGTTAAAAAAATTGTCGGAGGTTCATTACAAATTCAAGTTCAATGCAGACTGCTAAATATCTTTTAGTAATGTTTTCATATAATTATGTTTTTAGTTAATATAGTGATATGTATGAGTGATATAATCTCATAGTAAAGTATCCCATATCTGCAAAAAATGATGTTCAATGTCACCCCTTGCCATGCTACTTGATAACTGTGGGGGGCGGGGGCCTGAGGGTAGTGGTTAGCACCGCTGCCTTTCACGCCAGAGTTCGGGGTTCGGTTCCCGGTTTCGGCGGTTTGAAAGAAACAAAAATGTTTCTTCCCCATCCACGTGTGAAATTCAGTATTGTGGGGAGCCTCCGTGACCGAGAGGTAGCGTGCTCGGCCTCAGACCACCAGGGCTCAAATTTCAAATCCTGTGTCTGGAGGACAGTGTCATCTCAATCATCTCACCATCCTCAGGAGGTTCTCTTGGCCCAGTTTATCCTATATGAGCACAAAGGTGGCCTAAAGCCCGATTCATTTCATTTGATAACTGTGGGGTATAATTTTCTGCTCATTGTAATCTAGCCATTCATTTAAAAATTAAATGCATAGTGGACAAATCTAATATTTTGATGTGATGTGGGCCTACCTAGCCTCTACCTAGGCGATGAAGTTAGGCCTAAAACACATACTGTGTAGCAGTCGACCGTGCTGGTTTTGACAACATCAGATGCAGTAGGCCTACACCTCTAGAATCGGAGATTTAATTCGGCTCTATGATAAAAAGCCAAAATTAAGTTGTTGCCGGTCCGACATGACAAACTTAAAATTAGGACATTTCCAACCTCAGTCAAGGTGAAGCTGTGACAAGAGAATGATCATCATTTAATTATCCATTGGCCCTAGTATTAATTAAAAACAGTAATTACTGATGTCGCCAAAAGGCAACATCCGCAGTTTGCCACGATAAAAGGGTTAAACATCATGATTTGCAAATGTTTGTTGTGAAATTAAACAAATATGAGTAATTTTCACCCATTTGAAGTTGTGGGGTGCGATAGCCCTGAATACAAGACAGACTATTCCGCAGCCGAACTGCATAGTCTTGATGCCAATAGAGAATATCCCGGCCTTCTACTGTATGAGTGTATAGTAAACACCGACATTAGATTGAAGATGCTGCCTCACTACACAAAGTGTTCCCAGCCACCCTGAAAAACCTTGAAAAAGAGTTTTAAGTTTTCCAGTTAGGGAAAAGTCGGGAAATTTGAGAAAAGTGATTCAAATAAGGGGAAAGTCATGGAATTTTATGATGTTCACTTGCCCAAAAGATAAAGTGGTTGTGATATCAGTCTGTATCTTTTTTTCATAACCAAATTACATATTCACTGAATAATAATCATTGGATATGGTGGCTTTTTGGTGTGGAAATCTGTCCCCCCCTGTCTCTCGCTTGGTGGCTGTGATGCATTTGACCTATACAGGTCTGCTTCATGGAATTTCGAATAAAATCAGGGAAAAATCAGGGAAAAATCATGGAATTTTGTTTCCATGAAATGCTGGGAACCCTGTTGTAACACAGTACCGGGTATAAAAGTGCACAGAGCAGAAGCCGGGATACTATCTATAATTGGCATCAAGTCTATGCAGCTCGGGCCGGGGAATAGTCTTGTATTCAGGACTAGGGTCGCTGTAGCAAGACAAAAACAAGAAGTCTAGTAGCCTGACGACAGACATTACGGACAGGCAAGCTGCATGATGACAATCTATAGGCTCTTCAGCATCCAGTTGCTGTCTAATTTCTAATAAGATAAGAGGCCTCTGAAGGCCAGATCTGTCACTTGACCAGATCTGTCATTTATGGAAGATTTTGTGATTTTGTTGTACTGCCCTATCAAAAAAATTATTGCTGTATTTATTCTAATAAATAGAATTAAAGTTTTATTTTTGTGTTTCTTAGAATAATACCGGTACATCCCCAATATTGTAAATTTTATATGGCATAATTATATGACAAATTTTATATCAATTGTTTATTTTTGTTTCAAGACTTGTTTATTTTGCTGCGGAAAGGTTTATTATTTGTCTGTGTATTTTGTTTCCAGTACGTTCAGTTCTTAGCAGCACTGCTCTCTATTTGCTGTATGATATTTCTTGGATTTGCGGATGATGTGCTGGATTTGCGATGGAGACATAAGCTGTTACTTCCCACTATAGCATCATTACCTCTATTGATGGTGTACTATGTAACATTTGATCTAACAGAGATAATAGTTCCTGCTCCTTTAAGAAATATATTAGGCTATAGTATCAATATAGGTAAGAATTCAGGTGAAGTGTGTATTTATACATTAAGTACTAAATGTTCTTATTCACAATCAAACACTCTATCACTTTAAATTCTGCATTATTCACAACATTTTTCCTTTAATCTGAAAGTTACAACGCAATTCCCATAAATGAATTTTCCCCTTCATTTAAAACTAGTTTTTTATCCTCCCATAAGTGGCAGGGGGTTATTGCGTCACCCCTGATGTCTGTCCATTCCGTATCTGCATTTTCGTTTCTGGAGCATATATCTTTCATATATATATAACTTTCATATATCAGTAATAATCAGGGAAACCTAATTTAGTCAAGGATTGAGCAATTTTCTTATTCAATATCTAAATCCCACTTGATCCATTCCTTATTCATTCAATATCATTCATCAGTTCATATATTATTTTTTCGCTAAATCAATTTTAAATTTGATTAGCAACTGGGCAAAATTGCCTACATCTATGAACTAAAAATAGCCTAGAATAGATACTAAGAATCTTGTTTCCGGAGCATGGGGTTTTTCTTTCATACTGCACAATAAAGCAGCACAATCAGGCTAAAATCATTAAAAAATCAGTATTTTTATTTTGGCTTTTTAATATGGCCATATGATGTGAACAGCATTGCAGAAGGTTTTTAATTTTTGTGTTTGCGCATTTACCAGTTAAGTGTGATTTTTAAGATAAAATTCACTTATTTCTTATTTTGGAAATGCATGTCAGAAATAGAAGAAATAGCTACATACATGTATGTACATCTTTGATCGGGCGGGCGGTCAGAAATTCAGCTCTTACTTCAAAGTTAAGTGATGAATTTTGTTTTTATTTTTTATAGACATGACCTATGTGCCTGGGCAATTCATCCCATATATTTTTTTGACACCAAGCTATAAGCGGCCATTTTTCAAGATGGCCGCCTTAAAAGCTTGTAGGCACCATAACTCATGAACCGTTGCTTGGATTACATTCAAATTTGGTATAGTAGTTCTCTAGGTATTTCTGATAATCTGATTAGCTTTTGGAATGAATCCATTAAAAACAAAATGGCCGCCGCAGCCATTTAAAACAAATGACATGGTGGTAGTGGCGGTCATTTTTTCTAGTTATTTCTTGATATTGATGGACAGAGCCTACGGCTGAGGGGTCCTGCCATCAATTCATGGCAATTTTTTTTTTTACTTGTACATCTGTACCATTTACATCACTAAAACTTGTCAGAGATTCCTTTTATTTTCACACCACCCAGCTGGTGTAGGCCTAGATGTGCCTTTTGTGTGTTTTTCACATGAGGGCAGGGATTATGGCGGCCTTCGGCCTTTTGTTTAATTTTGACGTCTCTCAATAAAAATTATTTTAAAAATTCTCTCATATTATCTGTCTAACATGACCACTGGCGGTGAGCACATTGTGTTGTACCTACCTAAATCTTGTGCAAGTTTTCATAATGTACCCGACACCAGACATCAACCAAATTCTGGTGTCATACTGGACCAGTGTCACACACCGTAACGTTCAGCATCAATTGGACCACACCCCCATGGATTTTAGATAAAAATGAATCAGTACTTTTCTATGAGATATATCTGACATGGAAAAATGCATAGTTTTAGTGCATTTTCTGCATTAAAATAATTCGCAGCAATATGCTACTTTGAGCATGGAGTGTAAATATTATGGGCTATTTTTTTACTATTTTTCTCTTATATTTCAATCCTTGATGAAACAATCTATCAATCACAATAATAAAATTATTGAGGGGGTATGAGTGGGTTAAAATTATTTTGCACTTGATATTATGCAGTAACTGCTGCGGCTAGCAAGTTGTTTTTTGATGTTCAGACAGGCTTCTCGTCCATATGCAAAGTCATGGAATTTAGAATTACTTTTCACATGCTTTGAAAATCATAGAATTTGAGACTCGTCTAGGAAAGTCTTAACATTAGAAATTGGCTTTAAAAAATGACACTATATTTTTTACTGATGGTAGATTTCATAAAAAGTGCACCTTATCTATCTCAGAATTCACTCATCCATGGCCCACAACCAAATGGCAGAGTGGTCAATATAAATTGATTCTCTGACACTGACATAGGCCTACACAATGGAAATGAAAAACATTATGGAATTTGAAAGAAAATGGCGGAACCCTGTCTGAAATAACAAATAATTCTAATCAGTAAATGGAAAGTGATGACTCTCTGGTAACTTTCGACACATCTTTTTGGCTCTGCTTTCTTTCATTCATACAATTTGAATTTTTGCAAATATTTTTCTCAAGTTGACTCTTTTGAAGTTTTATATATATGCAATTTCAGTTACAAATGTATATATATTGTATTGTATTCAATGTTTGATAATGTATTCTGTTTCAGGTATTTTTTATTATTTATATATGGGAATGCTGGCTGTTTTCTGTACTAATGCCATAAATATTGTTGCTGGAATTAATGGCTTAGAGGCTGGTCAGAGTATAATCATAGCTGCCACTGTTATTATCTTCAATTTGATGGAGATCAATGGTAATGATAATGATATATTTTTTATGATTAGTTTTTATTTTAATATAATAAGAAATCTTTTATTACCGGTATATCAATTTAATTTCCATACAGCCACCTATCATTTGTAGGCCTACCTACTACGCACACTGAATTATAACCCCTATGTCATTTTTACAAATTTGTTCCTCTCCAAAATGAAAAAACTTATCCTGTATCCGTATCCTGTCCAAACCTTGCCATGAACTTGCTTGCCTGTTTCCTATGTTGAGTGAAGTAATAATCAAATTATAAATCTCCACCCACTATGTGGTGGAGACTTAATTATTGTAGTGCTGTTTATTCATGCTATTCAGTGCTCGATTTTGAAAGATTTGAGGTGAGAGCCAGCAGGGCACCCACCTAGAAAATCTACAGAGCCCATCATTTCATTTGAGTTTCCAAAATAAATTGACCTACGGGTGTTAAATGGAAGCATTGGACCAGAATCTAGCGAGCCACAAGGGCACAGTCATGCATTGATAGAGAGCCCTGCAGTATATTTGGGAGCCACGGGCACCCAGACTCTCCTTAAAATCGAGCACTGCTATTGCTGTTTATAGTATTGTTATCAATATTATTCGACGACGTAAATGTTTTACAGTCGGCGGGGCTCGAAATTGGACTAAATTTCCAGTTTTGCGACTAGTCCTCCCCAAAAATATCACTTGTCCTTCATAATAATTGTCAAGCAGGGGCACTCATCTAATAGCACAAGCTCAGTGAAACTGACCTCGTCCTTCCCAGATTGCTGGTCGTCTCGGACGATCGGACGTGGCCAATTTCAAGCCCTCTGATGGATCACCCTGGTTGAGTTCTAAAATTGGTTAAGTTTGCATTTAAGGAAGATGGCTCTTCCTTTACGTAAGCAGTCGCCAATATTCCTTTGATCTCCACAAATTTTTATCTAAACACGAGTCGATAGATTGCCCTGGTTATTTTCATATTGTGAGCTACATAACATACTGTAGATCTGGTAATATTAGCGAGGTTTTACTTTTCGCTAGGAGGACAAATTCAAAAATCTCGCGAAAATTATTACTATAATATAATAGTCCTACTACAGAAAAATGAAAATTCACGAAGGCTAAACTTTGTGAAAAGACCCAAAATCAGAAATTCGTGAAAATTTAAACACGCTAAAATTACCACATCTGCAGTACCGGGGTATTATGTTTATTTTTTGTTTTATTTTACTACAGGGGAATTTTCAGATGCACACCTATTCTCACTATATTTTCTTATCCCATATGTTGGTGTTTCCATGGCTGTTCTGATACATAATTGGTATGTATTTTTTTACATTTTTATCTCCCACCCATCATTATTTTGAGGGTTTACAGGGAAAAATTTGTTTAGTATCGCATAGCAAAATGCTATGCAACTCTGCCCATTCCGGTTTGCTAATCAAATTTGTAATTGCTAGTCAATAATTTTCAAACAATTTTTTCCCTGTGTTATAGCGTCATCTGTGCGGCCGACTGTCTGTCTTGCTGCATTTTCGTTTCTGCAGTATACATATATTTCATGATTTCTTTCATATTTGATACACACATCCCTTACTAGGGGTATACATGTGCCTTCATCTGGAAATATCTGGCTCACATGACTAATTTGAAATAAATGGTCATGAGATATAGTGGATTCAAAATTGTAAACGTTATAGTTAAAAGTTGTTTTCAAATGCTGTTCCCTTTCAAACCATGATTAGAGGCTGATGCCTAATTCCATCGCCGACGGGCTTTGTTTTTAAATGATTTTCACACAAATTTATACGTTATATGTTATATTGAAACATAATATTAATTACGATGACAACTCAGAGGCTGATGCCGAATTCCGTCGCTAACAGGCCTTGTTTATTTTGACACTAGTCAGTCAAAAAAATTTATTTCAACAGAGGGTGGTTTCCTTGTGTGTTTGTTCACTCGAACAACTCTTTTTAGTTTTAAATAGGTTTTTAATACATTGATTTTAGCGAATTGCTATGATATTCAAGCACTAGGCCAAAACAAAAAAATTGTTTGTTTCCGGTAACCCGACCGACCCTAATTTTAGGTGTCAACCCTTTTTTTTTTTCAAGATCTGCCGACCCTAATTTTTTTATCAATAAATAACAGAGCTAAATTATTTTTTTTCAGCATTCTGATCGGCAAACAGTAGGAAAAACGGTACTGCTTATGCAGAATTTGTTTATTTTGCTTTGCTGCACAAAAATAACCAACATGTGCATTACCCAATAGGGTGTAGCAAAAAAAAAATTCGACCTACCTACCCTATTTCTAAGTCCGTTACCGGAAACATACAATTATTTTTTTTAGGCCCTATTGTCTGATTGATATGGACATTTACTTTTCTGTTTCAGGTATCCATCAAGTGTGTTTGTTGGAGATACTTTCTGCTATTTTTCTGGCATGACCTTTGCTGTTGTTGCAATCTTGGGACACTTCAGTAAAACGATGCTGCTTTTTTTCATCCCACAAGTGTTTAATTTTGTATTTTCAACTCCACAACTTTTCCACTTGATCCCTTGTCCACGTCATCGATTACCAAGGTAATTTAATATTTAGTTAAATGTCCAATTTTTTACCAGTTACATGTTAATGATGTTATTTATGATTCTTAGATATATGTTTTCAAACCTAAAGATGATCACCTGTGTGTCAAATGTTATCAACCTTATGTAATTTTGTTCGCAATTTTTTTGGTATACACATGTCCTTACAATGGGAATCATGATGCCATCAATATTATATTTTCATATGTTTCTGGAGCAAGCAAATAATATAGTAGGCCTACTCACCCATATTGTAATTATTTGAATTTATTTTATTAAGTCTCCACCCACTATGTGGTGGTGGAGACTTATTGTTTTTGCTGAATCCGCCCGCCGCCGCCGCCACTTGTTTCTGCTCTCACTCAAAAACCCCTACTCGGATTATTTCCAAATATTTGCAGTATGCATACTGGCCCTGGGATTTTGGCTGGTAAATTTATTTTTGGCGTTTTTTAGTTTCTTCAACAAAATCCAAGATGGCCGCCAAAATCCTATGGCGCACGCTAGAGCTTGAACCGCTTCATCAATTTGTTTCATGTTTGGTTTAAAGGAAAGACCTTACCCTGGCCGTGAGCTGACAGGCTTTTGGTTTGATTCTGATAATGAAAATTTTGATTTTTTTACGTTTTAGTATTTTAGCGTATATTTCTGTTTTCTCATTTTGGCCATCATCAAAATTTGGTAATATAGCCAAACACCCCTATTCGGATTTTTTCTAAATATTTGCAGTATGCATATTGGCCCTAGGAAATTTTCCCTGTAAAGTTTTTTCGGCGTTTTTCAGCTTCTTCAACGAAATCCAAGATGGCCGCCAAAATCCTATGTCACTCTCTAGAGCTTGAACTGCTTCATGGATTTGTTTCATGTTTGGTTCAAAGGAATAACCCTACCCTGGATGTGTGCTGATTATTTTTTTGTGTGATTATGATAATAAAAACTTACATTTATTTTGGCTATGGTTATACAGCTCAAATTTTATCTTTTGTGCATGCTCAGTAGCCCTTAGAAAAAAATCAGGAGAATTGTTTTTCTTTTTTAGTTTCTTCAACAAAATCCAAGATGGCCGCCAAAATCCTATGGCGCACGCTAGAGCTTGAACCGCTTCATCAATTTGTTTCATGTTTGGTTTAAAGGAAAGACCTTACCCTGGCCGTGAGCTGACAGGCTTTTGGTTTGATTCTGATAATGAAAATTTTGATTTTTTTACGTTTTAGTATTTTAGCGTATATTTCTGTTTTCTCATTTTGGCCATCATCAAAATTTGGTAATATAGCCAAACACCCCTATTCGGATTTTTTCTAAATATTTGCAGTATGCATATTGGCCCTAGGAAATTTGCCCTGTAAAGTTTTTTCGGCGTTTTTCAGCTTCTTCAACGAAATCCAAGATGGCCGCCAAAATCCTATGTCACTCTCTAGAGCTTGAACTGCTTCATGGATTTGTTTCATGTTTGGTTCAAAGGAATAACCCTACCCTGGATGTGTGCTGATTATTTTTTTGTGTGATTATGATAATAAAAACTTACATTTATTTTGGCTATGGTTATACAGCTCAAATTTTATCTTTTGTGCATGCTCAGTAGCCCTTAGAAAAAAATCAGGAGAATTGTTTTTCTTTTTTAATTTTTTCAACAAAATTCAAGATGGCCGACAGATTACATGTTACTCTGAAGAGCTTGAACTGCTTCACCGATTTGTTCCAAGGAAGCAACTTACCTTGGCCATATGTTGATTAAATTTTTGTGTGATTCTGACATCACTTTTTCATGTGGTTCACATAAAAAATTGGTGACAGTACTGTATTTCTCTATAATCAATGTACTATGTGGGGTGGGTGGAGACGCAAGCTTTGCCCCTCAGGCAAATCTAGTTCACTATCAGACAGGTTGTTAAAAAGTTTTGTTTTTTCCCTAGATATGACTCTGAGACCGATCTTCTCTCCATGAGCTATACCAAATTTAAAAAGCAAGACATTGGGATTCTTGGTAGGATCATATTGAGAATTTTTCATACATTGAGATTAATAGACCTCAAGGAAAATATTGGGGAGAATGAAGACTACATAGAATGCTCAAATATGACCATTATAACATTGCTGCTGAAAGCATTAGGACCAACGCATGAATGTTCTTTAACTATATATCTTCTAGTCATTCAGGTAAGGCAATAATGTACTTAACGCTTTGAACACTGATGTCGGCTTTAGTAGACATTCTGTATTTTTAGTGGCACCTGTATAACCAGAACTTGTTAAACGTAAAATGTGCTTTTAATTTTGAAACACTGATATATGCTGGGACTTAAGTTTCACAGATAACACAAATTTTCAGTCACTTGAAGTTGTGTATCGTGGTAACAATTTTAAGTAAATTGAATAGCTCAGTGCTCTAAGAGTTTATCCAATTGCTTATAATTTTGTAAAAGTTAGTTAACAATGTTGATACGAAGTTAAGCATCAGGAAATAGTATTTGTGAGCTTGAGTTGAAGTAAAACCATGAAGAGATTTTGGCATTGATGGTTGTAATTTAATTGTTTTTATTTGCATTTCAGATAGCATGCAGTTTTGTTGCTTTACTGATCAGATACCCTCTAGCGAGATTGTTTTATGAAGAATCTAATTAGATGGCTATCTCTTGGCTGAAAAATGACAGACGATTACTATTACAGTAGACATTTACTGATATCATCATATCATCTAATTCACTATTTGCATCATCATTTCATGACAATGCCCCTTCTTCACTCATCTAGGAAATAGTATGGTCAATTTGACAATCAGTGTTTTCTATTTTCAATAGTCACTCTTGTGTGTTCTTTTTGTAAAATCATGCAAGTTAGAATAGATGTCTTACCAGCTGGGGATTCCTTGCTGCTGGGTACTGCGCAATTTATCAATAATTATCTGAAGATAAAAACAAATGATAATCCTTTTATTTCAGAACAATGATGTTGAATTGATCAAACCTAAATGTTCTGTATTGCTTAAATACTCCAGCCCTTGTTCACATACTTAACTTTGGAGATAATGTATTACTGTGGTTGGAAAATCATCTGCTGAGCGATATGGTCTAGTAAAAACTCCATAGCAGCTATAATTGTGATAGAAATTAGGAATTTTAAATGGATTCTAATAATATAGAGTATTAAATATGTGTTCACTATTTGTTAATTCAATGTTTGAATTGTTTTCTTGAGTAAAATTTCAATAGGCCTCTTGTTCAATACGCATCTGACCTCGCATTGTTTGATTCGTTACATAATGCAATCAGATTGCTTATTTAAAGGTGAAAAGTGCAAATTCATCACTGGGAAGTATTGTCAACTTGTACGACTTACTTTTTATTATGGGGCTTCTCAAAAGTTAACAACTTCCGCAATGGCAATGCGATTGGTGGGGAGATGAGAAACCACGAAAATAGTCAATGTTTAATGTACTTTTTAGGCCTCACCCAAACTTTGGCGGATGTCTATTGTCGTCATGCTCCTTCCATCCTTGTTCATCCTTGTGTCCGAATTTTTTAGTACTATCACTTGTTTTGCGTTACTGGAATGCACATTAAACTTCACGTATGACCTATAGGTTAATCATTACTATTTAGATTGACTGAAGAGTTCACATTTGACATTATTTTGACCTCTATGACCTTGATATTTCCCCGATCAACGAATTTTATTATTAACTCGACTTACTCAACAAATTTCTATGTATCGCTCTAAAATTTATAGCCTACCATATCTCTATTTCATAATAGCTCAGATTTTGCGCATCGGGCAAAAACTAGGTCGCAGCGGCCAATATGGCCAATATTTTCATTATGAAAACCGAGCCAGATAGCTAGATCATTATTAGTGAACAAAATGTGCAGTTTCAAGGGGAAGGGGGGTATTCTCTGCAAAATTTCAAGGCCTATGTATTAACCTATGTCATGCGTGGGGCCTCTCTTGGTGTGCACATCAAATACCCACCAGATATGCGTACCCACTTGTCACTGAAGAACATTCTCCCAAACAAAAGACAGTTGTAGTTATCATGCTGAAGGGACGTTATGCAAGTCACATTAGACGTATTAGACCAGTTGCGTGTTTTTGACTGATTTATCAGTTTATTCTCAACGCATTTTGTAAGCACACTGCAAGTTACAACAATCCTGACAATTTTGTATAATGAAATTCAGCATTTTAAAAGTTAGACCAGTTGACGTAGTGGAATTTCGAAATTAAAGCGACAAAATCAGGCTAAAATCATTAAAAAATATGTTATTTTATCTTGGCTTCTTTATTATGACGTGATGTAGGCTAAACATGTCCATAGACTAGAACTGCAAAGGTTTTAAAAATGTTGTGCTGCGCATTCACCAGTTAAGCGAGATATAGAGACAAAACTCCCGTATTTCTTATTTTGGACATGCATGTGTCGCTTTAAAACTAAATGAAATGCATGGATTATAGAGTTTCGTCATAAGAAGCAATGTATTAGGTATACCTGCTATTGAAATTTCAAAATTAAAACAAATAAATGGGTTTATAGAGGGATGTCATAATTAGAAATTTACTACGTGTCAAATGGTAGATATTAATCTACTGACATTTCGAAATTAAAAGTAAATAAAACTAGAAAAGAAGTTCCCGAACATTGGGTGATTTCCCCGTGTTTGCTATGGGGTATTGCAGCGTGGCAATGCGAATGACGCTTTCTTAACCTGACAACGCCACTTCCCAGATAACAATGCTGATGTAATGATAGTGCGACGCTGGGTCAACATTATCCCAACCCAAAATCCTTTAAGCTCTCACAAATATAATCGTGAATAAAATTTTCTCTCAACACTTTAAAAGCGCAACTGTCTGACTTAGCGACCTCAAAACGTTTTATTCGACATGTTCATAAGGACTGGTGTACAGAAATGTCAACCGCTTCCCCAGGGGTGGGGGGTTTGGGTTCGAGGGGCTCGGACGAGCGCCCTTTTTGGCACATATCTAAAGCAGAAGTCACATAGTCTGCCACTTTTGGGTTGCATGTTTTCGGCTGATTTCACAGGAAATAATAATCCAACATTTGCCAACATTTGCCATGGCTAAATATGACGCTACTTTATCATGTTTATAAACCCATTTATTTCATTTAGTTTCTATTTCGAAATTTCACTTCATGTCAAATGTTTTAACTTTCAAAATGCTCTCTTAAATTCCCCGAAATTGTCGGGGTTGTTGTCGTAGGACCTGCAAAGCGTGCTTGCAAAATGTGTTGTGAATTGAGAAATCAGCGGAAAACACGCAATACAAATGAAATGAAATGAATCGGGCTTTAGGCCGCCTTTGTGCACATATAGGCTAAACTGGGCCAGGAAAACCTCCTGAGGATGGTGAGATGATTGAGATGACACTGTCCTCCAGACACAGGATTCGAAATTCGAGCCCTGGCGGTCTGAGGCCGAGCACGCTACCTCTCGGTCACGGAGGCTCCCCACAATACTGACTTTCACACGTGGATGGGGAAGAAACATTTGTTTCTTTGAAACCGCCGAGACCGGGAACCGAACCCCGAACTCTGGCGTGAAAGGCAGCGGTGCTAACCACTACCCTAGGGCCCCCGCCCACACGCAATACAAGTCTAATGTGAGTTGTACTATAGGCCCTCTAATAGTCCTATCCTTTTAGCATATAATGGATACAGATATCTATGCGCGCCCACTAGGCTGCCTATCATCGTAGGCCTACATGTATATATATATATCAGTCCATTCAATAGGTATACCGTACTTCATCCAGTGGTAGTCCAGCCCATGTAGACCTGTAGGCCTATGCTAAAATGCCCCAACGTAGATTAAATTACAACATAAATATCTGTTCAATCTATTCAGAAAGCATTTGAAAGTTTTAGAAAAAAAATCTGCAAAAATAAAAGTGGGAAAACATGTTTAAATGAGAGGATTTGACGTTGACCCCTCAGAACAGAAATTGTCTATGTTTTTTGTCAATGTTGATATTATAGTAGGCCCCATACATCTTGTGGCTCACTGTAAGATCTATATATTTTTTTATTTAATTGGCCCTTCATAGAGATATAATCCATTGACATATGAAGTCTACCTACACTTCTTCTGTCGACAGTCAGGGGGCGGGGGCGTGCCGATTTTTTCCAAGAATTTATACACACCACCAATCCAGGGGCATGCTGACTCCCTGGAAACTTTTAAAAATCTAAGGCTTCAAATGGTGCATTGCATAGCATATATATATGGGAACAAATATGGACTTTTTTCTGGCGCACCCCCCCCCCCCCCTTGGATTCGCCACCGGTTGTCGGAGGCAGGCTGTTTACTATATTTCACACAACCCGCAACCTCCGCTGTTATTTAAGCTTTACCACGTACCCTCCTATATTATAGCCATAGTTACTTGTGTAGAAATATCATCGATGATATGTTAAGTACAAACTTTTTCAATAAAATAGGAGTTCGCCGTTGAAAGTGAATAATAATAAACGTCATTATATTATAGTACATTTTATGATTTAAATCTGAAAAAATTGCAATTTTGTTTTTAATATCATTATTTTAAAATATACTATGTTCCCCCCTCCCCACACATTTTTGTAGATTTTTTATATGTTCTGTAGAAACGCTCAGAGAATCGATTCCCATCGAAGTAAATTATGTTGTAATTAAAATTGTATCCAGATGAAAAAGAAATTTGAATGGACTATTGTTACATTGGCAACTGCTGCCAGGTTACATTATGATGTATATATAGCCTATGCGCCATACCATGGCACAAGGAAGATTCGGGGCTGGAGAGTTGGAGTACAAATTCGAAGCCCCCTCTGAGAAATCCTGGCTACGCCCCTGTTCCCACACACACCTGTTCCCACCCATAAACACTCTTTCCTCTAAATAGGACACAAACTTAGGCAAAATAGACTTAAAAGGCTCCTGGTCTGCGGCCGGGCCTAATTAGACAAATGGGTTTATAGAGGCCTTATAATTACTACATGTGAAATGGCGGATGAATAATTGCCAGGGAAACCAGGCAACGCAGACGTGACACTTGAGCTAGGCCTACATGCCCGTCAACGAATCTTGGTATATCTATGAAAGTTCGTATTTTACAAACATAGGGCCTACACCTCAAATTGCTTCTTTGTACAATTTCTCTGTGATCTCGTTAATTTTGACGTTTTTATTAAATTTGTTGTTCTGACCTTAGAAATCAACATGCTTCAAATAAAACACCCTTTAATCACTGCCTTTTAATAAAAATGTGTTCAACTTTGGAACAGCATTGGTTTTCATTATTTTCAAACATAGTAGTTAATTTAATAATAAAACTGCTTTTTACTATGATTTTATCCTAATTTTGTTCAATTAAATAGTCGAGGAGCTTATTCAATCCCGTGGGAATTGTTGTATGATGCTAAGCCATTCACCCAGATGTCCAAAGTAGCAATAAAAACATGTTGGCAGTCTGAAATATATGGGGGGGGGGGTATAATAAGAAAACCATAGCATTTTACTTGGCTGACTGTGGGAATGAGCTTAAAAAAATATCCAGAGGATAATTTTGACATATTTTTGCAACAGTAATGCCATCATATGATACCAAGCATAAAATACAACTATTGCAGTGGTTTTTAACCTGTTAATTTATGAACACTGTCTAGTGATAAATGAATTATTGTGTGGAACAAAATGGTGAAGCATATCGTCGTTGTCCAGGTAATAATGCGTATGTGTTTTTTTATAGTTTTGAGATAATCACAAAAATTGAAATAATTGATCACTTGACCTGAAATGCTGTATTTCTAGTTGTTTTAGTTTTTTTGAAGCTGGTTATTATAATAACATTTATAAAAACGCTTTTTGTCCAAAAAATGCCACATACGCAGTATTACTTGTCCAAAAATGACACATACGCAATATTACTTGTCCGTTTTAACACATACGCAATATTACATGACTGATTTTTCTACATACGCAATAATACTGGTCCAAAACGGTACACATACGCAGTATTACCCCCATGAGCTCCATATTACTTCATGATTATAGCTGTATTTCTGGGTAGCTGAAAAAAGTCCGTTTTTGGTGTATTATGGTCAAAACAATTAAAAATTATCATATGCAACAGTAAGCAGTTAGTAAACGTAACAACAATATATTTTAGAAACTCAATGACTTAATGTGTCATTTGATTTCGAAGTAGATGAAACATAATATACATGTCAGATAATTTGTTCCATGTTTTAAAATTTATTAACTTAAGAAACATTATAAACACTAGCATCTAGTATTTTCTCGGTCAAATAATTAAGAAACCTCTTGCGATATTAAAATAAATTGTTGAGGCCTCATTGTGGAGAAAACGTGGTTCTAGTCGGCTTATTATCAGATTATAAATTATAGCCCGGTTGACAGATTTACCGCTAATTAGGTTGTAAATACAATTTCTTAAATAAAAAACTAAGGAAAAAAAAATAGCCTTCCCGAAAAATGTGCACGAATAAATACATTTCTCAATCATACATGTCACCCAACTAGACAAGTACGAAATGCATATCGATATTTTAATCAACATACCGGTGGTATTCTCCTATAGGCCTATATTTGTCTATGCTAATAGTGCGCCCATGTGCAAGTAGTTGAAAATCATCGGTATGTCTTAAGTTATAATCCCAGCGAACACAAGACATCGACCCAATGTTGGGCCAGCGTCGTAGACCGTGGCACAACATTGGTCCAGCATTGGGTCGATGTCTCGTGTTTGCTGGGAAGTCACATTTCCCGTTGGTTCATATTTCAATGCTGTGATGTCGGTCACAACGTTGTCGCCACTGTTTTAACCTGGTCTGATAGACAGTAGACGAAAGCGATTCGTACTTCTGAAAGAATGAATAATCTAAATATTTTACCTCATGGTTGTTGAGGACGAGCCGCCTTCATTTTATACCCCGCCCGACGAAGTAGGGGTGGGGGTTATGTCCGTGACAGGCCGTTGATCCGGCCGTCCATCTGTCCGAATATTAGTTTCCTGAGAAGATCTCGGAAACCCATGGAGGGATTTATTGGATCGTGCACACACACATCCATCATGGGGTGTAGATGGGCCTTTTGGGGTTTATTAAATTCGACCCACTTAAATGGCCGACCATCGGCCACAATTGTTAACATTATTATGCCTGCCGTGTCAGATAGCTAGGCCATTACTATAAAAAATATACGGTTTCAAGTAAGGATAATGCCCTAATCAAATTCAAATCGATTAAATTCAAAATGGCAGACCATCGGGCATAATTAACTTTAATATACCTTATATCTGACAAATCCTTCCACCATTACCATAAAACAAAATGCGCGGTCTCATGGAGGGATATCACCTGACAAATTTCAACTTGATTAAATTCAAAATGGCCGACTATCGGCCATACTAACTTTAATATGCCTGGTATATGACAAACCGTGCCAGTTAGCTAGATCATTACCGGGTACCATAAAATAAAATGTAAAAATGTGTAGTTTCATGTAGAGGTATAACCTGAAAAATATCAACTCGACCAAATGCAGAATGGCCAACTTGATGGCATCAATGACTTTAATATGGGTAATATCGGGAAAACTATGCCAGCTAGCAAGACGATTTCTATAAAACAAATGAAAAACTAACTGGCGGACTTGCGACCATCATTGACTTAATATCTGTAATATACATGGCAAACTGTGCTAAATAGATTACTGTAAAACAGAATGTGAGAGTTCGGGGAAGGATGCACCCTATAAAAATATGTACCACGCGGGCAGGGTGGGGGGGGGGGTTATGGTGGCCGTTTGGCGTCTTGTTTGTAGCCTATATACTCGTGAGGGCATATTTACTTTATTTCTGTTTGATAACCACAATCATCCGAAATTAGAATAATTTCTTTAAATTTGTGATCCTTGGAATTTATATAATCAGCAATGCATGAAACCAATTGTTACTTGTAACACCACCTTCTCTCTAATGCCAAACATATAGAGAAGACTAGCATGTTCATCATTAGGAGAAAATTGTAAAATTATGTAATTGTATATCACATTATAGTACGCCGTAAAAGCAAGAATGAATGGGACCAAAAGTACGCTTTGCATATACATTGTTATAACAAGTGTTTAATTATTTGCCAACTGTTTGGCTTTAGATTTTTCATGGGTGGGTATAGGATTGACCTAGATGTAGGATTGACCTAGATATGCTAGTTAAGCCTTATATTAGGGACATGTAATACTGCGTATGTGGATGAAGAGACAATCCAAATTGATGCTTCCCATCAAACACGAGCCATAGATTCGGTGTTGGGTCAATGCTGGTTCAGCTTCCCAGATGCCGATCCAACATTGTATCAACATGCATTGAATCCATAAATCGTGTCCGTAATACTGCGTATGTGTCATCTTCAATACACATACGCAATATTACAGACATGTAATTCTGCGTATGTGGATAACAGACAATGCACATCGAATGCTGTGTCCGTAATTCTGCGTATGTGTCTTATTTAATACACATACGCATTATTACGGACAAAAACCTCCACGGGATTATCTGTTAAGTACACATACACTTTATCACGGACAACGTGTCTGACCGAAAAAAATACATACGCATTATTACCTACATGTGTACACATACGCAGAATTTCACAAATGTTTAAGCCTAAATCTTCGCGTAAATAACATTTTTTTTATTTTCTAAGTTTTACTACAGGTATAGCATGTATCAATGCATATAGCGGCATCAAAAAGTAATTTTCGCCAAAATGCCACATACGCATTATTACCTGGCCAACGACGATATGCATATATAGTCTGGGAGCCAAGTTTCAAAAGACTGCTACTTTTTTAGTTTGCTTGACACACAAAGTGGTGGAGGTGTTAGAGAAACATCTCCAGAATATTTCTAGGGTGGGTGTAGAAGTTCCCAGAGGCAGCAAAGTACCAAAACTGTACATTTTTAACTCCAGGTTTAAAAAAAAATCCAAACCACAATTAACAATTAATTTTTAAATCACTGTCGATCCTATTGATCTTTCATTAAATATATGATGATTATTAAGCAGCGCGAGGCGAGGCGGGCTGCTTACTGTATTCCACACGGTCCGCCGCCGCAGTTATTTGTTTATCATGCTCGTTAGCGCGTTTCAGGAAAAAGTTGCCATCAGATCTTCTTTTAATTTGGCAAATATGTTCAGCTATGTCAGCCAATGACCTGATTAACTTTTGGGATCAAACAATTCAAAAATGGCCGTTTAGCGGCCATTTTGAATTTTGTAATATTTACGCGACTCAAGAAATGCAAAATGACTGGACCATGAATATAAAACAAAATGTAATGTCTCACACAAGGATAAGCCATGACAAATTTCACACTAAAAAATCCAAAATGGCTGCCAGTCGGCCATTTAAAAAAAAAATTATTTTGTTTTTACTATTCCGAAAATCTTGCATGATAGCTGATCTATGAATTTCTGCTTCCTCATACTTCACATAGCCATCATATACCACAATTTGAAATAGTGGTCGAACGAAAACGGAGGGCTGCTTTCGTGTTCGTTTCCGAACAACTCTTTCTAGTTTTTATTAATTTTGATTTTTTTCACAGAACCTAATTCAACCCTTCGAGCGTTGGAAATCAATATTTAAAAAAATTAACACAATTCGTAGAATGTACTTTTGCTGTTTCCTGTACATCTGTAAGATTATGATAATGTCTGTTGACTTCATTTGATTCCTCGGTCATCTGGTACCACTATATCAAATTAGAATAATCTCACATTGTTGTATGAATGAATTATGAGGTCAAAAGAGGATGGGGTAATCTCACTGGTTACATTTGTTCGACCCCTTGTCATAACACAATCCTCATTGTTATAGTTATAAACAATTTTAATACCTCTCAAAAGTCCGGATGAGGTAATATCACTGGTTACATTTTTTCGGCTCCAATTTTTATAGTTATAAACAGCTTTAATACCAGTGTTGTCACATTTTGTCATTGAATATATTCAGAATGAAAAAACATCTGAAGTTAAGATATGTTTTACGATATAAATTTAACCTTAAAGGTCTCAGCTGCTGGGGTATTACAATATTTTCACTGTTCACCAAGACGTAATATTTCCGTTCCATGTGTAGTTGTACGGATATGCGCATTGTATATTGTGTTTGTTGGATTAGCCACAGCATACATTTGATATACTTATGTGTCTAAGAATTAGAAACCATGATCTGTCACCTTAAGGGTGTATGAAGTCAAAAGTCAGGATGGGGTACTCTCATAACTCCGTTCAATATTTACTAGTATAGTATATGAGTTAAGCTAGGATTCCTTACATGCGGTATGCGGCATGCGTATGATTTCTTGCACACGGTATCGGTGTACGGTATGCGGCAAATCGAATCCCTCCATGTAGTGATCGATGTGGCATCCGAATGCAGAATCGGACGGGAAAATCCACGAATGACGTCAATTACCTATGAAATTCCAGAACATCCCCTTCACTTTATTTATTTAATAATTACTGTGGCCCAAGTAGGCCTACTGTAAGAAATCAGGTCTGAAGGGGGCGCCAGAACTGATGGAGTATTAAGAGTTGGTTGGTTGGTGGTTAGTTGGTTGGTTGGCTGTATAGTTGGTTGGTTAGTTGGTTGGCTGGTTCTGTGGTCAGGGTGAGAGTTAGGGTCGGGTAAGGGTTCCAGTACCTGGTTCCCCATAAAACCCGGTATCGACCTGTCAACCGTACTCTAATCATACCCTAAAGGGTATGACTTTCGTCACCCCTTCAAGGGCATGCCTTTCCATGTTTCCAACCTAGTGCACTGACCGAGGAGAAGTATAGCCTGATTTATAAAAAGGAAAACAATCATACTAATTGATATAAATTATACCTCATCTAATGCATTTACTAATGTAGACAGATCCTGACTTGAGTCGGATCCAGTAACCGTTGGGTTGTACAGTGGGGCTTTCCTCAATCTACTTCTCACCAAGAGATCACGTAGATTTTGTCCCTTTTTAAATGCTGTCACGCACCGTTTATACAGGATGTTTGGATGTTTCGCTTTAAGTTTATTGAAGGAAGTCTTCATTAATTTAGCTACCTTCACCGCAGTTGCAGAGTAGGTAATAACAAAGGGGGTGACGCCACTATCCTTAGGGGAAGGTACCGTATTTAAGCCGAATGGAAAATACGTTTTCAGGGCTAATTGCCACTTTCTTCCCTCTTCAAGTCGCCCAATCTTATTTAGAGTTGTGTCTCCTGTATTCTTCAATACTTCAAGATACAACACTCTCAGATGGGTCGCCCTGCAGCTCCCGGAATTAAAGTGTGTGGCAACTGCTGTGTCGTTCTTACAAACTTTCTAAGCTGATAGCTCACTGGATTTTTCCATTATGTGTTCACAGCATCATATATTTTGTAAATGCTAAAAGTAGGCTACATATATGTATAACTACGAATAAATATATAAATACCTCATAAAATCTAATTGGCTAGTATGATCATAATTTATCATGCACTATTTTAGTATAAACATCTATTTTTATAGTAACAAAACATTATCCGCAATATTACACAACACTTCAAATGATCATTTCTTTGGCTTGTGAGTTGTAGATAATTATTTATAAGTCTATGATTATTTATTTATCATTTAGTATTCCAAGACATAGATAACAATGCAGAAAATGAATGCCAACACCACATAAAGTCATTTTGATGTGTTTGTTATGAACAGGTCATATCATAACTTTGCATCCAGCAGACTTCCCTTTGCAGACATATTACCCAACTATGCGTCTTTTGTCCATTGTCATTATATTTTATTGACTTCAACGAGCTTCGATTCTTGAGATGTCCTTAAGACATTTGAATGTGTGGTTTGGCATCATACAAAAATTCGCATGGGACCTAATTTTGGTGGATATGGTCCCTGACTAAAACTGGAAGACCGCTTCATGTCGACGTTTGAGTATTTACTGTTTTGATAAAACATACATTTGTTTGTATTGTTGTTCCGTGAAGCTCCCGAATTATTTATGCAATCAGAATCTATTTTAATTATGATTTTTAAATAACATTTACGCATCATCTTAATCTTAAAAGGTGTGCGAAGCATGACAGACAATTGACCGTGACGGAATCACATTATATCATTTTGGTATCCCTTTTAGTTTATTATTTGTTGTCTAGGCTACATTCTTTCAATAATGAAGCAACATATAATCGTAGGCCTAAAAGTTTACATTATAGCATACATTATATGAATAAATTAACCTCAAATAAAAATACAATCGTCAACTATCTATGAACGTTTGTTTTTGCAAAAGATCAATCCATAGTATGAACCCCAGAAAATTGAAACAAAATGGGTTTTTTAACTTGTTCATTGGGTCATTGACATCCCCAGCAAAAATGTTTTAATATCGGACCAAGAGAAAGTAGCTAATTTGCATTTCAATATGGCTGCCGTGGCAATAGCAATTTACGCTATATTTTGTTAATTTGTCAAGTTTCACTGCAAAAAATTGGATTAACATATAAATATAATACGAAAACACCAAATGAAGTAGGCCTTAGTTATCTTTTATTGTATCATGCAAGAGGTCCAAATAAGTAATCATGACATCTAAATATGATAAACAACAAAGATACTTAACGTTGCACAATAAGCGTGCTAAGTCGCTTTCATATCCATACTGTCAGGAAGCTAAGACTTCAAATTTTCATAACACGTGCCTACACGATTTTGTTTTTTACTAAATGTTGGCTTTGACAATTAGAGTAGTATCTCGACACACTGTAAAGTGATGTTTGCCAAAAAAGTACACTTGCAAAAAATGACCATTCACCAAAAATGAAAAACATTTTCGGATACATTTACTATTAACAAAACAAGGCCAAACAATGTCTTGTTACAAGCAGCATGAGTAATTAAGTTCCATGTATTTCATATGCCATAACGTGTTGGGCCATCCAAATGTTGACTGACCTTTGACGGTGATTTTAGAGTCGCAAAGGTCAGTCAAAGGTGAAATATGCTTTTGAATTGTTCATACTCCACAACAGAGCCAATGAGATATGTTAATAGTTGTATTTCAAGCTTTGATTATATAGCTGTTGATGCCCAAAACTACGTTTATATGTCATTTGTAGGTATGATATACTACATTGTAGCAAGGTGGTCAATAAAATGGCAGGGGTGCTTGTAATTTTATTTTCACTTAGGCTATACATGTATGTTTGATAGCTAAATGTGAAGTGGATAACCAACACTCGTACACACAATCACGCTTATCATTTTTATCATAATAGCTACATGTTTATGTCATTCCTATTTGTGCATAGTCATTAAGATTAATTTTAATGCTAATCAATATATATTGTCTGATCGGTCACCCCGTCCCGCCAGAAGCAAAATCTTAAAGTCTAACCATATTTTCCTGAGGTATCAGTATTCAGTCGCTTTCTCTGAATTTTAAGATACATATTATTTTCCAGTACCCTGCACTCTTGCTATACCATGTTGAACGCAAATGTCATATTAAAACCAATGTTGGCTGCATGCAGCAGATAGGCCTAGACGATACCATCTGGAAATCGTTCCCGAATGGTGATTCCCATGGAATTCATGATACCGGTACTCTAATTAGGCTGACCATCTCAGTCTATCGGGGAACACAATATTGTCATATATTACATGTGGCATTAATCAGTTTCCAACATCATAATTATTTTTATTTTTTAAGGTACCGTATTTACATAGGGCCTACATGTATGTGAATTAAAATTTACGTCTGGTTGCATCTGTTACATATCTATGATATTTATTCATACCGGGCTGAAGATGGTTAGCAGCCTCTGCCAGCTGGGCAATTAAGCAGGGTTGCCCAACGAAGTTAAAAAAAAAGCCTGAACATTTTTTTCTAACTTTGATAGCATGCAAAATCAGAATTCGCGACATTAGTAGGTCTAAATTGCTTACTCGGGAAATCTCATTTGCTATATTAAAATTTATGTTAATTTTTAATTATGTAATTAAACATCATGTATCATTAAATAGAATAATATTTAATATTAAATATTAAAAAGGTCAATATTTGTCACAGACCCAGAAAACGGCGGATTGCAAAAAAAAAATCAATTTTGTATATATTTTCTATAACTTCACAAGTGTTTCATCTAGCCATGTCTAGCATGGTGTTGTGCCATACTGACCTCAGTGAGCGTTGTGTTGCCATTCTAGGCAACATGTATGCTGCTCTTCCAACCATAAATACTTAGAAGGCGCCAATTGCCACGCCCAGGCCCTTGTGACGGTATGTATTTCTGATGCTACTTATAACACTATACCTTGATAACGCCCGATCACTAAGGTCGACGTAATAATCGCTGACGGCTTGTGCCTCGTGGTCAGCGATCGCGATGTTAAGCCTACAAGATACTTAATTGATTGTGGTTCTAAATCTTTATTAGGGGAAGACGGAGTGTTGGAAATGCCTGACCGGGTGCGTTCCCCACCTGGGCGTCACGGAGAAGAAAAATGTGGTTTACGAAAATGTGAAAAATATATTTGCAAAAAATCTGTAGAATCGACTTAATAAAAAAATCCGCCCGTATAATTTAAAAACATGAAAAAATCCGTAGAATGGTCAAACATTATTAAGCCGCCCATAATTCTTGCCCATACATCCCTTAGACTTGATGCCTGTCTGACAGACACTTCGTGACCGCGCCAGTTAATACATCCTTAGCCAGTCCTGGTGAATATACTAGCAAGGATATTACAATGTAGTATCCGGGATACCAGCAACAACTGGATATTAGTCTATTGTTGGGCCAGTCAACCCTCTACGCCGTTTGACCGACAATAAAGCAAGATCGTTATTAATTTCATTATTTATAATTAAATTGTTCTAGTTAATAATTTGCAATTTAGTAAGCTAACCGGCAATATACGGTAGGTGTTTCACTATAATATGCTCTAGTATAGGAGCTACAGCAGACACAGGTTAATGGTAGGCCTACTGGTCTGTAATTTGAGGCAGTATGCTTATCAATTTTCTTGAAGATAGGACTTACATTGACAAAAAATATTTGGGTTAGGAATCTGGACAGGAGGCTTTGTGGATGGCGAGGCGTGATGATAGTTTTTCAACCACAGCTGTGGTGATGGTTCAGTTACCGATAGATGAACAGGGGTCCCCATCAAGTTTTGGAATGTCGAAGGAGACTAATACCTTTACAAAAACGGACTGAACTGGTCGCCGTTAAGTATGCTGATATCTCCATAGTAAAACTATCAATGAAATAGGCCTACTTTAAAATTAGATTGTAAACATGAAGCGTATGGTAATCAATTTAATCATACTTGTTCGATATAGGCCTATAAATGAACACAAAGACAATACTTATACAGCAATTTTATCGAAGAGTTTTCAATTAAATGACAATTTTATATTATAATTCATCAATGCAGTTTACAATTTCATTAGCATAAATAACATTTCAAAGTGTAAATAAGTAAAGACATGCATGTAAATCATGAATACAAAATATGCATGCAGCGTGATGAAAATCATAACATATCAATCACATTGACTAGTATGTAATCTCACTTTTCATATTAATTGTTGAATTCTACACATTTTATGATTTATCACAAACATATTTTATAATAAAAAGTGAATTAGGAAAACACTATCCATAATGTTTTGGAAGATTGTAGATTTTACAGGTTATTTGCAAACCTTGACAAAATACCAGATTCCGGCAACATAATATAATTATTGTGTTAAAGATCAATGATTAGATTAGAAAACAAACTTAACCTTTTCCATACGTTTCCCATACTTCAATCTTTGCCACAATGCTGTTCCCGGCATAGTTAATATTGGGCATGGGGAGGGTTAAAGCTGAATCCTGCTTAAGTAATGTTGTCAGTTTAGCTACCATGGATGCACCATAAAATAAAATAGTGTACCATGCACTGTTCAATTCAGGGTATACTTTGCTTGAAGGATAATTAACCCTTTCAAGCCCTAATTTACCATTGTCATCTTCATACACGTGTGAATCGCTGTCGCAATTCTCAACTTGTACTGGATGAAGATGATTTGAAGTGGGTGGCAAATGAAACAAGAGGACTGAAGTCCTATATCATCCCCCGCCATAAATTAGGTTAGACTTTTTGCGGTCACAAATATTTAAAAAATCGATTTGTGGTGGCCATTTTAAATTTCAGTAAAATCACATGCACATTTCCAGATGGTGGGTAATGTGATTGTACAATGTGAATTATTACTGATTTCAATTTTTCAGTTTTTGCGCTCACAAATAAATATGAAGTTTATCCATGGAGGCCATTTGGAATTTCAGTAAAACCTTAAAAAAATCACTTGCACATTTCCATATCGTGGGGAATGTTATAGTAAAATTTGAATAATTTTTTGCGCCCACAAAAAAATTTGGACTTGACCTCTAGCGGCTATTTTGAATTTTGGCAGCATCTTTAAAAAATAATATGCACATCCCCATGTTGCTAGATCTGTGATTTTAAAATTTGACATTTTTTTTGATATTTTACGCCCCCAAAAAATTGAAGTTGATCTGTGGCGGCCATTTTAATTTCAGTAAAACCTTTAAAAAGTCACCTGCACATCTCCATATCGTGGGGAATGTGATAGTAAAATTTGAATAATTTCTGACTTAAAGTTTCAGAGTTTTTGAGCCCACAAAAAAATTTTGGAGTTGACCTCTGGCGGCCATTTTGAAATTTGGTAGCATCTTTCAAAAATCACATGCACATCCCCATGTTGCTAGGAATGTGATACTAAAATTTGAAAAAAAATTTACCAAATTTTTTTTTGAGTTTATCTGTGGCGGCCATTTTGAATAAAACCTTGAATAAAACCTTGAAAAAGTCACCTGCACATCTTCATATCATGGGGAATGTGATAGTAAAATTTAAATAATTTTTGACTAAGTTTTAGAGTTTTTGCGCCCACAAATTTTTTTAGGGTAGACTAATGGCGGCCATTTTGAATTTCGGTAGACTTAGACCCTTTGTGCCACTTCCTGGTGGTTTATATCAGTAATCTTGCTAATTTTGAAATGGACTGGATTATTACAGATATGATTTTTACTTATTGTTGGGAAGCAGACTTTTGTTTAGGATATCTTATGTTGGCTGGTAAAATGATAATATGTAGTGGCATTTCCACATTTTGAATAGAGCATTCAACAAATATTAAAAACAAACATTTCAATAAAGCAAATATTTAACGGGAAATTCCGTTTTTGAAAAAAAATATATCATGGGTACATTATTTAAAGCATACAATAAGGTGTTTTATTAGTTTCCATGATTGATTTGCACGGACACTACCAGTGCATCTCATTTTACAACAAGAGAGATAATAAACTTCCAGTTTTCAAGCTCCTAAAATAACAGGCTAAAAAAAATGATACAATATCATGAATCTATGGCACTATTGCAATGAATACAACCATCTTTGATGTGGTTATTTATGCCTAGTGGCAAAAACATATCATGCATGTGTCTCAATTGCTCAAAATAATCACACATTTTATAGAAAATGTTGATAACACAATATTGTAAGCGAATAAATGCTCAATTGCTTTGGTCTAAACTGTTAGAAATCTTTATTCAAACCAGTTATAAAATTTCAAACATTTTAAAGCATTTTTGTACTTCAGAAAAAACGTTTTAATTAGGTGCAGGTGGGTTGCATATATGTAAAGAATACAATATATTATTGATTAATTAAACACATACAAGTATTGTGGACTTTCTGATGAAAACTGTTACTTGGTGTTTTTTTACATTGTCAACATGGCAAAAAAATGTATTCAATAATTTTAAGAATATATTATTCAAACATGAACTTTCCAGTACATGTACTAGTCACATGCAGGAATTTATTATTTTAAAATAAATACCCACAGATTAAATCTTTATTTTTTACTATTTTTCAAGAAAATGTAACCTTGTGGTGATAGTTTCAACAGGAAACCGTTGAGAAGACAATTTGTAATAAATTATTATATTGGGGTGTAAAATATATCGATAGCAATGCATGTTTAAGTACGAACACTGTATGTATTCTGAAATACATTCAGATTGCTGAAAACAATATGTCGTAATACTACAAATTAGCAACAATTAATTATACATAGCTCTATATTTGTATCATGACTACATTATGTAGAGATATATCAAAATCCATCAGTCTGGATATACATATCTTAAACTGGAAATTCACATGTGAGTACCGGTATTATAATTATCATGGAGGAATGCACTACATGAATTGCCTGGTACATGTAGTAGAAATGTGACTGTGTATTTGTCATGACTCTTACACTAAGGGGTCGATCATTTCAAATTGATAAATTATCAGAAAAGATCAAAAAAGATATAACATTAACATGTTTATACCTAAATTTCAAAAATATCATTTATGTAATTTACAAGGGGTACATAAATAGAGACAAATGTATCTGTGTACATATTAATACAATTATTGTAACAAAAGTGTACAAATTGGTTCACTGGGTAGACAGAAACAAATGCTCTATCTAAGGTCCCCAAGTACTGAGTCTCCAAAGACCATAATACTGTGACTATGACTAGCATCCAACAACTTTAGATACTGGTAGTCTTTGAATTAATATTTTATCACATTACTGTATTGACTTTTATTAACAATTGTAGGTTAATATTTAACAACATATGTATCCATTGTTGTAGACTAAAAAGTGAATAAATAAAAAAATAAATAAATAACATAAAAAGAATAAAAAAGAACAGAACACATGACTGCATAGTTTTAAAGTGACTAGTAAAAAAGGTTCCAATTTGACAAGTTTTCTATCCTAAGTAATTCAGAAGTGTCCCCACAACAGCTTAACAAATATAGCTGACATTTTTTTTTAAATATTGCACAGTAAGAATTTTATGACCAAAAGGTCATATTGCATTAAAATGTGAATGCTTCAAGTTTTATGATGTACTCCCTCCCCACCCCTTCAAAACTTAATGACGGAATGTTACGCGCCTATATACCTGCTTAAATTTTCGCTCAAAACTAAAATCTAACAAATATAAATTACATCTGTGACCAAACTTTACAAAATAATAAAATTGTAAGTCACCAATTGACGAACGATGCTAGTGTAGAATTATCTATTAAATGGCAGTGGGTGGGCCTGGAACATTTTACTCTGCCAGTTTATTTTTTCACTGCTTGTTTGCGTCAATTTTTTACGCTTACCCTGGCCAAACTTTTCCCCTCCCCCTTCTTGTAACGTTTTATAAAGATACGTCGACTACCTCCATGTAAATTATGTACCGGCATATAACCCCCTCACCCCCCCTCAAAATTGTGGGATTTTAAACTTTCACTGGGTTTGCAGAGTCATAATATCGGAGCTAACTACCCTAGAGAGTTGTGTGATATATGCCGTTTTACGGGTAATTTTGTGTATGTTCAGAATCTGTTTATCTCTTCAATATTTAAATCAGTAACTGATGATTCATTTTATTAGATAGGGTTTGATTGATTGATTGATTGATTGATTGATTGATTGATTGATTGATTGATTGAATTGAGACTCAAAGATCTGTAGATCTGTACAATCAATAGACATAGTTTATAGATATCAGCTCAACTTATAGCTATAGATTTTTAAATTAACTCCCATCTAAAAAAATTTTTTAAATGTTGCAGGCAAGAGTTATTTGTTATATTTACCTCTTAAAATACCAATATATACTTTACTGCTTAA
Organism: Flabesymbios commensalis; assembly: GCA_964017125.1. NCBI lineage: Eukaryota > Metazoa > Annelida > Polychaeta > Terebellida > Flabelligeridae > Flabesymbios > Flabesymbios commensalis. Next base: position 70,030,362 of record OZ024905.1, on the reverse strand, counting down.
ATACTACAAGATTATAACATTAGAAATTATAAAAAAATAGAAGCTGTAAAATCAATAACACATTATTATTACATACAATATTATGGTTTGCTAAAATAAGGCACAAAAAATATGCATGGCATGGAGAATTGCCATCAAGAAAAGATCACATGACATCATCTACCAGAAATATTTTACATTGCAAGAAAATTGTATGCATATCAGATGTTTCAAACTTTGTTCTTACCTGTGATTATCCACCAAAAAAGATAAATTATCACTGTCTTTGATAAGGTTTTTAGACCTATATAGATAAATATTAGAAAGAAAATTTCAAAAAATTTAGTGTTATAGTATCATCCAAATTATTGCTAAGTTCCTGACAATATTATTAAATAGAAGGTAGATCTGTGTGTAAACATATACCATAAAATATTAGAAATAATAAAATAATGTGTCATAATTCAAGTTGAGAACAACAGTAGAAAACGCGATGTATGAAGTTTAACGTACATGTACATCCTTAAACAATTTTTTTTCAAAGAAAAGAATTGATATCTAGTTGCCTAGTATGACTAGTATGTACACTAATCTCTATGTTATAACTATATACAATTAGAGAATATGTTATAAATGGTTCCAAGATTTATATAAAAAAATTTAACCCCTTTCTATGAAGTGATATAAAGGGAGGGTTCAATTTATTTTGTATCATTTTGACCAATTGCTAACCAAACGTTAAGTTATTTAGTGAAATATTTCATTGAAAAAAACAAGGAATGTTGGGCTTGGCTGCAAATCCCTACACAATTTTTTTAAAACAAATTGAACCCTCACACACATAAATGTACAGTATTTAAACAAAAATTTTTATCAGTGTAGTTCAGATTGTATATTTTGTCTTCAAAATATCTGATAATGAAAAATAATTGAGTCCACAAAGTATTTACACCTTCAATTTGACAAGGCTCTAAAGCTGAATATTATAATTTCCAGGAACATAAAAGTTGAAATAGTGTTGCAATCAGTACTTTTGAGTATATATATATATATATATATATATATATATATATATATATATATATATATATATAAATGTTAAATGAGGTCTTAGGTCTAGCCTACAACCCCTATCAGCCTCATGTTTCTACAAACTACTGAAAATTTTTAATTTTTCTTAGTTTGATGGCAGCTTAAACCAAAATTATATATGTTTACGTCTATGTTTCACTATGCAGCATTATACCCAGTGATCACAAATCCTGAAACCTATGTTGACCAGTATAAGGTTGGGCTAGTGTCGCAAATCGAAATGGTGGGCCAGTACTGGTTAGATTTCCACTTCGTACAGTATCAGAGAGGTTGAACCTGGGGTGCTTGAATCGCTATAAAATATTTTAAATTTTGTATTCCGTCAGTAGAAAGAGGGATGTGGCACATGTTGTGGGATGTTGCAGGGTCTGTATTATCCCCTGGGAGTTGATATAGTATATGAATGAACAGGTCCTGCAACTCTGGGGTAAAGTTGGATGAAGGGTCTTCCTATTCCTACTCAATATCAGGCCATAAACTGATATCTTACTTTACCTTGACCTTTACAATGCCAAAATATTTTTATATAAACCATGCAGAACAAAGGCGTTTTTTTTAATTTGAAATAATCATAGAAGTTTTAGTTAGCTATTCTCGCTTCATTTGAATACCTTTGTTGTCTACGCCCTTTTTAGAAATATTTTAATTCTATCAGTGCGGGTAATTTGAAATGTTCATGAACTCATTTCTTTTGATTGATTATGGAACCACTATGATAATAAAACCAAGGCTAGCCCATTAGCTTGTTTGGCCCATACATGTACATTGGAAACATCTTATATTGTCTGGAGGTCTAAACTATTCTCCAGGCGGTGCAGGAGTTGCCAGCCCTCTTATGATTTTTAACCATAGCAAAGTATCTGAGAGGTTGAACCTGGGGTGTACGGTACTCAAGCTCATCCATTGGTTGGTTATCCAAAGAAATTTTAAATTACTCACATGACTGAACATTGGATCTTCAAATAACGATTCTGGCACATGTGGCCTAACCAATCTTACCTCAGCAGTTGCATAAATTCTATTTAAATCATTGTTATTCTATTGGTGAAAAACAACTAACTTGCATTTTTATTTGTGTTGCCATTGGTATAATTGGTGCAAGTTTCTACAATATATATTTAGAAATCTAATTAGCTATACATACATGACAATACAAGTACAGTATCATATACAATTGTGGGATAAATATACTTCGGTCATGATAGTATGACACAATCACATTATCAGATACATGTAGATCTGTAGTACTTTTTACAGAAGATTATAATTCATTCTGCAGTGAATATTATCCCATCTATATAATCATATCGCCATTCCATGTTGATACATTATTATTATATAACATTGTGATAAAATACTGTGTAACCTTTCAAAACAATGTCTACCTGGCATCATGAGACATCATGTACATGTACTGTGTTACATGGCATTGAGTATAGTAATGTCAAGACATGTCCAATAAAGCATGATATAAATGATCAAGCATGATATAAAAACAATGTGGCAACAAGTGCTACATTAATCCTTCCACTACCATAAACCACCTTGTTTTAGCATTCAGCTTACAAAAATGGGCCATAGTAGTGAAAGGGTTAAACTGGTTAGTCATTGTGCAGAGTTGACACATATATATTGTTTGTTAGGCTGTGGGTATGTTTCACCATTGATTAATAAAACATGAATATAGAGATATATAACATTGAAAGGTATAATTAAAATGTACTGGTACTTATTAACACATCACAAATTTCAATCTACAGCGCAGCAGGCCTATATTTTGTGGAATTAGCATCTTGGATATTAATTGAAATATAAAAAAAATAATTCTAAACGAAGCATCATGATTTTATTCAACATGACTTTTAGTCCCAAAGATCATGTGACATTGTGCTCAACTCTTTACCTGTTTACATACAATGTAAGACATGAACTGCTACAGTAATTCCCAACTCTTCACATTCACTGTAAGACATGAATTGCTACAGCGATTCCCAACTCTCGGTAAAATTTTATTTAATAGCCAATGTAATATAGTGGATGAAATAGCAAGTAAAGGTTCAATAATTAGAGCCTCATCTATTATATCAATGGTGAGCGTTAACAAAAACAGACTGAGAATGTACAGTACTTGTCGGATGAAGGAGCTCATGAGGTGAGTATGCAATTTGATGCAATCCTCAGTCTTAGCAAATCTGCCTTTAATAATTCTGATCCAAGTCTGACCCAGACGGTGACATTATGCGATAAAACAAATTTCAAATTAAAGGCTGAAGGAGAGAGGAAATGTAAACTCTTGATTGAATCACAATACCATCTGAACTTCAAGTTCTGACAGATCTGATCAGGGAATGACACTAACACCGGACTGTTAGCCCGAGGCCAGTAAAAAAACAACAACTACTAAATCACCAGTAAATCATCTGGGGGCCACTTAATATAATGTTTTATTTGATTTTCCTACTAGTGTGAGCAGAACTGTTGATTAGAAAAAAATGATAATGGCAATGCCACTTAACATTATTTTAATTATGCATGTGATACAATGCATAGTTCCATGTACTTTTACCAAACTAGCCAATTTGTATATACATGTGCATAATTATATCTCTATGATAAATAAGTCTGTAATGACTTTTATTTCTGTCAATAAAATATCTGTCTGTCTGTGTGTCTGTACTTTGGGCTAATACCTCAGAGCAGTTAGTGTTAATCCATGCTGATAATGATTAAATAGGCAATCACATACCTGGGTTGACAAAAAAAGTGCTAAAAAGTATATGATCCAAATTAAATACAAGTATACTTATTTTAAAAGAGCAATATACATTAAAACAGATCATTTTCGTCCAGTGCACAATATACAATGGGCAATAATCATCATAGGGAAAAAAAAATCTCTGTTCCCGATTAGACTGCCTTCCCAAACAAAACAGGGTAGGTGGATGAATTTTTGGGGGATTCCTGTTATGGCCCTCCAACATGTCTAAGACAGGGAAGATAGGGCGAGTTTATTTTTTCAATTTTACTTAAAAAAACCCAGCCAAGTTGACCCTTTTGGGGCAGCTTGGCTGTTTTCGAAATAATTGTTTTTTTAGAAATTGCCATGAAAACTTCAGGGTAATAAAAAGGGTTCTAATAGGGCCGGTCGGGTAATCGGAAACAAAGTTGTTTTTTTAAATAATGTATGTATGCTATGTATAACAAATATTACATACATGTATCAGTCACAATAATACAACTGATGATTCCTGATCATGAAAGTTTTTACCAAAAATGCTGCCTAGTTGTGTTATGAACTATCTAATTACCTGTCCATGTACTCAATCAAATATGTACAATGAATATATAAATGAAATATCGTCTTTAGCTGGTTTATTAATACAAGCAAAATAGTGTATTTGATTTTAGTATGCAACAAATAGATTGCATTGGTCACAAGTTCATCTTGTTTTATAACACTTGTGATAGATACATCATAACATGCACTGAAATGGTATATTTAATTTCTAGTCAAAACATATTAGGATGACTTACAAGTATTCATGACTAAACAATTTTCTTCACAGCAAGAAATAAGAAATGTAAAATATATATAGCAAATTAGTCAGACATATTTTTAGTAATAATATTGTATGAAGGTGCTCATGAATTACATTAGGCCGAGCGTTTTATATTTATCGGTTTTCTCACCCGCCGAACATTTAAAAACGACATTTAAATAAATAAGACAAGTTTATATTTATTTTTATCCCGTCCGCCGGTCCGTAACTGTTCTTATTCCAAAAATTATATCGAGCCGGTCACCGGCAGTGAACGACTGTGCAGCTAGTTTGCGCAGCCTACCTACTTCCATTTTTATTCCGGTAATGGCGGCGTTCATTGCGTCAGGCATACCAGTGGCCAATGTTACATTCGGATTGTTTCAAAATGTGGGAAACTTTTTGAAATTTAGTAATTTTATTTATTTATTTTTTTGGTCGACTCAGACATCCACTTTTTGTGATTTGAGAAATAAAAAATAATTTGTCTTTGGCCATTTATTTTTATTTTGACCTCCGACAAAAAAATTTGACTCAAAATATGTAGTCCAACTTTAATAAAATAAATGGCCTTACAGGTTCATCACCCTGTTGATTTTTAGGAGAAAAAGTATGCAATCAAGATACTTTCTTATCTTTATATAAATGCATAATTGGATATACACATAGATATATGATATACTTATAAAAGTCAGATATATGAGAAATACAAAACATAGGCTAATCTAAATCATGTAGATAGTTTAATGCTCATTTCGCCTTCAAATTCTCTTGCAAGTGAAAAGGCTGAAATTTAATAGCACTTTAACCCTTAACTCTTAAAGCGCTGAACTAATTTGTAAAAACACCGCAACCAAAGGGTTTTTTCAATTTGAAATCATCATAATTTTGGCCATTAGCAATATGTTGATTCTTACAGCGCGGCGATCCAACTGTAGACGTCAGATTCTGTCAACTTAAATCGATCCCTGCGCTGTAAGGGTTAAAGTGCTGAATTTATTGTGCATACCATGGAGATCAAAGTGGTTTTTTTTTAATCTGAGATCATCATAATTACTTTAATTTGGCTCTTTCTGATTTATCTGAATACCTATGTTATGGGTCTACAGGCATTAAAAATATTTTTTTACTCTTACAGTGTGGGGATCAGCTTCAGACGTCAGAATCTGACGTCTACAGATCTTATGTCAGATTCTTACGACTTAAGTCTATCCCCACGCTGTAAGGGTTAATGGTTAACAAATACATCCATGTGATGTAGTTTGAGTTAGTTCTCCCAAGGGTCAAGCATGTCTCCATTGTGTACCAAATGGTCAGTATACATTAAATGTACACTATTATACAAACATGAATTATATAATTAGTAATGTCTGACTTCCTCCAGGGTTTCCGCCAAGGGGGGAGGGGGTATCCGGACCCCCTCTCAGGACCACAGGGGGGGATATCCCCCCTTGTTGGCAAAGAAAATGAGATTATATTGCAGATTTTGCTGTAATTTCAGCTAAAATAGGCCATTTTAAGCATTCAAATTGAAAACTCAGAATTTGTTCTCTCCTGGGGGAGGACCCCCAGACCCCCCACCCCTTTTGGACCCACCCTTTCAAACATTTCTGGCGGAAACCAGGCCTGTCCTCAACTTAGCCTTTTTATGAGAGACTCTATATTGATTACAGATCGGTAGATGAATGCATAATACAATAAAAATCATTGCCTGTCCTTTATATAATGACTAAACATTTCTTCTAACCATTATAGACCTACAGTACTACAGTTAAGCCCAATAGCTAATGTCAATTGAGAATTACCCCACATTTAAAAACATCAATGAGTACTCGGAAAAATAATTGAGTATTACAAATCTTGGTAATATTTTAGCACTTTCTGTAGTTAAGTAACTGCTGCTTGTCAACCACTTGTACACACAATATATTTACTGCTTGCCTCGTGAAAGGCTTCCATGGCTAGCCTTTATACACTGTGGTTATTGATCTAAATAAGTGGAGTACTATATGCCAACATTTTATAGTGAGTTGAGAATTGAGTTATTGACATTTTAGTTCAGTATTGTTACATAGTTAATTCAATTTAGTGTTTGTTTGAATTTGTTAAATTGAGGAATTACTCAAATACACAGCTTATCTGTAGCACTGATTTTAGTTAATTTACATATAGATATCAATTAAAAATTGAATCCTCCATAGTAACCATACATGTCATCATCATCATATTCATATCCATCATATTCCTCATCATCACTCTCTGTCAAACTAGATTTCACACTTTCATCAGTGTCATAATCTAATAAGCTGACACGGCTGTGGATGATTTTTGTGAAACTTTCATCAAAGGAAGTTACCAGAGAAAGTCTTTCCAAGAGGGATATAGCAAGTTGCCCACTGGTGGCCAAACTTATGCCATCAGAGGGTGGGGGGCAAAGGGGAATACTTTCCCTTGCACCAGGTTCTAGACACATAAGACTGGTCGTGTATGCAGCAGGATTTTGAAGGACATAAACTTTATCATTGCACAAGGTGCAAACCTCATATCCTTGATATGGAAGATCAACAAATCCTTTCTTGCCTGTATAAGGTGGCAGACTGTAATTACAGGTCTCCCACTGGTTGTTCTGCTCATTAAGTTTGAGTGACTTCTTTCCAGGAATGTTTATTACAAGATAATTGTCTTTAAGACACATCATATTCAGATCACCAAATTGTCCATAACTAATATCTGTCGGAGTCGGGACATCCGTAGTGAATGATTTGTCAATCACATTAAAAACCAAGAATGAGACCTCTTTTGAAATGCATCGATCCTCTGGACCAAATCTGTGACGACACCAAATAAATACATCTTCTCCTTTTGCTAAAGCTCTGGCCTGGCTGACAAAACGAGTTTGTGGCAGTTGATAACACATGTAGCTTTCACTAGTTACATCACAAAGATAAACTTGTCCTGTACCGGCCATATTTCCAATCAGACACAGATAGCCATCAACATAGACCATAGCAGGTGGTACTGTTGGATCATCCATGACTGTTGTCTGGCAACACTCAGCAGTACGGTGACGGTGGTAGAATGTCAGCAATTGGATTAACCCTGTTTCCAATTCAAGTTTCAGGATTTGAATTTCTAACATATCAGCAGGATATGGGAGGCAATTACTTAAGAACATGTATAAATTTCCATCTCCTAAGGTGGCACTACATACACTTAGTCTTGGTGGGAGGTTTTGAGTGGCTTGGTCCATATTTAACTTAAGCTGAAACCATAGCTTAACATTTGGTCTATATATCATCATCTTTATAAATTTTTGAGTTGAATTATGTACTATTCCGAAAACAACAGGTTCTGTTGGAACATAATTATCTTGCAGGGTATTTTCTTGTTGGAATGGTGGACTCATAAATTTCCAGTCAAGTTCAGACTTTGATGAAACAAGGACAACATAGTTTGAATCAATGGAATGTTTAGATTTTCTTGCAGATGTTGTACTTTTAAAACTAGTAACAACAGACCGTTCAGGGAGCTGTGATAATAGTTCAGTTTTATATTGACGTCTTTCAAAAGGATCAAATTCAATCCACCTCAGAATAGTTTTATATAGATCTTGAGAAGCAAATCGAACGAGATCTTTGTCCTTTAAGAGGCTTATCAAGTAAGGTTTTGGAACTTCAAGAATGTCTTCACTATAAACAAAATAATCATGAAATCTCGATTGTAAAATGTCCCCAGCTATTTTGGCTAATTGTGGCATGTTATGATGTTGTCCTAAAACACTCACACGCAAACAATTTGACAAGTTAAGGTTTCCATGTTTCAAGTAAAAATCATGACAGTAAGATTTCACATCATCAAGTAACAAGAAATCTGATATCCTCAGAATATCTTCAACATTTTCTCGTGTTAGTAAAATTTCTCCTGAATATAAAAACTTGATGATTATTTTGAATGATTCATCTGATTCAAGCGCTAGCGAACGAGTAAGATTAACTTCGGGACTTTTTCTTTCCTTCATTTGAGAGGTAAACATTGAGCGAAAATAGGGGCTAGTAGCAGCCAATACCGCTTTGTGTGCATAAAAACGTCTACCGTTAAGGCGTAGACAAACGTCACAAAAATCTCCAGAATCTGTTTGATCTAACAGGCTTTTTATAAGAAAAATGTATCCATCCTGTTGGAATAAAACACGTTCTTGGGCGTGAATTGCAACAGCCATCTTGTCATTTTGGAAAAATCTAGCATATATTACAACAATCAATCTATCACTCAGCTGCAATGTCAATGACTCATATTCTGTATGGCAGTGCACTGTACTCAATAACGTTACTCATCGCACTGCCAAAATAAAAAATAATCTAGCACGAGGAAGGACTTGTCGTTTTGCATTCCCGATAAAATTTTATACGAGATGACTAACATTATTCATACAGCCGAGTTATATTGACTTATAAATAATTATTAATTAATTAATTACATGAGAGCCTGTCACTCCGCAAACTAGGCTGCCCCAGTCTCCATATAGTTACATCATACAAAATCACATCATAGTCAGATCAACAGATTAACATTAAATTCATCGACCATGGTGAATGAATTTCGCCGATTCCTCAGTCAATTCTGAACCAATTTTCATGACATTTTGCACACACTAGACTTTATTGTATAGTCATTGGGCCACTACACTGAACATTTCGCGAAAGTTCTAGAAGGTGTAGGGGAGGACGGGGCATGTTCGAACCCTTAAGACATAATGCATACCTGTTCACTAGCTATTTACCTAAATCACTCATTATTACATACATATAGTGCTTCCACGTGTATGATGCAACACTAAAATTTATAGTTAGCTGTCTTGTATATTTAAAAAAAAAAAGCACAAAATGTGATTACAGCCAGACTGGTCAGACATGCCCCGCCTCTGGGGCATGTCCGACCAGTACCGTTCGAACATGCCCCGGCTATTAAAGTGCAATACAACAATGACAATAATTGGCAATCCTTTGTATTTTATTATTGCATTTCGCATAAATAGCAACAGTGTGATGTTGCCCTTCACAAGGTAGCAGCACATTGTCAGTCTCCCATAATGTTGCCAGCAATGGGCAATGAGAGTCTGTCCATCAGGCCACCGGCGCACTACTAGCGGCATTTATCACGGTTATCCACCAACCGCCAGGTTACCAGACAAAACAACATGTGTTGTATAAAAAAGTGTGATAATGTGTGGCTGAGTGAGTGCCAGCGTCTATGGGTGAGTGTGGAAATGTGTGAATAAGATAAACTATGTTGCAATTATGACCATTGGTTGTGAGGCTAGTTCGGGGCATGTTCACACTCTTTCCGGGGCATATCCGAACCTGTTTGAACGTGCCCGTAATGCCATTTCAGCTTCAACCCCAATTATTGCCCATACCCCTTGTGATGGTTCAAAAATACTTTCCCTGTATGTTGTATACCTCTGTGTTCTATTTATAGAACAACAAATGGTTACTTAACTACTGAAACTGTAGTTCACACAGTAGGCCCTATTTAGAATAATTAACCTAAATAACATAAAATGAGACAAAAATCGCGTATCTGAATCGAGAGCAAAACAAAAAAACTGTAGCTGATGAATTTTGGGAGAAACAGTGACTTAGGGGAGAGGTACATCATAAATTATATTTTTAATTCACCAGGTGGCCCTCAATTCTGAGTTACCAGCAGGGTTCGAACGTGCCCCGGTGTTTGAACATGCCCCGTCTTCCCCTACTATATAGTCGGTAGGAGTGGACTTTATACCCCAACCGACCAAAACTTCCCCAAACCGACTTGAATCAACCCAACCGGCCGATATGCATTAATTGTATTTAATATAAGTGATTCAATTTGCGCTATTGCTGTACATTATGCTATTTTTTATTATTTTTGTCCGGAAATAGTACAGAACAACGAATTTAAATTACATTATTTTGCCCAAATATATATAATAGGGCCTACCAAACCGGGAATCGACTGATGGCTATAAGCCATGCCTACAGCATTACCGCTCACCAGGTGGTGTCGTGGTGGGTTTAGTTTTCAGCTGGGTTATGACACTACCGTGTAGGTCTTTTGTTGGAGAAATAATAGGCTAAAGTTAGTCGGTTTACTAAAAGAAAATGACAATTTAAATTTGCTTGATAAAGTTACAAACCTATAGATATTAGAAATTCTTACACAAATTAATGTTTATTACCAATTTACTCCAATACTGCCTAACACACCATAGGATTTTTCTGTTGTCAATACAATAAAAATTCTATCTAGGCTATCTATCTTCAGTAAGTCAAGCCTGGAATGTATTCGCTTATTTTATACCTTAAAATATGTAGACCTATTAAGTAAAGAAAGAAAAAAAAAGGATTGAAGTATTTCTATCATTGAAAAAAAGAAAAAAAAAGGATTGAAGTATTTCTATCATTAGTTTGGGGTAGGTAAACTTGTTTGTAATTAGTTTAGTGTGCTGAGAGTGTGATTGAGGCGCCAAAGCTTATTGCTTTTTGCCTTACCAATTCTTCATTAATATATGTATTTTGACCGATATTGAGATTTGAAATATAAAAAATAGAAATTTGAGCAATATTTCACGGATGTCTGACTGGAAGGGATGCAAGGAAGCAGGAAAAAGGAGCATTTCAGAATTTAGAGGCCCATTCCCAAGCAAATGGCAAGTTTTTGTTTTAGCCCTGTTATATCTTCCTGATTGTTTGAATAAACTAAAGGAACATTCTGATAGATTATAACTTTCAAAAACATCCGAATGCAACGTAATCAAGATTGTGACAAAATGTCAGTCATTACATTTTTGTTTTTTAGATCGATCCGTTTTATAGTAGACTTTGTCATGTTTGACAGGAACAAGGCCATGAGTCACCAATTTCCTTCTAAAGATTTTCTAAAAAAAAATTTATAATTTATTAGTCGGAATCTATGACAAAAAGTTCTTAACCTTCATTAGAAGAAGTATGTCAGGTCTCTGACTCATCACTTCATCAAAGACGTTGCGAATTTAATTACAACGTCATCGGAATATCATTGCTTTTTCTCCCACTTCCCTCATGAGCCTCACATTAGAAAACAGGAAGGGTCATCACAGCTAAACTGGGCCGATTGACATGTTTTAAATTTCTGCGGGACATTGTGAACAGCGCCAATATACACAGGCAAAATTCATGGGATGTTCGTGGTTGGTGTAGTGACAAAAATGAAGGTATTTTTCTCAGTGTTGACCTTTTCAAAGAAAAAAAAATCAACATCGGACCCTTCATCTTCACCCTCAGTGGGCTAGTTTTTAAGGTCAATACCAATTGAATTAATGTCATGGTTGTCCGAAATTGTATGAACATTCCAAAATACATACTTATCGGGTATATCTGTTTCAAATGGAAGGTGGAGGAAGATAATATATTTATTTACGATGATATAAGCCTAAATAACACAATTTTAAACTTTGAAACTTTTTAAGTTTAAGGCACATGGGAATGGGCCTTTAATTTAACTGCGTCCTTGGCGAACAGAGGGTCGTGGTAGTCTAAATGAGGTGTTAAAACAAACCATAGCTATCCTGTATCTCGTGTCGTATTTTGCAAATTCAAATAAGAGTAGGCTGATAAAGTAGTAATTTAGCATGTATTTTATTTAAACTTACAATTGAGATATTTATTTTATCAAACCTATATCTTCCATGCATTTTTAAATTTACCTAGTATGCTAACATACTTAAAATTGAGCTCTGCGCTCTGTTCTTCAACATTTGGCATGTTAGATCAACACTCAGTCCCAGACAATGTGTGCTGAGAGCTAGAGTAGACAGTACAGTGACATGTTGCGACGCCATTTTGTACAGTGTGAATTTAGAATCGAGTTGTCAAAAATGGTTAAATCAACACGTTAGACACTTATGACTTACTTGCTGTGTGACAGTTGAAACTGTCATCCGTGTGTGTATATTATTTGCCCTGTGCACGGTAGAGAGACCATGCTTTGTTAACACATGATTCTAATACCGGTGTGATATATTTTAAAAGACCTGACAATTCGTACCATGTCCACTTCGTAAGCCAACCGCTTTGTAACAAAAAGTGATAGACCTAACATGTTGTACCACTGAAACCTATGTAATCTGACTAGAGTAATTTTCGCACTATCACTCCATTGCATCAGTAATTATTCTATCACGTCGCACTATCGAGTCATCGTGCCATCGCCTCATCGCACCATCATTCTGTTAAATTTGTGTCATCCCTCCATTCATTGCGATAGCGTTACTAGTGCGGTAGAGTGATAGCACGAAAATGTCCCTAATCAGATTCCATGGAAACCTACCACTCTGTACCAGGTATCACCGGTGGGCCTACATCCGGACCTGTTTTGGCTTAGTATGTTACATTTTCAGTAGTATTTACAACTGGTTAACCATATAACCATATTATTATGTGTATATTGGCGATGACTGTATTTTGTGTAATATCATTTATATATATATGCATGCATAGTAGTCATATACATGCTATGATGTACATCGAGGCGGCGGTCATAAATATATCCTCGCTTTGGTCTAATTACATATAGGCCTTATCACATAGACGTGTCTATAGCTACATTTAGAACCCTTTTGCTGCTCGTGATCGTTGATGGTTTTTACATTATTGGAACTCATTCCAATAATGTTTTGATATGGGCACTGTTTTTTTGTGTCCATATAATGTGTGTCCCAAATGACTATCACTCACATCTTCTCAAATACCGCAAAACGCATAGGTTTAGTTTTCTGTCATTCCATAGTCTACAGTGGATCCACCAAACGCTGCTTCTGAATAAGCATAAATATCTGTATTTGCCGAGTTATTGGGATTTCCGTCGTCAATTTTACGACAGTTAGGGGTCTCGAAATTTTGAGCTGTGGGTTGGGTTATTGATTTATACCCTGTAGATAGCCAGTGAATTTTATTGAGAACAATGCCTAAATGATTAAATTAGGCCAATATAATCTGAGGAAACCACCAGAATGAGAGTTTGAAACTGGGGAAAGCTAACAGATGTTTTGCTCTTGAGACCAGATCTATCATGATATCGATACAATATTTTGCAATAATATATCTTGCCTTTGAAAATCTAGCCCTTGGTTTAAATGCCTCTGACATCATAGCTACAATTGTTGTAAAGAACATTCTAAGATAGGCTGACCTACAGCTTAAACAGATCATAGGACGAGATAGACATCCCTGACCAATCAACACACACAGAATCTGGGTCGTCACATCCCTGGACATTTCTGTATATATGCACGGTATACCAGTAAACATGTGACATTGATCCGTGTTGTTTCAATGCTGGGCCAACGTCCCAGAATGGCCCTAATTACGATAACATCTGCTGATTGGCTTTCAGCGACCACGTGATAACGTGTAGCCTCATTGTACATGTTGTATAGGAGTTATCTTACAACTGCCGTGCGAAGCCAAAATGCAGTATCTGCTCACTTCACAAGTGAGCACATACTGCCTTTGCAGACTTTGCAGAGGGGATAACGTACTACAACGGAGGGGGGTGCTCATTCTGAGGCGTATACGCCACTGATCTGCATATGCTGGTCTGTGGTAGGTAAGCCTATACACACTGTGTCACGCTGTAGGCCTACCCACCTGTGATTATGTAATATGTTACACTGTGACATGACTAGGCTACTGACTGTGTATTAAATCTATTTTATTTCTAAATATCTAAGGAATAAAAATGACATAGTTGTTCTTTTCAGCTAAAACTATCTGAGATTGATACATTATATAATCCTCTAGCTGGAAAATTAAGGAAATGACTTTTTATTTCCCAGCAAGCCCAAATCCATCACTGTATGTTGTTATATGGTAATTATGTTATTGTTTATGCTGGATCAATGTTGTACCAGCGTTTTTGACGGCGGTCCAGCATTGAACCTGCATAGGGTTATTGTCCCGTGGTCGCTGTGTGGTGTATCAGTGTATAGGCCTACATCCAGGTATTAGCAGCTTGGCTGTCTAGACATCCCCATCCCGAGGTGAATAAATATCATAGAGATGAAAACATATCATTGAAAATAACTAACTATATTTAAGTAGGATCAAACGTCAAAGTAAATAATAATGAACATTATCAAAATATCACGATGGAAAGTGATTTTCAACGTCACATAAAGGATGGATATATGATGATATTGAGATGCCTGTGGGACTGAGAGGGTCGGGTCAAGCACACTAATCACACGGCATATTAAAAAAACACGCAAATTTGGAGCAAAGTTTGCGCTTCTCGGCGAAGGATGAACGCTTGAGGCTTCTTGGCCTAAAATGTCAATTTAAAGAACTGACGTCTCTCAAACAAATTCATAACTTCACAAAAATCTCAACACGCGAAAATTACCAGATCCACAGTATATGAAATTTCTATAGCACTTAGGTAACTCCTCGCTGTCCTGAGCTCATAGGCGCGAAAATCAGAAGGGGTGTTCAGTATAGCAGTTGTTATCTCATTCCGGGTCTTGCTAAATTAGGGGGGGGGGGGTGTCCAACTATATTCTGGTCAATTTAATTTTGTTATCAATAGTACCACTAGTATAGTAGTCTATTGTATTAAATTCAACCCTAATTATATTACCGTAATTGTTTGTATATTATACATGTAAGCTACACCCGTGTTTGCATGTTAAGTTGCGTAATAAATTATTGTAATAACTACAACCACTAAATATTATAATAGCGTTATTAGAATTATGACTAGGGTCTATACTAAGTTATAATCATTTTGACTACAATTACGTGTCTCTTACTTTATATGACTGTCGCCCAATGGGAATTATCGCTAAAAAAATATATATTGACATACTATCGTGCTCTGCATTAGCTCTTGGCTGTAAAAGGTGTCAGCTAAAGGTGTTTACACACTGGCTACGTGTTGCGATCGAGTGGCGGTATCTGGGTATAGCCGGCAAACACTAGTTAGAGCTTGACGTGAACAGCATTGGCACTCAATAATGCTGGAGCAGGTTATTTTATGCAATATATATATATTTATATCATAATGAAGTATGTTGCTCTAAATTTATTGAATGATGAGTATATAATATACCGTAGTCATTTACCTCGTCATTTAAGTACCGGTAGTTCTAGTTGCAGTGCATGTATGAGGACTTGATGACCGCAAGAGTGTGATCCCAGCAAACACGAGACGTTGGCCCAATGTTGGTTAGATAGTGGGTAGACGCCATAGATAGTGGCCCAAAATTTACCCAGCATTGGGCCAACGTCTCGCGTGGGTCTGCAGTGCGTCACTGTGTATTGGCGCTGGTTATAATTTCATGTAGTCTGGTGTTTGATAATTGCAGCTGTAAGTACAAGGATTAAGTTGTTGTGTTTATTAGTCGTGTTGAACCCTGCTTATAGAGGCTTGTTAGTTATCCTATGAATAATATAATATTAGTGATAATTATAATATCTTATAACACGATTTATTAAAAAACATCATATAAGTTTTTTTTATAATATTTATTACACGATCTTTAAGACAAGTCACTACATCCGGGGTGTTAGGAGTGCTTGCACAGTATTTTAATACACTGCTATCATGTGAACTAACAAAGGAAACATCTTACACTTGTGCATCTAATTATTTTCAAGCAAGTTTTTGCAATCTAAAGTAGTTATTGGCGGAAAATATATATTTGTTTTGATTACAGTTTCACATGCATGGCCCATTGCTTTAATATCAACTTCAGCCAGGCAAAAAATAACTTTCAATGATGTTCAGAACCGCAGGGTCTTGTTATACTCTACCGGGTATCTATGTGAGCATTCTTGTGAAGTTAGCATATATAATATAAACCATCTTTCTTATGGCACGGCTGGGATTCTCAGAGGTCAGGCCTTCAGAGAAGCAGCCTTGCTCTAGGGGAGGTTGCATGACTTCTGTGTGACGCACGTCAATTATAAAAGATTAAGCCTGACCTTCCACGTACACGCTGCGAGTATGATTGTGTATCACACACGTCTACACACTCTCAACTCAACAATATGCGTTTGTTGACGACATTAGAAATTAGGACACCATGTTAGAGAACGTTTCACGCATAACACTATGTTGGAAAGAGTATCTGCATGACAAGACTAACGAGGGTGAGAGTCGAGACATTGAAGCAATGCTGTTTCAATTTTGTGCCACTGTCCACAACGCTGACCCAACGTTGAAACAACCCAGGTTTAGCGTCCCGTGTCTGTCGGGATTAGGCCAGTGCATTACATGTACAATGTAACTTGTTTGTTATTCACATATAGCAGTATGATACATAGATAGATTGTACAGGTGAGATAAAATAAATAGCACACACATACATAAGTTTCTTTTAAAAATGCATTAGGGTCTACTCAACAACCTCTCAACACAATTTCAAGCACAACATATATTTTACCACTATAAATTTATTATTTTAAACCATTCTTTTTTTCTGCTACATAATAATACAATGCATTAATAGTACCTTTGCTTACTCACCTGTATTACCACATGTTCTATGCTGCCATCTTGAAAATCCATCGCACTTCATGATTGTTCTTTGCAACTATACTACAAACGACGTGAGCTTCTTGTACTATACTCCAAATTCCAGTATAACACACGACAGTATTTTTTGTAATTCCGCCATACCCTACCCTATATCCTGGGTTTCAGACTTTAGCTGTATGCGCATATATAAGCCTAGTGAGCAGCGACATGAGATTGAAGTCGCTGGCTCACTGTACACAGTAACGCTGAAACCCAGGATATTCTATGGGTGGATTCAAGGCTATATAAGCTCGGGCGGAATAGCCTTGTATTCAGGGTTAGATTGAGGCATACCCAACATTGCTCCAATGCTGACCAAACTGCTTTTGTTGGCTGATAGGTTTAATCAAGGAACTATATACACCCTATAGTTCCCTCGTTTAATGTTCTAACTTGAACGCCGGTCTGCCCCAGAAAACATGTAGGCCTAACTTGTTACCATGTTAAGCTAATGTTGATTTAATGTTGGCCCAACGTCATAGACGGAGGACCAACATCACTTTAACATCGGTCCAACGTCTGCTGGGGAATTCTAATTTGAACACCGTTTCATGCATTGAACGTAGGCCTTAGCGATGATCGGCCTTACGAGTCGAGTCGCCTGATCCACGTATGCTGTATTTTCCCATATAGCACGAAAAATGAACAACGTTTATATTTTCTCACACGATCAAGTCAAACATGACAGCTAGAGTGCGATATGGGCTAATACCGTAACCGATTCGATATAAATACACACGTGTGTATCATAGTGAAAACCACAGCACCCACTGTGAGAAAATTATTGCCATAGTGTAGGGGCGTGTGTAATGCCGTGGGATTTTCTTGTTAATTTATGACACCATACATCAAAATTTTCAGAAGATTGCGTAGAACCAGAAAAAATAGGGAGTCAATTTTTCTTTTTAGTTTTTGTGACACTTTCAGTCCCATGGAAAAAGGGGTGAAACACAGCATTTTTATACTAACGTAACAGCCAAAATTATATTTTATGCACATCAGATATCAATGTAATAATCCAAATTATAGATAATATTACACACAATGTTCAGAAGAGGACGCAGATATAAAAATGTTACTTTTAGCTCAAATGACACTTTAGACTCAATAACTAAAAATAAAATGATTTTCATACCACCATAACACCCTTATTACTGCATATTTTTTCAAACGAAATACAAAACAAATTGTTTGTAAGAATGGGTGGCGATAATTCATGTAGAAGATCAGTTTCAGTGACTCTTTAACACCCATGGGAAAAAGAGAAAACATCATTTTTATACCAACGTAAGATGCACACCAGGTTGTCATGTAATGTAGAAAATTTAAGATAATATTACACACAATGTTCAGAAGAGCACGCATAATTAGTAAAAAAAAACATTTTTATATTTAGTGACACTCTAAGATCAATAATTTAATAATTAAAACACATGATATTCATACCACCGTAACACCCTTGATACCATTTATTTTCAAGTGAAATATAAAACATAATATAGAGCATTAAAAATAATACTATCTATTTTCTAATGAAATATAATATATAATATATAATATAGAACATTAAAATAATGTTACACAAATTGTTCAGAAGAGCACGCATAATAAAAATATATTTTTTATAGATCTAGTGACACTTGAGGCTCAATAAATAAAAAATAATAAAACACATGATTTTCACAACACCGTAACACCCTTAATATTATCAATTTTTTCAAGTGTAATCTAAAACCAATAGTTTATCAATTGGCGAGTATTCATTTCTGTTCTAGTGACACTTTGAATTCAATAAGTTACAAATTAAAATCCATTTTTACAGGATTCCAACGCTATTAATTTTATTTTATTCACATCCAACAGTCATGTATGTTGTAACATACTATATTAAAGGGAAATTAAAGGTGGTGATGGACTGTATCTGAAGACAATGTTCATTTTTGACAGTATTTAGCCAAGAAAACTCTGATGAATTATGACCATATATATCATGCCATCATATTAGATAGATAGATGGAATTACAGTAGTAGTGTACATGAGGATGCAGATACACAAGATGTTTATCTTGAGATATACTTAATTCTGTCATGGTGGATGGCCTAATTAATTTCCGTATTTTACAGGATAATATTTAAATAATTACCAAGAATATAGTGAAGGTGGAAAGTCTCTTCTAGCTGAAATATTTTGTATGTGTGTCGTGACTAGCATGATTAATTATTATCATTATTATCGTTTTAACGTTACATTTTTATGTAGAACAATCACAAGTCACCTGTCGCTATATTATCCATATTATCATGCCTTCATGATCTGACTTGGGTATTACCACATATCAGGACGGCTGTTGCTCTCGGATCTTATTATTTGGCTTTTTAGGGCCGGTTAGGGACGTTTCCGTCGCCTTTGTTATCAGACGAGGTGGGGCCTTATGGAGGATTTCAGAGTTGCTAAGTCAACTGACTTTCTCTATGAGGTCGGGAATGTTTTTCTTCGATTGTAACTCCCAAGTATGTGGTACTAACTAGGTCGTGAGTGAAATGGTATGAACTAAACAATATAGTGAATGTTTTTGTGCGAGGGCCATAAAGATAATAAATCACTAGTTAATTAAACAAACTTTATTGCTATTGTGTGAGTGCCATGTCCTGCGTGAATGGCACACATAATTATTATCCGTAATTTTTATTCTTATTACATCACTAAGTCTCCAACACTCGATAATATGGATGGTTCTGATGCTATACTTTGTTGGCAGTCGACGAACCACCATGTCTGACTTTTATTAGTATGTATATATTGTGTTTCGGTGGTATTACTGTTATTACGTTGTTAAATTTACATCACTAGTCTATATCAGGGAATCGCCGAGTTCATAGCGACTGTCCTTGCATGGTCACATGGCTCGGAGCTACCTGTGTCGCAGATTGTCACATTGATTGTACTTGCATGATATAATATTTGATTTTTAAAAATATCGTGTAATTTTTAACATTGTCCTAATACATTCTCAAATTACTGTAGCATAATTATGCACTTGTATATATTCTAGGTTTCTATGCTTTCCAGAGTGTCTTTTTTGCTACTATATATATAATTAGCATGTCATACATAGTAGCTATTTTATCTCTGGTTTTGGTGCGGGAAACAAAATGATAGACCTTATGTTACCCTGGCAATGCCTTTCAATCTTATTTAAAGTACATACCCAGTGTTTCTTATGGCAATGCCAGTTAACATGATTTTAGTTGTGTATGTCATACTATGTATATTGTCATATGATTTTAACAAATTAACAATGTTGTATATACATGTACATATCTCTAGTTCTATGACAAATAAGTCTGGATTGACTTTCTTTCTGTCAATAAAATATCTGTCTAAAAAAAAATAAAAAATATCTGTTGGAAAATAATACAAAGGGCTGGACCAAAAGTTCTTGCTGCATTTATTCAGATTGGAAATATTGTGTATCCACCGGAAAAAGCTGATCTGTTGGTCTTCAAAATTGTACGTGTTTATTTGTTCAGTTCAGCTGGGCAGCAAAATATAACGAAGCTACATTTGCAAATGTTCAAGAAGAACGAATCTGCTGATGAAAATCTGCCTCCAACCAGAATTGCTCTAATAGCATATGTTGAAAGCACACTACCAGTCGATGGTGTCACTAAAGGCATATTTCGCACATCTTCCACTTTCTCCAAAAGCAATAATAGAGTATAAGTATTGATGCGATGTAAGCAGGTGCACGGGTGGCACATGTTCGTGCAGGGGAAAGGGTTTATCGTCCACTGAGATGTGTAATAATGTGATGTTGACAATTGTGATAACTTTCTTGAATAATTTGATACACTCTTAAAGCCCTGGCGACATTGACTCTGCGTTAATGACAGAAGAAGCGTAGTTGTCTATTAGCTTATCCACTATAATGTTCTTAGACGAAGTAGTGTGCATTATAATAGTCACTATTCGCCACATGTGTGTGATGATACATTGTATATCTAGTCAAAGTTACCAAGGACAAAATGTAACCTTATAACTTCAATTTGTTAATTACTACAGTAAAAAACTGGTCATCAGGTCAGTTGTTGCATTTTTCATTCCATAAAAGTAATAATTGTTGTTATTTTCTCAAATGATGTAATATAGGTCTACCGCATAACTACATGATGTGCATTAAATCGAATCTCTGGTGTTTTATTTAATTTATTTATTGCGTTTAAAATGTCACTCAAAATGTAAGCTGACAAACATTTTTATGATAATATGTGACCTTTTCGTGAATTTTGTGTAACCTTTATATAGAAATAATGGTATTTTAGTTTAATATTTCTTGAGCGGAAAGTGTCACTAAAACTGGAAAAAAATTCACCTATTCTTTCATTATATTGTGGACTTCTAAACATTTTGTTCCATATTTCTGATACATGTACATTTTTTTAATACAGAAACGACAGTAAAAATAGCAACCATCACATTTTTTGTGTACTTATTGTGTTTCAGTGATGTAGAAATGATTGTCTTTTAGGTTTATATTTATTGAACGTGAAGTCTCAATAAAGGTGAATAATAACTGACACGTTATTTTTCATGATTACGTGTACTCTTCTTTACTCTCAGTTGTATTCCGTTGTATAGCATCTTATATCATAAGATCATAGTTCTACTTTGTTCACACAGTAGAACTAATAATGTCACTACATGTATGTTGCTGTAAAAAATTACAGTACTTTAATTTGTCTCTCATTGAACTTAAAGTGTCAATAAGACAAAAATAAATAATCGCCACCCAATCTTTTAAACAACTATCATAATCACAACTAAAATATATCACTTTAAGTATAGTATTAAGATAGTAATAAGGGTGTGAGGGTGTTAGGGTGGTGTGGAAATCATGTGTTTTTATTTTTTTAATTATTGATCTTAAAGTGTCACTAAATCTAAACCTGTTTTGTGTGAAAATCATGTATTCTATTATTTTTTACTTATTGCCCCTAGAGTGTCACTGAATATAAAAAGATTATTGTTTTATTCTCCGTGCTCTTCTGAACAGTATATTTAATGTTCTGTATCAGATGACTATCTGATGTGCATGGAATTATAATTATGTATGTTACGTAGGTGTAAAAATGATGTTTTTTCTTTTCTTTTGCTATTGGACTTAAGGTGTCACAAAACTAAAAAAATTAACATAAATAATTGCCACTTGATCTTTCAAACATTTTGTTTTGTATCTCATTTAAAAAAAAATACTATAAGGGTGTTACAGTAATGTGAATATCATGTGTTTATTTATTTATTTTTGAGCCTAAAGTGTCACTATATATGATTTTTTTAGTGGTCTTCTGTGTACTGTGTGTTAATGTTCTAAATTACCATGATTACATGTTACATGACTATCTGATGTGCAGAAATATAATTATTGCAGTTAAACTGATATAAAAATGAAGTTTTTTCTCTTTTTTTTTCTATGGGACTTGAAGTGTCACTAAAACTTAAAAAAAAAATTGACACCCTAATATTTAAGATTCAGATTTTTCGACTGAACATTCTGGTGTATCGCATGATAAATTAACATTAAAATCCCACGGACTTCTGTTTAGCTACATATGCCCCATTCTGACCTCAGAGATTATATCTCTGATACCACATGCCAATTTTGCCGTAAGCACGCATGGCGATTAACCTGATGTATCAGCCATTACCACGCGAGAATCAGATTTTGAATAACCATTCCTATAACCACGGAACTATTTAGATGTTCGCCTGAACTGATTATTGCTCATTTTTTCACTATCTCGTTTAATCTAATAATTTGCTGCAGGTAATTGCTATTTACTCCTTTCAGTTATGAATGAATCGAGCCATCATAATTCGCATGTCATTCAGTAATTTTTATTTGCCAGTGGTTTGAACCCGATTGAAAATTATGTCAGAAAACAATAACATAAACCTTCTCACAGCAGCGCGTAGGTGGAGCAAGTAATCCCTTGATGTTTTTCTATTTCTCTGTGAATAGAAAACTCTTACGTGGCGGAGTATTAGTCTTTTATATTTGCCATATATATCTAGGACACACAAGCGTGTTTATAAGCTTACAGTTGGTATAACAACAAAACTGCTCGAAGTGAGCAGTTTCTGTTAAAACATGGCGCCTGCTTACAGAGATGCAGCGGGGGTTTACCTGAGCGACATCTATGTGTGGAGAATGCATATGCCCCCTACACTACCAGTGATTAACGTTATTTTATAAGTTTAGGCATGCCGCATGGCCGGATGTTGTCGTCATCAGCTGACTGCTAGTGATCTGACATGATGCAAATAGTAATCACTGGTAATATCTCAGCCCTAGGCACCGTCTACTGCATGAACTGTGGTATAAAAAGAATTTTACATTTCTTTTACTAGAGTAGACTTGGCCTGTCTTGTTTGAGGCAAGTGAATAGTTTCCGTTGTCATTCAAATAGCAAAACCTGCCGGCTAGGAGTGTTGGTGCTGGTCGATAATAGGTGTAGTTTCCATTCAGACTATCATCAAATGGTTCAACTTGAAATGGTAACGTTAGTCATCCAGTTCCACAAAGACTGTCTATAGGCTAGTAGGTACATCACAAAAAGTCATTTTTTTTGTGTTTTTCAGGATTTATGAGAATTAGTGAGACACGGCAACAAAATAAAACTTAAAACTATTGAAAGTAGGTCACAGACACGTCACACACTCTACTAGTAGGGACGTCACAATTCGCCCATCTGGGATTTGACAATTGCTTAAGCATTGGGATTTTTCGCTAATTTCGCCGATTTGTATCAGGCCGTCACTAGCTCATTTATACTCCGATCTTTCTAAAACTTCAACTCCTCGACAATTATTGCCATTACGACGACGTCACAAATTTTCAGCAAGATTGGTGCATATACGGCAGAGATATCGCGCTCGCAAAAGTGACGCATTTCGCTCGCGGCGTCGCAATTTTCGCGTCACGGCACAGTTTTTTTAATCAGAGATACCAATTTTCCACCAGAGCGCGCTTCCTGAGTTTTCAAGATACGACCCTGAAATAAATTGCAACTTTTAGCACAACACCTAATCTTCAATATGGTGCTTGACTTTTTTTCGAGCGATTACAAAAAGTTAACTTAATTTATTATCAAATACTTTGATCGCATTTTAAATATAGTTCCGATGATGTCTGCAAAAAAAGTCAAATGGGATATAGAAGTTCAGATTCTTGTGAGCATGTTGATATGTTTTTTATTTTTGTCCGGCAAAGTCTTCCAGTGCCGCCGACGATGTTTGTAATAGTCTAGAGGGCGAGCATGACCCAGATGACGCTGCTGAGCGGTGAATCTCCCGCGAACTGACAACGTAAACAGTCGGGGAGCGTAGTTGTACAACTAACAAAAAATGTTAGTTAAATAACTGACAAATCTTGATGTTAGTGCAAGAACTAACATGATCGATTTACCAGGAAATTGATATTACGGGAATTCCGTGCATTTTGTTTTAACGACGTGAACGGCTAGCGCATGCGTATACAAAACCAATATGGCTGACATCGAGTAAGAACCAGAAATTTCCAGGTGGGTATCAATTTAAGCTATTTTATGTGTAAAATATCGAAAATAGTGCCACATTAGTAATTCATTTTAAAAATAGTAGCCTTAGGATAATTTGCGTCGCTTTTTGGCTGCATATTTGTAAGATATTGATCTTTATATAATGCAAACCACCCAAGGCGTATAGGCCGTATTTTAGTTTGCGACGCAGTTTGAAGTTGCCGCAATTTGATGTTTCGATCGGCGATGTCAGTTGCTGAACTGACACCTACTTATGACTCAATTTTTTTCTTGCCTGTTCCATTCACCAGAGGGCTCTTCGAAATTGTTAGTTGATCAGCTAACAACAAGGACGGAAAAACACGCTCGCCCCTGGAGAGTAAAACTAACGGCAGGCGATGTGAACTGACCACGGAATCGCTCTGCTGACGACCTGAGTAAATCTACGGGATTTAGTTTCAAATCACAGATCGCCTAGCTGAATTAGGTGATTTAGGTCTAACTGCTAGGCCTAATTCATTTACAGTCTTTTTAGATTTCAAGTCCCGTTTTAATATCTTTTTTCAAGTCGCAAAAATATCACACTAAAAGATTAAACATATCAGCCACTATATATGGTGTATTGAAATTGGTCCGCCCGCCGCGTGTATTACGGCTTAAACATGCAGTTGACGTGTAGTGCCGCCAATAGGTGCCATCGAGGCCCACATGATAAAAATGTGAGCTGTGCATCCCAGTATTCAGCGTTGTCGGTAAAAAGAAGAGTGAGAACGATGCAAAACATAGGCTTACCAACAACATTTCAATGCAGTGGGCCTATAACAGAAAACGAGCTGCTAGTGATATATATATGTACATAAGAATATACCAATATTTAGTTAAATTTATATTATTATAGTCGACATATTGCTGCTTCTGATAGGGCCCAAACTAAAATATTGTACCGCTAAATCGTCGCAGAATTTCATATTTAGTACCATCGCAAAATCTAGCGATTTTGTTGGGGTGACGATAGCGTTACACCCCTACCATCACAGGCTACCATGGGTTGGCCTATATGCGCCGCGTGATGTGCGCGTGAACATGCGCACGCACTCTGTTTACATTAAACATGGGACGCCGCTGCCAGTCGGCCATCGTCTACAACGCTGGCAGAGACACCCCTTATAAAGGTACTAATATATATACCGGTACTGCGGTATTATAACATAGATCCAGTGTAGGTCTCTATATACAGCATGCTACAGACATAGTCATCAGCTGTTACTGCCTTTAGGCCTTGTGAGACGTTATACCACTATTGGGTCAGTATCGTTTTCGCAGCAGAGTAAGCTGATTTACTGGCGGGAAAGACAATCAACAAAGGAGTTGAAATATATATGAAAGCCAAACTCAAATATAAAAACATATATTTGTTTCAATTGAGTGTTGAATTATAACGATTGAAACTGATTTTCGACGGCACGGTTGTAATATATGCCGATATTGTGATCCCCTGTAGGACTGAGAGTGTCAGCCTCAACAGTCTAATCAGCGTTACGGGAAGAACAAAGCGACCAGCGGCGATTGTGTTATAACACATCAGACCAACAAACACGTGTCATGTCGCCAATACTGGCTCAATGTTGACCCACCATCTACGACGCTGGACCAACGTCAAAATTGAGTAGACGTCTGGGAAGTCTAATCTATTGATAATCTCTCCTTTCAGTAACCAACATACGCTATGCATGTTTCTCAATGCTGGTAGGCCTACACCGTCCGCAACACTGCCCCGGCATTGAGTCTCCCGTGTGCTGCCATAAAGATAAAATACCGCTAGAGTACAACAACCCAGCAAACACGAGGCTTTAAGCCAACGTTGCTTTAATGCTGGCCCGCCGTCTACGACGTCGGGCCAACATTAAGACAACATTGGTTTATTGTCATGTGTTTGCTAGGAACACGAATCTATAATAACTAATACCGGAGTTACCGGGACGAATTACTGCTGCCCGTTGTACTCTGAAGTTGAGATGCGGTTTGTAACAGAGTTTTTTTTTAAAGCAAAACCATCGATAAATACGCTCAAATAGGAGCTGCTTCATACTAAATTAATAAGGGGTTTTGCATTGATCAGATAATTTCGAAGATGAGGTCTGTTCTAATATAATTGAAGTCACCACAGCCATTAGAAAAACAACTTATAACACATTTCTTGTAAGTAGGATACACACCTTAAGCCTTACAGCGTGGGGATCGACTTCAAACGTAATAATCTGACGTCTGTAGACATCAATATTCTGATTGCTAAAGTCAATCCCCACACTGAAAGAGTAAAAATGTTTATAATGTTTGTAGACCCATAACATAGGTATTCAAATGAAGCGGCAACAGCTAACAAAGATATTAATGATAATTTCAAATTGAAAAAACCCTGTGTCTCCATGATTTATACAAAACTATTTCAGCGCTTCAACAGGTCTCCCCCTAGTTTCTTACTGTAAACACTGATGCATAACTCCTGATAGACAGACAACTTCGAATAAAATGGCCGCTCCATAATAAATGGTAAATGTTGTTCCGATTTCAAAATGTGATGAAATTGTATAACACATTTGTATTGCAAGCATTAAATGTTATTTTCATCCTTTTTTACAGTTGGGACTGAGATGAAAAATAATCATTGACATGATGTGGACATAGCTGATACAGATTATACCTTGATAAAGTTTTATTAAATGAAGCCGGTCGGCACCATCTACATCAGCCGTTTTTATGCTGCAGATGAAAACGTTCAGCAGTTCAATGGGACCACTCTTTTTCATAGTATATCTATAGATGTTTATAGCTCGATATATATCTATATTATTTTCTATCTATACCTATTATCATGAATATAATTATCTTATATATTAAGATACTATTTTTGTTTTACTAAAGCTCAACTTGATATCAATAATTATATCTATACATATATCTATACATTATATTATATATATATATATATTTATGTCATTGTATTTGTTTATGTGAGTACATGTATGTCTGTTCATTTGTGTGAAATAAATAGTATTATTTTTAATATACTAGTTGTGTTGAGCTGAGGTGTGTATAACCCATCTCTATTAATCGGTCAAGTGATATATGGATATACATTATACAGGATTCTGTTATCTAGAAAAATACATTGGGCTTGGACTTCTCGCACCACTGTAGTAATTATTTATCCAATGCAGCAAAGTTAAACTTTGTAGACAAGATATCACAGTCACCAACATTAGAGATCCTTATCAACAAGGAAAACCTTTTGAATAGTAGATTTCACACTGGACATCACATCCACTGGTAGATATATTTTCTAACACAAAATATTTAATGTAGTAAAAATGATTGAAATAAATTGTTATTTGAAAACGTAATCCTTCATTATTAGTTCATCAGCTAACAATAATCGATAAAGAACTTTAATTATATCAAAGGTAAATGATTCTGTACAATTATTTCAAGTGTTAATAAAATCACCTAGCTATGATCAACGGCTGCTCTTATCAAGGATATTTAAGGGTGTGTTTTGGCCCATAGCTGTGACCAATATACAGTTACAGGTGTATTAAGTATTTGACTAAGGTGTGAGCTATATATACTTGCTTACCAACAACAACTGTGCTGAGAAAAAAAGAAAACGTTTGGTGCTATAATAGTTGATGCGCTTGTTAACTTCTCAACTAACACATAAGTTTAAGAATATAAAAACTGGATTCTATATTGGACACATCATGTCAATGATATGACACATCATGTCAATGATATGATACCTCGATATATTGTTGAGGTTTCATCCAAAGTTGATGCTTGGTTCAATAAATAATCCATTTATTTATTTTTAAAAATCATGTGTTAGTTGATAAGCTAACAGTTTAAATGACGTTATCTTAGACAATTTCTCTCAACTTGTATTATGCTGGATGACTTTCACACCATATGAGATGAATGGAGGAAATTCCAAAACATGTAGTCCCATGTGACCAAATTTACTAAATTTAAACCGTATTTGACTTGGGTATGAGCTATATATACTTTATTACCAACAAAAACTGTACTGCGATAAGAAGGGAACGTCTGTGATATATAATTGATGCGCGTGCTAGCTCCTCATAACACATACTTTTTAGAATACAAAAACTGGGTTCTCTATTGGACAAAGCAAGTCTATGATGTGAGACATCGATATATTATCAGGGTTTCATTCAAAGTTTGTGCATGGTTGAATAGAGAATACAATTTTTTTTTTAGTTCTAAAAATCATATGTTAGTTGATAAGCTGACAGTTTAATTGGCGTTTTGCAGGCTATTGCTCACATCTTGCATTATGCTGGATGACTTTCACATCATATGAGATGAATGATGGAGATCTCAGAAACGTATAACGGATAGTCCTATGCTCCAATACATATGGGACCAAATATGCTAATGTTAAAAAGTAATAGACTAAGGTATGAGCTATATACTTTATCACCAACAGCAATTTTGCTGAGGAAGAAAGAAAACGTTTGTGATATAATAGTTGACGCGCGTGTTACCTCCTCAACTGACATATCATTTTTTAAATAGCAAATCAGGGTTCTCTATCACGCAAAGCATGTCAATGATTTGAGACCTCGATGTATTGTCGGGGTTTCACCCAATGTTTTTGTCTGGTTCATTAGAGAATCCTTCTTTTTTTATTAATTCTAAAAATCATGTGTTAGTTAATAAGCTAACAGTTTAATTGTCGTTTTTCAGTCAAATGCTGGATGATTTTTGCACCATATAAGATTGTCCTAAGTGAACAAATACACTAGACTGAAAATGGATTTGACTAAGGGATTTTGTCTAAGTTTAAAAAATCCAAAAATCCGAGAAAAACACGGAAGTGGGTGGGTGCGTGAAGCCCCAACTCGGATTTTTTTTTGGGGGGGGGGGTGAGTTTTTTTTGTACATGTTTCCAAAAAAGTTGCAAAAAATAGATTTGGGGGTGGGTGGGTGTCTGGGGTGTGGCCAATCCTAGTTTTTTAACTTGACAAGACCCATGTGAATGATGTGAGATTTGATAGTGTCGAAGTTTCATCCAATTTGTATGCTTGGTTAAAAAAAGCAACAGATTTTTTAAATTCTTAAGGTCCCGTGTTTAGTTTCTATGCTAACATTTTGATTGACGTTTTTTAAGACAATTTTTCTAGCAGCTGAGAGAGATAGTCCTAAGTGAAAGAATATATACTACTAGACTGACAAGGTGACTAAATGCATCAAATATATATCATTACCGAACAAATTGTCAAGAAAATAAACAAACGTTTGAAAATAATAGTCAATGTGCGAGTTAGCTCCTCAATCAACACAGCTTCACAATTAAAAAAAAAATTGGAATCTCTATTGGACAAAGCATGGCAATATTATGAGACCTTGATGATGTCGAGGTTTCATCCATAGTGTTTGCTTGGTTCATTAGAGAATCCAGTTTTTTTAATCATGAAAATCACGTGTAAGTTGATAAGCTAACAGTCTAAACGACGTTTTAAGATAATTTCTCCTTGCAGCTGAGGTAGTCTTATTAAGTATATATTCGTTCACTTAACACTGCTTAAGTTAAGTGAACGAATATATACTAGACTGACAAGGCGACTAAATGCATGAACTAGATATATCATTAGAAAGATAATTCTCAAGGAAAAATAACTTTAAAATATAATAGTCAATGTGCACGTTAGCTGCTCAACCAACACAAAGTTCTACCGCATGTATAGTATATACAGGTTTCTCTATTGGATAAAGCATGGCAATGATCGGAGACCTAGATGTTGTCGAGGTTTCATCCATAATTCGGCATATCACGTGTTAGTTGATAAGCTAACAGTCTAAATTACGTTCTTAAGTGAAATGATATATACTAGACTGACTAGGTGACTAAATGCTTGAACTCTATATCATTAGTTTACAAAACAAATTGTCAAGTAGAAAAGCAAACTTTTAAAATATAATGGTCAATGTGCGCGTTAGCTGCTCAACTAACACACAACTTTATTAAAAACTATAGAAAAGAGTTCACGAACTCCGAAGACCAGCTTTAGTCTGTTTGAGTGCTTTAGACAACAAATTGGCCTAAGATTTTGTAAACATAGCTGTATTGGTTTCCTCATGGGCCAGCATCCTAAATGTCCAGGATATAATTATTATAAGAACCAAGGAGACAAACTTGTATATCTTCAAAGTACAGGCCTATTCCTTCCACCACCATTGCTGATAAGTCAGTGTACGCGTCTAACAATGTACCTGGTACACACAATGTAGGCCTACCCACCCAATACCTGTTCAATGTTGGGCCAGTGTCGCAGCCCATGCTGGTTCAATGTCGGTCTATGGTATTCGACGCTGGCCCAACATTGAAACAGCCACTACCCGGATAACACGATGCATCAATTGGCCCAATTGTGAAATAATGTTGGGCTATCGTCTGCAACGCTGGGCCAACAGTATTCCCACCAAAACCCTTTAATCTCCCAACCACGAATATAATCGTGAATATATTTTTTTCTGAAGACTTTTTTAACACAAAAGTAATCAACCGATGGGACATGTTCATAAGGACTGGTGTACAGAAATGTCAACCGTTTCCCACACACAGCACCCCTCTTTCTCCCAAATAGGACACAAACTCAGGCAAAATAAACTTAATAGGATGGTCCTGAAAACTGGATTCTCTATTGGACAAAGCATGGCAATATTGTGAAACCTCGATGTTATCGGGGTTTCATCCATAGTGTTTGCTTGGTTCATTAGAGAATCAAGTTTTTTTTTAATTCTAAAAATCACGTGTCAGTTGATAAGCTAACAGTCTAAAATATATTTTTAATGATAATTTCTCCCAGCAGCTGAGATAGTCTTAAATTAACGAATATATACTAAGTACTAGACTTACAAGGTGACTAAAAGCATGAACTATATCATTACAAAACAAATTGTCGAGTAGAAAAGCAATTTTTTGAAATATGATGGTCAATGTGAGAGTTAGTTACTCGACTAACACAGTTTTTAAATTAAAAAAGAGTATTCTACATTGCACCAATCATGCCAATGATATGAGACCTTTAAATTATCGATGTTTCATGCAAAGTGTATGCTTGGTTCAATAGACACATTTTTTTTCAATTCTGAAAAACAGGGTTTAAAAATTAAACGTTTGTGATATTAATAGATAATTTGCGCGCTAGACGCTCAACTAACACATGATTTTTAGAATTTAAAAATAATGTGCTCCCTATTGCACCAAGCATGCCAATGATATGAGACCTCTATATTATCGTGGCTTCATCCATAGTGTATGCTTGGTTCAATAGAGAACCCTTTTTTTTAATTCTGAAAATCTTTTGTTAGTTCATAGGCTGACAGTTAAATTGGCGTTTTTCACACAATTTGCCCCCCCCCCGCACACCTATGCTGCATGGCTTTCGCACTCTATTAAATTGTTCTAGTTGAATAAATTGATATACCGGATTAAAAAGGAAATTGACTAGGCATAAGCTGTATGCTTCCTTACAAAAAAGAATGTCATCTTAAAAAATAAACGTTTCTGATAATATTTGATAATGTGCGCGATAGCTGCTCAACTAACAAAGATTTTTAGAATTAAAAATAAATTGGGTTCGCTATTGCATGAAGCATGCCAATGATATGTGACCTCCATGTTGGCGGGGTTTCATCCATTGTGCATGCTTGGTTCAATGGAGAATTCATGGAGAATCCAGGTTTTTATTAATTCTGAAAATCATGTGACGTTTTTCATAAAATTTGCTCCGCATGAGCTCTATGCCTAATTACAAAAAAGATTGCCACCCTCAAAATTAAACGTTTGTGATATTAATTAATAATGTGCGCGTTAGCTGCTCAACTAACACGTTATTTTCAGAATTTAAAATAAGTGGATTATCTAGTGAACCGAGCATACACTATGGGTGAAATCCCGACAACATCGAGGTCTAATAATATTGCCATGCTTTGTCCAATAGAGAATCCAATTTGTTTTCTAAGTATAAACTGTGTTAGTTGATCAGCTAACGAGCACATTGACCATCATATTTCAAAAAAGTTTGCTTTTTTACTTGACAATTTGTTTATATATAGTTCCTGCTTTTAGTCACCTTGTCAGTCTAGTAGTAAAATTATATTCTTTTGCTGTCATCTGCTGGGGGAAGTTATCTTAAAAACGTCATTCAGACTGTTAGCTTATCAACTAACACGTGATTTGCAGGATTTAAGAACTAGAGCCTGACGGCACTGAAGTGGAGCTTGCGTCGACCTTTAGGGTCATTAAGCGACAAATGTGTTAACTAATATCACATAATTATTCTCATAAAATAGAATGGAGCATACAAGATGTCAATTTAAACCACTTATGTGCTAATTATATTCTCATGTAATTAATGTCCATGACACATTTTTCAGACCAGGGCCCCTGCAGAACACGGCGGAAGTCTGCACATTTATTCTTAAGCAGTGCTGAGTGACCAATCAAACGTAATTCTTCACAGTGTAACTCTATGGGCAGCACCGTTTACGGAATGACGTGCTCCCATTGACCGCCATTATAACTCTGCCATATGAATAGCCACTCCGTTTATTTTTATTTGGTTTATATCACATAGCCGCATAATTTCTACTAGGCGTAAGTCATATTTAGTGAGAGTTAACTTTGTCATATAATCATGATAATACCGCTATTACATATGTTGTGGTTATAGTTACAGGCTATATTCAAGTTGCGAAGTAATAGAAAAATAATAATATTGACAATAAATTATGAGATTGTGGAGTTAACTAAGCAGACTAATTAAGGAAAGAACAAAGCTGGAGCCGGGATTACAAAACAGGTGGTGACATGAAGTTGAGTTAGTGTGATTTGATTTGTGACCTCAAAAAACACAAGGCGCTCACTGTATAGTAGTCCTATAGGCACTATTTAATATTGTCCCTCAGTCTGTCACGCTGGCCCAAGATTTTACCAACATTGGCTCAACGACTCTTGTCGTTGTATAGCATCGTTTACTCGTCTACTGACTTCAGTCAACAGTATTTCAATCCAGCAGAAAATGCTGTCACTTTTCGGCAAATAAATAATAATTTTGGATAAAACTCAGATTTGCTCTGTTTCGATAGCTTCTGTATCAGTTATGCTTTATGCAACGTTCTCTGGTTTTTAAAGGGTGTGTTTATGTTTCTTGCCTATTGGAATTGTATTTTGTGGCAGTTTGAAACTGAAATCTGCTACCAAATATTTCTGTGCAACTATTGGAAATATATAGGCCTAGGGCCTAACAGATTGATCAAATAATAAAATTATTTATTTATTTTTCAGCAGCCCTATTCCCATAAAATAAGATCTGTATGCAGGCATTGATTATGTCAGTCGTGTGCGGTGATGACTGTGACAGAGGAAAATAAAATTGATTCTATTTTCCTCGCTGTGACGAAATACTAAACGCTAAACCGCGGTAGTTGCTTTAACGTTGGTTTGGTTTATACAGTAGGCCTACAGCAAGAACACTGCCACTGAATCTGAGGTTCACGAACGATCTTCGCTGCTTTTTCAGTCAATGCCATGGCTTGAATGGCAATTGTCTTGGAATTTTACCCCATTTTCTAGTGCTGCGACGACTACACAGACAGAGTGGTGAAATTAATCCTTAGAATGTGTCTTATGTTTCAATGGACATTGATTTAGGCCTACTATTTGTTAGTAGTTAGCAGCCGATTTGTGACAGCACTGGCTGCTGCTACAGCTCTCACCCCTACTGCCAGCGTTGCCCCGATGCCGGCCTAGCGCTGTCTGCGATGAACCGACATTGGTACAATACAGAATTTTTGCTCATAGTGCTACTGCTACTAAGGTCACGAGCCGGGGTCACGCATGACGTCACCGAACCTTGCAAACACTGATCACGTGGAGTCCAGCGAGTTATTGTTCACAGTGCTAGGTACTGCCAAGGTGTACTGCTGAGCTTGGTGCCATCACTGAGCACCTAATCGGCCAATTACCCTTGAGTACTGAGTGAATCACCTGCACACACTGATCAAGTGAACTGTAGACACAGCAAAGCAGTGATGGCTGCCATTGCATTAGGCCTTCAATAGGTAAAATGAGACGAACTTTAACAGTGTTTATCTCAAAATCTAAGCAGAAATCTCAAAATATGAGAACGTGTTGCAATGAAACAAGTTATTTTTAACAGACACATGACGTTAGATATGTTCTCAGCTCAACGAATTTAACGTCATTGTCGTGAAATAAATCGACACTAAAATACCTCACAACTGCAACAGTAATAAATAATAACAGTAATAAATGGATTATCCATTGAAACAAGCAAACACTTTGGATGAAAACCCGATAATATAAAGGTCTCATATCATTGGCATGCTTGGTTCTAAAAATCATGTGTTAGTTGAGCAGCTAACGCGCACTTTTTCAATTATTATTACAAACATTTATTTTTTAAGGTGGCAATCTTTTTTGTAATGAAGCATACAGCTCATGCCTACTCAATTACCTTTTCAATCCAGTATAACAATTTATTATGGTGCAAAAGCCATGCGGCATAAAAATGCGGGGAGCAGTTTCTCTGATAAACGCCAATTAAACTGTCAGCCTATCAACTAACGCAAGATTTCAGGGAATAATTTGCTTCAGAAAAATTGTGTAGCAGTTTAGCATACTGGCATTTGCCAAGCTATCATTCTCCATGCGAAAAACTGCTACACCAACATACTATTGCATAGCATTTGCCCCAAATTGTGTAGCAAACTGCACCGCTACACCAGACAAATTATTCCCTGGATTTTTAGAATTAAAAAAAAAATGGATTCCCTATTGAACCAAGCATACACTTTGGATGAAACCCCGATAAAATAGGGGTATCATATCATTGGTATGCTTGGTGCAATAGGGGAACTCATTTTTTTTTTAATTCTAACAGTCATGTGTTAGTTGAGCAGCTCACACACATTAATTATCAATTAATATCACAAACTTTTATTTTTTAAAGTGCAATCTTTTTTGTAATGAAGCATACAGCTTCTGTCTAGTCAATTTCCTTTTCAATACAGTATATTTATTCAACTAGAAGGGTGTGAAAGCCATGCAGCATAAGAATACGTGGAGCAAATTGTCTGAAAATGCCAAATAAACTGTCAGTCTATCAACTAACACAAGATTTTAAGAATTAAAAAAAAATGGATTCTCTATTAAACCAAGCATACACTTTGGATGAAACCCCGATAATATAGGGGTATCATATCATTGGTATGCTTGGTGCAATAGGAGAACCCATTTTTTTTTAAATCTCAAAATCACGTGTTAGTTGAGCAGCTAACTCACACATTATCAATTATTATCACAAACGTTTATTTTTTAAAGTGGCAATCTTTTTTGTAATGAAGCATACAGCTCATGCCTAATCAATTTCCTTTTCAATCCAGAATATTTATTCAACTAGAACAATTTATTATGGTGCAAAAGCCATGCAGCATAAGAATGCGGGGAGCAAATTTTTTTTTTAATTCTAACAGTCATGTGTTAGTTGAGCAGCTCACACACATTATCAATTAATATCACAAACTTTTATTTTTTAAAGTGCAATCTTTTTTACAATGAAGCATACAGCTTCTGCCTAGTCAATTTCCTTTTCAATACAGTATATTTATTCAACTAGAAGGGTGTGAAAGCCATGCAGCATAAGAATGCGTGGAGCAAATTGTCTGAAAATGCCAAATAAACTGTCAGTCTATCAACTAACACAAGATTTTAAGAATTAAAAAAAAATGGATTCTCTATTGAACCAAGCATACACTTTGGATGAAACCCCGATAATATAGGGGTATCATATCATTGGTATGCTTGGTGCAATAGGGGAACCCATTTTTTTTTTAAAATCTCAAAATCACGTGTTAGTTGAGCAGCTAACGCACACATTATCAATTAATA
This sequence comes from Flabesymbios commensalis, assembly GCA_964017125.1. Lineage (NCBI taxonomy): Eukaryota > Metazoa > Annelida > Polychaeta > Terebellida > Flabelligeridae > Flabesymbios > Flabesymbios commensalis. Next base: position 69,993,603 of record OZ024905.1, on the reverse strand, counting down.
TCACAAACGTTTATTTTTTAAAGTGGCAATCTTTTTTGTAATGGAGCATACAGCTCATGCCTAATCAATTTCCTTTTCAATCCAGAATATTTATTCAACTAGAACAATTTATTATGGTGCAAAAGCCATGCAGCATAAGAATGCGGGGAGCAAATTGTCTGAAAAACGCAACTTAAACTGTCAGCCTATCAACTAACACAAGATTTTCAGAATTAAAAAAAAAATGGATTCCTTATTGAACCAAGCATACACTTTGAATGAAACCCCGATAATATAGGGGTATCATATCATTGGTATGCTTGGTGCAATAGGGGAACCCATTTTTTTTTTTAATTCTAAAAATCACTTGTTAGTTGAGCAGCTAACACACACATTATAAATTAATATCACAAACGTTTATTTTTTAAAGTGGCAATCTTTTTTGTAATGAAACATACAGCTTCTGCCTAGTCAATTTCTGTTTCAATACAATATATTTATTCAACTAGAAGGGTGTGAAAGCCATGCAGCATAAGAATGCATGGAGCAAATTGTCTGAAAATGCCAAATAAACTGTCAGTCTATCAACTAACACAAGATTTTAAGAATTAAAAAAAAATGGATTATCTATTGAACCAAGCATACACTTTGGATGAAACCCCGATAATATAGGGGTATCATATCATTGGTATGCTTGGTGCAATAGGGGAACCCATTTTTTTTTAAATCTCAAAATCACGTGTTAGTTGAGCAGCTAACGCACACATTATCAATTAATATCACAAACTTTTATTTTGCATTGTGAACTTAAAAAGGCCTTAGGGTGAAATCTATGTTGAATAAGATAACTTGTTGTTATCTAGTTGATTGAATCATTCAGAGGTGAACCAATATTTACTTTGTTAGCAAAATAATACAGTCCTTCAATCGAACTAAGCATCATCTGTGATGAGGTGTACACAGAATCTGAGATGTTATTTGCTCAGTTTAATTTAGAATCAATTTTTTGTTTGTTCCCGAAATCATGTTTTAGTTGAAGAGCTAACGTATTTGTTAGATTATCAGCTAACAATAACATACATGATAAACAATGGTTTATTTTTCAGTCAGATTCTGAGGACATGTTTTCAGCAAAAACAGGCAATTTTTACTATTAGCTTTATCAGTGAAAAACTTTTAGTACAACATAATTTGACAATGTGTCGCTTGTCATTCTATACTTTTCAGATAATGCGGAGACAAACCACTTATCTATTCAACAACACTGAGCATTGTGAACCTGAAAAGAGTATATGGTTAAATCTAGGACATTATTGGTCTGAATGAAACTTGCGTTTCCTCATGCCTGAACAGCAAAACCAGATATTCAATTGATTATTGTATCGTCTGCACATTGACTCCAGGAAAATGAGATAACTTGTTTTCATCTAGTTGATTGAATCATTCAGAGTTGAGATAATATTTACTTTGTTAGCAAAACAATACGGTCCTTCAATTGAACTAAGCATCATCTGTGATGAGGTGTACACAGATGTGATTTGCTCAGTTTAATTGAGGATCTAATTTTTTTTTTGTTCTTTAAATCACGTGTTAGTTGAAGAGCTAACGTATTTGTTAGTTTATCAACTAGCAATGACATACCTGATAAACAATGATTTATTTTTCAGTCAGATTTATAGGACATGTTTTCATAAAAAAAACAGGCAATATTTTATCATTAGCTCGAACAGAGAAAAGCTTATAGTTCCGTACGACATAATTTGATGACTTGAGGCTTGTCATTCTATACCTCTCAGATCATGCGGAAACAAACCACTTTTCTGATCATCAACACGGACTAGTGAGCATTGTGAATTTTAAAAAGGTATATGGTTAAATCTAGGACATTATTGGTCTGAATGAAGCTGTTTTTCAAACGACTCACATTTCCCAATGCCCTAGCAACGATATTCAATTGATTATTGTATCGTCTGCACATTGACTCCAGGAAAATGAAATAACTTGTTTTTATCTAGTGGATTGAATCATTCAGAGTTAAGCCAATATTTACTTTGTTAGCAAAAGAAAACGGTCCTTCAATTGAACTAAGCATCATCTGTGATGAGGTGTACACAGATGTGAATTGCTCAGTTTAATTAAGTAGCCAATTTTTTTGGTACTTGAAATCACGTGTTAGTTGAAGAGCTAACATATTTGTTAGTTTATCAACTAACAATGACATACAAGAAACAATTGTTTATTTTTCAGTTGATAGGCTGACAGTTTAATTGGCGTTTTTCAGACAATTTGCTCCACGCATTCTTATGCTGCAGGGCTTTTGCACCATAATAAATTGTTCTAGTTGAATAAATGTACAGGATTGAAAAGGAAATTGATTAGGCACGAGCTGTATGCTTCATTACAAAAAAGATTGCCACTTTGAAAAATAAACGTTTGTGATATTAATTGATAACGTGTGCGTTAGCTGCTCAACTAACATGTGATTTTTAGAATTAAAAAAAAATGTGTTCCCCTATTGCACCAAGCATGCCATGATATGAGACCCTTATATTATAGGGGTTTCATCCAAAGTGTATGCTTGGTTCAATAGAGAATCCATTTTTTTTTAATTCCTCAAATCTTGTGTTAGTTGATAGACTGACAGTTTAATTGGCATTTTCAGACAATTCGCTCCACGCATTCTTATGCTGCATGGCTTTCACACCCTTCTAGTTGAATAAATATACTGTATTGAAAAGGAAATTGACTAGGCAGAAGCTGTATGTTTCATAACAAAAAAGATTGCCACTTTAAAAAATAAAAGTTTGTGATATTAATTGATAATGTGTGCGTTAGCTGCTCAACTAACACGTGATTTTTAGAATTAAAAAAAAATGGCTTCCCCTATTGCACCAAGCATACCAATGATATGATACCCCTATATTATCGGGGTTTCATCCAAAGTGTATGCTTGGTTCAATAGAGAATCCATTTTTTTTAATTCCTAAAATCTTGTGTTAGTTGATAGACTGACAGTTTATTTGGCATTTTCAGACAATTTGCTCCACGCATTCTTATGCTGCATGGCTTTCACACCCTTCTAGTTGAATAAATATACTGTATTGAAAAGGAAATTGACTAGGCAGAAGCTGTATGTTTCATTACAAAAAAGATTGCCACTTTAAAAAATAAAAGTTTGTGATATTAATTGATAATGTGCGTGTTAGATGCTCAACTAGCACATGATTGTTAGAATTAAAAAAAAATGGGTTCCCCTATTGCACCAAGCATACCAATGATATGATACCCCTATATTATCGGGGTTTCATCCAAAGTGTATGCTTGGTTCAATAGGGAATCCATTTTTTTTTTTAATTCTGAAAATCTTGTGTTAGTTGATAGGCTGACAGTTTAATTTGCGTTTTTCAGACAATTTGCTCCTCTCATTCTTATGCTGCATGGCTTTTGCACCATAATAAATTGTTCTAGTTGAATAAATATACTGGATTGAAAAGGAAATTGAGTAGGCATGAGCTGTATGCTTCATTACAACAAAAATATGCCACTTTAAAAAATAAACGTTTGTGATATTATTTTATAATGTGTGTGTTAGCTGCTCAACTAACAAGTGATTTTTAGAATTAAAAAAAAAAATGGGTTCCCCTATTGCACCAAGCATACCAATGATATGATACCCTATATTATCGGGGTTTCATTCAAAGTGTATGCTTGGTTCAATAAGGAATCCATTTTTTTTTTAATTCTGAAAATCTTGTGTTAGTTGATAGGCTGACAGTTTAATTTGCGTTTTTCAGACAATTTGCTCCCCGCATTTTTATGCTGCATGGCTTTTGCACCATAATAAATTGTTCTAGTTGAATAAATATTCTGGATTGAAAAGGAAATTGATTAGGCATGAGCTGTATGCTTCATTACAAAAAAGATTGCCACTTTAAAAAATAAACGTTTGTGATATTAATTGATAATGTGTGCGTTAGCTGCTCAACTAACACGTGATTTTTAGATTTAAAAAAAAAAAGGGTTCCCCTATTGCACCAAGCATACCAATGATATGATACCCCTATATTATCGGGGTTTCATCCAAAGTGTATGCTTGGTTCAATAGGGAATCCATTTTTTTTTAATTCTTAAAATCTTGTGTTAGTTGATAGACTGACAGTTTATTTGGCATTTTCAGACAATTTGCTCCACGCATTCTTATGCTGCATGGCTTTCACACCCTTCTAGTTGAATAAATATACTGTATTGAAAAGGAAATTGACTAGGCAGAAGCTGTATGCTTCATTACAAAAAAGATTGCACTTTAAAAAATAAAAGTTTGTGATATTAATTGATAATGTGTGTGTTAGCTGCTCAACTAACACATGATTGTTAGAATTAAAAAAAAAATGGGTTCCCCTATTGCACCAAGCATACCAATGATATGATACCCCTATATTATCGGGGTTCCATCCAAAGGGTATGCTTGGTTCAATAGGGAATCCATTTTTTTTTAATTCTTAAAATCTTGTGTTAGTTGATAGACTGACAGTTTATTTGGCATTTTCAGACAATTTGCTCCACGCATTCTTATGCTGCATGGCTTTCACACCCTTCTAGTTGAATAAATATACTGTATTGAAAAGGAAATTGACTAGGCAGAAGCTGTATGCTTCATTACAAAAAAGATTGCACTTTAAAAAATAAAAGTTTGTGATATTAATTGATAATGTGTGTGTTAGCTGCTCAACTAACACGTGATTTTTAGATTTAAAAAAAAAAAGGGTTCCCCTATTGCACCAAGCATACCAATGATATGATACCCCTATATTATCGGGGTTTCATCCAAAGTGTATGCTTGGTTCAATAGGGAATCCATTTTTTTTTAATTCTTAAAATCTTGTGTTAGTTGATAGACTGACAGTTTATTTGGCATTTTCAGACAATTTGCTCCACGCATTCTTATGCTGCATGGCTTTCACACCCTTCTAGTTGAATAAATATACTGTATTGAAAAGGAAATTGACTAGGCAGAAGCTGTATGCTTCATTACAAAAAAGATTGCACTTTAAAAAATAAAAGTTTGTGATATTAATTGATAATGTGTGTGTTAGCTGCTCAACTAACACATGATTGTTAGAATTAAAAAAAAAATGGGTTCCCCTATTGCACCAAGCATACCAATGATATGATACCCCTATATTATCGGGGTTCCATCCAAAGGGTATGCTTGGTTCAATAGAGAATCCATTTTTTTTTAATTCCTAAAATCTTGTGTTAGTTGATAGACTGACAGCTTATTTGGCATTTTCAGACAATTTGCTCCACGCATTCTTATGCTGCATGGCTTTCACACCCTTCTAGCTGAATAAATATACTGGATTGAAAAGGAAATTGAGTAGGCATGAGCTGTATGCTTCATTACAACAAAAATATGCCACTTTAAAAAATAAACGTTTGTGATATTATTTTATAATGTGTGTGTTAGCTGCTCAACTAACAAGTGATTTTTAGAATTAAAAAAAAAAATGGGTTCCCCTATTGCACCAAGCATACCAATGATATGATACCCCTATTTTATCAGGGTTTCATCCAAAGTGTATGCTTGGTTCAATAGGGAATCCATTTTTTTTTTATTTCTAAAAATCTTGTGTTAGTTGATAGGCTGACAGTTTAATTTGCGTTTTTCAGACAATTTGCTCCCCGCATTTTTATGCTGCATGGCTTTTGCACCATAATAAATTGTTCTAGTTGAATAAATATTCTGGATTGAAAAGGAAATTGATTAGGCATGAGCTGTATGCTTTATTACAAAAAAGATTGCCACTTTAAAAAATAAACGTTTGTGATATTAATTGATAATGTGTGCGTTAGCTGCTCAACTAACACGTGATTTTTAGATTTAAAAAAAAAATGGGTTCCCCTATTGCACCAAGCATACCATGATATGATACCCCTATATTATCGGGGTTTCATCCAAAGTGTATGCTTGGTTCAATAGAGAAGCCATTTTTTTTTAATTCTTGAAATCTTGTGTTAGTTGATAGACTGACAGTTTATTTGGCATTTTCAGACAATTTGCTCCACGCATTCTTATGCTGCATGGCTTTCACACCCTTCTAGTTGAATAAATATACTGTATTGAAAAGGAAATTGACTAGGCAGAAGCTGTATGTTTCATTACAAAAAAGATTGCCACTTTAAAAAATAAAAGTTTGTGATATTAATTGATAATGTGTGCGTTAGCTGCTCAACTAACACGTGATTTTTAGAATTAAAAAAAAAATGGCTTCCCCTATTGCACCAAGCATACCAATGATATGATACCCCTATATTATCGGGGTTCCATCCAAAGTGTATGCTTGGTTCAATAGAGAATCCATTTTTTTTAATTCCTAAAATCTTGTGTTAGTTGATAGACTGACAGTTCACCCTAAGGCCTCAATGTTGGTGATCAAAAAAGTGGTTTGTTTCTGAAATCTGACAAAGTATAGAATGACAAGTTGTCAAATTACGTCGTACTATACGTTTTTACTAATTGAGCTACTGATAAAATATTGTCTGTTTTTGCTGTAGACATATCTCACGAATGAGACTGCAGAACTAAAAACCAATGTTGTCTATTATCTGTGCATTTTTTAGTTAATAATCTAGCACATAGCTGTTCAACTGACACATAATTTTAAAAACGAAAAAACGAATCCTCAATCAAACTTAGCTTTTCACATCTGTTTCACACATGAGCACAGATAAGGCTTGGTTGAACAGTTAAGTACAATATTGTTTTGCGAACTAAGCAGATGTTAGCTCAATAGGGAATGATTTTTCCGCCTGAATGAAACCAAAGTATCTGACTTAAACATAAACTGCTCTATATTTTATATGCGATGATTAGTTGATAAACTAACAGATACTGTTAGTTGATGAACTAACAATTACGTTAGCTCGTCAACTAATACGTGATTTCAGGAACAAAAAAAAAGATTATATCACCTAGAGATAAAAACAAAGTATCTGACATAAACATGAACTGCTCTATATTTTATATGTGATGATTAGTTGATAAACTAACAAATACTGTTAATTGATAAACTAACAATTACATTAGCTCTTCAACTTATACTTGATTTCAGGAACAAAAAAAATGGTTCTATTACCTAGATGAAAACAAAGTATCTGACTTAAACATAAGCTGCTCTATATTTTATATGTGATGATTAGTTGAAAAACTAACAAATACTGTTAGTTGTACTAACAAACTAACAATTACGTTAGCTCTTCAACTAATATGTGATTTCAGAAACAAAAAAAAAAGATTCTATCAACTAGATGAAAACAATGTATCTGATTATCAGTTAAGGTGCAGACCATACATGAAATCAATTGAGTACATGGAGTATCTAAACTGTTTTATATTGTCTATGTGATTGTCAGTTGGTAAACTAACAGATCCGTTAGCTATTCAACTAACACACAAATTCAAGAACCTAAAAATATTGGATCCTTAATTAAAATATTAATAAACTATTGCGAAACATAATTCCCCACACATATACATTAATGACACAGTTGAACATGTAAAATGAGTCATTGAGCATTTTAAATATTGTCAGTTGACAAACTAATTTATCCACATTCTGTACAATGGATATCTATATTGGAACGGAGTGCCACCTAGTGAATGATTTTTGTTAGTTATATGACTAACACTTTTGTTAGTTGTACAACTACGCTCCCCGACTGGTAAAAGACGCTACTATCAAGCTCTGAAATTATGACGTTACTTTCAAACTAATGTTGTCATAGCTGCTCCCTCACTTGAAAAAATATATTTTTCAAATTACTTTGTAAAAAATTATGAATTTTAAATGTAGTTCTTATAATATTTGTTTCTGAACGCCCTATGACCCATGACCTGGCCGAGATTCACTGGTGACACGTGTTGGGTGAACTGTCAACAATAACATATTAAACCAAATCCAATTCCAGTTACCTGGACCAGTGGTTACTTTCAGTTTTACACTGATTTCATTCCTTGTCAAAAGTAGACTATCGTGCCTGATGTCTCTTTATGTTATAATTGACTTGATGTTTCTGATAAAAAAAAAAAAAAAAAAAAATTGTAGGGGGATATGAAGTGAAACCTCTGCATATGGCCAAGGTGTAGGCATTTACGATATAGACCCTAGGCCTAGCTTATAAAATCTCTGCTAGTTGTGGTATATACTATTACAGGAAGGCCACAGTGAACCACACCAATTCTATATTTGCTGTTATAGATTGGGCCAGACAACCAGTAAAGATAATTAATAATTTACCCCACCCCCTCCCCCAATATCTCCACACTTTGGATTTAATTATTTGATTGTCTACTATGTAGTCTAGCCCTAGTAGGCCTAGAGTATATACTTAAATGCTAAATCTAAAGACTAAGCTGAATAAATGATTGGTCTTGTCAACCAGGAAACATATAATTAAAAAATTACCCCAACCCCTCCCCCACAAAATTATCATCTCAACAATCGGAATTTGATGAGAGTCGCTTATGCCTAAATACTATTTCTAAGCAGATTGCACTGAAGAAATCATTGGTCGTGAAAACAGTATGAAGATAATTTAAAATTTACCCCACCCCCTCCTCCACAAATTCATTATCTTGACAATAGGGATTTGATGAGATTTGCTTATGTCAAAATACTAAATCTAAGCAGACTGCACCGAAGAAATCATTGGTCGTGACAAACAGTAAATAATTTAAAATTTACCCCACCCCCTCCCCCACAAAATCATTATGTTGACAATTAGGATTTGATAATAATCTTAGGCTATATATGCCTAAATGCTAAATCTAAAGCAGACAATACTGAAGAAATGATTGGACTTGCCAACCAGGAAAGATAATTCACCCCACCCCCTCCCTCACAAAATAATCATTGTTGATAGGCTTATAGGCCTATAGTTACACTGCTAAAAACTAAATCAAAGTAGACGTACTATTAAAGCTGAAGAAATGATTGGTCTCATCCCCCACTAAATAACTATATAGACAATTGAGATTAACCCAATTTGATGATGGGCTTATATTCCGAGGAACTACTTACTGACATCCAGTCTGAATTTTTTTGCGGGTGAGCTAAATATTGCAATTGAAGTTTGCATCGTTGTCGGCGTCTGAGACTCCATTTTGTGGACCTTGCGATACTTCATATGACTGTATTAATGTGTAATTAAATGTAATAATGCAGGAAACCTTTCATTTACTATCACTTACATTTTGAATTGACCATACAAACTGTATCATGAAGTATACCTACAGGTATATTGACATTCAAATGATCTATCCCGATAGAAAATCAAGCCTATTTGGAATTGCTGGCAGATGTTGGTAATGCTGTATTGTGAAACCTGTGGGTACTTCATTTTTAAAGTGTGCACTCACACACACTTATTTCCAAAATGAGATGTGCTATTTGCACACATCAATTATACAGTGTTGATTTTCAGTAATTCAGACATTGAAGTTACACTTCTTGTCGAATTAGGGATCGCTACAAATAAGGTTCATAATTGTGTAGCTTTTCGCTATGAGATACTGAACAAATTTAATCCTGTATACAAGGCTTTTCTTGCTTGAAGATGTGCATGTCATGAATGTAAAGGATACACAATTTTGATTTATTAACCAATAGATTGTGAAAAGTGGATGACTTCATGAATTTCCAATTCCATGTTTTTGATGGAAAGAGTTTAAATTGATGATTAATTTTTCAAGCATTGAATATTTAATAACATTGTTAGCATGCCTTTGAACTACTTCTATCGCACACTTCAGTTCAATGATAGTCAATTCAATTGTAATAAACATGATTTTAAACTAACATCAGGTGTGAATCACAATATTGACATTAAGTAGTCTACAGTGAGTACAATCAAATATTTGTATAAACTGGAGGCCTGTTTCAGGAGCCACATTCTCAAAAAGGCTTCTACATTCTTCTATATTATTGAAAACAAGAAACAAACATTTCATTGATTCAACTGTATACATGTAGTATATATTTGATACACAATGTAGTGACCCAAGTCTTTTTGAAGATATTGTTTCTGCTACTTGGCCATATTGTGTGCAAGGCATACAATCATACAAACATCCAGTACTGTATTTCACTCAAATCGTGATACTAATAGGCCCCTATTGAGACTGCGGGTAGACTATTCATTTTCATGTATTTCTTCCACAATTTGCACTTACCTTACACACAATTTTACTTCGTTCTTGAATGAAAATTACCTGATTTAATCAAATACACTGATGTATTACACATATGAAATTAGAGTTCAATGCATCCTTATTTTGAATGGTTAATTTAAGTAAATATTTGTCTTTTAAATTACTAAAAAAAATTCTCTTCGCTTCTGGACCATGCATCGTGGTTTAACCGGTCGGTTAACCGTTACAGCACGGCCCACGGGGACGTCCCGTCTTTATACGTCAGGATCTGACCTATAAAGACAGCCCCCGCACTGAAAGAATTAAAATATTTCTGATGGCCACAGACCCATAACATAGATATTCAAATGAACCAGAAAGATGTAAAGTTCCAAGACATTTCTGATGATTTCAAATTGAAAAAAAAAGTTTAATCCCCATGTTTTAAACAAAAAACAGTTCAGTGGTGTAAGGTTAATGTGCCACACACATCATGCACATATTACATAGGTAATGTTATCTCAAAATCCCACCTGATATCTTAGGCCTAGTACTCATAACCCAGTTGTCACTATATCAGATATTGCACAGTGAATTTTAAGAAGCTTGACAGTTGTATTAGCCTACTCATTTAAATGGGTGTGTGTACTTGTGGATTTATTTGCTAGAAATGCAAAATAAGGCCTTCGGTATTTGCATTTTTACAAGCTTGAACATTTTAGTGTTTTATTACTAAACCGATTGACTTAACCAGGCTTACAAAGCTGAAATACTTTTGTATAAACCATGGAGACTTAATTAGCTGTTTCTTCTTTAATTCAATACAGGTACCCGTACCTAAGTTATGGGTCCATGGCCACTATAAACACTTTAATTTTTTCATTGCTGGGACCATGCATCATCAGACGTCAGAATCTGAAGTATAAAGATGGTCCCCGCAGGAAAAGGGTTGATTAATTAACATATTTTAAATGCAATGAAGGGCCTATCCTACAATAATAAGGGGCCTATCCAATAAAACTATCCTTAAGTATAATTTCTAAATATAATAAGTCTAACAAATTAATTATATTTGCTAGTTGCTACCACAAAAATATGTAAACAAGGTCAATTTAGAGAAATAGCACTTCATAAAGGCTTCATTATTTTTATCAGTTGGATTTTTTATTTTCTAATTTCATCCATGGGTATAAAAACACTTTTTTTTAAAACCGCATTAAAATGATTAATCTCAACACAATCAAATAGATAATGAAAAGACATTTCCAAAAAGGTTTCATTTTAACAAATTGGATAATTTGTTGAAAAGTTATAGCCGATTTAAATAGGTCGCAAAACACCCGTTTTTGGGGTATTTTTGGTGTTTTTTTCAAAATAGCTAATGTTCCATTTTTATATGCTTCACATTTTTTTGCAAATAAATATTTTCTGCTGGTTTTCCCCGCGTATGTTCTATTTTATAATGTTATTCAATTAAGAAAAAAATATAGTGTTTATCTATAATACTTAAAATTTAATTCAGGTCTAAAAATCCTACCACACGGTGATTTTAAAGTTGTGCCGCGGCCGAAAAAACAAGGCGTTTTTGCGATTTCCTCAATTTTTGTCGCCCTGTAAAAAAAAAAATTATACTTTTTTTTTTTTAATGATGGTCTTATCCTATATACTAGTAGACAGTACCTTTATTTATGTGTTTCCATGATGTTTTATGTAATATTTATGAAATTACCCCTACTTGAAATGTGTGGTTTCACCATTTTGGCTCCTGTACTTAAAGGGTCGTCAAAAAACACCCCTTTTTTCAGCCCTTATTTTGTGAATAACTTTTGAACCGCTGAACCGATTTTGACAAATGAGACCATTTTGGAATATGCTTCCCAAGCTCTATCAGTATAAAGTAAAATTAAAAAGATTTATTCAACTTTCAAAATTGATGAACCTCCCTACTACTAGGGAGACTAGGCCAGACTAGGGCCTAGCCCTGGCCTAGGCCCTAGACTAGTCTAGGTGCATTCATGATTCATCAAAGCAAACAGTCATTATGATGATTATGAATTTATGATGGGTTTTTTCGTGTTTGTTTTCAGGATTTTGTGAATTTGTGATGCACTGCAATAAAAGACATATTTTTCTCTGTTTGTTTGTTCTTTTTGCTCACTATTACGGGTAGAAATGAAGCCATTATTGTAGAATCATTGTAATTATTTGTTTTGAACTGCACTTTTGAAGCTTTTCCGTGGGTTCCCATCATTAGATTTCTCGCAATTATGAAAAATGGTGCCAGCTCTTGCCTTTAATACTGTAATTGTAGCAACAAGTGCTTGAAGAGGTAAGTGGAACAGGCATGCTGTGGCTCCTTCTGATCATTTTTTTTAATGCAGGTGCAATTTTTGTGAAAAAATGAAAAAATACTATGTCCACTGCCCTATGAGGAAGTTCTGGAGGACATCATTAGTACCGTTTGGACAGAATAATGTGGGAATCTCGAAAAATTGAGATAGACTACCTGGGGAAGGCTGCACTAGTTTGCCCATGGTAAAACTTGGGTGAAGTTTTGTTAGCCTACCCTTCACTTTCTCATGGGGCGCACATTTTTCTGAATTATTTAACCAGTGAGTTATTTATTTATACTTCTTTTGCCACGCGACTGGCATCCGGCGTCACATTTTCTTGTGGATGCAAAAACTACTCGTCATTTCATTTTGAAATTTTAACATCACATTCCTGGCAACATGGGGATATGCAAGTGATTTTTCACAGATCAGGGATCAGACACTAACACTGGCCCGTTGGCCCGATGCCAGTAAAAATCACGAAGGGCCAGTAAATTGCCTGAGATACTGGCCCTGGGGGCCAATGAAAAAATCACACCCCTTTGATACAGTGTACACTAAGGACTAGAAAGACAAGGCTAAGGGCAAGTAAATATCTCAAGTTACTGGCCCTTTGGGTTACTACCTGGAATCAGTTTGTGTCGATCCCTGCAGATGCTACCAAAATTCAAAATGGCAGCCTGCGTTTAGCTCCAATTTTTTTTTTTGGGTGCAAAAACTCTAAAACTTAAAGTCAGAAATTATTAAAATTTTACTATCACATTCCCCACCATATGGAGATGTGCAGGTGACTTTTTCAAGGTTTAACTGAAATTCAAAATAGCCGCCACGGATCAACTTCAATTTTTTTGTGGTTGCAAAAACTCTAAATCTTAAAGTCAGAAACTATTCAAATTTCACTATCACATTCCCCACAATATGGAAATGTGCAGGTGATTTTTTCAAGGTTTTACTGAAATTCAAGATGGCCATGTATGAACTTCATATTTGTTTGTGGGCGCAAAAACTAAAAAATTGAACTCAGAAATAATTCACATTTTACAATCACATTACACACCATCTTAAAATGTGCAGGTGATTTCAGTGTAATTTAAAATGGCTGCCACCAGTCGACTTTTAAAATATTTGTGATCGCAAAATCTCTAACCTAATTTATGGCTGGGAATGATATAGGACCAAAGACCATGTACAATAAGATGATCGACTCTCACCAAAACGTGAAATCGCTTTCAGTGCTGTCCCCCGGTATCGGTAGTTGGAACTAATGCTTTTACCATCTATCAAGTATGATTTTACCATATTACGACGAGTAATTATGACATTGATCCTATTAAAAACAATACATACTTTACATCATAAAAATAAGTATTGATGGAGGTTTACTGCTTTTTTTATCCAATAATTTGGTGGTTAGTTATCAATACTTTTTAATTGTCTTATTCCCTTTGGTACTTCAGGGGCTGATGAGCCTGTATTTACAAGTATGCATATTCATTGTTTACAAACAACAGGCGACGCCCAGCAAAATGAAACGCTGACCCAATTATAGAGTGACGCTGGTGCAACGTTTTTAATGCTGTTCCGGCATTACCCCATCATTGGTTCATCCTCTCGTATTTGCTGGCAGGTGGCGATGTGTGCAAGGGTAGATATGGGCAAAGAGAACCAAGATAAAGGCAAAGGAAAACATAATATGACTATACTTATATAGTCTAATGACTATGGATCATTTGTCATGTTTATCATACGGAATATACCTGAACAGAAATATTAAATAATAAAATGCATTTCTGTCTGAGAAGCAATATATGAATATTCAGAGTGTGGGGCTTTTGTTCCAAGTCAATACTTAATGCAATTAATTGGTTCAAATGAGCGAATTTTCGGAATATACCTGAACAGATTCTACATAGGAGTCATAAAAGAGATCAAATTAATTACGTTCATCAAAGACAGTAAATCACATGCAAATTGTGAATGTTTCACGTTAATATTACATATATATGTCCCCATTCGGCTACACCATGTACTGCGGGAAAACAATGAACATTACCAGTAATGGAAAGAGAAATAGAAAATTAATAAAAATCAACTATGAATAAATTGTGTCATAAAAATGACAGTGTCTTGTTTTGAACCCTTTAATCGCCAAATTATTCAATTCGATTTTTCACCCACTTGAAGTTGTGTCTCGCTGACGCGATCCACAACTTCCAAGTAAGTAAAATTTATTCATATTTTGTCAAATATGAATAAATTTAATTGCATTTAATTGCATTAAAAATCCAAAGCGTGCTGATTGATGTCACATTATGGCTTTAACATGCTTAAAAGGCGGTACTGAATGTAATAATAATTGAGTGAAAAGCCCAATATATTCGGCACCGGCGGTTAAAGGGTTAAGATATCAGTACAGTAGAGCTTGCTATGAGCAGCCGCCATTGCAACACAGGAAAAGTGGCCTTTTAAGACAGGTGGCTGCTCATAGGAGGTTCATTTGTATACAAAATGTAATTTTGGGGAATGGCAAAGTGGCCTCCCATAGGAGGTTGGCTGCTCATGAGAGTGGCTGCTCATAGCAGGTTCTACTGTATACTGCTAACGTTCCAGCCTTCAGTGACATTGATGGCAGTGGTCTGAGAGAGAAGGCTTACATTTTATGATTTTATAATATTGCCTATGTGTTCTAAATCGATTTTTTAAATGATAAAAGCTTGAATTAAAAGACACGTCTGTCAAGTTATGGTTGTTATTTGTTACCAATGTTTTGCCCCGATCTCCTTTGTGGTCGCTATGCTTGACAACTCCCCTCCCCTTCTGTGCCCACATATTTGTGTACTTTCTGTACACAGCTCTTCTGTTATTTGAATAAAGACATTTTAATTTCTAAAATTTATCATAATATAAGATAACTTATCTGCTATATTAGCAGTTATTTTCGTTCCAAAAATAAATATTGCAGAGATATTGTCATAACTGTCAAACTTAGAAAAACATTATTTTTTATTTGGAGGCTAAAGTGGTGAAATTATCACTTGTTTTATATGATGATACACTTGCCAAAGCGTAGTTCCAATTCCCGTTAAAAGGGGACACCACTGCATGATGCATTACACACATTTGTATGGTAAAATCCGCAAGTCGATCATCTTATTGTACATAGTCTTTGATAGGACTTCAGGTCTCTTGTTTGTCAATTGTTTTAATTTTAAAATTATTTCTAGCTGGTGGTTGATCTGTTCCCGCCGCTCAACCCTTACACTGCTATGGTAGTCACCCAATATAAACCAGGCGCAGCCTGCTGTGGACGACTATAGTTGCCCAGTTTTTTCTAAAAAAAATTGTTATTTTTTTTGAAATTTTTTTTGTAATTTTTTTTCACTCTAGTTTTGTGGTGTGGGCTACCTGACTGATTTTGTAATATAATGGCTTCATAGATACGCAGGCTATCACAAATATATTCCATCATTAATTAGACATTTTTCTTTTATTTATTCAAGCTACTTTTGTGTACCTCATGGATAAGATTATAGCTGGGCAGTAATGTCATCACCAATGGTTACAATGCTTGGCAAGTATATTTTTGTGGTTCACGTTTACCTAGAATATGACATTCAAACCTTGGAATATAATGTGCGTATCTTGAATCACCTTTCCTTAACGATGCAATCTGCTGATACTGTTCTGACTATTTTTTCTTTTCTCTTTTGTCAATTTTGTAAAAAACAACTGTAAAATGAATAAAAAGTAATTATCTGATGGCTAAATATTGACTTCTTAGTAGCAAATTACACCAGAAATACTTTCATTATCTTATCCCTAATATCTTATCTCCATAATTCATTGCTTGAAATCTTCTCAAATATGTTTGAACTACCGGTATTCAAACTGGTCATGGCATGTTTTAGGTGCTGCAGTGCTGACTGTTCTGTTGGCAGGATATTTGGCTCAGCGGTACCTGCCACCTCCAAAGCCAAAAATTGTCGGCATAGATTTGGGTGAGGCATAGGTGTAATATATACCTTTTAGGTTTGAATCACATTTATTGCGAGATAGGTAAACCATTATTTTTCTGTAAAATAAAATGTGAGAGTTCAGAGAAGGACATTTCTTGGGCATGGAATTTAAGAATTCCATCCACTTTTTTAATTTTAAACTATTAAGTATTTTATGTGATTGGTTGATAAGTAGATGATGGTGTACATGTACATGTGGGTGTATATTACTTTTCTCATTTTTAACAGCTGATGATATATTTTTTAAACAGGAACAACATATTCTTGCATTGGTGTATATCAGGCTGCCACAGGAGATCCAATAGTTTTAGAAAATTCAGATGGCCACAAGTGTATACCAAGTGTAGTCGCCTTTCAGTGAGTACCAATATAATCCACATACCATAATAGTTTTTTTATGATAAAATTATCTTTATTTTTATGGTCCATTTGTTTCTTTCTGCTGCATTTATGATTCAAGTGTGAAATCTTGTAGTTGCAACACGGTTTTACATATCCGCTGCCATGTTTATAGCATCTTTATGATAAAAATATATTTTTCTGGTAAAATATTCTATGTAAAAAATCATGATTTAAATAAAACTATATATGAATATAGTTTTATTTATTCAGCTTTAAGTACGCATAATGCCTAAACTATGTTAATTTGGAGCAAAGGACTACACCATTTTTATCCCCCGCCCGACGAAGTGGGGGCGAGGGTGTATTGGCGTCGCCTCGGATGTCCGTCCGTCCGGCCGTCCGTCCGTCCGTTTTTGATATTTTACCTGCTTAATTGGCCGACCATCGGCCATAACTAACTTTAATATGCCTGATATCTGACAAACCGTGCCATATAGCAAGACCATTACTACAAAAGAAAATGTGCGGTTTCAGGTAGGGATATGCTCTGAAAATTTTCAATTTGATCAAATTAAAAATGGCCGACTATCGGCCGTAATTAACTTTAATATGCCTGATATCTGACAAACCGTGCCATATAGCTAGACCATTACTACAAAACAAAATGTGCGGTTTCAGGTTGGGATATGCTCTGAAAATTTTCAACTTGATCAAATTAAAAATGGCCGACTATCGGCTGTAATTACCTTTAATATGCCTGATATCTGACAAACCGTGCCATATAGCTAGACCATTACTACAAAACAAAATGTGCGGTTTCAGGTAGGGATATGCTCTGAAAATTTTCAACTTGATCAAATTAAAAATGGCCGACTATCGGCCATAATTAACTTTAATATGCCTGATACCGGACAAACTGTGCCAGATAGTTAGATGCTCTAACCTTCAAAATTGGCATAATGTGGAAAATGATGATGATAAAAGTTATTTGTACACTTCTTTAATTTTTCTGATTCAAAAAATAATATTCATTCTGTCCAAATTTGCATAAATTCAAGATGGCAGACAAATAATAATTGTTATCAAAGTTTTTGAAAGGTGCACAGGAGAAGCAAAGTGAGTCATCGTCTCAACTGTGTACAATCACCGTTTACGGCGTTTACGCCCCTTTCAAAACCCCATCAATATAGCTTTAGAGCAGACGCGCGTGAACAATGGGTCACTTTTTAGGGTAAAAAATGTTTTTTTTTGCTAGAGAAAAACACATAAAATTAAAATCTACCAACGAAATTCAACGTTGATAAGGCATTAAATCTATTCACAGCATCAACCATTGGAACAAAAATTCCATAGGATATGTACCAGTCCAATAAATACTATAAAACAAAATGTATGGTTTCAGTGAGGGATATATATATATATATATATACCCTCTTAATGGCAACTTGCTCAAACTAAAAAAATGCTGACTTGCGTCCAACATTGACTTCAATATGTAATATACACAGTAATCTAGATAGGTGGATCATTATTGTAGAACAGAATGTGAGACTTTAGGGAAGTATGCACCCTGTAAAATCACGCGGGCGGGGCGGGGGATTATGGTGGCCGGCTGGCCTCTTGTTTTTCCTTCCAATCAATAAATTATTTCTCTTTGTATATTTATATATAAACACACATTAATTATTATTTACTTACACTTTTCAATTTGTTGTTGCAGTGAAGATGATATAGTGGTTGGGTATAATGCTGTAGTCTTATCTGATCAAAAACCAATGACAACTCTATATGATGCCAAACGTTTTATTGGTAAACAATTTACTCGACAAGAACTTCAAGATGAATCTACAAGATATCCTTTCAAGGTATTATTTTTAATCATACTTTATGATGGAAATTAACAAAAAATTCACAATACAGTTGACTTAATGCTATATGTACCTCTCATACTTCTATTTTAATGACAGAATAATTTAGGAATTTGCTTTATAGATATGAATGATAATTTAAATGTACAATACCTTTGTATTATTTGCTAAGTCTTATAATTTGCTCTACCCTTGCCTTGATATAAAATTTATTTGCAGCTGTTAAACAGTCAACCCAGCAATGCTGCTGTATTGTCGGAACACAGTCTGCGATGCTGGCCAACAACACCCTAACATTTTGTTACCGTTACCTTTTGCTGTGAAAACATCAGTGTTTTTAGGGGCCGTCTCTAAAGTTGCAATGTTCTAAAATATGAGCACAGTTCGTACTGTATATAAACACCCACCCACCCCCCTTTTACGAAAGGACGGGACATGAGAAATTTAGTAGCATACCCATTTTTCTGATGCAAAATTGGAAACCTATCTACATATCTGTAGCTGATGTTTTTATAAATTTAAAACGAAAAAAGAAAGTAAAAAATCTGCATTTGTTATATATCAGAACACAAATGCATTTAAAAAATCACATAATGTTAATACAAAAGGGGCATTCAACAACCTGGCCACCTACCCATACGAACTGTGGGATATTGCGAACGTTTGGGACGGCCCCTTAGCATTATTTAGGCATTTTATAGTGACCCTCTCTTCAGCAATTTTTTGTAATCTTAGCACTGTTCTCTCACTCCTGCTATTTGGTTCAATAAAATTTATTTTTCCTCACAAATCATGATCTAGGCTCACATATCTCATATATGACTTGAAATCATTAGTTATTATTTTATTTATGTTTAATAGTTACATGCAAGGTCAAATGTCTTACAGCATGTCCCCTTAATATGAAGGATGGTTACAAATGAATAATGATCAATAGTTGTGCAATAGTTTATAGTAAAACGCTAATTTAACACGCAAATCCATCCCTTCAACTATCAAAAATTTGTCACCGACGGCTTAATTCGTCCGGGGATACAAAATTTTGTATGATGAAAATTGCATAGTTCTGAAAATATACCATTTATCATTTACAGCTGGTTGCTGATGAGACAGGCATGATGAGATATGTAATTCAACAAAAAAGTGGAGAATCTCTTGAGTTGACACCTGAATATATAAGCTCCCATGTTCTTGCCACGCTGAAGTCAACGGCAGAAGAAAATCTAAATAGACCTGTTAAGATGGCAGTAATGTCTGTTCCTGCCGAATTCACAGCCATGCAAAGAAATTATACAAGGAAAGCAGCACAAATGGCAGGTCGGTGGTGAACTTGTGTTGTTACCATTAGCGGTAAATGTACGTGTAAACCCCATAGCTTATTGTATTTTAACGCTCTTACCCAGGAAACATATTGTTAGTATACATGTCTATACTATTGTTAGTATACATCATAATTTGAAAATCTAGATGACTGAAAACAACCTGACTTTTAATTGTAGCCCAGTGTGCTTATTTTTTTGGTAGTTGGTAGAGTTGCCATTTTCACCATTGGTATACATGTCGCCTACTACTTTATATACATGTCAGGGTTGGGGCCAAGTACATGGGTACTTGTACTTGCCTGTACTTAAGCACATTTTTTCGAGTACTTGCTTGTACTTTGTACTCACCCTCAAAAATGTACTTGTACTTGTACTCAAGTACATTACGAAGTACTTGGTACTTGAAGACAAGTACATTGCAAGTACATTCCGTTTTGTTCCAAAAAATATATATTATAATTTACTTTTTCAGTTATTCAGTGCAATATTTTATAGACTATAAATTTTAAAATAATTCAATTGTTGAACGCAAAACAAATTTAGTTAATCTGGATGTATCAATGTAAAGCGTTACCATACATTCTTGTTCTCAGTGAGCTGTATATTGTCCCTTTGATCTTTCATACATACTTCTGGTAAGCCGGCCAGATAGATGAGCTGATAAAATGCTAAAACAACACACAGGCATAACAGAAATGGTTACTGTCCATCGTTATCTGACACAGCTATGAACAAGCTTGCCCGGCAAACACAAGATATTAACCCAGTGCTGGTTTATTTTTGGGCCAGCGTTGCAGATGATAGCTCACTATTGAATCGACATTGGAATAACTTCTCGTGTCTGCTGTAGAAGGGGGGGGGGCGCTTTCATTGTTTGTGCGATTATCTCTTATAAAACCCTATAATTGCGAGGGTCATTTATCATCTATGTTCACGTTTCAAAAAGTCAATAGATATTGTAACATGAAAGCATTACAGCTATATTCTAATTGGTCTGGGAAATATGTTGTGCATGTTGTGCTTAAATAATTGCAAACACGCCGCATAATAAAAATACTATTTTAATTGCAGACATCTTAGAGCTAGAAGGGATAGAAGTGTCAGATTGGCCGGACGCATGTGAAAGCAATTAACAGCTGCGCTAATCACGCCTTCATTAACACTTTTAGTGCGGCGAGCTATTATCATGATTATATTCAACTCCCAAACCACAATAAATACCCCTCAAGATCAAATAAATGGACAATAATTCTGATATTATGTACGCTGCATTTTTGTTATCATTTGTATTTACGACACCAAACCATTTCAGCACTAAACCTAATTAACGACATTATGATAATTGTAGATTTTTTTTTTAGTTAAATAATATTATGTTCTGCTGGAATACTTCATATTTGATGTGTTTAATTGAGTGTAAAATGTGGTTGCCCATAGTGTTTTTGTTGGCGAATTAAGAATTCTAACAAATGAAGTTTAATCGTATTCCTCGTTTATAACTGTAATATTAATGTCTAGTGAAAGGAGATAAATATTTTTTTTCGCAACACATTGGTCATTATGTTTAATGTCAACAGACATACCCTAGTTATTAAAAACAGGAGAGCGCTTTTTACACCTCTCTGTACTGCACTCAGCGAGCACGAGACCTTGTCTTAGTTGTGGGTCAACATCGTCGATGATTACATAGCAATAAGCCAGCATTGGGCCATTACACTGAGCGATTAAACGTATATTCATCGGATGCAATTACCATAAATGAATAACTGTATAATATCATTCAGTACTTAAATATGCAATGGATAAAAAAATATTTATTGAGCTCACATTGACTGCTGATATCATTCAATACACAACTATTTATTGAGCTAAAGTAGACTGTGAATGTCATTCAATACACCAACATGCGATGAATTATAAACAATTTATTGCTCTCACATTCGCTAATAATATAATTTAATACTCCAATATGCAATGAATCAACAAGTTATTCAACTCAGTATGAACTTTCTTTCTTAATTTATGCATTTACTGGTACATTTGTATGCGTTATATTATACATTTGTACTTGGTACTTGGTAATTGTACCCAAAGTACATTTGCAATGTACTACCCAAGTACATTTCGCAAAACCATGTACTTGTACTTGTACTTGAACATTTTTAATGTACTCTTACCCAAGTACTGAGTTGATGTACTTGCCCCAACCCTGATACATGTACCAGTGTACTATGCAACTATCGCCTTCAAGCGTTTTGGATATGCTGCAAGGTGCAGCATGCCACCATGTTAAAAATGGCTAGATGAAACACCTATTTTAATTTTTTTATGATGTTTAGTATTAGTGGCAGAAATAACCCATCACACAATGAAGCAACACTCTTTGAATAAATAAAATATACCTATAATGAATGTTTATTTTATCAATGATGTATACATAATTAGAAAAGGTTCAACAGTGATCAACTGTAACAGAGAAATTTCCCTAATTCGAGCTTTTTGCATTTGTTGTCTCGATCTATGTATCCAGCGGCAAGGGGATCGAGTATTCTTCTGTTACAGATACATTGCATATTGGAACCCAAATTTATAAACATATAGAACGCATAAATATCGAGGCCAGAAAATAAATTTCTATCTGTTCTCTTCTATCAGGCTATTGGTATTTAGCATGCGATGTCTGAATCTGTTCCTTAAGCAAAACATGCTCTAACCCTTTTTGCAGGGCTGGATGTGCTACGCATGATTAATGAGCCAACAGCAGCAGCTATGGCTTATGGGCTGCATAAAAAAGATTCTGTTCATTATGTGGTGGTAGTTGACCTGGGTGGTGGTACATTAGATGTATCTCTTCTCAATGTACAAGGAGGAATGTTTCTCACCCAAGCGATGGCTGGTAAGAATAAATTTATAGATATTTTAATCAGGAAATGTCTTAGATTACTTGTGAAATGAAATACTGCAGATGCTCTGTTGACTATAGTGTCAATTTAGTATTATGTAGGAGGCCTATTACTCGTACTTTGAAAAAGGTATGCACACTCCTAAAATATCTGTTTATTGTTAATATTAAAGTTAAACTGATTCAAAACTGGGTTTATGCATACCTTAAATCTGTTTTAATAACTAACTGACCAGTTAAAGTGAGTCTTTTGTTAAAACCCGGCTTTCAGGATAACAACCTTAACAGCCCCTGACAAGTGACCCGTCTGTGGAAAATACTCTAATCACCACCGACAACAAAATAATAGGATACTCAGTTGCTTTTCCATTTATTTTCTGCTCGTGACCAAGATGCTTACAATTAACTTTGTTGAAACATTTCCATAGGTTCCTAGTAGTATTGCAAGTTATTTGTAAAATAATGACTAAGTAGCTAATCTTTGGAAACTTGAACCATTAATATGTCTAGTCTTCAATAAGTAATGATCTTTTAGGATATTTTGCTTTCTCAAGACGCCAAATAAATACTGTGTATTGATAATTTTCTACAGGTAACAACCACCTTGGTGGACAAGATTTTAATCAGCGTTTATTTGCATGGTGTAAAAAGAAAATCGAAGGTGATAC
Organism: Flabesymbios commensalis; assembly: GCA_964017125.1. NCBI lineage: Eukaryota > Metazoa > Annelida > Polychaeta > Terebellida > Flabelligeridae > Flabesymbios > Flabesymbios commensalis. The sequence goes on along the minus strand of OZ024905.1, from coordinate 69,969,984 downwards.
TGGCCTGCATATTAGTGATCCTGTGCACTTACAAGCACTACGAATTGGTGTTGAAGAAGCCAAGCTTGAGCTCACACACAATCTTACGACAGATATTCATCTCAATCTTGGAGCAGAGTATAGTCAAAATAACCTTTACAAAATGACTTTAACCAGACGGCAATTCGAAGAAGTCAACGACGATTTATTTCAGAAAGTATTGGAACCTATACAGTTAGTTTTAGATGCAACAGATTTACAAAAAGAAGACATAGATGAAATTGTGCTTGTGGGGGGCTCCACTAGAATACCACTAGTACGAGAAATGGTGGCTATTTTCTTTGGCAAGAAACCAAACGTGGCTATGGACCCTGAACTGGCTGTGGTTAGTGGTGTATCAATACAAGCAGGAGTTATGGGTGGTTCGTGGCCTCTAAAAGTTAGCGCCATAGAAGTACCAACTACTGTAAAGAAAATAAACGTGCATTAACATTATAACTGCTTCTATAATATTTGCACTGGTTACCTGTTTGTTACAGAATCAAGTTTAAATTAGGTTCCCTGACGTACCAGGCTCTGACCAGTAGACAACCAGTACATATTCTAAACATGCTTGAGCCATCACGAAAGGTACCGACACTTCGTTCTGGTGACCTAGATCAGCTTTATGTTCCACGGGTCAGAGCTTCGGTATGCACCATGGCAATTTCTGTTGCAGCACCTAGACTTTGGAATGAACTTTAGAGAACTTTAGATCTGCAAAAATATCAATCAGTTTCCGGAAGAAATTGAAAACATATTTTTTTGGTCAGGCTTTTCCGACTTAGATCCTCGGTAGTCCGGTTCAGGGTATACAGTACGATATTTTGATTTAACTAAATAAAAATAAGATTTGACTAAATAAAAATGTTATTTTTTTTTTTATGTGTATTACTTTACAATTTTATATGAATGACGAAGTGTGACAAGTGATTCGTAACAAAAGGGCTATGATTGTTTAAATGCCTTTTCCAATCCGGATGTTTAAACGATATAGTTATATGTGAGATTGTCAATTGAGAACGTTTCGCTAAATGAAAACATTCATAATCTTTTACGATCAACAATAAGCTTGTACTGTTTCGCCGAATTAATCTGCTCACTGTCATTTACAAGGAAATGCTCAGCTTAGACGCCATAAAAGAAAAAAGGTTGCATTGACATGAACAGAGATTAATATCACCCGTAGTTGTCATTGACGTATTTCTCAGATCTACTGTATACAGTAATCGATCTGTATTTGACAGATCCTAGTAATAAACTATCTTTAGATTTATCGAGTTTTTGATGCAATATACCGAGTTGTAATTTCAATCGACTTATCAACTCAATATAATTATTTAGTTCAGGTCTGCCGTCTTCTACATCCGTCATGATTTTGACGGAACTAAACGCATCTGTCTAACGTATTTTTGTTTCTCCATGTTCTGCCTCCCCTGATTTTCACCTATGTCTTCAAATTTCGAAGACGAAAGCGTTAAATTAATGCATAAGTGTGTCGTTGTTCTGCCATGGTCATCACGCTAATTGCCTGCACGCGAAATTGTTTTTACAGTGATTTTGTAGTTTTCCGGATGTCGCTGTTCTAAATTGCACCAGCGCTGGCTCAATGTGGTTAACGTGCAAGGGATTTATGGAGTCTAACAGAACCCGGCCACCACAAGACGTTCACCAGGCGAACATAGGTTCTATGTTGGGCCACCATCTGTGACACTCTACCGCCATTGACCCAACAATAGACGAACGGCTCGTTTTAGAGAAAACGATTTCTCCAGAGCAGTAGGCCCAAACACGACACTTCGAACCGGTGTAGCAAACACGAGACGTTGAACCAATGTTGTTTTTATGTTGGACCAGCGTCTGCCCATCGTTCCGACGCTGGCCCAACATTAAAACAACATTGGCTCAACGTCTCATGTTTGCCGGGATAAGACCAGCGTCGAATGTTAATGCAACATTATCTCTAAAGTTTCAAGTTTACTGGACCAAAAAGGTATCAATTGTTTCTCAATGGGAACGAATATGACGTTCCATTAATAAGCATTTCAGTCAAGCTTTTGTTCAAGCACTAGCTCAATAGTGACATACCGGGTAATTACTGATAATGAAATTATTTTGTAAATTGCGATACGGCCGATTTCACAAAAGTTGTTGCGATAGTTATCAGCACTTTAGGGGCACAAAATCGACCGTTGAATAACAGAAACACTAATTACTCCATCTTCCCAAAGCTTATTCTACGGTATTTGAAAGTTTAAGATACGTGTGTTTAGTAATAAATGATAATTAAAGAAAACAAATATATTTTAATTTGACATATGTTGTTTTATATACTCATTTCATTTAAAATAAGATTTTTAACATTAATTTTTTTTTCTGCTATCGTGACCATTACCGTCTTAAAGAAGTAAGTCACGATAGCAATGAGGAACTTAGGGTGTGACTGTCACGTGCAGAGCTTGAACCCTTTTTGAAAGCTCATTATCTTATAAGATAAGCAACATTCAATGTTTCATCAGTCAAGTTTTCATGTGACTGATGATAATTCAAACGCTAATAATATAGTCCTAGAGGGGGACACCCTAGTGGTCGAATTAACGTTATGTCCGATTTTTGTCACAATATCACAATTTAAATTGGCCCTGTGGGTGAGATAATTATTTGGTGCGGTCTTGCTGCCCCACAATAGAATCAACAGAAAAAATTGTACCATGAGGTGTAGTTCAGAACAATAATTTCATACCAAGTATTTCATGGCGCAGGACTTGCCATTCCGTCGTAAATTTAAAACAATATTTTTTGAAGTCACAATAGCACAGGGGTACGGTACTGGGATGATTGCTAGTAGTAGTACTTTTCGCCCCCATTCGGGGAGGGTCATTAGGGATCTGTTTCGTCTGTTGGATGCTGTTACGGCATTGTACGGAAGCACTAGTCTACAGCAATCATCCAAGGGCAGCTGCAGCCTCCTCGTATCTGGCTATAATCTTCGGGCGGATTGCCAGTGGCGTACCCTGGTTAGCGGAGCCAATGCAGCACCCGCATCAGTGCTGGCGCTGATGTGGGCTGTGGTAGCCTTAAATAACCGGCAATAGAGTGTTTGACATTAGGTCTCTCACGTGGGATGAATGGAGTTACCCAGATGGAGTGATCCTTCCTATTGTTACTCTGGGGACTATCCGACCCGAGGATAGCGGAGCTGCGCAAAATGCCAAAGAGTTTCATCATTAAATTGTACAGCGAAACTCAAGTCTCCGGCCGTCTGGGCATGTCTGGGGGTATATCCCCTAGACATGCCCAGAACCCCTTATCGGGCGAGCGAAGGAAAACGCTCTCAATAACCCACCATGCCCTATCGCCCCACCCTCACATCATCATCTGTACATCATTCATCTCATTAATTGACTACAACGTTTTTATCGTATTATAATGTCACTTAAAAGACCTTTTGTGCCGAAAAGTGACGTAAAGCAATGATTTACTACTACTACTACAATAGCACAATATTCACAATTATGTCACGATGGCAAGCAAGTATTTGTCACGATAGCAAACAAACAAATGCAACTGGTCACATTTTCAATTGTAGAAATAAAAGATGAGCATGATGTTCTTATAAAATCGCCCAAATGCTATCAAACTAAAATGATAAGGTGTCGTTAGTTGTACTAGGCTGCTGTGTATGACCGATTTTAAAAAGCTAAATATGCTATTGTGATAAGAAGACAAATTTGGACAATTGCTGCTATCGTGACATTTGCATACATGATAAGTGTACTGTCTTTTGTCTCTTTATCACGATAGAATATTTTTAAATGAGCTTTTTTACCTCTACTCTAAAATATATGTACAGTAGAACCTCGGTAAACGGACCACCCAAGGGACTTAGCAAAAGTGGTCCCATTAGCGAGGTGGTCTCCTAAGTGAAATGGTACATTATACCTTATAATATATGAAAATGTCCATGCTCCAAGTACAGTATGTGTACCATTACATGTACCGACGTGTATAACTGTATAAGAGATAGAACAAACACAAAACAAACACATACAATAATAAATATCTTTATTCAATTAGCAATGAAAATAATTAATAAAATAAAAACATTTATTTCACATTCATTGAAGTTTGCCGCAGTTTGTATGCTGCCTCTTACAGCAACAACACGCAAACTATCTTGAGCAGTCATCAACTTTTCAACAGTATCGGATAGTCTTTTTTCACAAAAACCATTCTGGAGCATCTAGGAATGGTTTAGGAGTAGAAGACAGATCTCGTTGGTCATCATAAAGTTGTGTTTAACGGTGATTCTTGACGCTTCTGTGATGTTGCTAAACAAGCTAAATGTGACGGGGAGCAGTTCAACACTGTACTATGACGTGTGGTTTGACCTAATGTTTTTTTAATGTTGGCCAGCCGTCTTATATGCCGGCCCAGCTTTAAACCAACACTGGTTTAATGTCTCGTATTTGCTGGGTTATCCCTTTAATTGATCAGAGCATACCCTGCGAATGCTATGGCCTTGTTAATGTGTCGTATTACATGATAAATCACACGCATAATTGCTGTCTCTAAGATACGAATAAGCTACAAATCAGTTTATTTGTTATAGGTCATGTACAGATCAGTAATACAATTAATATAAAATGATCATTGCAAACCCGAGATTCAATAACTAATACAGATACAGAATTATAATTACATGTGGGTCTATCGAGTGCACAAAAAATATAACATTGATATGTTGAGCTCTGAGAGTCAAATTCCCGGCGGAAGAGACAATAGTGTTGCTATTTCCGATTAATCACGATAATCATATTATAATTATACTTAGTAGCTAATTGTGATTCAATTTTCCTAAATAGTTACAAGAATAACGGTATACAATAAATTATCTTACAAAGATACTGAATACAGTATCGTTATCAGCCCCACTTTATTAAAAGCTACTAATAGATTAAAATTAATATGAAATAAGATTCATGCTGAGCGATCAGATGGTTGTCGCTTGTGTTGAAGCAAGCGTGAAGGCGCGACGTCCACCATATAGGGCCCATGGCAATTTTAAAGCCTCATTTTATTCAAAACTACCATTAAATTAAAATTAACATACAATAAGATTCATTCATAGCAATCAGACGGTTGTCGCTTGTGTTCAAGCAAGCGTGAAGGCGCGACGTCCACCATATAGTGCCCATGGCAATTTTATTGCCCCACCAAGACTGCCAGATATATATCACGGTGCAGGCATTCAGCTTACAAGGACCATAGAGGTTACAAGGTTTTATCCAGGTAATCATTGTTTGTCGTTTGAGGGCATCAAAGCGTGGAGGCGCGACTTTCACCGTCAGTGATCCAAAAGGCTCGAAAACTTGCCCCTTGATGTCCCAGGTGGTCCGCTTAGCGAGGTTCGAGACTGGTTTTGTGCAAAAAAGTGGCCCGAGTCCTGAATAGTGAGGGTGGTCCGCTAAGGGTTTTTCCTTAAGCAATACGTCAATGGGGAAAAACTTTGGGACTGGACAAAAGTGGTCCAAGACGTGAGGTGGTCCGCTTATTGGGGTGGTCCGGAACCGAGGTTATACTGTATTTCGACAATGTTCACTGACTATTTGTTTTGATTTGATTCAGTTTTTATCCTAAATTTATATTTGTTATCGTAACTTCTGCTAGCCAGACCATGATGAATATCTTTTGTCTGCTTGTGAAAAAAAGCATATTTTTAAATAATCTATTTTTCCTTTAAAATATACATGTATTTATTTCGATCATGTTCTCTAACTATTTGCTGTGATTGATGTGCAAAGTGATTGAAGCTGATTATTTTCTCTTTTTTTTCATGCATAATTAAGCAGCCCTCGCCGAGGCGGTCTGCTCACTGTATTCCTCACGGTCCGCCGCCGCCGCAGTTATTAGTTTTCAAGATAGCTACTAATCTATCAACTTCTGCTTCCTCATACTTCACATAGCCATCACATACCACTGGGGAATTGTTTTGGTGACATTTTGATCCCCATATCATCCCCATAAAAACTCGTTAGCAAATATGTTCAGTTATGTCAGCAAATGACCTGATTAACTTTTGTGAGCAAACAATTTCAAAATGGCCGTTTAGTGGGCATTTTGAATTTTAATAATTTTGTGATATATATTTAACTAAAAAAAATGCAAAACAGTTGTTCAGTGGTTTTGTCTAAAGCCGTACTGATGTTTGTATATTAAATAGTTTTCAAAAAAATAATTACTCAGTTGATTATAAGCTACTTTTTCTGTTATTTTTATATGGGAGGAAGATATATTGGTCTGTAGTAATTTGTTAAGCCTGATATAATATCCTTTCTTAAGTATTGGAACAACTTTAGCTATTTTCATGTTATCGGGGGATATACCTGTGTACGGGCATTGGTTAATTAATGATGTTAGTGGTTTTGTTATCAAATTGTGTATTATTTAAACATTTTTTTATAATATTCCGTCTAATACCCATAATATCACCAGAGAAGAAGGGCCATTACATGTACTTATCAAGTACAGGTAGGGTGCATAAGATACACAGATAAACCTACTGTCTGTGTTAGCCAGCGACTAGTGCACCAGGTGGGCGAGTATAAAGTTAAAATGACGGGCAAAAATTGCCAAATTGCACTATAAAGGAGGAAAATGCACGGGCAGTTATGCAAAAATTGAAAAGAAGACGGTCAGTTGTCTAATCCTAGCTTAGACAGTGGTCCTACTTCTTAAAGGTCAACATCTTAACATTACAGTGAACTATATGACTGAATTTGTAGTGAATATTTTCTAATTATTTTAATATTTGCTCGTCAATAGGCCTACTGTCATGCCCTCCATTCACGCATATACATAGACAAGTATAAATTATTATATACAATATATTTATATTATTATATAAAATACCTGGTCACTGGACCTGTTTATCCGTGTGCCATTTTAACTCCACGGAAAGCATGTATAGGCCCTACAGTCATGCAGCCATTTCATCGCATTGGACGTATCGTACATATTGTCAATCTCTGTCCTATCAGGGACCAGTTTCTGTATCATAGGCCTACCTAAGTAAAAAGTGTTAAATTTGTACTCAAGTATGTCACAGAAACTGACCCCTGCGGCCGATTTTTATAACGTACTTAAAAAAAAGTAAGCTTTTTTACTCAAGTATGTTCATAAACCAGCCCACTTAATTTTGTACTTCAGTACAAATTCAACACTTTTTACTTACCGTATCCCCGTGCATTAATGTGCATGCACTTATATTTGAAGATGCACTTAGTTTTTCGAAAATAAGTGCATGCACTTATTTTTAAACATATTTTTTTTTAATTGCTTCAAATTTGTTAAAATCGTAATTATTTGATTTATTCCAATCCAAAGTAAACTAAGCTAACGCTAGTAATCACTGACTGTTACTTTGAAGATAACTTGCAGGAGTGACTCAAGGCAATAGGTGTTGACACTACCTGAACTGTCTAATCACACCTCGTTTGACCACGCTTGTTAGCTATCACACCCATACACTATCGCTTTGACGGCTTGAACTGTCGGCATATATCTATGTTATGGAGCAATTCTCTCCTGATTCCTACTCGTTAAAAATAAATAAAAATAATCTTGTAGTTTGTGTCAACATAATATCTATTATTATTATTACTATGAACATAATTATACTAGTAATGATTTCCATAAGACATTACATGTATATCGATATTATTCTTACCTGCAGTCTACATATGTCTTGAGTTACACAGTGGTACGCGTATTAACTTTCGAATATAAGTACATGCACGTAGTATTCGCATATAAGTGCATCCACTTATAAACGAACAAGAATATTTTTGGAGCCATGCCTAAAAAAGTCGATTTTCACTTATAAGTGCATGCACATTTATGCGCGGGGATACGGTAAGTATGATACAGAAACTGGCCCCAGGTACTCATTTCCACCTGATTCGAGTGAAGCATTTGAGGTTTAAGTGCCTTACCGAAGGACACAGCATAGAAATAATGTCCCAATATTGAAAACATGATATTTCTCTGAAAATCCTACCCCAAGACATTTAAAACCGCACGGCAGGCAGCGACATTGACAAAGCTCAGCGCTCTAACCATTGCGCCACGTCCCTCTCACACATTAGAATCCTGATTTCTAATTTTGGACAACCATGTCAAAAATGGGAAATACGGGAATTTCGTCTCTATATCTAGCCTAGCTGGTGAATGCGCAGCAGAAAAATTAAAAAAAACTTTTGCAGTTCTATAGTCTATGGATATGTTTAGAGCCTACATCATATGGTCATATTAAGAAGCCAAAAATAAAATCACCGATTTTTTTATGATTTTAGCCTGGGTCTGTCCCTTTAACATTACCTTTTACTGTTAATCAGAATCACAATACGGTTATCAGTTTGACAATATAGATTATATTTTTGGTCCACTAACCTTTGATTATGTCGCGTGCCTATATAACATGTACGACATATTTTACATTGACAACTGTTCACAGGCTAGGTCCAGAAATTTGAGTATAAACTCTTTTAGTCTGCTATCATTTCTTGGAACAATCGGCAAAAGAAGCATATATTGGTATGTAGCCAAATTAGGCCTACACAAAATTCGCTTGAATTATCCTGGTTGCTACCATTTTATAACAATATAAAAAAAGGTGGCATACTGTAACGTTAGAATACCGGGGTATGCTTTTTGTATTTTATTATTGAATGTGACTGCACAGTCCGCAGCACACTCCAATTAGAATGATTTTTTGCATAATTATGCTGAAAGTTGTGTTATGCCGTCAGGGAGAGATTCGATGTGCTGCAATTCGTAACGTCATTTCTTGAAATATCCGTCTAGTAATAATCATATATAGCTGCAATACAATTCATCAGTGTTATCACCTTGCTAAAATGCTCTTCTTATCTTAGTTACAATAACTATCGTCTTGATAAATGTCATGTCCATAAAAATTTTCATGTCGATAAATATGTAGGGCCTAGGTCATATCCGTATTTAAATTTTAGTCATATTAAAGGGACTGGCCCACGCTAAAATCATCGAAAATCGGTGATTTTATTTTGGCTTCTTAATATGATCATATGATGTAAACATGTCCATAAACTAGGACTGCAAAAGATTTTTATTTTTCTGCTGCGCATTCACCAGTTAGACTAGATATAGAGATGAAATTCCCGTATTGCTAATTTTTGACATGGTTGTCCATTTAGGTTAACACATTTAAGTTGAAATAAATTCTGAGCAAGCTAAATTTTCAGGAATGTTTTTCAAGGTATTATCCTTAATAAAAGTCAACAACCTTCAAAAGTCCCCAAAGAATTGCCCAGTGTTAATGTCAGAATACAAGAAAATTCGAATGGATACGACATAACTAAGAGCAACATGCTATATATGTATATATATTCAAACAAAATATAAATCTACATGATATCACCTATGTAGCAAATAGAATGATAAAATTAGACACACATATATCGAAACAACTAATAGGTATATTATGTTTTGAACAAATATACCTCTTTTTTAAGAGATTATATGAGAATAAGCAAGTTTACAGTCTTGCATCATTATGTTTCTTCTGTTTAAATTATTAACATAAAAATAATCATGTTATATGTCTTCATTTGCAAACTGGTTACTACGCCTATGTCTCTTAATAAATACAAATGATGTGGTTCACGGACCGTTATCCGACAAATGAAAATATAGATATCGAAAAGTAATTTACTATAATTTTGATCACACTACTTTGTTCTAAAGGAGGAAGAATATCAGGAGCATACATATCACAAATTAAAACGTGATAGGGTTCATTAGATATACAAATGGTTTGGTTGTATATAGTGTTTGGTTGTATATACTGTTATAGCCATTATCGATTATTTTACAGTGGTCTGGGGTTATAGTTATAGTCTGAAGATTTTTCTAAATTACAAAACCGTACATTGCATGAGGCATTTTCTCGGACCGAAAACTCCAATTCCAGCACTAATAGTGAAGGTAATTGGATTTTTCCTTAATGGAGACATGTTATATGTAGGCCTATTATAAAACTACGGAACAGAATAATAACTATGAACCAGTGGAGGTTACCTTTAAAAGTGCTGAAGTTCACGGTTGGGTAAAAAGAGTGAAGGCTATATTTCAAGAGCATATATATACCGTTGCAAGCAGCAAGCTGTTCAGTCCCAGGGCTGATTCTCTAATCTAAATCCAGAGTTTTTTGCAACTCCCCCCCCCCCAAGAACAAAGGTTTCTCAGTTTTTAAAATCTTTATTAGGTATGTATGTAACTAGTTTTAAAACATTACCCCTTTTGAAAAGTGTCCTAAAGAAAAAATATCCTTTTAAAAAAATTATGATTTTGCAGGAAAACAAGTCTAAATTTTAATTTATGCCTCGGTAAACACCATGTATTACACTATAAGTATACTGTTCAATACGTACCAGATACAATTTGCAATAGTTGTTATGGTTTTTGTCGGCTACAAGTGGACAAATGTTCTCATTTTCACCAGAGCACTATGACTGACTGCAGGAAATGGTCCGTAAAGAGTCTTTCGGACACATTTTGAAAGGGGTGATGTTTTTAAAATGAAAACTGGAAAACCAAAGAAATAGAATATATCATAAAACCTATGTTCTTCTAGGGGTGCATCAAAAAATGTTTTCAGAATTAGCCCCAGGACTAGTTGAAAAACAACTATAGTCGACAGGGATACCCATATCAATGGAAATAAGCATGGCATCTATACCTAAGTTAAGAGAATGTATGCTCTATTCAAAGTAAGTCTCAAAACATAATCATATGTTACGTTATTAATTCCAAAGTTTAAAGATCTATATTTTGTCAATTTAGAAGCGCGATCTTTAACAATCGAGACGGATAGATATCGTGATGTACCAACAACGGAACGGTTGGGTGAAATATGTATTTTAAATCTAGTAGAAGATGCAATTCACGTCATTTGTTTTTGTCCTATGTGAGAATTGAAAGTTCAATTATACCAGAACGTTTTGTCTTTAAACCACTCACAATATACAGATACAGATAAATTTTGAGTTTTAAATGTTAAACTGAGAATAAATTGTATGTTTGAAGCTTGGCAGATTAGACAGAATATTATTTTTAATTAAAATATATTTTTTGTTGTTGTTAGAGTTGCTCATCTATGTTTCAAATTTATATGTTAAAATGTTACAAAACAGTATCTAACAAGCCCTAGAGGGCTGTGTATTTATTATTAGTATTACTATTATTATACTACTATCTATGGGAAATGTATGTATACATGTACTGGTCACTTTAATAAACAATTACTTACTTATACAGTTATGAATAGTATTATCGATATTTCCATTGAATTTACAGAATCAATGGATATGGCGACCAAAGAATATGTGAATAAGAACTATCAGATTTCCAATCAAAAGATGTTTTTGAAGACAACGGGCGGCTTTCTCTTATTTCTAGCCCTGGTTTGTAAAGCAGCAGTTTCTCCTTCGTATTTAAAAAAAAGATTAATCTATAAACATGATAAAGATTCAATTATTAAGTGCTGTAATGTTAGTTTTGAATTAAATGTCCGGGCGCGGTGTCGCAGTGTGACAGGTGTAATAGCATAGATTAATCAAAAAGGCTGAAAAATCCATTTAATTGTTTTGTATGAAAGCAAGTCACCCATTCAAATATCGCAAGGGCATCCCAAATCACACAAAACATGTTGGCAGTCTGAAATATTGTGTGTGTATGTGTGTGGGAGGGGGTGTTGAAGTATACAGTTATATTAGGGAGAGTATGTTTCCGACCACTGCGCTGTTCTGTGTAAATTGCAGATTGAAAAACCAAAGGAACATTGGTCAGAGGTGAAATATCGGAAAATAACAAAATCAAGAATGACGTTTTTTCAAAAGACCTTACATCAATCTGAATAATTTATCTGCCGCTGGACATGAAGATTGGGTTAAGTTATATTTCTCATCACTCAGAAGTATTTTATATCAACACGCGCCTGTACAGAAGAGGCTGCTTCCAATAAGACCACATAGCCCCTGGTATACAGAGGAAAACACACAGGCTAAGAAAGAGAGGAGGAGGTGTGAAAAACAATGGAGAGACACCGGTTTGACAGTTCACTATCAAATATATATTAAACAACGAAATTTATTCAAGTGGATGATCACTGATTCCAAACGTTCATATTTCAAAGACCAAATAGAAGAAAATTCAACAAATCTAAGGGCTTTATTCACCATCATCGAGAAAGTATTGCATCGGAAGACAGAGAGCGCACTACCTGAACACACATCTCAAAAGGTACTGGCTGAAAATTTTTGTACCTACTTCCAGTCTAAAATTTCTAAAATAAGAGCATCTCTTGATTCTCAGAAACAAAGTTCAAATCCATTGACATTTGATGCATTTAAAACAAATTGCTCGTTTGCTTCATTTTCAAGTTTGTCTGAAGTTGAAATTGACAAGATTATCAAACAATCACCATCTAAGTCTTGAGATCTAGATCCGTTACCTACATCGCTACTGAAGGAAAACATGTCAAGTATTTTACCACTTATCACTGAAATAGTCAATGACTCCATCTCATCTGGCCACTTTCCAGAAGAATTCAAGGTGGCTCATGTCACTTCATTGTTGAAAAATACATCCCTTGACAAAAACGTTTTGAAAAATTACAGACCAATTTCAAATTTACCATTTGTATCAAAAGTATTGGAGCGTGCTGTAGCTGAACAGCTACAAAACTACCTTACTGTCAATAACTTACACGAGCCTCAGAAATCAGCATATCGCACGCATCAGCTTTTCTATGTGTACAGAATGATATCGTTCAGGCTATTGATGTCAAAAAATATGTTATCTTAGTACTTCTTGATCTATCTGCAGCATTTGATACAATAGACCACACCGTACTACTTCATCGACTTGAACATGACTTTGGCATTACTGGCACAGCCCTGAAATGGTTGTTAGATTTATATTTGAGTCATAGAACACAAACAGTCAAAATTGGTGATTCGTTTTCTACAAAACAGAAACTTTTATTTGGTGTACCACAAGGATCGGTTCTAGGTCCAGTGCTGTTCTCACTATACTCATCCCCTGTCGCTAAAATATGGAATGTGGAAATATGGTGTGTGTGTCCAGTTTTACGCGGATGACACACAACTTTACCTCTTATTCACGCCTTGTGAATGGGGAGATGCGCTGGAAAGGGTCGAGGAATGCGTTAAAGAGATCAAGGCGTGGATTGTGGCAAATACACTTCAGTTAAATGGGGAGAAAACCCAGATTGTTTTGATGAGTGCCCCACGTGCTAATTCTGGGGTCTCTGATCTGGTTCATGTCCAAATTGATGGGCATCCTATACAATAGACAGCGCAGTGAATGGACTGACCAAATACCAGCGCTATAGAAGTTTTATTATTATTATTATTATTATTATTATTATTATTATTATTATTATTATTATTATTATTATTATTATTATTATTATTATTATTATTATTATTATTATTATTATTATTATTATTATTATTATTATTATTATTATTATTATTAATGCAGCTTCTACAGTGGTCATTACGTTGGTAATTTATGCAAACTGGTGACAAATAAGCATCATTTTGACTATCATGTCTTCTGTCACAAGTAGCACCTTTCAGAGATATGGGGACATCATAGCGATCAAAGACACTGTGAAGTTCGTGGGTATCACTTTATCTCTCTATGCTACGGGTGTGAATTGATCAGTAGGGATTGGATATCTGCATTCCAGTAATAGCCGCCACTTTCACTGCTGCAGGTAGGCATGGCCTTCACATTGCTCGCATGACAATGCAGACCTACCATCAGCCGCAAACATTTACCTTGGTACTAACAACTCACGTCTGCTGACTGTTTCCTCAAGGTTTATTATGTTGGGTCTTGACAACAACATTCAGTTGAACAGCTTGCGATCTTCTTTGATCTCCACTAGTCTACCTTGTTTCCTTGTTGTTTTCCAGGTCTTAAGTTTCCTCTTTTTCATTGTGTCCTAATTGCTCATTTTGTTGGTGACGAGCTCCTCAAATGTCAATGGTGATTTCAGTGCATATATCACTCTTGACACTCTCAGACATGACTGCCTCGGTCATCAGGTTAATAAACAGATCACAGTTTTCTTCTGCGAATGGGTTTGCGATTCTTTTGCAGAGCTCAATGGCTATCTTTCAGAGAAGATTCTGGTTGGTGAAGGCGTATGCAGCTAGCAGAAGCATATGGTTGTTCTTTCATGTTGTTCACACTGCCGAGTTACTCATAGTATTATCGGCCACCGTCATAGTCGACAGCAGGAAGAGACCGACACCTGCTGAAGCAACTGCTAGTAGGGCTTGGTTTAAACATATTTATTTACCGAGGATTTCAAAATAGTATTACACTAATGAAAATGATCTACTCAAATAAACTAAATAAACCAAACATTAAACAGAACAGTATGACAATAAGAACTCAATAAAAAACATGAAATATGTAGTAGTTGACGTTGTTAGGGCATATAACGTTGGTTTGAAGGCTAACAATATAACATAAAGAAATAATTGTTACATACATAATTTATGTTCATGAGCATGTTAACAGTTGGTTAACATTGAGCCTGTTAGATTCTAAATATATTTAGATACTGCTTCAATACTTTTAAAATTGTGATCTCATATGTTAACACATTGTAATATGATGTTCAAAATTGCTGAGGTACTCTTATCATCGATATAATTATGTACTATTTCAAATAAATCCTCTCTAGGTCCGCTTTGCTTGAGGCAATCAATAAAAAAATGTTGAGCAATTTCGGAACCGCCAGAATACCCGCACTGTGGATTATCGATGCATCCTTTAAAGTGTTCATTCAAGTTGCTAGTTAAGTTAAGTTATGATGGTGCTGCTTTGCCAGAATAACATGTCTGTAGTGGAACCAAAGATCTTCTGTGAAGCAAGGGATGATAGCAACGAAATATCTGCTTTGACAAGTCTAGGAACCATACCAATACAAGGCCACGTGATACCTTATCTGATGGTCTCGAAGAGTTCCTCTGCAAGGTCTAGGCTACTTGCCAGGGACCAAGATTGCCAAGGTGGAAAAGGTGGCTATTCACAGAAACAGGCCGAGTCAGAGTGGTTGCTACCTACACAAGATGAACTGCAACAAGCGATCTTGTGGGCACAAAACCAAGTAATCATCTGGAACAAGTAACTGTTCCAAACCCAGATGTACCATCTTAATATGAAGGCGATGTATTAGGCCCAACATTGTACAAATGCTATTCAAATGTTTTGTGTTTGCTGGGCCAGTGATGACCAAGGAACGGTCTGGTAAAGTGTTGCTGTTGAAAGTCAAAATGTGACAAAACGCGGTGCTTCTGTGACAAAACATGACTCACATAATATTTGTGCCTGTGACTTCTGAGAGGCCAGCCACTTATCACTCGATGATGAAGAGGCTGACGACTCTGAAGATGTCGAGAATGATGTTGAGAACTTCATATAAACTATGTACCACCTGAGAGCGTGACATTTATTGTGGTATGTGTAACTTCACATCTAAGAGATAATTTAAATTTCAGTTGATTATAGTCTACACACATTAATATTATGATAATTGTATTTGTATACTGAGTGACTACACTTTAATAACTCAACTAATTCCGGAAATTTATTATTGGTATATCATACGACTACTCCAGTATTAATTTTTTTTCGGCAACACCTGGTATAATAAAATGAATGTTACTTTATTTATTACTAGTTTGCATAAATTACCAAGGTGATGATAATTGTCAAAATTGCATTGTTTGCATCATATCATATGATCACATTACTGTACATATGCGGCTAAAATATGTCAAAATATCCTTCAGATAAATTTTTTTATAGGTCAATAACAAAATCAACCAAGTAAAATATGTTGTTATTTTTGTATATTCTCCACTATTTCCCCGCACACACTAATTGCCAAAATGTTTTTATTGTTATTTGGGGATGCCCGGACATATTTAGTGTCTTGCTATTCGTGTAGTAACGTCGACGAAATTGATTCAACGTACCATTTGTGAGTCCTTTGCATCTGAAAATAAATATAATTTTGTTTTCAAAAGTACCATAAATTGGCCGAAATATGCTAACATATTCCCCTGTCCCCGCGAGTGTCTAATTTACTGTCTCCATGACATTATTAACAGGTTTATACATTAGGTCAATGAGGACAAGGGATGGTTACATATTATTCCCGATTTAAGCCATGACCTACGATTGATACGGGGCTGACGGTACCTAATAAATTATAAATTCCAAAATATAATTGCGATTGCAGAACGTAGTGGTAGACCTATGCCAATTTCTAAATTGGTTGTACTATGTACCCAGGGTCTCAGTATGTCGCTGCTGGGGCCGTCCTTGGTCCACCTTCATCTTCTCTTGCAAGTGACCGTTCCAGAAGTGGGGATGGCGCTCAGTTTCCGTGGAGCCGGCTTTCTTTTGGGCACTTTTATGGTGTTTCTTGTGATTGACAAATTAAACAAAGAAGTGGTTATGTCATTTTGCATGGCTATGATGGGAGCATCACTCATAATGGCACCCCTTATGTGGAACTACTACATCTTCGCTGGCTGCATGTGTGGGATTGGTATAAGTCTAGGAGCAGCAGTACCTGGTAGGCATATGTATTTGATTTTCTGTGCTTTTTGTCAGACTACTCTAATTATTGCGAATGTGAAAGTTTAAATAATATAGGCTACTGTTTCTTTGAAATGCGTTAAAATAGTTAAAATTTAGGCTGTTAAAGGCATCTGCTTGTACAAAATGAGCGAGGTAGGCATTTTTGAAGACGGAGGGTCAAGGTCTCCACTTCAAAATTCATACAGGAAAAACGAGCTGAAACAATTATATTTTATGTGAATAAACGAGGCTTGCGATTTTGGAGTTTATGCAATTTACTTCAGAAAATTCATTTTTATAAATCCTAGTGTGTAAGGTTGATTATATAAATACTGTAGTAGAAAAGTCCAATGTTAGTGGATGTGAATATCCAACAACATATCACATGCTAAGAAATACATATTAATTTGGAAAGGGGGTAGTTCTTTAGGAATTTGGACAACTAAGCCGCTACCGTGTTACACTATTGAAGTTACTTAATAATTTTATTGGTTTCATGGGTTGCCCAAAATTATTAAAAAAAAAATTATGTGACATGAAATACAGGTGCAGGCTACATGTATAAGCACTGCAAAGATATGTTTGCAAATTGAAGTTACAGGCTTCTGACGTTGATAAATAAACAATGTTCTCGCATCACATGTGTTTTAAATGTATCACTACCACAGAATAGATGTTAAAAACTATTGAAGCATGCATGTCTTTGATGGGGATGAAGGGGGGGGGGGGGTCTTCTATACGATGTTGATTACAATGCATTATTTTAGGTTATTCCTTTTTTTACTTGCGAGTTAAATAACTGAAGAGGGGGATTTAATTTCGATGACCCACGTGAAGGCTTTGGTAATATTTCCCTCTATGTTTTTTGAGCAGCCTGAGAAAACTATTTTAAACTACCCTATAATTATAGACATAATTGATTATTTTTTTTGTAGTGGCTATATTGACACGACCCCTTTGAATAAACTAAAGTAGACCTATTGAGATGTTTAAAGCGACTGATCCACTATTGCGTCGAACGTGAAATATTATTAGTCGTGCCGGTTAGGTTGATTTTTTATGGTGGAATTGTGCACGCTTAAATGCGGCATCAGGCACCTTGTGTCGACTGGTACAACATACGACCCCTCTTGCGCAGTGATTTGTCTACAAACTTGAACAGTTGCACACTTAGAACAGTTGCACACTTATAGTATTTGACACGCTGAATTCAAATCTGCCGGGGACGACATATATTAAAATTCAAAATGGCCGCCACTAAAAAAATCAATTTCTAGCCAAAATAAAATAACATAATCAAAATTAAACACATTATTAGGCCTATATGGTTTGGGATTCTAAATATAGTACCCATTTTACAGTGGCATTGATTGGGGTAGCCATGCTGGAAAATCCAAGATTATCCCAGTAATCGTCAATAAATGTCACATAATTGTAATTGAGAACACTTTTCAATTTTTTTACTTCACTGCAGTCAAATCTGATGCATATTATGAGTAACTTTGACTGGACTCACCAGTTTCAGAATCCAACATGGCGGCCACCAAATATCAGCCGATATCAATATCAGCCGACCAAGCATCAGATAATTACACTTAAAAATACTTCTATGGGCTTTGACTTTGTGGATTCTTAGTATCAATAGGCTACATAAAATAAATTTTCTTTCCAGAAGCAAGCATTATCTTACAGTTATTTACCTCTGAGATATTTTATTCAGATATACAACTCCTTGGCAGTTGAGAAGACAGAGGTATAATTAGACAGGTACAAGTCCAACAAAATCCGTCATAGCAAAGAATATGAGACCCCCCCTCCCCTTTGTACAGAGGCAACCAAGATGTACGGTTATGGTATGAGGACCAATGATATCAATAATGCCAAGGTCTTTGGGGTATCTGTGTCTCATTTAGTTCTCTATTGGAGATAAAACGGTTCTTAGCTCTAGTAGTGGTCAACACGTTTATGAAGGATGGAGTTGTACTGCCGGAAATATCCGTAGTGGTGTCTTCTTAATCTTAGAACAACTTAGCCTATAGAGAGCAACAAATAAATATATTTTTTTACAATGAGTTTCATGACACAGCAATCAGCATAAAAGAAATCACCAGTTTAGAGACAACCATGGGGTGCAGCGACCCTATATTCAGCTGGATTCTGCAAACACTTTTGACACACAGCATTAGAGGATGATTCTTTGAATATTAGTGTCCTGTCATACCTCTGTTCCCTTACAAAGCCGCAACACATTCTATGCTAAAACGTGAAATGTAGCTCACAAAGCACAGATCCCTCAATCCTGGCCGAACTCGTGTGCTTGGTGTTGATCAACATATGCATGCCACCGCTAAGTCATTCCCTGACAGACCCAGTCAAATAAATACCTCCACATGAATGAGTGGTACAATTTACGGCAAAGCTCCCACCCACATGTGCTAGCAGTAGGCCTATACCTAAACACGACGTGAACTACGGTTGACGAGCAATGCAATTTTGCTCAAGCAGCCACGTTCCGTAACGGCAGCCGGCGATTGTATTTGTCACTGTTGTACAAAGGCTGAGGAACTCCTTGCCTGCCGTCTTAAAACATACTTGCTTAAATGAAGATACACACAGCTCTCATAATCGTTTCCAACAGTACTGAACATGCGCTGATAAATCATTTCACTATAGGCGCAATATGAATTATAGTAACTGTAATTGGTGAAATGAAATGAAATGAATCAGGCTTTAGGCCACCTTTGTGCACATATAGGCTAAACTGGGCCAGGAGAACCTCCTGAGGATGGTGAGATGATACTGTCCTCCAGACACAGGATTCGAAATTCGAGCCCTAGCGGTCTGAGGCCGAGCACGCTACCTCTCGGTCACGGAGGCTCCATACAATACTGACTTTCACACGTGGATGGGGAAGAAACCTTTTTGTTTCTTTCAAACCGCCGAGACCGGGAACCGAACCCCGGACTCTGGCGTGAAAGGCAGCGGTGCTAACCACTACCCTAGGGCCCCCGCCCTGAAAACCCTGAAGCTTTCACACTTTTCACGATAGTCGGTCCAGAGTGAAGCTGTTACATCGCTTGGTCAGCTGTATAATCTTTGGAGAAGATCTGCTTTCATTTTTTGCTCCCAATAAAACATTATCAAGCAGATCCACAGAGGACAACCTTAAAGCTCGGCACACCAACGTCGTGACTTAATAGCCCACAAACTACCAGGATCGTATTAGGCTATATTCCAAAGGAATGGAACACTGCGTTCCACATAAACAATAGCGACAAGAGTGAATTTCTCCCTTTCCAAAATACACAGCTTGTGCAGCAAGAACTGAGAGAAATGTTCAGTACCAGAAATTAGAGTGTTCTCTCCAAAACCAATGTGACGTGTTTAATCTTCAGGGCCCGTATTCTCGTACAAGTTACGATATATCGTAGGTTTCTGATTGGTCGAGATGGTCATCTCGACTAATCAGAAACCTACGATATATCGTAACTTGTACGAGAATACGGCTCCAGGCACACAACCACACTGGAGCGGAGACGAGGATAATGCAGCACAGTAGGACCACCAGGTTGCTCTGGTGCTCATTATAGTCGATTGTGATGTTGTTATCCTGGCCATTTTCTTCACTTGGGCTGTGCCACTTGTGGGTCAGTGTTGGCAGTGGAAAGAAAAAATCCGTGCCATCCTTATACACGCTCTGTTGTCCAACTTGGACCAGCCAAATGCCTGCCACTGCCACCATGCCAAGTGTGTCACAATTTCTGTGATGTGGCAATTCTGCCTGGTTAGCCTGGCAGAGCACACTGAGACTTGCGAACACCATTATTGTTTTTATCAGTGAATTTCAATGTAATATCAACCCATCTTAGCAGCACATACACACTTCAGAGCGCTTTGTTGTGTTAATGTACATCAATGACCATGAGCGTGTTTTTTTATATGATTTATAGTGTTTCTTTGAACGCTAATTGTGTTGATCATAAACTTTGATCTCGGGTGATAAGATTAAAATTATTAGATTAAAATACATTAGGTATTAATGTATTGTCTGTTTGTTTTTGTGCTCGTTTGGATGCTCATATAATTGATGTTGGTCAATATAACATTGATCTTGGATGAAAGATTTAGGAGTAACCTCCAGAAGAGCAAAAAGAGCCATTTTAAGTGTGAATGTTCATTATTTACAAATTAAGCGGCCATAGTGGATTTTGCAATATGCCAATCGTAACCAAATAACAATAGGCATCAAATTTAGAATGGGCGATATCAATTAGAATGGGCGATACAAAAAAATCTTAGAAAAGTGATTTAGTTGTAATTATATGACATTTGCATGATTCGAGGTTTATGAAAAAAACATAGTCTGCCATCTCGGATTTTCTAGTATACGATCTGCGTTACGTTTACTGTCAAATAGGCGTCAAAATGAAAACCAGTGAGAACAAAACGCAGAGAAAAGAAGTTTGCATTGTAATTACGCGATCTTAAGTTGGATCAGGTGTGTAATGGACATATCTGTTTTTGAATATGTCCAATATGGCGACCCCATTGATAATTGGCTTTGGCTCCCAGCAGATCTTAATTCAGCAGGTCAAAAACTGCAAGTGTGCCAAATTTTATGCTTGTAGGAAAGTGAATGTGCACAAACAGACCAAACTGTTCATATTGGTTAATAAAGATCATTTTAATGGAACGTTTCATATGGCTCTTTATAATCATGTCAACAGTAAGTTAAATGTCAGCATCAACAGGACTATTCTGTCAATTATTATCAGAGCTATAATCGTAATCGGGTTGTCCTCTAAATAGCTAAACGTCAGTATTGACAAAATTGTCATTATGTTCGGCCTTAATTTATGCTTATGTGTTTCAGTTATCAATGCATATATTTTGGATCTGTGGAAAGACAGCAAATATAAGGACGCCATCATGCATTCATTACAAGCTCTTTACTCGGCAGGAAACATCATTGGGCCTCTACTTGTACGCCCTTTCTTGGTTGACTATGCTCCTGGTGAGCATGGTGAAGAGGACATATCTTTGCAAAACCAAACAAATTTCTCATCAAGTGTTGATCAGTTCTCCCCTACATCATTTGAATATATGCAAATCAGACAAAATAACAGCCAGTTCTCAAATGGCGTCACACAGAACATAACAGGACTTGGTGATATTTGTTATCCATATGCGTTTGTCGGTATTTTTGATCTTATATGGGCTATTTATTTTCTTCTTATTGTGCTTTGTTCTGGCTGTCATATCAGATCACTGTCTTCTGCACTAAAAAATGAAGAAATAACGTGTGATAAAGAAACAGAAATAAGGTATAAAAAAGAATCGAAATCTAAGAAAATTATTATATGTGGTTATCTGTTTGTTACAAATATGCTTCTGATGGCAACAGAACCTATCCTGCCAGATTTTGGTGCAGTTTACGTTATACGTGGCTTCGGTTGGTCTGTAACAAAAGCTGCTCTCATATCATCTACATATTGGACAGCTCATCTGATCGGCCGTCTAACAGGTGTTCCTCTCTCTATATGCGTGAGTAGTCGTAAACTGCTAACTGTTAGTTACCTTCTCACTATAGCAGCTCTTGTATTTCTTTTGATGGTGATACATTTTCCAGATGATTTGATTTGGGCAGGAATTATAGTCGCTGGGTTTGGAGTATCGTATAGTTACTCCTCGGTACTATTGTGGTCCTCCAAGCAGATGACAATAACAGGTACTGTTCTCGCTTTATCTATATGTGGCAGTGGTATTGGCTTTCTTGGTAGTAATTACATCATAGCTACATTACTTCAGGTGTCCAGCCACTTGTGGGTCATTCTCACTCCATTAATCGCCTACACAAGCAGCGCCGTTGGCTCTATAGCTGTAGGACTATATGTATGGTGCTATCACAGACGTCTCTCTGAAAAACGCAAAGAACATTTACCTGAAGATGATGGCTTTCTGGGAAATAACATTACTGACCAACATGAGAATAAATCAGCATAGCCCCATTGTGTTTGTTTCATGTGTTTGTTCATGTGTTCATGCTTCATAAATTAAAGTATAAAGTCCATCATCGTCGTGACAATGATGTAGGATAGTGTACAATAATGCGAGAAGTATAGGCATAGCATGTCAGTGTAAGTGTAACGACGTCAGAGTCATCTTCCCCCGCAAGGCCCGCTACTACCGACGTCACAGAGTCTGCGACGTCGGGAGTAGCAGGCCTTGCGGGGTAAGATGGTTAGAGTGGGCCTGACCCAAACCAGCGGTACAAAATTGTCAACGTGTTTTGAATTCACTGTGGTATGTACATAACTATAGAACTCTTGACTTTGACCCTGTTAATAATTTTAAATAATATATTTGCCCGAAATGCTATTGTATAGCATTTCACAAAAAAATATCACATTATTTAATGTAGGCCTACCATGTATTTGAAATGGGCCTATCTATTATAAGGGATTCCGTTGAATATATTAATTTAATTATATATCTATGGAGACTATAGCTGACTAATTCATATTTCAGAAGAAATATAAATGCGAGTAGTTTATGATTCCAACGGAGTACATATCCCTCCGTGGATTGTGTCATTTAGTTCTGATTTCAGGACCCCTTATAATTTGGTCGTTAAAGTGTGAACTTTTATGTAAATTATCAATCACTATGAGTTATTTTAGGATTAGCACGACTAAAATATGTAGGCCTTTGTATAGCGATTTTACTCTGCGTGATCCAAGATTAGGTTAGTACAATCATAATTTGGTTACAATTATAATTATGCTATTTTGCTCTTTAAACATACCATTTGAAACATATAATTGAACATCCCTTGTAAGAACAAATGCATTATCTAGGAGAAACAAACTGATTCCGACTCATGGTATGTCTCCCAACAAAAAGATCACTATGTACCACATTATATAGATGTGTTTTGAGCAAGAATTAAAACAGGTCAGTTGTTTCCCTATTACTGATTCATACTATTTACTTCTCACGACACAAATTAGGGCTTACATTTTTGGGCGCACTGTCCCCCCTGAAATATATTTAGGGGGCATTTGCCACTCGAATGGGGGACTGTCCACCCTTGTAAAAAAATTGAGGGGGGGGGGGGGGTTAGTCTAATATAATTTTGCAAAATATATATTTGTAATTGTCAACCCAGCACGTGCCACTTAGCCAGTCAACATTCGTTAAAACGTTAAGCATGCTGTGAAAACATAGTTTGTGAAGAATCAAGGTGGGTAATTACTAATATTAGTAGATTAAACAACTAGGCCTACAATAAATTACTTACTGTTACGGCCGAATGTTTTACCAAATAGTAAAAGGAGAGGAGAACTGATGGACGACAATATCCTATCGGGCCTAATATGAGGGGTAAAGTCCAAACCCCCTATACTGCCCCCCCCCCCCGTTCAGCGTCCCCCCCCCCAAAAAAAAACGACCATATTTGGGCCAAAATATGCTCCAGAACGTACTATTTGAAGACTTAGATTTCAAAATTTTCCGGGGAAGCATGCCCCAGGAGCATGCCCTCGGACCCCTCTAGAGGCTTCCTACCCCAGCTTTGATGTGGATGAATTATTTTTAAAAATCGGCGCCCACCCCCGTCTGACAGTTCCTGGATCCGCCACTGTACTGCTCTGCGAAGCCGAATGTTATGGTTAAATAGGTTATGAATTAAGATGCTGCTTTTTGGCTTTGCACGGCAGTACAACTGGTTATGGGCTAGAATGGTTCATAGATCACAGCAGCTGCGGTTGGTAATAAATAGTCAAAATTATCTGCAGCTTTGCAAAGCTGCAGATAAGATCCTTTGATATAAACTAGACGATTTATACAAGACAAATGAATGTCAGGAACACGTTACGATTCAAGAGGAATTTTCTAAAACCAACAAGGAATATGCGCCACCTGGTAAATACCAGACAAACATTTCACATTGAAGACAGTCCCCCATCTGGTGAAAGTATTAGCGAAGATCATCTTTATTTATCCTGCCTACACAAGTTCTGCCTGAAAAGTAGTGTTTTTACACACTAACACTTTGCTACCGCAGATTACTTTCACGTTCTTTTTGCCTCGGAATTTGTCATGCCATAGTCTTAGAGCTCCCAGCAGCCATAAACCTACCAGTTGTTCCACCGTCTACGACGTTGGACCAACATTAAACCAAGATTGATTCAACTTCTTGTACGTGTCTGCTGGGCTACTACGCCGATCACGGTGAGTAATCAGGTAATAGCCCCAAGATGACTGAAGCTGAAGGTTGTTTGCATCCGCTCAAAAACTTGCACGTGTTATTTTTGACATTTACGCATCCCCAGCTTGTTTTTCGTTACGTCAGTAAAATTTTATGGGCGTTTTTCGGAACTTTCACGAAAAAATCGAATGTCGCAATTCAGGGCCCACACCTTGAATACTGTGTGGAGCTGTTCACGGCTAGGTGAGTGATACAGCTTCGGCACTTTGTTGTACACGTACATGCCGCTGACACTATAGTGGCTTACTGTAATCGAAGAAACGAAACGAAACGAAACTGACGAGATAAAGCTGACGAAACGAAATGACGAAACAAAGCCATACCACTAGCTGGGGGGCCACCATTAGATTCCCAGGGGGGGGGGGGGCAGGAGTATTTTTGAAATAAATAATTTCGGGCGGACTCTGCGTGAAATAAATAATTTACTTCAAGAACTGTTCCATATAAACATGTAACAAAATGTGAAATTTTCAGCGCGCCGCCGAGCCCGGTTGAAATAAATAATTTGCCCGCGACAAATATTCCTGCCCCCCCCCCCCTGTAAATCTAATGGTGCCCCCCCTAGGACAATGTTGATTTCAAGTTAGCTCGGTTTAGGCGACGTCAGCGAAACGTTAATCCAACAACGTCTCGTGTTTATTGGGATCGAATAGTGAAGGGCCCAAATTATGTCTTAATCATACAAAAATGCCATACAATATCAATGGATCAAACGTTGTGAGCTGGCAAAAAATGTGGTTAATAAAATACCAAGTAATGTATGTTACATTTGACCATCAATCTTCGTCAACACGCTGGAAGCAAAAATACAGGAGGCGCAATCATAAAGAGGTTGAATATGCCCAGACCACTCACTAATCTTTTAATTCGATCTGTATTTTCATGACGTTTGAATAGCCTATATAGTGTTTACTGACATAGATCCTACAATACCTAAAAAATAATCCTGCATAAATTTGAAGGCTGCAACGTGGTTTGAAAATCGATGCGAGTATAGATAGTATAAATGCCTTTTTTCAATGTTGAGACATTTATTTTGAGATGTCTTTTATATAGGCTGAATGTTCGATTATATGCATTGTGCATACTTTTACTAGCGCTATCACCAGGCGACAGTACTGTTGATTTCGATTAAAAACAATACAATTGTTATAAAGAAGATCACTGTAAATTAATATAAACATAATTACTTTTCACACAAAAAAACCTCCTGGGGAAATGGTGGTAAAAATGATCTATTCAAAGTTAAGGCCCTAATACAATTTGCAAAAATAATAGTGCATTTCACTCATAGCAAATATTTACTGAAGTGATCGGAGTGGTAAAGGAGCACTACTCAATTTCCAAGCGGGTTTTCCATTGGACAGATGATTTATTTTACTTCCTATCTACAGCACTTATTTTTCCTAACACTCTTGTCTCAGGCAAAAATGACAATTCCAGTTTGTATGTTGGGATGAATATTTATTTCACTTCCACCATAACCGGTATGACCCGGCTGGTTACTACCGCAACACCACCGGCAACATTGAGCAGCCCAGCACATGTATCTACACATCTGGAAGGGTTACGTAGCGGCCATTTTAAATTGTAAAAAGAGCACAGATAGGATTTTCGGCGACATTTATCTATTCAACCAGATATCATTCCTGATGAAGTGAGGTTTCTGTAATTTTATATCAGGATAGTATGGCATTCGCACAAATCTTCCTGATCTGGAGTAATCAAAACAAATAAGCTTCTTTTGAGTACGGCAGCTGACAAGTTCTATGCAAGACCATGGCAAATGAGAAATTTTGACCCGCTGTTTATTTGATCCAGGGGTTTACAGTCTATAATGCAGACAGAAAAAAAATCCAGCATACGGCTCGTGCTTGCTGGGGCATGATGAAAAACCACGAATACATACCCATAAATACAGTATACGCGAGTTCACTGTCATAATCCCCCCTCCCCCTCCCCGCAAAAAAAACTCACATATTTTAATCGACATAGTTATGCACACACTTATAAGGATAGTTATGGGGTAAAGGGGAGCCCCTCGTGCCGAGAGTACCTGTAAGTGACCGTCGGAGCCTCTAGTGTGGGGTCACAATGGCCGACAAGGGAATCTGCCCGATCTCACCATTTAAACTCAAACTTCCTCCTCCTCCGTCGAGTCGACGGTTCCAAACAAATCATAAAACTCTTTCTCCACTTGTCATGTTTATTCGTTTAACATTTGGCAACAACAAAGCACAACCTCCGCGCACGGCACGTCCTATCTGACTTAGCGAGAGCGAACTACGGCACGTCCGTAGTCGCCGAGTGTAACGCCTGAAGTGCGGGAAAAATACCAAAGCCGCACAGTTTGCAATTGTGTGCACCCGTCACCAAGGTACGGAAACGAGGTGGTCGTTCACAACCTCTCGCGTCCGAGAAGCCGGGGATAACCGCCACATTAACTGAACGAAGTCAGGATCCTACATTACCCCCGGGTGAGTGATAACGTAGGACCCAACTGACGTGTAGGAGACTGCTTCGTGCAAGTAGCGGGGTTGTAAAAATATGTAACCTCTTATAACTAAGCATAGTTTTTAAAAAAATATAGCGAGTGTGGTTACAGCGTGGGTGGTTGAAATCGCAGCATTATACATGAATTGTCCCATCCTCTTAACACCAACTGTCCTTTATGTATGTATTCATTTGCTGCAAGCTGCGATCAACCCATTCATTTAATTAACATAAATTTCTATTCGTAATTTAGCAATGAACTTGCTAAAAAAAATGTCTTTACATTTATATATCTGTACACAATGCTGCCAGGCCTGGCATATTCATTTATAATTTAAAAACATTGTTAATACGATGTATGCGGTTGGGCCCGCCATAGATGTCGTTAGGCGCAACTATGGCGTGAACCATCTGCACGAATCGGGCAGGAGTCTGGATTATTTGTCCGACTCTAGTTTTTCGCACTGTTTGGTCGGTCGAAATTTTTTCGCGATTAGCGATATTCGCATGGTTGCTTTTGGTCGAGGCGATTACGGCGTCAGCAGCACCCGGGGTTTTACCCCGTAGATGTAAAGGTATGCGGGAATACGTTCGTAAACCACCGCCGTTCCCGTTAGCGCGGGACACGGTGGGGGCTCGCGAATGCGGCGCT
The DNA here is from genome assembly GCA_964017125.1 of Flabesymbios commensalis. NCBI lineage: Eukaryota > Metazoa > Annelida > Polychaeta > Terebellida > Flabelligeridae > Flabesymbios > Flabesymbios commensalis. The sequence continues at coordinate 69,941,818 of OZ024905.1, read as the reverse complement.
ACATAAGTATTGTCTCTGTTAGACAAGTTGACTTTAACATCTATTTGCTTTGGGACTGTGGCCGATTTTTGACTGCTTCTGACTGCCGTCGACTTTTTCGTTTTAACTCTCATCCCGTTGGACGTCGGAGTCTCCGCACTACCAGTTCTAGGTGGACCCTGTGGATTCCTACTAGATGTCCTGGTAGCCGTCGATCTCCGTGGTTTGCTTGGCGTTTTACGCTGTATCGTCGTACCTGTCGTAGGCTCGCACTCAAGATGTGCGGGTTTAACGCGATCTAAAGAGACCGTCTCAACCTTGCCTTTAACGAGGATTTTCATTACTCTGCCACTCCTCGCGACGACCTTATATGGTCCGTCGTAAGGGGCGGTCAGAGGCGGCGCAATTGCGATTCGGCGCAAGAATACATGAGTACATGTAGCTATTTCTTTGAATTGGAAAATGTTGTGTTGTTGTGTGTCACGTGGCGGACATAGACGGAGACGCGACATGGCCACGCGTAGCTTGTCTGAATAATTCTCCAAATCAGTGTTGGCGTCGACGGTGTACTGTTTAGTAAACTCTCCTGGGAGTCTAAGGGTTGTCCCGTAAATCATCTCGGCAGCTGACCTGCCTAGTCTCTCTTAAACGGCTGAACGAACTTCTAAAAGCACAGCGGGTAACGTGATAGTCCACGGGTTCGGTGACTCGTGCGCCATAATGGCGGCTTTCAATTGACGGTGGAAACGTTCGACCATGCCATTCGACTGAGGGTGATAACTCGTGGTACGATTCCGAATAATCCCGAATTGATTACACAAACTATCCCACAATTTGGACTCGAATTGAGCGCCCCTATCAGTGGTGATAGTGGCTGGGGTACCATAACGTGCTATCCACCCGCTGAAGAAGGCATCGGCGACCGTTTCGGCTCTAATATCTACCATAGGTATAGCTTCGGGCCAACGTGTAAAACGGTCGACGCAAGTCAATAGATATCTAAAGCCATCAGCATAAGGTAAGGATCCGACTATGTCTACGTGGAGGGTCCGACTATGTCTACGTGGACATGATCGAATCGCTCGGTAGGTTCAGTGAACTTTCCGAAAACTGGAGTGTTGTGACGTGAAACTTTAGCAGTCTGGCAACCCTTACAGGTACGACACCATCTAGCAATATCTATATTCATGCCGTGCCATACAAATCGGGTATTAATCAAAGATTTGGTAGCTCTATGCGATGGATGGCCTAAACCGTGCAAGTTTGAAAAAACTTTTCGGCGAAATTTCGCGGTAAAGTACGACCGGTTGTGTCCCGTGGACACATCACACCAGATCAATTGATTATCGAACGATTTTAATAGTTTGAACTTCATAGTGGATGTAGTCGAGTGTCTCAAACGCGTGAATTCCGCGTCATTAGCTTGGTCGAGACCTAACTCTTTATAGTCTATCGCTGGTCCATCATGTATCGCTGACACTGATGGTCGTGACAGCGCATCAGCGACGAAATTTGTCTGTCCTTTTACATATCTAATATCGGGGTTCAGCTTCTTGCTGAAAAACGAAAGCGGCTGCCACATACCGTTTAAAAATTGCTGCAAAATGCCACCGACGGCGACATCACTAGCGCCGCACGTGATGTTAATCTGGGCCGGAGAATCTGGGTGCACCAGAAGCGTAGCGTTTGCCAATATCTGTTTTGACTCAGAAAATGCTGACTCTGCATTTTTATTCCACTTCAAATCGAAATTTGACTTCGGTGACAGTCTGGTATGTCCTTCGTTGGCAGCTGTCAGTAGATTATTGAGTGGTGTCAACTTCGCGGCGCAATGCGGTATGCAACGGTGGTAGTAATTCACCATTCCCAGATATCTACGCAATGCTCGTTGCTTTTCGGGTTTAACGAAATTAACAATCGCGTCAACGGCGCTGGGTAACGGCGAAATTCCTTCGGCGCAAACGTGGTGACCTAGGAAACTTAATTCAGCTGTACCGAACTGACACTTTTCAGGACCAATGATAATTCCGTATTCAGATAGTCGAGCAAAAAGAATTCGTAAATGTTTCTTATGCGTTTTATGATCTGAGCTGGTTACCAGTAGGTCATCCAAATAAACAAAAACGAAATCAAGTCCGCGTGTAACGTTGTCTATAAAGCGCTGAAACGTTTGACCGGACTTTCTTAGACCAAACGGTGTTCTAGTGAAATTAAACAAGCCAAAAGGTGTAGTAACGGCAGTCTTGTGTACGTCGGACGGTTCCACCGGAATTTGGTAATAAGCCCTGACCAAGTCGATCTTTGAAATTTTTTTAGATCCGGCTAAACGCTGCGTGAAATCTTGTATATGAGGAATCGGATAACGGTCCGGTACGGTCTGTGCATTCAAACTACGGTAGTCCCCGCATAGTCTCCAATCGCCGTTTTTCTTTGGCACCATGTGAAGCACTGAGGACCACTCACTGTCGCTGGGTTCAATGACCCCTAGTTTTATCAGCTCATCAAACTCGCGTTTTGCGGTAACCAGCTTATCGGGTGCTAAACGTCGTGGTCGTGCAAACACCAGGTGTCCTTTAGTCACTATCTTGTGTGTTATACCGTGTTTAACGGTCTCACCCTTTGTCGTAGGGCGTGTCAGTTCCGGGAACTGGCCGAGGAGTTTTGTGTACTCATTCTGAACGGTGTCAACTCTGTTCAATGACAGAGGTTTAATCGATGACAGTGAAGCGGCAATAGCTAGACCTGTACGCATGTCCCGGAGACATCTGCTTCTCAAGTCTACGAGCAAATTATAGTGGATTAAAAAATCAGCCCCGATTATGGGTTGCTGCACATCTGCCACTATGAACGTCCACGGATATTCGCGCTATAAGCCGACATCGACGACGCGTTTACAGTTGCCGTAAGTATGTATAGTACTGTTATTAGCTGCCACCAGGGGGAGACTGTCAGCGTCCGAAATCCCGTTAGCGCAAGATTTCGGCAGAACACTGACAGCTGCATTTATGTCCTTTATCTGCGACATATAATAACTTAGAGTGAGATAACTTTGGAGAACTAGCGTCCGCGGAGTCATGTCGCGTCTCAGTTATACCGGCGTCATTTCTCTGTGGGTTCGGCGGCGGAACGAAAGGTCGAGCAAGTGGTTGCAAATTTGTCGGCGGGGCGAAAGGTCGAGCATTATCCTTTTCATTTCTATACTGACTAGGTTGGTTGCTAACAAAACCTGAGGCCTGAACATTAGGAGCAAATGCATGAGCATAGTTATTTGCTCGTCCACGTCCTTTATTTCTTTTCCTCTCTGATGTAGTCACGGTTTCTAGTTTCTTGATTCGCCTAGACAAATCCTCCAACAAACCAACTAGTTTGGTGGTTTCTTCTACCTTAATCTCTGCGACCCCCGGCTTACTCTCTTCGACGTCCTCTTCGGCTGCCAGTGCCCGGTCGGCCAAAACGGCCAAACATTCGAGGGTGGCACTGTAGGGTTGAGTCGCCAAATGGGCTCTGATGGAAGCGGGCATCTGGCGTATGAATGCTTGACGAATTACTGCTTTCCCCACCACAGCCTTGGTGCCGAAACCTGCAGTCTTCTGCAGACGCCGCAGGAAACGCGAGGGAATGTCATTACCAATCTGCTCGCCAGAGATAACTTTGTTAACCCTTTCGGGTGTGGTCAAACCTCGTCTCTCGATCAAGATCGCTTTCAGGCTGTCGTATTTATTTGACCTGAAAGGCTGAAGTAGCACGTCCCTCACATCCGATGCGACCTCACCCGAAAGTGCAGCGCAGGTTAAGCTGTACCTCTCATCATCATCGTTGATCTGGTGAAGAGCAAACTGAGTCTCAATTTGGTTGAACCAGAGTTCAACATCCGAAGCGTAGAAAGTGGCGATTCTGAACTTTGGTAAGCTCGTAGCACGTCTCTGCGACTGTCTACCGAGCAGTGAAGAACTCCTTGAGGAGTCGCTCCTAGAGTGAGAAGTCATACGTTCAGCTCGGGCAATTCGAGCGAAATCAGCTTTGAGGCGTTGATATTCTTCATCTGCCTCTCGGAATCGAACCTCATTGTCCTCACTGTCTTGACGATAATCATCTTTAGGTCTAGCACCCGAACCTTCTAGGGGCGTTGACATGAAGCCTTCACTGTCGTACTGCTTCGACATTATGAAGTAGTGTTTTTAAATTATCTAACTAGTGAAGCATCTGAGATAGCTGGCCTATTGGCTCTATGTCTATCGCAAATGTGTTTAAAATGGCATGTCGTATTAACACATGTCAACTATTTTGACGCGCCGTGCGCGGGTAGGTTGTGCGTTGCCGTGTAAATCAGATGACAAATGTCTGTAATATGCTGAATCTTAGAATTGTAGACTGTAGAAAATGTTCATGCTATGTCGCATGTTGCGAGAAACGGGGGTTGCAGATTAGTTGAAAATGCGTCGCTGAGGTTTCACCTAAATGCTGTGCACTAATTCACAAAGGTATATATTGATTGAAGTGAAAACTGAAGGTCTATATTTGACATAAAACGTTTTCACTTATTCACACACATGCAAAATGGTACCGTGAAAACCGTAGGTCGAAGTGGTACATAAACAATAATATGCCAGATACAATTATGACATGCTATTCTAAGCTAGGATAATAGTATTTTGTAAATCGCTGATTAATGATATAGTATATCATTTCGCTGAAAAATGATGCCTGTGATGAACATTCCACGTTTTTTTGTAATGGTACGTTCATCACCGAGTCATTCTCATAAACGTCCGAATCAATCGCTCGCATCGATTCATTGATTGACGTATAAACCGACTGTCTTCGTTGCGGTTGTGTTTGTGTCGTCTGTGGTGGGTGTGTGCATGATGTATTGTCAGTGCTTCCAGCCTGTGCGGCAGGCAGCATGTGGCTTACAGTCTGTGACGGCATGCTTGGAGCGGTATGTACAAAGTATATGGTCAGCATCCCCGCCTAGCCTCACATTAGCATATTCATTACCTACTGCGTTCCCAAATAAGGCGCTAAATAGGCTAGAACGATTACAAACACCGAAGGGCGTTTCAAAGTGAACAAAAATCTCACACAATTAGTGGTACATTTTGTTTTCGAAACAACTTATTTACATTTCTTCTCCCTCAATCGATTTGAAAAAGAAAATTTATAAACAATTTAAAAAATTTTTTTACAACCATTCCGTGTAAAATTTTGAACACGTGAAAAATGATCTCCACCAAATCAAAATGGCGGCCTAATTTATGCTAATGTGATGTGGCGACACAGGTTCACTGTCCAGATGCATGCCGGTTAGGGCGGAACACGTGGGTGCCCACGGCGGGCGATGAGCTAAGTTAGGGACACCAGCGTCCAAAATGGCGCACACCTACAAAATTCATGTACAATATTCAGCATTCTCTGAAATAACATATGATAATAGTACAAAATATTGACCTACGGTCCTGGGAATATTTCAAACAGACCAAATAAGACCGTTTATTGACATTCATTTAGGGAAACAATTTATTTTGGCCCTAAACCTATTAAAGGTTACCCGAGTCGAAGCGATATTTATAATTTCTGTCGATTTTGCAGAAAAAAAGCGGAAAAAATGACGAGATTTCGTCTATGGACTTTAAAATCGAGTTACCCAATTATGGTAATCAACGATAAAAATTGTGTTACCGAAAATACCCACTTCCTACTCGCCTACAGTGGCATTAATAGGATAAAGGCATTAAACAAACTCTTACATTTAACAAATGATAGACTAAGTCTATGAGAATAATTTGCTGGATTCTTCTAGAGAAACCGACAAGGTCGCCATCTTGAAAAGGCACCAAACACGTGGGATTTCGTCCAAAATTTTAGAAATTTATGCCGTTTTCGACGTAAAGAAACGTGCTTCTCCTCTGATAACTCTTTCTGACTAACTTAAACTGGCATATAAATAACGACCTACAGTTTTCACGTACCTGATGAAAAAAATGCTATTAATTTTTTTCAAAAAAATCCCTTAAAATTAATCAAAACTATCCTTGAAAACAGTGGTTTTCAACTGGCGTCTAGGTGAAAACACTGTTGCGTAGACGATCAGTCGTCAGGGGTCACCAGTATGGGGTAAAGGGGAGCCCCTCGTGCCGAGAGTACCTGTAAGTGACCGTCGGAGCCTCTAGTGTGGGGTCACAATGGCCGACGAGGGAATCTGCCCGATCTCACCATTTAAACTCAAACTTCCTCCTCCTCCGTCAAGTCGACAATTCCAAACAAATCATAAAACTCTTTCTCCACTTGTCATGTTTAATCGTTTAACATTTGGCAACAACAAAGCACAACCTCCGCGCACGGCACGTCCTATCTGACTTAGCGAGAGCGAACTACGGCACGTCCGTAGTCGCCGAGTGTAACGCCTGAAGTGCGGGAAAAATACCAAAGCCGCACAGTTTGCAATTGTGTGCACCCGTCACCAAGGTACGGAAACGAGGCGGTCGTCCACAACCTCTCGCGTCTGAGAAGCCGGGGATAACCGCCACATTAACTGAACGAAGTCAGGATCCTACATAGTAACTAAAACATCACACATGTTTGAAGTGTGACAACGTTTTCAGCTACAATTATTGTCCATGTAGAAACGGACCCCTGATTCATGGATATATGGCATGTGGTACAGGGTACATGTTGTCGGGAAGCATTATGTTTTTTCGATGAAAAGTACATGCTAGCGCTATAACTGTATGTATTGCTGTCAATAAAGAGTGAGCAATTAAAATTATGTGTCAAATTTGATAACTTAATGATTCAACGTCTTGCGTTTGCTGGGTAAATGCAGATATGCACCAGGTTTATATTATAATGCCGTGATATGTTTCTATATGAACGTTTTTTTATGCAAAGAGTATTTTGGACCTGACAGGAAACAATCAATGTTGACTATTATGAATGAGACGCTCAAATTGTAAAAATCAGGACTTAGATTTAAAGGAGTGTTGCGTAAATACTCCAAGACGAAGCTGATTTCTCTGCAAAAAACGGCCAAATAATATCGGAGAAAGCATATTGAAGAAAGGAGACAAAAATGAAATGAATCGGGCTTTAGGCCACCTTTGTGCACATATAGGCTAAACTGGGCCAGGAGAACCTCCTGAGGATGGTGAGATGAATGAGATGACACTGTACTCCAGACACAGGATTCGAAATTCGAGCCTGGCGGTCTGAGGCCGAGCACGCTACCTCTCGGTCACGGAGCCTCCCCACAATACTGACTTTCACACGTGGATGGGGAAGAAATATTTTTGTTTCTTTCAAACCGCCGAGACCGGGAACCGAACCCCGAACTCTGGCGTGAAAGGCAGCGGTGCTAACCACTACCATGGGGCCCCGCCTTGAAGAAAGGAGACACTATCCCAGCAAACACAAAACATTTGTATACCATTTATACAACGACGTTGGGCCGACGTTGTATAAATGGTATACAAATGTTTTTTTGTTTGCTGGGTGGCTGCCGTGGCAAAATTGCTAATGCAGGGGCAATCTATATCCCCTACTGGGGATTATCCCCTTTGGGATCTAGTGACCGGCTGGCCTGTTTGTGTGTCTGAGTGGCCCAGAAGCTACTGTCCGTCCCCTTTATTAAATCACCCTCAACAGCCAGATAAATACAAAAGAAACGATAGGTAGATTCTACACGAGCCTGATTTCACGCTATCACAGCGGCGTTAGACAAGTTTAGTGCTTGAACAATAAGATTATGTTCTTTTATATATTCATTTATTAGGCTTTATATACATAAATAAGTGTACAAATATTCAATTGTAACTAAAATTGTAAACATTTGTTAAAATTAGGATGTCAAATATAGGTGACCAGCAACCTTACTACGTTTGACACCCAGAACAGAATTTGTATATATATATAATATAATTATATATTTATTATATGTATATCATTATGTAAATATGTATTATTATGTGCATAGGCCTATGTATATGATAATTATATTAATTAAATTTAAGTGTAAATGATAAGTACACATTCTGTACGTTTCCCGCGCCTAAACCAGAGGTAAATATTATTATAAGTAGTAGAAAAAAAGACTCTAGAAAGCGTAAAATCTATAAAATAACTAGAAATGTGTTTCCGCTACGTAGCAAAGACGAGTGCATTCACAACATTGTTTTTAAATATCTGAGCTGCGACCAAACCCTTTTTATTTCGCTGCCAGGCAGGTAAGTGCCTACATACTAAATCACGAGCGAGACGGATTAATTAGCGGTTCTTCAGCTATCGCGCTCACAGCGGGGGCGGCAGGGACGGCGGCTATCATATAAACACATACATGCATCCCCCGGAATGCATCAAAACAAGAAAAACACTTAAATATCCAAATACGTATGGAATATCCAAGCCCATGCATACATGAACCTATAGCCAGTTTAAATACACAAAAACGAAAAACGCCGTGCACAACAATAAAAAACATTACAATAATAATAAAACAATAATAAGTTATTATTTTAATAATACCAAACTTTTAAATAATCTAATGAGTAGGTTACGGAATATCGACGCCTGTGCATACATAGCCTACACACATAGCAAATTTACATACACAAAGACATTAGTAGCCTACATCGTACAATATAATACCTAATAATACAATGTTTATATCGACTCAACCTCGTAGCTGTTCTATGTGTAAGTTATAGGTACAAGTCGTCATATACCATCGCGTGCTTAATGTGTTGGCCACAGCAAACCTGTTATGGAATCAACAAAGTACATTACCAGACTAAAATATGTATTAGGCTTTTGCTTGCCACGAGGATTATATCGACGTCTGGGTGTAGCGCCATTGATAAATGATTTTCTAGGAAAGAGGATGAGGTGAAAGAAATATAACGAAACTCACATCTACTAACACCAATTAAAAAAATGCTGATATAAATTGAAGCTGAATCTGGAAAAAATGAGATATATTGTTGCAACCGAGGTCGCCATTGCAATAGTATATCTTGATGAATCAACACTGAGCAAGTTACGATAAGGTAGGGATGTAGTCCTAACAATTCAACGTTTCAAATACGATTAGAAATTTTCATACAAGTACTTTATATAGCACTGCTGTTATTGGAATAGAAAAATATCGTCTTTGAAACATAAATTTCATCATGCCAGAATTATACAATTACCTTTTAAAGCGCAAAACATACCAAAGCGAGAGGGGATTTGCGCGCGAAAATGATCAAACTCACTATTTTATCATTGCCATTTTTTTCACATATATATACATATAATAAGGATAGTTAACGACATAACGACATTTTAAAACTATTATTTTTGTATACATTTGATGAACCATGTCATGCATATTTGTGGAACCGTGCAAATCGGAATATACAAACTTTTTAGCGGTTTATTTATGCTGGCAGGGTTACCTGAAGGCCCTCTTATCCCCCCCCCCCCCTAAAACTGGTTACTCTCCCCCCCCCAAAAAAAAAAAAATTGCTCGCTCCGCAGCTCCCCCCAATCCTCTCAATTCCCCCCAAAAGCACAAAATTATCCAGGAAACCCTGGCTTGATATGTCTAGATTGATATTAGCGGACAGGCACCATTGAGCATGTTTAATTATAACTGAAAATCCAAAATGGCCGCGAAAATCATGAAAAATCTACATATTCTCATAATTTTGTTACCACACACAATAAAAAGATGCATATATTGTTTTTTAAATATTTTTCTAGATGCGCGAATGCAATGACAATATTATTTGTTTATTAAAATAATAAAATAGAAAAAAGTTGACCACACAGCGAACAGAATCATCAATTTAGGGATCTTGTCAAGTTAAAAAAAAATCAAAAAAATCCGAGAAAAACTCGGATTGACCAGACGCCAACCACCCACCCCCTATCCATTTTTTTATATTTTTTTGGAAACACATAGAAAAACGAAAAAAAAAATCTAAAAAAAGAAAAGAATCCGAGCTGGGGCTTGATCCACCCACCCACTTCCGAGCTTTTCTCGGATTTTTTTGATTTTTTTTACCTTGACAAATCCCCTTAGAAACAATAATACAAATAACTGGTTATGTGTTTGTCTATCATTTCTGCAAATATGGTATCCTGGAATTTACTGCTGACTATGCAGCTGGCTTACATATTCAGAGTGAAATTATAAAGTTAAGGGTAGGCCTAGCTGGGTATACGCTTTTATTGTTTCATTCGTGTTTATTCGTGGCGTAAGACCTATCACGATATTGGGCATGTAGTCCAGTAGACAGCCTATACAAACCCTATATGAATCCTGAAATTGTTGGTGCTATAGTCTTTTGAAAGTGTAGCAACTCTGGGGGGAATCCGTGATTTGCATAAATCCAAAATGGCCGTCACTAAAATTAGGTCAAATCGAAAAATATAAATAACTTTTGATATAATTATACCAATCTTATATAATCTTGAGTTGTATGGATAGGTTTTTACACAAAGAATGTCTTAAAATGGTTGAAATATACTTTATCACACCCTTGATTAATATAAATCCAAAATGGCCGCCACTACAACCAAGTCAAATGATCGATATAAATAAAATAAAAATAAATCGATAACGTTTGATAGAATTACACTAGAAATATGATAGTGAGCTCTATGGCTAGGTATATACACATATAATGCTATAAATTTGTTGAAATATACTTTACCGCATCAGTGATTTGCATAAATCTAAAATAGCCGCCATTGAAAACATGTAAATCGTGTTATTATTACACTAGAAAGATGATATTGAGCTCAATGAATAGATATTACACATAGAATATCATAAATGTGTTCAAATATACTTTACCACATTTGTAATTTTCATAAATCTAAAATGGCCGCCACCCAAACTAGGTCAAATCTTGTATAATTACACTAAGATATGATCTATAAACTCTATCGCACAGAAAGGCATTTGTACATAGAATGCGATGAATGTGTTGAGATAAATCTTATGTTGCGAGGCAATCCCAATCCAATATGGCTGTCATTTTGACTTTTGCAAAATACATGTAGATGGTAGACAATAACTTCCAAGAAATGGTGCTAAAAATATAATGTTTGCTATTCAGATATAGCTTCCACATACAATACCTTAATGAAGTTTGTGTCCGGACATCTGTTGTATAAACAATAAATCGTTGAAGGCTATTAAAATATATTTTACAAATGTGATAAAGGATAAAGTATCGATTTTATGTTAGTATCTAATTATATTATGGATGACATTTAACCGTGCGAAATAGTCAGTTAGTCATATCGTCTGAAAATATTCCCTATAAATATACTGCTGGTGTACATACAACAATGTTGAATATGAAAAAATGTCGGTCGAGGTATGCATAAGATTTCGGAATGTAATGATAAATGTTTTATCGACATGATATTATCAGGCATTTTATGACTTATTTGTCATAAAAATATTTGTGTATATATATACAACATGTACAACGGGTTTGGCTGCAATGATTATGATTCGAATCTCGCAATTTAGGCCTTAAATTTGCTGTAATGAATATAGAAGTCTACATAATTAAATTACACTATTTACAATGTGAAAAATGCACAAAAGGGAACAACATAATAAATGGTCGTAACGGTTGTTTTTACTATGTTAAAATCAGTTTAAGGGCGATATCTTTTTAACCCCTATCTCACCTTACTTGTTTTGGTCATTGACCATACCCATCCAGATCAGTTGAAATTAACTTCCTAAGAATTTGTTCACAGATTTGCTAAAATATGGGCTAATTTCGGATTGCTACTGATCATGATGATATAGTTGTTTTGTGTTGATTAGTGTCCATACATAGTGTAGGAGCATTCGAGTAAATGCATAGAAACCTGCAACAAAATTGCAGAAAGATGTTTTTCAGGGATGATAGAGGAGTACCCTGTAAATGAAACATTTATGAGTCCCTAGCAATCCCCGTGTCGACTTTTTATTTTTTTCAAAATGGCCGCCATTTTGTTGAAAAAAATCGAAAATACTAGAATATGATATTATTTTCAGAACAGTTCATCATAAAATAATAAATCTAGCTTACAAGATTTCCATATATAACAAGAGGCCAGCCAGCCACCATAATCCCCGCCCTGCCCGCGTGATATAAATTTACAGGGTGCATCCATCCCTGAAGTGTCACATTTTGTTTTCCAGTAGTGGTCTACATATCTAGCACAGTTTGCCATGTGTTATATATTAAAGTCAATGATGGTCGCAAGTCGACCATTATTTCATTTGACCAAGCTGACATTTTTTGAGGGTATATCCGTCACTGAAACCACACATTTCTTGTTATAGTAATCATTTGGCACAGCTTTCCCAATATTACCCATATTAAAGTCAATAATGGCTACAAATTGGCCATTTTGAATTTGATACAGTTGACAATAATTATTGTCAGGGCATATCCCTGGCACGGTTTCCCAGATATCAGGCAAATTACAGTTAATTATGACAGTCGGCCATTTTGAATTTGATTGAGTTGAAATTTTTCAGCTCATATCCCTCCATAAAACATTTCATTTTGTTTTAATAGTAATGGTCTAGCTATCTGGCACGGTTAGTCAGACATCACGCATATTAAATTTAATTATGGTCGATAGTCGGCCATTTCGAATTTGATCGATTTGAAATTTTTCAGGTCATATCCCCCATAAAACATCACATTTTGTTTCATAGTAATGGTCCAGCTATCTGGCACGGTTTTTCAGATATCACGCATATTAAATTTAATTATGGGCGATAGTCAGCCATTTTAAACTTGATTGAGTTGAAATTTTTCATGGCATATCCCTACCTGAAACCGTACAGTTTTTTTATAGTAATAGTCTAGCTATCGGGCACGGTTTGCCAGATATCAGACAAATTAAAGGTAATTATGACCGGCTATATATGTAAGTTACATATCATAAACCCCAAAAGGCACATCGACACCTAATTCTAATGGGTGTTTGTGTGCAATATAAAAAAATCCACCCATGGGTTTTTTCCGAGATTTGCTCCGGAACCGAAATGTGGCCAGATATCAGGCATATTAAAGCTAATCATTGCCGATATAGTATAATAGTTTGTACGATATGTACATAGTATGATCATAGTATTATTCTATGTATATTTATTATAATGATACATGCTTCTGATGTTTAAAATTTGGAAGCTTGAATCGTGACTTTTCAAAAGGATTCATCCTAACGTATTGCCTTGTTTACAACTTTACAATAAACTAAGGACGTTGTATAGAACGTTCTTGAATAAACCATCCATGACAACATTTAAAAACTGAGACAGGTGTGATAATCGCATGGACATTCTTATATGCACCAACATGTCTAAATATCATCTATAATAATGCACCTGTTGCGTGTCAAGGGTGTGATGGCATTTTATGAGCCAAATATACGTCAACTGTTTTGTGTTGTCTTGCGACGATCATTCATATTGTCACCTCGGTATTAAAAATTAAAACCATTATGATGTGATATACAACGCTCTGAGCTACTTCGCGGTATTTCTCTCGTTCCTATAGTTGATATCTCAAATTAGTATTTAGTACACCATCGTGTTCATGGTAGCAACAGAGCTATTTATCAAAACACACTCTACAGCAAAAGCTTGAATAATTCATTTAGTTTGTTTCTACTGTGTCTAGACTGACTATGAGTTTAGGCAACGTTGGCTAACTAGTAGCAATGATATGGCCCATATTCATCTAGCGAAGGCCACCATCTTGTATCAGCTTGGGAGCCTGGCCGAATGAGAGTGCCTTTATGTGGTATTACCCAGCACCCCTTGTAGTTGGCCATAAAATCTCCATTCTCCCGACTGGTTTGTATCATCAATACGAGCGTGGCCATTTGTAAGAAAATGCTTTACTTTGGGCCGCAATCGAATTTTGCAGAAACCCGCTTGTCATTGACGGCGCCCCATCCTGGACAAGTGCTGGCATTCACGTGACTAATGACAGCGTGTGGTCATTTGCAACGGTTGTCTTCCTGATTCGCCGAATAAAGAATACTGATTTGGTCTCTGATTTGCTTGCAAATTCTCATAAATGACAGCCAACAGCTCTAGAAATTATCCAGACAGAGAGAATTATTCTGACAAACTGACTTCCCAGTATGTTCAGTATGCCGGTGCTAAGGAACTAGTGCAGGTGCTGGGGCTAGTGCATAGGAGCCATTGCTGGTGGCAGCTAAACTGTTGTTTGTACAAGAGTAAGATTTACAATCAATGCCGTTTACCAAAACAACTTCTCCCACTACGTCCGTGCGCGGTTAACAGACTAAACGGTCTTATAATTTGACAAAATATGTATTATGTTTGCGATACATTTTTTACATTTAATCTTAATTCAAGTTATTGTAAAGCAGCTGGGTCGTTATGCTTCACTGAACAATATTATTTACATTACTCAGCGAACCATGGACGACCCACCCCACCTACCTTAAAGCTACATCACAAAATCCAACCACGCTTGATTATATTAATATGCCTACTATATGCCATTTTTTATTTATAGTTCTATATCGCAGTCACAGTTACGTCTACTATATATATATATATAACATTATTTTGTCATACGCACTGTATGTGACCAGATCAATGTTATTGTCAATGTCCATGATATTTCTGCGCTAGTCGAAGGTATCTTAATTGGCTTTGATCTCGTTTCCTTGTCTCATTATAACAAGAAAGGCAATATACGCGTATTTAAAATGTGGTATTTAAAATCTAAATCTAAGTACATACTGATTATATCCAGGGCGAAAAAAATATTTTAGCAAGTAGTGAGGTGTTAAGCTATTCACGTCATTGTAAACTCGTATTGATTTCGTTTATGGTCAGGTAGACTAGATGTGCAGAACAAATTGTAGTGACATTGTTCTCGTGGGACATGAAGCAGAGTGTGAATCATGTTGAGCTGCCCATATGCCCAATGACTACAGAAATAATGCTTCATTAAATCCATGAATGTCATTTTAGTAAGGTGAAGATCCTAACCACTGATACTGACATAACAAGGCCATAGCAACAGTATTTTTCCAAACGCACAGTGACATAGGCCTACATTCTACTCCGAATTTAAATATTTTGTTCAGACACCGTTGTCCAGCAACCGTTCTTTCACTAGATTATATCTAAGGATTTGATATTGTTATATAGGAATGTGCATTATGATCTTGATTGCTTAGAATCGAATTAATTTATATATAATTATATACCGTTTATATATATATATATATATATATATATATATATATATATATATATATATATATATATATATATATATATATGTATGTATGTTTCTTAGCAAAAATGTATACATTTATGATAGAATAAACGAACGAATGAACTGAACCAGCAAACTAATCGATAATCTGGTAATATGTCACATGCCGTGGTCATCAATTTTAACCTGACTAGAATAGCTGCGATAAATAGTTGCATGTACACACATACTTCACCTTTCAAGACAAGACATGCCCTCATTCAGCAATACGCGATATCCACATTTCGCCACGTGTAAGGCAAGCCAGAATAATAAACGTTCTATCCCGCGGGCGATCTGAATAGTCTAAGTCTTAATTACGTGACTTTTATTCCCAATATTACGGATGCTAATCCAAAATGTACCCAGTTTTTCAATTTCCTGGGAGTTCTTGTAATGATTATCTTATGAATAAAACATGAAGTTCATCCACCCTGGCCTGTTCGTCTGCCATTCTTTTTTCACGACAATGTTACTTTGTCCCATGTTGCAAATTGGCTGGCGAAGCTGATGGGCGGTGGCCTATTGGTCTCACAACACAAATGCCCTAATATTACCCTCATATATTATACTGCTTCAACGGTTTCCCAATAACGAGCGAGTGAGCCAGCGGACTAACTATCAGACGAACGAATTAATTAACATACAGTAAAACTGTGTTAAAAAGTATAGCCCATCCTTACATAAACAGAACATTCACGTTAAACGTTATCTGACCACACACCAATTTTCTCAGTCCAAACTAGCACTTAAACTAATATTTAGGCCTGATCTCCCACTAAAGATATAATACAAGATGTAACTATATTATGACCACACTTTAAGGGACAGAATGAATAGAAATCACCCGCCCATCCCTGTAATAAATATTACACAAAATTGGAAACTAATCATAAGATAGAAACCGCGAATATGTTTTCAGAAATAATCAAAATACGGTAAAAATCTAAGCACTTTTATTAGGACCTATTAATGATTAGAAGTGCAGATACTGAAATGTATTTCATGTCTGTCTGTCTGTCCCTATGTACATGTATGTCTGTATTATCAATAAACTTGTGAATACAATCGGCATTGCAAAAATGTATTAATACATGTACATGTTACTTTTAAGTAAATGAACTCTCAATAAAACAGTTTTGGCAAAAAAACAGCAACATTCACATAATTACAAACATACAACTACAAAAAACACTTATTCATTGTTAATAATATTTTGCTACGGCAAAACGTTTCAAATAAAGCAAAATCACCATAGAATTTCAAATTTTGTTACATGACGTGAGTCCAATGATTGATCACACAAAAATACAAATTGAAAAATACAAATAATATATCGTATAACAGTTTGGTGCTCGAAGCATGAATTGGTTCCTGAAATAGCAGATTTAGTGCCAACATCCGTGTTTTTGATGCCTCAGCTGCATCTGTGCCTGATCGCGGATAGGAAATGGAGGGCTAAGACAAGACGGCCGACAGCTTGGTCAACACCAATTGGAGGACCTGACCGAAGCAGCCATACGTCCTGTTTAACTCTTACAGTGCGGGGATCGACTGTAGTCGACAGAATCTGACGTCTGACGTCTAAAGTCAATCCCCGCACTGCACGAATCAAAATATTTGTAATGGCCGTAGACCTATAACATAGGTATTCAAATGAACCAAGGAAAGCTAACTAAGACATTTATGATGATCTCGAAATGAAAAAAACCCTTTGAAAAATTCAGCGCTTTAAGGGTTAACCCTTATTATACCATGCTGGCTATTGCCATGCATATGCCTGCAGTAACTCGAAATGATCCGTTTTGTATGCAGTCATGGTGGATCGTCAACCTGGATAATCCACACTGTGTGCAATAGATCGGAGTTTAAAATAGGCATATAGCTTTTCACATTGATTTGAAGCAGGAATGAACCTCAAAGGATGGAAAAATACTAGACAACGACATCGCCTTTCTTTAGCGTTAACCTTCCACTGTTGCGACAACGACCTTTTGAGATGGATGTCTTCTGTGAGCTGCTAACAACGTCAACGGTCACCAGCTCTAATTAGGTGCCAATCACTGCAGTGAAACGGCTGTGTGCAGCAGCCGGATGCAACAGAACGGATGAATTTATTTCTTGCAAACAATCAAATCATGCGTAAGGCCATATTGTCTGGGTCTTATTTGCTGCCAACCTAGCTACGTTGACAGAAATATTCAAACTGGATATAGGCCTGGGCATAATCTGCTGTAGCATGCACAGCATAAACGCTTATTCAAGATGTTCTTGATTTTTTTCTTAAGATATGCTTATATCTACTCGTGCCTACCTCTTGAATCGTTTAAGAGAAATGACCAGTGGTCAGCTCGACTAAGGGGCGGTGAGAATGTATTGCGTCTTACGTCGATATAAATAATCTGGCAGACGGAGGTGATTTCATTTGTGGGTCATCCGTGTCAGTGGTGCCAAATCTGTCTGCCGCCAAACAGCTTTCTCTCAACACAAAATGCCACTCGTGTGGCTCACACATCACACAGTTCACGTCTAAATACGACGAGTGGCGGTCACAAACATCCCCAATCGCGCCATGGAATTA
Source organism: Flabesymbios commensalis (assembly GCA_964017125.1). NCBI lineage: Eukaryota > Metazoa > Annelida > Polychaeta > Terebellida > Flabelligeridae > Flabesymbios > Flabesymbios commensalis. The sequence continues at coordinate 69,923,953 of OZ024905.1, read as the reverse complement.
CCTATTTCTATTCCATTTGTGTGAAGATTGGAAGATTTATTCTTCCTCTTAAAGATTATTCAAGATGTAGAGAACAGAGATTAGTAAGAAAGGTTAGTCATTGAGAGGACCATCCTTTTGGTGCTGAAAAATTGTGATCTAAACCCCACCTTTTCCACAGGGAAATCATGTATTCTATATTCATTACATATCATTATAAGCTATATGTTGATATCTTTCGACTTGGCAGCCAATTTATAGATATGCCTAAAACGTGTTTCGATCATTTCTCGATCTGGATCTATCCGATCATTTGTGATCAGTGGCTTAGGTTTAGCTTGTATGTATCTTAACCTTTTCAGCGCGGGGACCGTCTTTATGCGTCAGAATCTGACGTTTGTAGACGTCAGATTCTGACGTATAAAATCGATCCCTGCACTAAAATCAAATAATTAAAATATTTATAAAGACCGTAAACCCATAATATAGGTATGCCTACTCAAATCAACCAGATAGAGCTAATAAAGACTTATGATGATTTCAAATAGAAAAAAACCTCTTTAGTCTCCATGGTTTTAACAAAAATTGTAAGGGCTAAAGCAGCTCGATTTGGAGAGTAGCCGATGAAACACAGTTTGCATAGGCCTATGTTATCGGCACACTTGGCGATTAGTTTAAGATGGCTTAGCGATGTCTTAAAGTTCGCAGCATAATCGCATTGGGTGGCAGAATTATCTGCGTCACTCTTTTGCGAAAAAAAAATCACAGAGAGCTTTTCCCGACGCCCCTAGCTCCTATTGAGCCGTCGCTAGTTTGTCTGCAACTCCACTTCCACTGCACTGCGACGGACCTCGACCAGTCTCACTGGAGTCGTGTAATAAACGCTCCCAGATTGGTCGCCAGTTTGGTTTAAATTGTTAATGCAACCCTTCTCATACATGTAAAAGTAAAGTCGGCGAAACCTCTGCGATGGGCTGCGAGCTGTCGCCGGGTGATTGGAGAAAGTTAGCTCTTTGTGCTTCATTCGAATACACCTATGTCATGGGTCTACGGCCACCATGAATATTTTATTATTTCCGTGCGGAGATCAGCCTTAGACGTCAGAACATGACGTCTATAGATTCTGACGTCTAAAGACGGTCCCTGCGCTGAAAGAATTAAGTGTATTTGAGGAGAACTTTATAGGAAATACAAAAGCAGACGGTATTTAGGATTTACATAAAAAATTTGTGACAGGTTATCCTTGTATAACGTGGGCCAGTTTATTTTGTCCTCGAAATAGAATAGAAACACAATGATAACTGTTATCCTATTCATCGACAATATTTGCATGATGAGACCAAATTTATTTTTCATTCAAATTAAATTTGTGTTAACTTATAGTATTATATTGTGTTATTTGCACTGGCGTGTGTGACCCCTCGAAACATAAAATTGTTCCCTTTGGAGATTAAATAAAATTTAGACTTTATAAAGCTGTTTACGCGACCTTTAAATCCACAGAGGACGGAATGATTTCCAACTTTAAGTGTTGTTGAACTTCTCCTTTTAATACAGCAAACGTTGACCCAATGTTGGTTAAATGTTAGTCTAGTGTGACAGACGGTGCATGGGGTCGTCTACTGCTGACACCCAGCAATATGAAAGATTCAGCCAATGTTATTTCAAAGCGGGTCAAGCGTCTACGACACTGACCCAACCTTAAAACAACATTGTGTCGAGGCATCTTCCTCTGCAAGGCTGGCTACTCATGAGGTCGTGGCCTGACGGCCTCGCTGTGTCAAGACTTGCTGCCAGGAAGATGTGTCGAGGGGTTTTCGAGATTTTCGGAACAGAGGATAGGCATCTTTATTTAACTGATCGCAATATCATTTTTTTTTAATAATGTTGCAAAAAACCAATCGCCAACCATTTTACACATACATGTAGGCCTACTGATATATGTACTGATCTGTGGTTGCCCAGACCCACCATCACTGCTGTCGTCGAGGGTGTTGTGGGGGTTATGCAGATAACCCTTGGAAACCCCCGCATAAGTCTATGGTGACCCCTTTATAAGTCTATGGTAGTAGGCTACTCATCCTCGAACACGGCTTTTCAAAGATATCTCTAAAAAACATCGATCCTTTCGAATTGCTCTTTAGCGATACGTTGAGCCAGTGCTGGCTTAATGTTGGGCGGTAGTTGCAGACGGTGGTCCAACATTAATTAATAATTGGTTTAACGTATCGTGTTTGATGGGGTGCCGAATGACAATGTTTGTTGAGGTACTGTATTAAAGGGACATGCCCACGCTAAAATCATAAAAAATCGGTGATTTTATATTGGCATCTTAATATGACCGTATGGTGTAAACATGTCCGTAGACTAGAGCTGCAAAAGTTTTCTTTTTCTGCTGCGCATTCACCAGTTAGGGGAATCTGGTCACCTTGAGATGGAACAATTCAAACTCCCCAAACATATATTTAATTTTCGAAATAACAAAATTGACGACACATATGGATACAGCATCCAGTGGGGGTATATTTGAGCAAGAGATGAAAATTTTCAGAAATGTGTAACCTTTCATTTTTTAACAAAACATATTTTCAAAAAAATGTCTCAATGTACCCCGTACTCGGGCACCTGGGGTACCTTGGGACACAATATTAGGTACCTGAGACAACGTGGATCTACCTAAAATCAAGATTTGAATACTACATATATACCTGTAGTTAAAGCCTGCAGTTGGCTAATGCTAGATGTTGCAGTGCCTGAAAAAAGTGGGGCACCTTGAGACACTTTCGGGGCACCTTGAGACAGACTTGGGGCACATTGAGACAGTTTTGGGGCACCTTGAGACAGTTTTGGGGCACCCACCCTGACTGACCTCACATCTGATACCATAGTTTGTGTGTGGGGTGTATTTGAAGCAAACCATTAAAGATAAGTTATAAAGTGATAGCACTGGTGTAACATACGAAAATTATAGGGAAATCAAGTAGGCCTATTACATGATCTGTAGAAGGAAATATTGATCATCCCAAAAAATTACTTTTCATGTAACAAATGGACATACCCTTACATACATGCCAAGGATGTCCAACAGCCATTAGCAATAGGGTGGAAAATGGAAATTGGTTAGTTTTAGTACCATTGACCAGATGGCGCACAAATAGCAAAATAGTTTCTGTGTGAAACAAGTCTGTGTCAAGGTGCCCCATGTCTCAAGGTGCCCCAGCCTCCCCTAAGCTAGATATAGAGACGAAATTCCAGTATTTCCTTTTTTTGACATGGTTTTCAAAAATTAGCAATCAGGAATTTCTTCTCTATATCTAGCCTAACTGATTAATGCGCAGCACAAAAAAAATAAAATAAATTGCAGTTCTAGTCTATGGACATGTTTAGCCTACACCATATGGTCATATTGAGAAGCCAAAATAAAATCACCGATTTTTTAATGATTTTAGAGTGGGCATGTCCCTTTAATAGCGATGGAAAACACCTTCTGAACATAAGGCAGTCTCCCTTGTGGAGGATGGCTTTTGCTAACTAAAAAATAGAAACTATTAGGCCTATAATATTATGTGTGGGTTCCATGAAACTTCTGTTGTGTGATGTCACAAGTCACAGTTGAGCATTGACTTCACAGAGCTTAAAATTAAATTTGTGACGTCATGAATAGGCCTAGGAATAGCTATAAGTTGATCTTGTGTACCTGGCTTAGTCTACACAATCATTGATCTTGTGCCAAGCTGTGGTGTCTAGTGAGATTCACATTAATCGTGTGAATCATTTTCGCTGATCTCTCAGCCAATTCTCAACCAATTGTCATGAAATTTACCAGTTTTTTCTGTAATCAACGAAACTGACGAAACAAAACTGACGAAACTGGTTTCCTGTAGGCCCTAAATCTAGTCGACGAAACGAAACTGCCGAGATCATGGATGGACGAGACTTGTAAAGACGTTAGGCCTACTCGTCAGGCCTAACTAACGTAGGCCTAGACAAAATGACGAAACTGGTTTCCTGTAGGCCTAGGCCTAATCGACGAAACTGGAGAAAAATGAAAATTCAAGAAAAAAATATATTTAAGGTAATGAATAACTATTTAAAGCGACAGAATCAGGCTAAATCGTCAAACAAGCAGTATTTTTATTTTGGCTCCTTGATATCATAATTCAAATGTCCATAATAATTATGTCAACAAAACAACATGTCCATGACATAGACTAGAATTGCCCAAGTTTATTAAATTTTGTGTTGTGCATTTGCCAGTTAGATCTAGATCTAAACCTAAGCTTAAAGGGACTGGCCCAGGCTAAAATCATCATAAAATCGGTGATTTTATTTCGGGTTCTTAATATGACCATATGATGTAAGCATGTACATAGACTAGAACTGGAAATTTTTATAATTTCTGTGCTGCGCATTCACCAGTTAGACTAGATATACAGACGAAATTCCTGATTTCTAATTATTGACAACCATGTCAAAAATAGGAAATGCGGGAATTTCGTATCTATATCTAGCCCAACTGGTGAATGCGCAGCAGAAAAATTATAAAAATTTGCAGTTCTAGTCTATGTAGGCCTACATGCTTACATCATATGGTCATATTAAGAACCCGAAATAAAATCACCGATTTTTTGATGATTTTAGCCTGGGCCAGTCCCTTTAAACTTAAAGGGACTCAATCAGGCTAAAATCTGCAAAAAATCTGTGATTTTATTTTGGCGTCTTAATATGGCCATAGGCCTATTAGTCAGGGCCCATTCTCGAAATTTCAGACTTGGTAAGGCATTTTTTAGTAGAATTTGGCATGCAGTTGTTCTTACACAATTTGGGAACGCTGATTCCAAATCTGCTCCATGCCAAGCTATATTTTGTGTTTTTCCTACTCAAAATTCAAAAACAAAATGGCCGCCAAAATTAGTGAAAATGTCACAGCTTTACATCACGGCTTGGCTTACAATGAACATAAAAACACCATTTCGGTGTATTAAAACACACCTGAGCAACATACTTGAAGCCCCCTGAATTTCACCTTGTGCGTTTGCCGCTAGAGGACAAAATCCAAAATGGCCGCCACTGCAAGGCAATGTGCCGTAACTTTGCTTCCAAATAACGTGGAGATGTGTTTTTGGTGTCTACATATAGGTTTCTCACACCCGGGAAACCAATTCAGAGGCGTGATAACATCTATTATCAACATTTCACAAAGTTACACATCGTAGTCCAGTGTAATAATAATGATTTATTTAATAAAGTCATTTTTTCACATTTAGAAGCCGAGGGAAACAATCGTAATGAGACATTTTTAATGTTGTCAATTTTGAAAATTTAACTTATATGAAGCCATATAGCCTACTGATCTTAACTAAAAATACAAAAAAGTAAAAAAACAATTTTAAAGCACAAAAAAAGAGTGAAATAGTTATATTTCCAGGTCGTATATTGCCATGTAAACAAAACAAGTCAGCAATATGCAGCACTTCATACCACATATACCCACGTCTTGGCCGAGGAGATCAAAGCAATCACCGCTAATTGGTGTCTGATTGGTGTCCTTTAGTCAGGACATGAGGTGATACACCTGCAACACTTATTGTCTGCCCAACGCTGGGCCGACGGCATCAACATGTGGCCCAGTGCTGTAGGAACATTAAATCGTCCTTCAGCATGTGTTTAGGTATACAAAAAGTTTGTTTGGGTTTTAAGCGGTTCCATGGAAATATTAATAAGAAATATTTATAAAAATCTAAAAACTCATGATCTGGGGGATACATAAAAGAAATCATGATCTGAGGGATACACTACTTCATTACAAAACTAAAAACGAAAATTGATGTCATCCCAAGGGGCTGCTTTAAATAACAGATACTATGAAATAACAGATACTATGAATAAATTATTGTCTATTGTCCAACAGGTTCAAATGTGTCTTGAAGTGGTATGGGAGCGACCACCCTATTTTGCAAGAAGAGGTATCAATGTTAAAGACAATAAGTCTTACCATATATAAAGTGATGAAATTATATGATGGACGTGAAGATAGTTAGGTTCCTAATAACTATAGGGGCCTATGTCTCCTCCAGACATAGTAGATTAATTAACTTTCATACAGAGTATTTATTACTTATCTATTATATTATTTTGTAATAAGCATTGATCATCTAATAATCTATGCAAGACACATGTATCCTACATCAAAACATTTCTCTGCACACTGCGATGTTATCTCAGATGAATATATAACAGATAAAGTACAGAATCAGGGAGGACAGCAATACAGTTCCAGTTCAATGTTAAAATTCACCACTTTTGGTAAAGAACAATGCCATTCAACTATTCAATGAACACTAGTATTTAAGTGTGAAAAATACTGAGGTACATGATGGGACGTTAATTGTTATTACGGTAATCAAACTGTCAGATACTGACAATGTGGTAGTCGTAGGAACTGATGTAATCTTGCTAACATTCAACCGTCTCAATGCCTTCCACAACACCAGCACATCAATTCTAAAAGAAAGATATTCAAATTCAAATTATTCATAAACATCCAGAACTAGAACTTAAGCCATTTGGAGTATTTCAATGTATCCTCTTCGTCAATAACCCCTGCCACAAAAAGTGGATATTGTTTCCGTTGTATTTTAGGCCTATTTACCAATACATACAGCTCTGGCCAGATAACAATATTATAAACATCTATGAGATTATGGTTGGAGCTTCATTGATGGACAACTGCAACTAGTTCTCGTGTAAAAGCTTCCTGCTCAAACTGAAGAACTATCACATTTAGTTTGATTAAGCGTGAATTAGGACCACGAGAAAGTAGCCAATGGCGTCCTATCAAGGAGTCGCTACATCAATTCCGAAGCTGCACAAAATATATATTATCAATATATTGATGAGGGTGACTATTCTAGCATTATCTTTATGCAAGATGATGGCATTCATGCAAATCTGAGATATACACAGCAAGCCTATGTAGCTACAGTGATGAAAGTAACACGTGCTATTTTTGTGAAATTTCCTCATAGTTAATGAGTTGTTTTTAAATAATCATATTTTTTGCATTCCCCGTAACTACATGTAACATAGAAGTCGAGTTTTTTGATGCTGTGTATTTTTTTTGGTATCAGAAAACTATTCAAGCGCCAAAAATATCTTCCTACGACATTTAGAAAAATGATTTTTAGTACTTGCTGTTTAATTGGCGGCCATCTTGGATTTTCCCCTGAAACTACATGTAATATAAAAGTTAGAGGTTATTATTGTATTGTACTATATTTATTGGTATTAAAAACCTATATTTAGCCACCAAAAACAACTTTCTATGATTTTTAGAAAAACGTTATGGTACTTTCTGTATTATTGGCGGCCATCTTGGATTTTTTGCGTGATAAATGAGCAGGTCTTGGAACATGAAATTCCTCAAAACAAAAATGTTATTTTGAACACAAAAGTCAAGTTTGTGTGTCCGCTGTGCACCCAGACATGATGTATAATCATGATAATTGAGACTTAATCTGCTATTTTGGCGGCCATTTTGTTTTGCAATTTTGAAAGGGAAAAACTAAAAAAAGAGCTTAGCATGGGGCATATTTGGAATCAGCATATTCGAATTGTGTGAAAACAACTGCATGACAAATTCTACTAAGAAATGTCTTACAAACTTTAACTTAATAAAGAGACTGGCCCACGCTAAAATCATCGAAAATCGGTGATTTTATTTTGGCTTCTTAATATGACCATATGATGTAAACATGTCCATAGACTAGAACTGCATTTTTTTTAAAAAATTTTGTGCTGCGCATTCACCAGTTAGGCTAGATATAGAGACGAAATTCCTGATTTCTAATTATTGACAACCATGTCAAAAATTAGAAATACGGGAATTCCGTGTCTATATCTAGTCTAACTGGTGAATGCGCAGCAGAAAAAAAAAAAAAAAATTGCAGTTCTAGTCGATGAACATGTTTACATCATATGGTCATATTAAAAAACCAAAAAAAATCACCGATTTTTTTATGATTTTAGCGTGGGCCAGTCCACGTCTATGCCAGACGAGTATCCATCAGTTTTCCAGCTATGTTTTTTTGCTTGTTTTATTCGTCGCCCTCATTAACCTTTTTTTGAAATAGATCAAAAGTTTGTTTTTTTCGTCGCCCTCATTAACTTTTCTAGAAATTTGTCCAAAGTTTTTTTTATTTCGTCGCCCTCATTAACTTTTTAAAAAATAGGTTTAATGTTTTTTCTCTTGAAAGTTTCTTTTTAACGCCCTCCGTCATTAGATTTTGGATTTTTTCTGATCTAAAACATAGAAATTAAACACAGTGGCCTAAAGACCCATATTAGCTACATCTCATTACATTAGGCATATATTTTGACAATTGATTTTAACTAAGTGGTTTTTTTTAAATTTAGGCTTACAGCGTAACTCAGAAATTGACTACTTTTCAAGATGTTCAATATACACACCGGGTTATTATTTTTTACTACTAAAATTTAAGTAGGGGAGAGATAGGTCTAGCTATTATAGGCCTATATATATTGGACACAGCAAGGGGAAGATGGCATAAATTCTCGACTTGTAGTGAATGAAGATGACATGATGTAGTTTAAAAATTAAAGAAAATTACCACATATTGGTAAACCAGTTTCATGGAAATTTTCGTTCTAAAACCGTTAGTTGTAGGAAAATTAAGTATGTTTTCAGGGATGTAAAATGATGCTTTAATGCATCGTGAGGGCTTAAAGGGTTAAAGCTGCCTGCTTGGAAAGGCGTTCGTCCCCCGCTCTGGCATTCAAGTTTCAAAGAAACAACTCAAAGAAACAAAATGTTTCTTCTCCGCTCACTCGTAAAGATTCAGTATTGTGGGGAGCGTTCTCTGCCTCAGACTCAGGGCTCGAATTTCGAATCCTGTGGTTGGAGGGCAGTGTCATAAAAATATGGATCGGACTTTAGGCCACCTTTGTGCACATATAGGCTAAACTGGGCCAGGAGAACCTCCTGAGGATGGTGAGATGAATTAGATGAGACTGTCCTCCAGATACAGGATACGAAATTCGAGCTCTGGCGGTCTGAGGCCGAGCACGCTACCTCGCGGTCACGGAGGCTCCCCACAATACTGATTTTCACACGTGGATGGGGAAGAAACATTTTTTGCTTCTTTTAAACCGCCGATACCAGGAACCGAACCCCGAACTCTGGCGTGAAAGGCAGAGGTGCTAACCACTACCCTAGGGCCCCCGCCCGGGCAGTGTCATCCCATTCTTCTCAACATCCTCATAGTGTTTTCCTGGCCCATTTTAGCCTATTTATTGACAAAGGTGACCTAAAACCTCATTCATTCATTCATTCATTCATTCATTCATTCATTCATTCATTCATTCTTTCTTTCTTTATTTCTTTATTTCTTTTATTCTAACAACGTATAGGCCTGATGTAAAATACGATGTTTTGCAATTTTCTGGCTATATTTTTAATTTTAGGCCTATGCCTATATGGCTATTATAGGCATATATGTAGGCTGTGGCAGATGTAAATGGCTCCATCGTTAACATTAGGGCCTAAAGGTGAGAAGGGGTGGCCAATTTATACCCACACTACCCACTTTTCCTTTATTTTACTTTTATTATTATACATTGTTCCAATTTTAGAGATAGTTATTTTATATAGATCGTAAAGTATATTATATATCATGTAAAAACGGGTACATTATTTCCCATGCGGTCCCCCTGGTCCTAACTATCGGCTAAAAAGACCTATTAATTCAATCGCATATCATATGTAGGCCAGTTTCCTTTTTACAGCATGTATAGGGTAGGCCTATGTCCGTATAGGGGTATATACGATGAAAAGGTCAAGCAGCCTGCTCGCACTTTTTTTAACAATATTACGGCAATTCCACTTGTTGAGGTATAAATCCTTAAAAGAGTGATATTTCAGACACCCGGAGAATAAATTTTTACGCGGGGTGATTCATAAATCTTTCTATATGCCGCCAGAGTGGTCTCTACTCAGTTTGACTGCCTAAATAGATCATACTACGTCTTTGGTGATGATCAATCACCATTAGACAGATCTAAAGACAACGAGAGATTTAGCGATAAACGGTTTCACAGGCTCTGGATTGCAATTGGAAGGACGATCGCATGCAATTGAGGTGGTGTTATAGTGACCGGGCATGCTAAAGGTTCTGCCAGAAGTTTCATGCTATCAATGAAAATAATATTCTTTTTTTTTAAACTATGAGTCTCAGATCCGGTTCAACATTCAATCTCCGGTCACTAAGTGTCCAAATCTATATCTCAATTCAGTCGAGCGTGGTTGGAAGCATGCTCTCGGTACTCAACTTTTCTTTAAATGTTGTTAAAAAAATTGCACCAGCATGCAAAAAACTGAAAAACACATCTCGTATACTGAATTATCGACTATAAAGTTTTAAGTAACTGAATAATGTTCAAACCAAGAATTTATGATCCATGACCTACGAGCCCCCGAATTGATGTGAAGAAATCCTTGGCCATGTCGTGGAATCGCTTACCTCCACAAAGCAAGGTCAGAATTGTAAACGCCTGGATCCCCGAGCAGATATAAAACGCTGCCCTATTGTTGAGCGAACGTCTTGGGAGTTTGGTCCAGCATTAAACCGATGTTATCTTCAACGGCTATTGATCAGCGGGAAGAGGGCGTGAACTTGTCACCATAAATTTTCACAATATAGGACCTTTAGGTATCGTGAAGAGAGTAGTTTTCGCTGATCGTTTTATTTTGTCAGATAGCCAGCTTCCTGATCAGACTTGCCTACAGTGAATGTGGCTTTACTATCACTTCACACTTTGGAAACAGGACTATGTCCTACTCTTTTTCTAAAGCACAGTAACATATCCAGTAAACACAAATTACGTTGGTTCAACATTATATAAATGTTATATAAATGTTTTGTGTTTACTGGGTAGACAAAATAAACACATCTTTTGCACAACCACCATGACCAACTTTTGCTCAAGGCTGGACGCTAATCCGGATGTACTTAAAATATTTTATCTCCTATATCGTATTTAAAGCCAAACAATATTATTTAAAGTCAGGTCATGTACATGTGCGGAATGTGTTTTTTTTTCTGTGACCAGTAGTGAATACTATATACTATGATCTGCCTGAAATAAACTAACATCTGCAAATTTATTTTCAAGATCAAAAAGGGGTAATATTTACCTTTGTAATATTTACCTTTAAAGGTAAATATTACCCCTTCTTGGGTTTTTAAATATGACTGTCATTTTTCAAAATGGCCACCGTTACCAAAAACGTTTGGTCAATATACATGTAATTGGAATTGAACCCAGGTTTGTACAGGGTACATTTATCAGCGAATGCCAACGCTAACAAGATCTAGGGTGTGAATGAATGAATCAACGAACGAACGAATGAATGAATGAAAGAATGAATGAATGAATGCATGAATGAAAGAATGAATGAATAAATGAATGAATGAATGAATGAATGAATGAATGAATGAATGAATGAATGAATGGAAGAATGAATTAATAGGGTTCTAAGCCACATTTGTGCTCATATAGGCTAAACTGGGCCAGGAGAACCTCCTCAGGATGATGAGATGAATGATATGACACCGTGCTCCTGGATACATGATTCGAAATACGAGCCATGACAGTTTGAAACCGAACACGCTGCCTCTCGGTAACGGAGGCTCCGCACAGTACTGAATCTTTACGAGTAAAAAAAGTATTAGGTCATCATTTAGCTGCTAAGACTGTACAATTATTGTTCTTCAAATAAAGCTGTTCACAGTCAATTCCTCTATAATCTACTCTCACAATTATTTGAAAAGTACCTTAAATAATATACCCTTGTTATCCTTCGATGCTCAAATACGAATGGATATTGTTGTCCCCAACAACCATTTTTTACCCCTCGGCCCGTTGGGCCCGAAGGGGTATTGTCCTCCCCTTTGTGCGCCGCCGTCTCCGCCGCCGCCGCACGCACTCTTTTGGCCACTAAACCAACATGGTGCAACAGATTGAATTCATAATTCATACAAACATTCAACCCCTCTCGGCACTTTTTTTTACCCAAGGTCATAGGTCAAATGTCAAGGGTCAAGGTCAAAGATTAAAAACAATTCTTGTTAACGCGATAACTTTAAAAATAATTATTGGATCTCTCGAATTTTTTACGTGAAGTTACCCAAGAATAGTTACCCAAAATGGCCGCCACCTGGCGACTAATTTTTTCAAATTTTTTTCAGATTTCCGTCGAAACCTGGTATATATATATAGGCTTCTGGGGTCTGCGAGTCTATTAGTATTGTCCGTTTTCATGTGAGACTGAAAACGAGGCTGCGTCGGCCATTTTGGTATTATCAATTTTAATAAATCGTTCTTATTTTCAATTAATGGCCTTGAAACCTGGCATATATAGAGTCGCTGCATCAGCCGAGGGGTATTTGAGTGCTTGCACGGTATTTTTACACTCATGTCTGAGGATTCTTCCCATTGAAACCAGTTAACCATGCCCTTGGATCAATATCTAGGTTATAGTAGATCGCCGTTGAAATTTCTTTGATTTCATTTTGTGATATATTTAAAACCGTTTGTAGGTGTATTGGGGGTCCTAAAGCGACATATCAATGTGTCAAACTGATATACCGAAGGCAAAATGTGTGATCAAGCATTATCGTAAAAACATAAATATATATACAATATATATTATAAATAATTGTGCAGAAAGATTATTTTCAATACGTTACTCACAGTATATCTAATTATATAATTCAAATCAAATTTAAGGCAGCCATTATCTATTTTGCACATGTATAAACGTAAAATAAACGGTCTCTTCATTAAGGCCTTTAATTCGAATACCTAGACCTAAATGGTCTTTTAGCAAAGGCACGTTAGGTTTATTTCTCTCCCACATATCCGTGTATGTTTCAATCCATATATCCCCGAGCCAACTAGAGACGATGTATCGGTACTATGTTCCTGTCGAATACCCAAATACCCAATTTATACCCAATTTAAAAAGTGGGAATGCTTGCAAGGAAATCTATTGAAATATCCGGTAAGGGTGGAGAATGTAGGTATATTTATCACCAAAGACAGTTCGTGCTTTGAATATCGCAACAAACTATTGTAGCGTTGAGAAGTTGGGGTTGTAAAATGTGTGAATTTTTTCCAAGGCTGAATATAAAATCGAACCCCAATCCCGTCTATTTCGGATGTTGGTCATAATGGTTCTGCAATTGCCATGTCCCAAACTGTTCAAAGGCCTGGGGTATGCATGAACTATTAGGAAATTTTTCGATGCATTTGTTTCTGAACGATTAACAGAATATCTGATGTTTCCGTACATCCGACAGCAACGGGAATGTATGTGTTCACATCAGAGCGTACATACAAATTAAGTAGATGCTGATATGCACAAGGAACGATTACGATTAGGCACATAGACAAATGTTACTATGGCATCGTCATGTTGTCATTTAGCAAAAGCATTTCTGGCAAACCTGTGGCATCGTGAGTGTTGTCCACAGTTTTAGGCAAACATTTCGATAAATCAGATAATAAATAGTTCGGTAGCATTGAGCATGATCCTCCTCGAACCCTGTATTGTTTGTTATATAGCAATTCTTTACACGAATTGAAAGTTCATACCTTCCCGTTCCAGTGTGTAAACATTATCGCCTCTTGTTTTTTTCAAGATGGCCGCCATTTTCGAACGCAAAAGTCAAACGAGTGAAAATATGATTTTTTAACCAATAAAGCTAGCTACTAGTATAATATCTCATTTCTGCATAATTTCGATTGGACAATTCATTTCTGGTATTATTTTGATGATTCAAGGTCATTTTCAAGGTCAAAGGTCAATTTGAATGTCAAATTTGCAAAAAAAATTATTTTTACCAAATACAAATAGGAACAAGTGCGATACCTCTTTTGGGTGTGATTTTGACTAATCTTTTTATGATTCTAGGTCATTTCCAGGATCATATAGGTAAATATCGCCCTTCTTTGTTTTTCAATATGTCGTGATGTTGATGTCTACTATATAGGGTTTCCAGATGCTTTAGCAATTACAAGTAGAATCAAGTGTAATACCTCTTTTTGATGTCATTTCGACTGAAGATTACGTTTATTTTTTTATTTTCGTAATAGAAAATCATCTTCCAGATCAAAAGATCACCAAAAATACGAAAATCTTGGTCATTTTACATGTATAACGTATTCCGATGATCTTAGTAGCATTGGAAACCAAAATAATAGAATTTTCGACAGAAAAGAAGAAAATTCATTATATTTTTATGTCTACAATATAGTTTTCAGCTATGCCTGACATAGTGGTGTGGCAAAAAAGTAAAAAGGTAAAAGATCTCCCTACAGATTTTTACGCCCATTTTCGGAAAAGACAGTTAAATCCTTCCATCCGAAAAAAAACGGTTATACCTCATACATGTATCACACATAGCCAAAACAATGTGTGCTTAAAATTTTTCCACAGAAGTACAACAGTCTTGTATTTTTTTTTTTTAATTCATCAGAAGCGGAAACAAACATTTAAAGCAGTAATTTGTGTACGGACTCTCCACACCATTGGATTTCGGCTTCTTTAGGGTGTTAAGATCATATATACTGAAATTTATTACCCGGTACCAGGAAGGTGACGGACGAAATGGGCAGTGATTAACATGTTATGCAAATAGTCGACACTCCACATATGCTGGTTTGCTGTGGAATACATTCAAGTGATAATGTAATGGCTCTAGCACCATCTAATATGTCGACCGCATTCAGATGTTTATGATACCATATCCGATATAATATTATGATGATTAAGTGTCACAGAGATTATAAGGCCCTAAATAGCAACATAAAGCGTTGAATTACTGACGCCAGAAAACGAATCTTATCTTGAATTAGTGATCCTTAATCAGCAGGATGACGGCAAAGCGTTTGCTTGATCCATAATTATAGAAAAGGCTTCGACACGGTAATTTTACTTTGTGGACACGATGACTTGAAAAGTTTCTCATGTATATCCTGCTCAAATTTTTTGCTAATAACCAGTTCTCGGGACAAGTTCAATAATGGCGGCGGGCTATTGTCGAGTGTGCTCTTGTTTATAGTTTAAACATTTTCCGAAATATATGATATATACATTGAGAATTTTTATATAAACACTATGCGAAATTAAACTATACAACATGAAATTTATTTCTGCAATTTCGATAATGCGCAGTGTAAGGTTGTTGTAACTGCAGCAATAAGATATATATATAGAATAAAACCTCGAAAATGAGAAATATATGTGTTAATGCAATAAGACCAATTTTATCTACTACTTACAATGAAATAATCAAGACAGACAAAAAGAAAATTGCATGTAAAAATCATTATTCATTATACGTTTACTCAAAATTTCTCCAACCTGATGTAGTAGGAAACCTTGTTATGTAGTCCTAGTGGAATTCAACATCCCATGTGTATAAAGGCACATATATTTTATTTATTTAATAAAATATTATTTCATTTTTATTAATTTGAGTTAAGACTTAAACCTTAAAGCGGCCTACAACTTCAAGTGGGTGTTGGAAACGAAACATTTTCAAATCTTGATGTTTAATTAAACGCCAATTTCATCCTCGTAAACAGTGATTTGATTGGTCTTAAGTAGCGGTGAAAGGATTATATTTGAAATATCGTGATTAGATCAGGTACGCTAAATACGTCTGTATCCAAGGAACAACTGGCATTCAATAAAAAAAAACAGTTTATTATCTGATTATAAAGTTATCTGGGCGTACTATTTGATTTTTAGCCACACATAACTCATTTTCTATTTGGTAAGAACAGCTCATAATTGTGCAGCGTTCGTTGAAATTGAACATTTTGAAAATTGCAATTGGCGACATATTAACAAATCCAAAATAGCTCTTCAAGGTTGGATACTATAGCAAAATTATTTTATTGTTCACTATTTTATCTTCATGGATATATGACCTGATGGATATAAAAACTAAATCCACCATTATTTCATTTAAATGACCCAAAATTGTGATAGAGTAAGATAAACGTGAAAGTCACATTTTAGCGAATTTTTTTTTAAAAAATTGGGTATTGTGTATAAAAATGTCAAACTCGATTTCCGTCAATCTAGAGACCCCGGGTACAATTCCAGACATGTGGACGCATGTTGTATCGTCGGTTTAGGTACCTTAAAAATTTGGTCCCACTGCTTCTCTACTAATTTGGTTAGAAGACTTATTCAGTGTTATTATTTATTTGGGTTTCCTAATTTTGTCGAGTAGTCTAATATAAATATAGATAACATTTGATTTGATATTTGTGACGCATTAGCAAGACGCAGTTTTTAATTACTTCTACAAACATTTCTCCTGTGACATGCTTTCTACAAATATCGTGTTATGTAAATAACAATTTATCAGATATGACAAATAACTACTGGGCACGTCTTAATTGGCGAATACGATAATTGCATTCATTGACCAGTAGCCGGGCACCGGTCATTTCTTCTTGCTCACAAGGCGTTAATCTGCTTTCTCTGCGGACCCTGGACGGCTGCTAAATCATAACCTAATAATACCTTGTCGCGTGTCATTAATATTGATGCTCATAGTGGTTTCATCCCTGCCCTGTGGCAATAATGCTGGGTTGGCGTTGAACCAACGCCATTTGTGGCATGAACATTCATCCAACAGCATCCGCAGCAACTTCACGCAACAGGATTGTAAATTTGCCTGGAGCCTACACGGGTAATGCTGATAATGGACGCTATGAGGCCACCGTGACCAAGGGCAGCACACCTCATTTACAGCTGCGTGTGATATGACCGATGAAATATGTCTTTCTTTTCACTTTCATGCATCACATCATACCATAACAGAATACAGTGACATTTAGACTAAGATGAGCGAGCATGTGGTGAGAGTGAGTGAGTTTATGAGATTGATTGATTGATTGATTGATTGATTGATTGATTGATTGATTGATTGGTTGGTTGGTTGATTGATTGATTGATTGATTGATTGATTGATTGATTGATTGATTGATTGATTGATTGATTGGTTGGTTGGTTGGTTGGTTGATTGATTGATTGATTGATTGATTGATTGATTGATTGATTGATTGGTTGGTTGGTTGGTTGGTTGGTTGGTTGGTTGGTTGGTTGGTTGGTTGGTTGGTTGGTTGGTTGGTTGGTTGGTTGGTTGGTTAGTTTGTTTGTTGGTTGGTTGATTGATTGATTGATTGATTGATTGATTGATTGATTGATTGATTGATTGATTGATTGATTGATTGATTGATTGATTGATTGATTGATGGATTGATTGATTGATTGATTGATTGATTGATTGATTGATTGATTGATTGATTTGATAGATTTATTTGATTGATTGATTGATTGATATTTTTCTGTATTTTACATTAAATTGTACAGTAGAGTCAATATTTTGCGCAGTGTGATATAGCCTTACAAAATATCCAATATCATGCAAAATAACTGACCCATAGTAGTTTTTGTACTTGAAATGTGAAAAAAATTCTATAGGGCTTTTTTCATATGCTGACTCGAATGGTGCCCGGTAACAAAACGAAAAATCATCAAAAAACATTTAAAATGGCCGCCAAATCCAAGATGGCCGCCAAAATTTACGTTGTCATTATGTTTTTTTAACTTTTGACATAAATGTCCTAGACTTTAATGTAATACCTCATTTTTGACTAATTCGGGTACACAGTGACCATCTTGAAAAATTAACTTTTGACATAATATGCCTAAAATCTAATGTAATACGTCATTTTTAACTAATTTCGGTACACTGGTTCCGTTGGAATGGATATGTTTACGTTTGAAGGTCATATAGAGGTCAAAAACAAGATGTCCGCTAATGTCCGACATGTACATCACCCATTTTTACAAGCGACTATTGTCAATTTGTATATTCTGAAATAGCTCTAAAATATCATGTAATACTTAACTTTACCCTAATGTAAAAATATTGATTGCAATGGAAGTGTTATTTTATGTCTGAAGGTCATCCAGATGTCATATATAGCTCAAAACCCATATAGCTCAAAACTCAGTGGCCATCTTAAAAAAAATAGTTCTGACATATTATGTCTAGAATCCAATGTAATACCTCATTTTCAACAAATTTTGGTACACTGATTACGTTGGAATGGTTGTTTTTCTTTTTCAAGGTCATCAGACATTCAGAATGGCCGCCAAATACAAGATGGCCACCAAAATGTACGTATATAGATTTTTTCAACTTCTTACATAACAGCCCTAGAATCTAATGTAAGACCTCATTCTTAAATAAATTAAGTACACTGATTACGTTAAAATTGTTATTTTTACGTTTCAAGGTCACACAGAGCTCAAAACCAAAATTTCCTGCCAACGTCCAACATTAAAATCAGCCATTTTTACAAGTGATTATCATTAACATGGTTAATTTGTATATTCTGAAATATTAGGTATAAAATTTAGTTTAAAACTTCATTTTCATCTAATTTGAAGAATCTGATTGCAATCAAATAGTCATTTTACTTTTCAAGATCATCTATAGGTCAAAACCACAATCAGTGGCCAACTTAAAAATTACCTTTTGACATAATAATCATATAATCTAATGTAATACCCCATTTTTTGACAATTTATACACAGATTACGTTGCAATGGTTATGTTACGTTTGAATGTCAGCTAGCTGTGAAAAACAAAATGGTTGTCAATGCGCGACATGGAAAGCATCCATTATTACAAGCGACTAATGTCAATTTGTATATTCTTAAGAAAAAGGTCTAGAATTTAATTTATTACCTCATTATTAACTGCATGTACTTTGAAGACGTTGATTACAATGAAATTTTTATTGTTTGCTTGAAATAAGAAATTTTTCGTGTGCCGAATTGAATGCAATTCTCTGATAAATTGTCGAAAATGGTTTGTTTAGTAGCTTAGTAGCTCCAAATTTTATTCACGTCCATATGTTTTTTGCGGTTTGTCATATTTTTCTATTATTCTCGCAACACTCATCACAGCAATTATCTACGTCCCTTATAATTTGTTGTTGTTATAAATGTTCGCATATCCGGATGATACACAACTTTCTTTTGAATTTAGCTAATGTCAAAAATAGTATCTAATCAAATATTGAGATTCCAGCGTGAGGTGATCATCACCTTACGGATTATATACTTAACCAAGCACAATTTAGTATTTGACAGAAAGGTTTATCTAATGTAATCCATATTTTACTTTTGTTGTACTTCAAGTATCAAAAAAACGGTTTAAAAAAAAATCAGCTTGAACTGTGATATGATATAGTAGAAGATAGTTTCATTTAAGTTAAAACTATTCAGTTGTTTTTGGGTGGATTCTTGAAGGTCCAGAAGCTTCAATTTAGATTCAAATAAGACCACTCACGTTCAGGTGAATGAATCTGGATGTTCAGGGGCACTTGGTCGTTGATGGATTTACACGACTAATTACCAGTATGTAAAAATGATAATGTTTTGTTCCTTGGTGTTGTTCTCTGCTGATAAACTGTGTGTTATTGTACTAAGTTGTTTATTAATGATGATGAGGACATTTTGCAAACGTTTAACTCGTAATATTGTTTCATGGCATGACCACAGCTTACACCAGGTATCAATCAATGAATGTGTATTTAAATTGTTGTGCATCAGCAAGATATATGATATTCATTAACAACCTGATTACCATGCTTCTGTTAAAGATACAGTCATGCTCTGAACTCGCATGCGTAGGTCATGTGTAGGCCTTCAGCATGTACAGTACAGTACGGGTTTATTCAGCTGAGTAATTCAACTTGATTACAAGACTATGGATACTACTCTCGACAACGAAACACTCACCCAACGCTGTTTTATTGCTAGATCAACGTATGTGACGCTGGCCCAACATTGAACCAACACTGGAGGAGTGTACAATGCTTTAGGGAAAGCCGTCTTGTCAATACATGTCTGGGGTCAGCTGTTTCGAGATCCCCAATAATACAGTCAGTTTGCAAACCGAACACACAGCGAAGAGCCGGGGCAAAGAGCTTTGGTGTAATTATTAACTCATAGATGTCGCTCAAGTATTTATGGACTTGCTATGATTTGGAAACGTGCTCTTAATGCGGAGTTAGGTATGAAACGCATATTCACTATTATTATGTTTTTATGGAATAAGGCCTATATAGGCCTACCCGCGGGCACTAAATTGTATTCCGAGGGACCCATGTCCTGCGCATTTAAACAGCTGACTATACCTAGTAATTGTTGTCACCTTTTCTTGAAGGTATGGAACACAATCCAATTTCTACCACTTTTTCAACTCCACGACAAAACAGTGAAGGCTCTCACCTTCGCCAATATGTTTGATGTAGAGAAGTAAATCGAGCTACAAGACTAAGAGGTCAGGAATGTGAATAGAAATGTATTTCAAATATCCATAGCTAGTTACCAAGCTGGCAGACAAGTGGGTTTTGTCAGTGTTGTGAGGTGTGAGGTATTATCAGCACCAATATCGCTACTTGTTTACTGAGAAGACCATGATAACATATTCAAAACCCTAGTAATGTTCATTCATTCTTGAAATTTTAGTTTTCTTCAAGACGAAACTATATGGGGTGTAGACCTAGCTCCTTTCTTCAAGATGACACTCTATCCGATACCATGTAGCTTTGAGGGCGCTTGTGATACCAAGCGGTGTTCATGTAAAAAAGCAGTCTTGAATTGCACGATCATGGTTAGGCTACTGTAGAAACATGTATACAGAGACTGATTGATCATTTAAATATTATTGTCAAGAGGATCTTGTACTTGTAGCTATCTAATGCTGCATCTGATGTTGCATGATTTGTGCATAATAGAAGAGACCAAAAAAATATCGGAACGGTATTAATGACATTTATATATCTATGTGTGTGACTCTTAATGGCAGACATATAGAATACCGGTATATCTGAAATGGTGTTTTTACTTACTGGCAGCCATCTTGAATTACTTCTTGATATACTTATCATATAAACAATATTTTTACTTGTATACAGAGTATGCTTAAACTTGTGAAAAATAAGCACTGAGGATAATAATTAGCGTTCCTGAATTGAAAGAACCCGACAACATAAATTTTAGTGGTCATTTCGGAATAGGCGGCGAATGTAGAAGCTTTTTATCTAGTGATTTCCCTGATTATAAGTACTGGGGGGAATCGATTTTGTACACGATAAGAAAACTATCCATTCTTAAGTAGAAAAAAACATGTAACGTTACCATTTTGTTGGGTTGAATGAACTCGACAAAGTATACATTTTGCTTTGGCAGGTATTTTGAATGCTTTCTGTTGATTTTTCTAGTGTATTGACGGGCGTATGGCATATGAAACAATTTATATCTAATTTATTTTATTTTTCCGGTGATTTTCGATATTGTTACCCATCGCCATTTGGTCGAGCACATGAAACAACCTATATACAAGTTTTCATATTTAGAGTAGCACAATAATGCAATGTACCTGGTTTACTCAAGTTATTCTAAAATAATATATTACATTAAATCCTGGGCTAATATGTCAGAAGTTAATATTTTAAGATAGCCACTGATTGTTTGACCTTTAAATGATCTTGAAGTTCGTAAAATAATGAAATGAAGGTAGTTCGAATGAAGCATTAGACTGAATTCAATTCGATAACTAATATTTCGGAACTTACAAATTAACAATAGTCACATATAAAAATGGATGGTTTTCATTAGCAGCCATCTTGGTTTATACCTCTAAATAACCCTGAAAACGTTAAAATGACCATTCCAACGTAATCAGTGTACCCAAATCAGGTAAAAATGAGGTATTACATTGGATTCTAGGCCTATTATGTCAAAAGTTAAATTTTCAACATGGCCACTGATTTTATTTTTGACCTTTGATGACCTCTTGATGGCCTTTAAGCGTAAAATCTCACTTCAATTGCAATCAATGTCTTCAAATTAGTTTAAAATTAGGTTTAAATTACATTCTAGACTAATAGTTTAGAATATACAAATTGACAATAGTCTCTTCTAAATGTGGATGATAGTCATCTCGGACAGTGGCGGCCTTTTTGGTTTTGACCTCTAGATGACCTTGACCCGTAAAAATATTGATTCCAACGGAACCAGTGTACCGAAATTAGTTGAAAATGATGTATTACATTAGATTTTAGGCATATTGTGTCAAAAGTTAATTTTTCAAGATGGCCACTGATTTGGGTTTTTCACCTTTTGATGACCTCTAGACTACTTTAAATGTAAAATTTTACTTCGAATGTAATCAATGTCTTCAAAATAGTTTAAAATTATGCATTAAATTAAATTTTAGATCCTTTCTTTCAGAATGTACAAATTGACAATAAATCTTTTATAAATAACGATGGTTTTCATGTCGGACATTGGCGGCCATATTGTTTTTAACCTTTAGATGACCTTGAAACGTAAAACTAGTGATTTCAACGTAATCAGCGTAAATTAGTCGAAAATGTAGTATTACATTAGATTTTAGGGCTATTATGTCAAAAGCTGAAAAATAAATATGCACTGTATATTTTGGCGGCCATCTTGGATTTGGCGGCAATTTTGAATGCTTTTTGATGATTTTCGGTTTTGTTACCGGGCACCATTCGATTTGTCATATAACAATGGTCCTTTGGCCAAGTTTCCACATTTTAAGTACAAAAACTACTGTGGGTGAGCATATTTCAATATTCCTGGCTATTATGACGTGTTAGAATGCATGCGCCGCCAATCACAAATTCGAGTATGAAAACATCTATTAAATGAGAAAAAAATTATCTTAAAATTATTTTTCCATACAGTCTACACAGGTGTAGTCTAGTCTCTTCACTGTTTATTTTGATGTTCTATGCCTGGTACATGGGGGCGGTCAGTTTTTTGGCAATACATGATCAATTATAATTTTAATATTATCCTAAATATGTCATAAATGTGGGATAAATTAAGCGTCACACTGCGATAAAGATATGAGGTGAAGAATGCAACGGTCTGACAGAAATATATTTAGAATACGTGGTGATTTTTAGCCCCCGTTCTCTTATTTCACTTCTTGATAAAAACGCAGGTGATTGTCAATGATTATAGCTTGATTATAATGTATATAATCTGATAATGTCATGCAATGTATTTTCACAACATGTATTACCGGTACGATTGATGGTAAAATTCAGATGTTTTTTCCATGATAAATGATATTATCATTTGTGTGGAGTTTCTTTGCACAATGGTTAATGATGATAATTAGAAGGCTGTGTAACAGGCCATTGCAATTTCTTTGTCATTCCCTAATCTTTACTATATATAATTGGACACCGTAGAGTGAACATGTTTCATAAGCGTTCTAATAATTATGCTATAGAACAGGCGACTCTGTTGTCAATGTCACACCCTAATCTCATAATTTTGAACCTTTTTTCACACTAGGATACAATAACTGTTTATACTTTAGGATACAATAACTGTTTTATTTTCATCAGTCTAGGTGACGTGCGTTGATTTTGAACAATATTATAATGTTCAATATGTGATTTATTTTGCTTTCAGCTTAAATCTACAGATTAAGAAAAAATATCACATTGGTCGTTTGTCAATCATCTCGGCAAAAGATTTACCAATTAACAACAAATCACTAAGCTACATATACATGCGGTCCACCAAACGGAGTCATAGAGAATAGCAGACAGTGGTAAGTATAGCACTATACTTATACATCTAACACGATTCAGAGGTTACAAAATTATTTTTCTGGAGACTGAAAGCATACCTACAGTAACTTTTATCATCGATGCCATATATATATATACATCGATACTGGGTATTGTTCTTTGGCCAAATTATGTGAATATAATAACTATCGAGAGAAAAGAATTGAAGATACCGAATCACGCTATTTCCCTTTATTATTATTATATGCCATACAGCTAAGGCATATAATATACAGAGCGATGTTGGGAGGTCTTGACCGTATCAGTCGACAAACTCAGTATTGCACGTTAGTGATCATAGAGGCAGATCTGATTGCTGCCATTTCGGTTAAAAAGCTGGTTACTCCCTGATGAATTGACTGTACTTATTATTATATCGCCCCCTCATTCAGATTAAATTGTAGTGAAATACAATAATTGGGCCCTAAAACCTATTGGTAATTTGAGTTGCCCTATTAAGATGAGGTCATGTACCGGTACCTATATGCCCATGCTATTTATGTTAAATAAACCGATGATAATTTACACTGAGCTGAGATTTTAATTTAAAAAGACATCTGAAAACAAGAATTGATATTACTTTAGAATATCACTTTCAACGCAATTAAATTTCATTTTGGAAAGTCCAGTTTTAATTGCATATTAAAAACATTGAGAACGGCTAAATTTGATATAGAACATCTCCGTGTTGGCGCTTGGCCTACCGTGTAACAGTTTTTGGTTGTCATGAAGTAATACAATTCAGTCCATTGGTTATTTGCACCTTCAACGTACGAATGGTGAACTTATTGCGGAAGCTTTCACATCAAAAATCTTTGCGCGAGTTGATCTCTGTTATCCGCGAGGCGCCAGCCGGACCACAAACGATGGAATAAGCTGTGATGTGGATATTGTTATCACAAGCCAGGCCATTGAGCTGGGAAAAGAATACGACCTATTTCTGGCAGGCATGCACCCGAGCAGATTATTGTGTTGCCCAATGACATTGTGTAAGCACATGCGATTAACTCATACAGCACTGGAATAGTAATGATGAGAACTATTGGCATATTGCTTACCTCCCCACGCACTTCATTGTGTCCTCTATACATATGTATATACTTTTTTAGCCATTAAATCATGTTGAAAAGAGTTGTACTGTGTACTTTGATAATTTTATTTTATAAAAAATAACATTTTTTTCTTGACGCTCAGTGATTGTTTCCAGCATAGTCGTCTATACGTTTTATGCAAGCAATACAATTACTATGAGGCGCCAGCAAGGTATTGTGAAACTCACATCTGTCGAGGTCATGGTACAAAACATTCAGATTCTGAGAAATAGACGTAGGCCTATTTATCAGACTATACATTTTTTTAAAATTTCCATGACGTGCACTGACACAGAGAACACTTTTTAGGCCTCTTTGTCTGATTGAGTTTTGTTGTCCGCGACGCCGCTCGCATGTTCTCGTCGTCCGTTGCTTTTTCAGTTTTTTTTTCAAATGAATATCAGATGCAATTTGCAGATGCGTGAATAAGGTCATATTATCATTGTGTCGCTCACAATCAACTCCTTATTATCGTATACAATATGTTATCGTTTGAGAACAAGCCCAGTTCACAGGTGAGAGACTTTGACCCTTTTTCATGAATAATGCCACAGCATTAATAAAATTGTCTTTAGTGCGCGATATATTCTAAACTATTTGAGGTAATGCCTTTAAATTTGGTGTACATGGTGAGAATCTTTAGAAATTACACGTCAAGTTCGATTAGTGACCTTGATCTATTTTATATAGTTAATGTCATTGCACTTTATCGCTCTTTGCGTTGGTTGGGGTCATATCATTGTGTCGTATATTGAGCTCTTTGTATACAATATTTTATTGTTTGAGCTATAATCTTCATGTTTGACAGGCAGGTACATTCGGGAAGCTACAGGCTGAGTTTAAAAAATAATATTAATCCATTTTCGTGATCCTAACGTCACTAAATGTCCTTTGATGTACAATACCTTTTGAATATGAGTTAGTATTCACTTAATTCAAACGTATATACATGTAGCTCCCGCCGTCACCGAAGCAGCGACGAGGGAGCTATGGAATCGGGCTCCGTCCGTCCGTTACGTCTTCTTTCGCCTATAAGAAAATAACATACGATGACAATTTTTGGTATGTGAGTCACTTCCAGGTGGAAGACAGGTTGAAATAGTTTTTATCTCAATTTAATACGTAAGGTCGCAGAAGAGATTGAATGATGCTACGGCATTGCGCTGTCCGTCGTTTCCAGAGCATCTCAGGATCTACTTGTTCGAATGTCTTCAATTTTCACACAAAACACCTCTAATGGTTCTATTTATGCTTTTTTGGGGGTTTCAGAAGTTTGACCAACTTTGTGTCAGTACTATGACCTATTTAGATGTTTTGACATACACTTCGAATCCGGAGCAGATCTAGAAAACTACTGGGTGGATAACAGCACATAATGGCCGACTATAGACCATTATTTACCACAATATGCCTGATATTGGGTAAACCGTGCTAGATAGCTACATCATTACTATAAAACAAAATGTGAGGTTTCAGGGAAGGACACAACTTGAAAAATTTCGACTCGACTTGATCAAATTCAAAATGGCCGCCTATCGGCGATTATTTACTTTGTTGATATTTAGTACACCGCGCTAGATGGACAAATCATTGCGACAAAATATAATGTAATGTTTCAGAGGAGGATGCACCCTGAAATATTTCGACTTGATCAAATTTAAAATGGCCGACTATCGGTCATTATTTACTTTTATATGCCCGATATTTGAAAAATGAGATTTCAGGGAGGGATATGCCCTAAAAAAAGCCAACCTGATCAAATTCAAAATGGCTGAATTTCGGCCATTATTGGTACTAATATATGCATAATATTTGACAAACTGTGATACATGTAGCTAGATCACTACTCAAAATCAAGTATGTTGTGGTGATTCTAGACTTATCACTTTCACCAGGAAGGTGTTTTTGCTCGTGTTGGTTTGTTGTCTGTCTGTCTGTCCCTCCGTTGGTCGAGTTACTTAAAAATGAACGGATTTGCATCAAAATGTTTGCCAGTAGTGTGTCTCGAGCTCAGAACAATCGGCTAGATTTTGGGGATGTGCGTAATCCGGATCCGGATCATAATCCGGATTGCACAGATTTGCATGAAACATTTACCAGAGGTGACCAGAGGTGTGACTCGGGCCAAGGACCAATCCATTAAATTGTGGGGATGATCCGGATCCAGAATCCGGATTACAATAATCAATTTAGCCGGGATGATTGCAGTCTCTGACTGACTGTCTGGTTCTTAATCTTGGTCTCTTGGAATTCTGTGGTCTTGTGTGCAATTTGTTTTAATCATGGTTAGGCGTATCGGATATGTCGCTCATCTGATATGTCCGGCCATCGCGCATACCATTATTTTCATAGATAGGGATGTTTCCATAAATGAGAATCAATAGCGAAGCGTTGTCATACCTTCAATATTTAATTCAGGTACTCAGGTGATATTATTGTAAATTATTTTAATTTCTTCACGGATTACATGATGGTGACATTTATCTTTAGGAATAGGGGAACTGTAGTGAAAAAATGCATTTTATATGACCTAAATAACCTGAATGACTTAAATAACAGTTTTCCAAATAGTGTATAAAATTGCATTAAAACTCACCGTCATTTCGTATAGGCTGAATATCCGCTTTACGTGTAATTAATCCTACCCTGACTTTAATTGTGTACGAGATACTTCAAGAACTGTCTGGACACAGGTGGCACCACTCGCATAAACTGTAATTGAGTGTCAGGGTTCCCATTCACACTGGAAATCAGTGCAAAACTGGAAAAATGAGATCATGTTTTCCAGTCAGGGAAAAATCAGGGAATTTGATAAATATGAAAAAAATCAGGGCAAAATCAGGAATTTGATAAATTTGAAAAAAAATTCAGGGAAAAAAGCAGGGAATTTGAATATTTACAAAATAGAAATAAAATGTGCATTCTCATTTCTTAACATTCTATTTTATTTAATTAATTGTGTATTTTATCTTCTACATGATTTATAACTTACCAAATATAGGCCTATGTAATTGATGCAGTAGTACGAAGTCACTATTCCTCAACAACCACTTATCTTAAAGAAATTTGTATCTATAGGTCGAATACTCGAGAATTTCATTTACGAGGGTATGGCAGCATATTCGTCATTTGCACTCCACAAAAATGTAGTCGCTGTTGTGTATATACTCTCTGGTATAAATATTTGCCCAGTGACACATCTGGAGCAGGTAATTTTCTAATACGGATGTGGGGGAACAAAGGTTCAGCAAAAAATCCCAACCAAAAAAGCCTCGTGTCCTTAATCCTTCAGTCTGAACTGTTACCAAATTGACGTTGAGGTCGACATTTTCAAAATTGTTGATTAGTAGATTTCATATTCAAACTGGAATAATATTTTATGGATTTTTTATTAGTTTTTATTTTATGAGATTTTAAACTGAAGAAAATTTTGCGCCCCGCTTCGCTCGGCATCCTATAATGACCCTTAAATTTACAGAGACCTTCAAATAACTGCTGAGTCTGCTTTGGGATCCAACTTTGTCGATAAAAAAATCCAAGAAACAGAAATAAATATTTTGCTTGAGGCAGAGGGTGAAAAAATAAAGTTCTACAGATAGGACGTGAAATGAATAATTTGTTCAATCCAAAATTCTGTAGTTGCGTTAGAGTTTTGCACTTTCATCACTCAACTCATATGGGTCTCGGCATACATGTGTAAAGCATTGAAATGTTGTAACTAGATCGACCTACATGTTACAATGAGTTATCAGTGAGTGTCACAGTCACCCACTGAGCTTTTGTGTGGCATTTACACATATCCAACACCAAGGGTCTCTGTCGTCTGTTACGTCACCGTCTGCCAACCAGCAGCCTAGGGGCGCGTTTTGGTACATTATTTTCCAGATTTCTCGTGACCTAATTCCAGCCTCTTTAACATGTATAGGGAGGATACGAGCACTCTGACCCACTCGTTCAATCTCAACGATGCTCATATGTAAATCAGCTATATCTGAGCGAGAATGATGTTGAAACGGGCCCCAGCAATTCATAAATCAGGCACGAGCCGTGAGGTAGATCGTGATTGGTCATTTGTATTTAGATGCACACCTGCCCATCCGCTGCCAACACATGGGAATTAGTGCACGCAGTGCTTGTCATACAAACCTGAGGGTATCCATGAGTTTTCCACTTTCAATTTTATATTTATTGATAATTATTTTAATGGGGTTTTTAAAAGTATGAGCTAAGCACAATTTTTACTATAAACGGTATATATCAGTGTATATTCAGCCTAGATATTTTTATCTCATTTTCAGAAGCGTCAATGGTAATAATGTATCGGGTTATTTTGCACTCTGTCAGGCCATCCTTCTGAAAGAAGCGGGGTTTTTCCCACGCATCTAGACAGGGCAGTACAGAGAGGGGCTGTGAAATCTCTGTTCCCTGGTTGTTAATATTAGCTGATCGGGGGAAGAGGACCAGTGTCTGAAGTAGAGATAGAGACACTGGTGACACGAGTGAACCTACATGTATGATGTCAAGTTCATACTTCTGAATGCAAAATTTGTAAATTATAAGTTGTATATCCTCATACCTGCGCACGCATGTTAATTTTAGTAAATAAATGGTATTTAATAACAGGATTTATGACAAAATTAAATCAGGGAACAGATTTTGATCAAGATCAGGGAGAAATAAGGGAAAAATCAGGAATTTCATTTCAAATTCAGAATGGGAACCCTGGAGTGTACATACTTAGTTTTACAGTTTATGCAGGTGGTGCCACCTGTGGTCTGGATAACTTTCCTGTCTTGTCGCGACATGAACCGATTTTCAGTAGTGGTTCAGTTATTTTTGAGAAAATGTCGGTCATTTTTAGGCTTCAGCTAAAATTTGGCTGAGAGCACGAGAGTAACGCCTTACAGATTCTAACTACTGGTATAATTTTATTACTAGTTGTTGATTACCATTCACTCCTTCATTCAGCTATTCATGCATTATTTCATTCATTCATTCATTCATTCATTCATTCATTCATTCATTCATTCATTCATTCGCTCATTCATTCCCTGATTCATTCATTTATTGATTGATTCATTTATTGTTTGATTCATTCAGTCATTCATTATTCCATTAATGAACTTATTCACTCAAATTTAGGTATGTAATTAATACTGTTTTTATGACAAAACATTTTTAACAATAATTACTGTCAATTTATCATTTATAGGTGACTATATGTATATAATGTATGAAAGTCTCTTACAATTCCTTTCTGAGTGGTAGAGAATAAATTATTAGTACTAATACTAGTAGCTGGCGGGCCAGTGTTGATTTTCATTTTGACATCCCTCATAAAATGCAATTTTCTCTCATATTGTTTAGTACTGTAATTTGGGTCTAATTCTTGGAATATATAGTGCGGTCAAATTTTCAACCCTGTAGTCATACCTAGAGAAATCACTGAATGAAACAACATGATAAGAACCTGTCCCAGCAATCACATATTTTATATTTTTATTTCAGATGTTGCTGTTGTTTTGAAATAATTAACACTTATAAACAATGAGGCTGATGCCGTTTTCTGTCCAACATTCTCCCTTTAAGCCCTGATCACGAATATAATTGTGAATACATTTTTTTGTAGCACTTTTTAAACACGAAACTACTGGACCTAGCGACCTCAAACGTTATATTTAACTTGTTCATAGGGACTGTTCCTCAGAAAAAACAACCATTTCCCACACACGACACCACTCTTTCCGCAAATTAGGACACAAACATTAGTGCAATGAACTTAATAGGTTCCTGGCCTCCGGCCAGGCCTAATTAAAACGTACAATTTTTCTTGGCTGGGCGAATCGCACAACTCATGCTGCCACACAACATCCGCCCTCCATTGACTGTGGCTTAATATTGCAAGAGCTCTCACGAGACTCATGGCAGAAGTCTACGCCGCTGGCCTAATATTGAAGCGGCATCGGGTCAACGATTCTTGATTGTTGAGATTGTACGCGAACTAGTTTAGATTTCAGCAATGGACCTGCAGAAAGAACGAGGACGATCAGAATTTGTAGTGCTGTTTCTGTATTAGAGAGCATAATTATATTGGTTAAAACCAACAGGGCATGAGCCCAACTCATGACGTCAAAAACAATCTCCGCCCAATTATTTCTGGATTGAGAAAATCGATCTCACTAAAATGATTATCTGGGATTCATTCGCTTTCGCTACATAGATAAAACACTTTTTTACTACTCACTACTGTCGTTACATGTGCTACGTTTAAAATACCGGAACTTTCCGCACTAAGTGAGTAAATAATAAAAATAGAATAAATTATTGATTAAATGATTAATACAGTATTGTACAACTTCTACAATGGGGCTGGAGTATTTTTAAATTAAATAATTTCGGGCGGACTCTGAGTGTAAAAAAAAATTTACTTCAAGAGCAGCTCCATATATGAACATGTAATAGAATTTAACATTTTCAGCGCGCCACCGAGCCGGGTTGAAATAAATAATTTATTCCCGACAAAAACTCCATCCGCCCCCCCCCCCTTGATATTGAATGGTGCCCCACCTAACCGCAACATACTTTACATATCAATTATTATATAATTAGATGGACGTAATTATTGTGAGCTCTATATGTATAAGCCCACTATTGGAATCATGTTATTCATATGTTGTTTCTTATATATTTATAAAATATGATATACAGTGTCATCTTCAGCACAGAGAAGGAAAAAATGAAATGTAAAGGGCTTTAGGCCACCTTTGTGCACATATAGGCTAAACTGGGCCAGGAGAACCTCCTGAGGATGGTGAGATGATTGAGATGACACTGTCCTCCAGACACAGGATTCAAAATTCGAGCCCTGGCGGTCTGAGGCCGAGCACGCTACCTCTCGGTCACGGAGGCCCCCCACAATACTAACTTTCACACGTGGATGGGGAAGAAACATTTGTGTTTCTTTCAAACCGCCGGGACCGGGAACCGAACCCCGAACTCTGGCGTGAAAGGCAGCGGTGCTAACCACTACCCTAGGGCCCCCGCCCACGCACAGAGAAGAAGACGTGGTGCAATGGATAGAGCGCCTGACCGCCTCGCCAGTCATGCATGCGTCCTGGTTTCGAACACAACTGATCATGTGTTGGGTTTTCAGAGAAACATCATTGTTTCTTTTTTTCTTTTTTTCTTTTTTTCTTATAAATATATAAGTCGATCACGTTAATGGCGGCCTCATCGATTTAAGGTTGAGACCAGTGTATCGACGTTAATTTCGCGCTATGTATCCTCATATCAGCAGCACATTAACATGATTTTTAAACAGAATTTTTGGGTTCCATAACTTCCTCATAATGTACGCAGTACTATTGATTATTATTATGCATTGCAAAATTTCTTCCACTTAAGATATTGCCTTCATTTATGTTATTGATTTATACAGGGTACCCACGGACAGGGGGAACAGGAAAAAAATGTTTTAAAAAATTCCCTGCAGAGAAAACACAGAGAATTCTATAATTTTGTAAAATACAGGGAAAACATGGAATTTTATCTGGTTGGAGTAATGTGTCAGCATGTTGTATCATAAAATGTCGTGACAGAGAATGCTATTCCAAAACATTCTTGGGTCCCATAACTTCCTCATAATGTATGCAGTACTATCGATTATCATTATGCATTGCAAAATTTCTTCCACTCAAGATATTGCCTTCATTTATGCCATTGATTTATACAGGGTTCCCACGGACAGGAGGAACAGAAAAAAAATGTTTTAAAAAATTCCCTGCAGAGAAAACACAGAGAGTTCTATAATTTTGTAAAATACGGGGAAAACATGGAATTTTATCTGGTTGGAGTAATGTGTCAGCATGTCGTATCATAAAATGTCGTGACAAGAGAATGCTATTCCAAAACACCAAAAAGTTGTTAATAATTATGCAGTTGAATTTTCTACCCATTCTTACTTACTGAATCTTTGCATGTATACCCCACTCTACATTAGGATGCGTTGACGCGACTGAAGGGGTTGGTGGAGGTCGCTTGTTGATATTTTAAAAGGTAAAACATATATATTGACATGGAAAAAATAGGGAGAATAGAAAAATACATGTAATTTCACTTCTTAAGTTTTGTGGGTATCCCGCTGGTTATTTGATATTATGATAACCCATACAAATTAACAAAAATGGGCTTGTATTGTGGATTTTCTACGAATATTTTATATCCAACTGATATATAATTGTGTAAAATAAAACACAAAAAATGAAGCACAATTGCACCTAAGGTTTGCTTTAGGATTTCGTTCAATCCAGCATTTTCTTTACTACGTTTCAACCATTGTGTGAGTAATATTAATATTCTGAAGCTTCCTTATCTTGGCTCTCTGCCTGCAAATCGTCGGAGAAAACAGCATACAGAAGACGGGTTCAGAAGTTCACATACTGGCAGCGCAAGCCATACTGAATGGGCAACTAATATTTAAAATGGATGGAGCAGCGAACCGGGGCGTGCTGCAAATCTCCTAATACCGACAATTTTACTAAGTTGGGACGGAATGGGGCAAGTGGGTGCCACTATAAGCACCACCGTGAAATAAATATGCAGAGGTCCGCTGCCCAAGACGACGCTCAGGGCTGTGGTGTTGGCATGCCTTTCACGGGTTTGATGGGTCCAGACCTCTCGCGTTGAGGTAATGCAAAGGGACTGGGAGGCTCCGGGGGCAAATAGGCAGCCGACCATTAGAACATGTCAGATGGGTTTGCTGGCGTGTTCTCTCTGTTACAGACACAAGGGGCGACTGGGTGCTAGGTGTAGCACACTAATTGCAGACTAGTAGCAGACCTGAGGGCACACACATTGTTCGACCTAAAGTGGAATAGACGTTCCCACTATTCATCCATGAAGATCAACATCGTGTGAATTATTTTGTCCACCACATAATATATTGTTATAATATAGTAGTATGTAGACCAGTTGAGCATACATTTCCAAATCATCCTGTGAAACGGTACGACTTGTGATAAATATGTTTAAACTTGAACGGTGCTACTATTGTCTACAAGACTCAGAGCAATGTAATCTATACTCCTTACTGTGTAATGGCAGTATAATGTTCTGCAAAGAAAAAAGGCAGTATCTGCTTTCTTGTAAAGTGTAAGCAGATACCGCCTTTTAGATTTGCATGGCAGTTACATAAGCATTGAAATGGCCAACTCATTTCTATTAGACGATTTATGCATTTCTGGTAGTACGGTATATTTCCGTGGATGAGGAAGTAACTTGACAACGCGCTTGAAAATAGACATAGCTCATCAAATTTCTGTTAATTATTCTGTAAAACGTAGTGACATCACCGGAAACCGTTTTGAGTGGGAGCTCGGTGAAAACAAAGTTATATAAGACCACCTCCCTCATACTTCATAGTATTAGCTAGCTTGGTGACAACAATGGAGGTCAATGCTTTTGAGTTTCACAGAATCACCTGATAACATCCTTTGTGATATATTAATTGATAATTTGTGGTACAGTTAATTAGGGTTGGTAACAGCTGGTAAGAAGATTATGGTGAGATAAGTCTGATGATTTGTTGATAAAAACAAAGAAGGACGCGTTTCTCTTGATTGAATAGAGTTAAGATCAAAGGTGTCATGCCAATGAATCAGATCGTTTGTATGAGAGATTTTGTAGATCTGCTTTGTAGATCACTTCGATGTTAAAAATACATGTATACGAAACTTTTTTTTGTAAACCAAAATTAGATCATTTGATCTTGGAATAGAAATCTGTATACTTTACTGTTGTTACAGTTTGACCATGAAGTTATCGTTGTATTCTAGAGTCGACCTTAAGTTTTTGTGAAGCATTTGCGGATTATAACAAGGAAGTAATAAAAAATTGTGAGAGGAAAGGACTTTGTAGTGTTTAAAATCCCACTTGAAAATAAGAAACACGATGCATTGACCCAAGTTGATGGGCGGTGGCCCTAGGGTAGTGGTTAGCACCGCTGCCTTTCACGCCAGAGTTCGGGGTTCGGTTCCCGGTCTCGGCGGTTTGAAAGAAACAAAAATGTTTCTTCCCCCTCCATGTGTGAAAGTCAGTATTGTGGGGAGCCTCCGTGACCGAGAGGTAGCGTGCTCGGCCTCAGACCGCCAGGGCTCAAATTTCGAATCCTGTGTCTGGAGGACAGTGTCATCTCAATCATCTCACCATCCTCAGGAGGTTCTCCTGACCCAGTTTAGCCTATATGTGCACAAAGGTGGCCTAAAGCCCGATTCATTTCATTTTTTTTGACCCAAGTTGACGGCCACCGTCTACGATTACAACGTTTGTCCAGCTCTAAAACAAGATGGGCTTGTTGAACCTAGATTTCTAGTCCTACCGCAAAATTGGGTCTATTGCTCTCATCATTGAACACTATACGTTATCCCGACGCTGGTTCAATGTAGGGCAATGTATAAGATGTGAACCTTATATTGGCCCAGCGTTTGCTCAATATACAGTGTTGGCTGTTGTGTAGCGATTTTTAAATACATAATATATAACCAGACTGCTGCATACACTAACAAACTTTATATAGCGTTAGCAAAAATGTTGTATCATAGGCACATATATCCCGATCTGACCGGAATTCAGGTGTGTATACGATAGGTTTGTATTTGAGTGGAGAGACTTCTCTTGTATTTTTTGCTGTTCGCAACTTGAACGCAACAAGGATTGAGCAGCAGTATAGATGTGTGTAATCTATTCTATGATTGTTTTAACGCTGCAACCAGGATTTGCTGCATGCAGCGTATTCTCCTTGCACCAAACAAAAACATAGAATGCATTAAATTGCCATTCGCAGATTAGTCTGTGACATCCAAGTACTATCTGCGTTTGATCCGCATTCGCAAAGGAAATACAATTTACTTTTATCCAGGCTTTTCTCAGATCGTTTGTAGAGCGTTCGCCAAAGGATGCAGATGCAGACTGCTTGCAGACAAAACGCAGACTGAAAAGTTTATGTTTCCAACAATTTTTGTTCCCCCCTCCAATGGGTTGCAGACAGTTCGCATAGTGATTGCTTCATAACGCAGACCAGCAAACACGGGATCTCATACCAATTGTGCTGTAGTGACTAAGTGTTGGACCACCGTCTCCGACGCTGGCCCAGCTTTACAACAGAGTTGGGTACACGTATCTTGTTTGCTGAGAGAATAACCTGCGATAGGGCAAGGGTTTGTTGAAATCTTAACTTGAAAGCAACCACTTGCATTTTTAACGGAAACCTTTAATGAACACGACTTACATGTATGCCCGATGTGACTGATGTATCCGCTGACTGATAACAGGTTATGAAAAGGATATGTTTATTTGTGCATGTTACATCATACCTGCTGGAAGTACTGCTATAGAAAACAGTGATGTTTCGATAAATTAATGAATGATATGACGGAGTTGTACGGGGAATTCGGAGATGATATCTGTATTTTAATAGGCGGCGACTTTAATGCTAGAACTTCTGATAAACATGACTATGTTATGCATGATAATGAGGATCATTTACCTTTACCTTGTGATTATCGTATCGATAATGCTGTAAACCCTCGTGTATCAAGGGACAAAAAAAAACAATTCGCATGGTGATTCTTTATTGGATCTGTGCAAGTCATCACAATTAAGAATAGTTAATGGTAGAGTAGGAGCCGATGCTACTGTCGGAGAGTATACGTGTGTCAATCCGAATGGTTCAAGTGTAGTAGATTATATCCTATGTACAGCTAATGATTTTCAGTTAATTCATGATTTTGATGTCGGAATACCAACTTTATACAGTGATCACAATATTATAGCGGTCAAAATAATATGTAATGATTCAGAATATGCATCATTGGATAACTGTACGGCAAACTCAAAAGATTATAAATTAAAGTGGAATAATGTTGATGAAGACTTGTATATAAATCAGATCAGTAGTGAAGAAGCAGAAGAAAAAATTGTAGAAATGTTTAATGATGTTGGTAACTGTCGGGAATCTGTCGAAATGCTGGTAAATAATTTTACTTCTCTGATTGGTGATATTGCGTATCCACTCTTTGGTAAAAACATTAAAATAAATTATAATAGAGGATCAGTAAAAAAAGCTTTGTGGATGGCAAATGAATGTCTCCGACTAAGAGATGATTTCCTACTATGTTTGAATATTTACAGGGCTGGCCAATGTGACCAAAATCGCAAAAATATGGTAACGGCACGCTCCGCCTATGTTAATTGTGCCAGAAAATGTAGAAAAGAATATGATGAATATTAAATGAATAATCTACTGCAAAAACAACATGTCGAGCCAAAGCATTTTGGCATCTATTACGGAGTAATATAAATGTTGATAAAACTCCACAGTTAAAAGCATGTGATTTTTTTCGGTATTTTAAAGCACTTAGTAATCCAAGTGATATTATGTACACAGCTGATGATGATATTTATGAGTCCATGCAGCTACTAGCTGAAGCTGACCAGGTCGGCGCTTATAAAGAAATAAATGATGTCATTGCAGAATACGAGGTGAAAAAAGCTATATCTGATTTAAAGGTAGGGAAGGCTGCAGGGCATGATATACTTATAAATGAATTGTATAATTATGCTATGGATATATTTACCCCTAAACTAGTATGTTTGTTTAATACAGTATTTCAAAGTGTTTTTTTTTCCCAACATCGTGGTCAGAGGGAATTATTATACCAATACATAAAAAGGGAAGCAGAGATAAGGTAGACAATTACAGAGGAATTACGCTTTTGAGTACTTCAGGGAAACTTTTTACAAGAGTGTTAAATAATAGATTAAATTTTTGATCAGATACCTATAGTGTACTTATTGATGCACAAGGGGGGTGATCAACTGTCGATAGTATTTTTATTTTACATGGTCTTATTAATAATTGTTTGAACAATTCAAAGAAATTATACTGTGTTTTTGTTGATTTCCGCAAGGCTTTCGATTATATAAGCAGGGATTGTTTGTGGTATAAGCTATTAAAGAATGGAATATCTGGAAACATGTACGATATAATTCGAATTGTATGAATCAGAGGTATCAAAAGTTAAAATAAATGGTGTGCTATATAAGTGTACGACAGGGGGGGGATGTTTATCCCCATTTTTGTTTTCTATATATTAGATTATTGATTTGGAAAAAGAATCTATAGAAAAGGGTACGAAAGGGATAACTATATCGGACTTTAAAATGTTTCTTCTTTTATATGCCGATGATGCAGTTATATTTTCAGAAACACGAGAGGATTTACAGCATGGTATAGACATATTATATGATTATTGTAAACGATGGCGCCTAGAAGTAAATATACAGAAAACTAAAATAGTTGTTTTTAGGAAAGGTGGCAGGTTATCACATGACGACCACTGGTTCTATGGTGATCAGAGTCTATGTAGCGCTGATACATTTCTATATTTGGGTGTTCTTTTTTCATCTACTGGTAAATGGTCGCAAGCTCAAAGTACACTTGCGCACCAAGCTTTAAAGGCAGAATTTTCATTACAGAGAATGTTGTACCATTTTAATGATGTAAAACCAGATTTCATATGTCAACTGTTCGACAAACTAATTACTCCAATTCTAATGTACGCCTCTGAAGTATGGGGTTTTCACACGGCGGCTGCCATTGAACGTGTACAAACAGGTTTTTGTAAACGCATATTGGATTTTAAAAAAATCTACAAGTAATAACTTTATATATGGTGAGCTGAATAGACTGCCATTACGCCTAGATCGCTATTATAGGATAATTAAAGGGACTGGCCCACGCTAAAATCATCGAAAATCGGTGATTTTATTTTGGCTTCTTAATATGACCATATGATGTAAACATGTCCATAGACTAGAACTGCATTTTAAAAAAAAAAATTGTGCTGCGCATTCACCAGTTAGGCTAGATATAGAGACGAAATTCCTGATTTCTAATAATTGACAACCATGTCAAAAATTAGAAATACGGGAATTCCGTGAATATCTAGTCTAACTGGTGAATGCGCAGCAGAAAAATTAAAAAAAATTGCAGTTCTAGTCTATGAACATGTTTACATCATATGGTCATATTAAGAAACCAAAATAAAATCACCGATTTTTTTATGATTTTAGCGTGGGCCAGTCCCTTTAAGTACTGGTTAAAAATTGTGGTAATTAAACAGAGCCCACTGGTCTGTACAATTTATAATAACTTTTATATGGATGTTGAGAATTGGGCCAATGGTAATAATGATAATTGGGTTGTTTTATTAAGAAATTTAATATGTCAACTTGGTTTTGCTGATGTCTTGTTAGCCCAAGGAGTTGGAAAAATCCAATTATTCTTAAAACTTTGTCAGCAGAGAATACGTGACCAATTTATTCAACAGTGGTTTGGTGAAATGGCTACAAATACTGATACAAAATTGTATAGTTTTATTAAAACTAGCTTCCAATACAGTGATTATTTATTACACCTCAATATTTCCAAATATAGATATAGTTTATTGCGTTTTTTTGGCAGAAATCATAAATTGCCGGTTGTCACTGGGCGTTGGCGTAGAATACCATACCAAGACAGATTATGTACAACTTGTAACGTCCTCAGCGACGAATATCACTTAGTTTTTGAA
This sequence comes from Flabesymbios commensalis, assembly GCA_964017125.1. Classification (NCBI taxonomy): domain Eukaryota; kingdom Metazoa; phylum Annelida; class Polychaeta; order Terebellida; family Flabelligeridae; genus Flabesymbios; species Flabesymbios commensalis. The sequence continues at coordinate 69,884,454 of OZ024905.1, read as the reverse complement.
TGTGTTGCTGATAATTTAGTACCTCTAAGAAAACAATCTATTCCTAGATATTATACACAAAGACCATCAATGATAAAATTTATCAAATTACTGAGATCGGATAATGTTACAACTATAAAGAAATTATCTGTGTTTTTATATAAAGCTTTGTATATGTAACGCTATTACACTTGGCGGACACGAGCTGTTGAGCCGGTGATGGGGTGATGTTGGTCCAGCGTCGCAGACGGTGGACCAGCATTACATCGGCATTGGTTCTGCGGCTCTTATTGGCTGGGACAGACTCTCTGTAGAACTGATTTTGCTGTCCCATGTTTGTGTACAGGTGTACCGGCGAGCCACAGTCTTCGACGCTGTCCCGCCATTATACCGACGCCCAGAGAGTGCGGGACATTGATATAGTTTGGGGTTTTGTTTTGGACTATTGTGAACCGCCACCTACTCAACATTGTCTCGGTGTCTCGTGCTCGCTGAGACTACATCTTGTGGCTAGTGTGTTGTGTTTATGTTGATAATGTTCTAGTGCTGCCCCGGCAGGCACGATATATATATATAATATGGTCTGATGATCTCTGCTGACGCCCGCCCAGCACTGACCCGGCATTTGTCGGCGTGCCGTGCCTGCTGGGGTGCGGGTCGATTCGATTTGTTCGACTTTGTTTTGATTTTGGGCCATCGTCTCTGACCCTGGTCTTGTATCGAACCAGAAGTTATGTTGTGTTTGTTGGGGTGGTACCCCCATTTATTACGCATTTGATTGAATGTATATGTTATTGACAATATTTATCCTAATGCTGTACACCCGCGCACTGTTTGCACAAATTATTGTATGCGCACAGGCATGTTGCCTACCGCTGAATAAACAATAAACATATTATATTAAACCTCAATCCAATGTACTGTCACAGTTGATGAGCTGGTAGCAGAGACATCGACCGGAATTACATCCGTTTTGCACAACTGTTTCCCTTTTTGGATCAGTTACCCAGTATGGACGAGACGCTGCAACAATGTTGGTTGAATGTTGTGCCAGCGTCGCAGACGATGGGCCAACATTCAACCAACATTGTTCTAAAGTCTCGTGCCTGCTGTGTATAGTGTTTGTTCAGCAGATTGAAATGAACGACGAGCCTAAATCACTGCTGGGTATTGGTATTACCCGTATTTTTGTGTAGCTGTTTATAGGCTGGGGCGGTGTTTTTTCTCGTGCAGAGTGTTCATATTTTGTCGAGATGAATGGTTACTTTTGCGTTTAATACCAGGATCCAGACATAAGAGTAAGCTATGATTAAGGACACAGGTTTGCTAATCACAGCAGGGACGGAAAAGGCTGATTAGATTGTGGCCGCAGTAATTGCTTTCAGGCTCTTTACCGGCCATATTGCTTTCACTGCTGGCAGCAGAGATTACGCCGTTTAGCATAGACAGGGACAGCAGGTAGTCTATGAAGTGCTGTGCTACAGATTAGTCACAGCGTCAATTTACAGAAACAAACAATAGTGAGAAATTTGAGATGATCGGTTGCTGCTATCTATTCAATGAATCACACTGTGGTTAAGCGGTGGAGGTAACTGGAGTTACCATTAGCAAAGATGGCTGACAAGGCTACCGATTCGTTTACATTTTCATATATTTTGTGTACTTTAACGATCTCCTTTGCTCCGCCGATTTGCAGGTGGATTAATAACACTTAGCTGGACAAAATGCACATTATGTTAACTTAAAATTGGCGATAATTTACTCGTAATCGGTAAACAAAATTTGCTCCATGAGAATGGTAACTGTCATGTGTCAATTCCAGCTGTTACTGGTAACTGCATCTTCAGTGGGTGGTAACTGTCGGTTTCAGTGGGTGGTAACTGTCGCTTCCAATTGGCAGGAAAATGCTATTATAAAATGTATATTCTAAAACAACTCTCGTAATAGTTTACATGATCGTGAAGTTGATGACGATGCGTCCTGACTTTCATTTTAATTACTACATTATACAGTATCACAGTAAGGGTGATGTAATATATTACGAGGGCCTACTATATTAGATACTAGATGCATATATATATGCCTGTACTCACCGGCGTAGGCGGTGGACCAACACTGGGTCAACATAAATATAATAGGGCTTACTTTCAAACACCAGATCGCTATACATGTCAAAAAACATTTCGAAGATGTCTCTTTTGATTTTTAAAGTATACTATATTTATTAGGTATAGTCAGTACGTAGTTTAGCATTAAATTTTAGGCTCATCGTTATCTGGCAGATAAAAACACCATTTTTAGAGGCTCAGTGGCCAATCTTGAATAAAATTAGCCTAGGAGCCCAAAATTAGTTTCTACTTAAGACGCCAAAAAATAGCAAAATCAAAGATGGCCGACATGTTTAGGCTACAAGATGTAACAATGAAATGATAATATTTTCGACAGAATAGATGCAGATTCTAGATTTTAGAGTGACATGTAGCATAAGGCTTTTAGTTATGTCTGACATAGTGATGTAGTCAGAAAGGACATTGCATTGTTAATAAAATCCAAGATGGCCGCTCTTTGTGCAAGGTGAAACAGTAAATTGATATCATTTTTTTTATAAAATAGAAACAAAATCATAACTCTTGTGTGTACCATAGGGTTTCCAAGAATGTCTGACATGGGGGTGTGGCCAGAACGTAATTTAGTTATTGCATTGCTTGTGAAATCCAAGATGGCCGCCATTTGTACAAGGTCAAAACAATAAATTGTTACATTTTCGATAAAAAAGAAAGAGCTTCATTTCGGTGAATGCCGTCGGTTTTCCAGGTAGACCCTATACCCTATTTAGTTGTGTGACGAGAGGTATAGTTCAACATTTTATCGTGGATATAGTTCAAGACGGCCGCCATTTGACAAAGTGAAACAAAATTCGTGTCAAACATTTTTGTTATCATTTTAGTAAGAATAGAAGAAGATTCGTGACTTTAGTGTCTACCATAGGATTTTCTTACGCCCATCACCTGGTGGCATTATCTAGATTCAGGAGGGGGTTTCAGAATAGGAAATGTCTATAACTTTACTGGAAGTAGCATTTATTAGTGTCTACCATAGAGGTTTCAGATACTAGTAGCTCTACATGTGACTATGTTTGTATCATTTAAAACAACTATGGTGTATGTAGTCAAAATCGAGATGGCGGCGGCAAATTAACCATCACATGAACATGACCCTGCAAGAAATGTGTATATTTTGCCGGAATTAGGATCAATCGATGACTTTGCTGTCTATCACAGGGTTTTCAAGTATAGCGCCCGACACGATCAGACAATAATTTTAGAGATAATCAAGATGTTTAAAACCATAATCGCGGCCATAAGACAAACAAAATGGCCACTTCAGTGCCATGACCTAAAAGAGATGTAGGCCTATATAGTTTTTGCTGAAAAGGATATAGATTAATGATTTTGGTGGCTAAATATAATATTTATATATGCTAGACAGTGTACCACATGGTACGAGCTGGGTATCAGATGGCCGTGACAGGAGAACACATTATCTTCATCTTTTGGTAATAATACCGCTTCCCTCGTTTGTATAACGCATTGTACGTGTTGTAGTTGTCGAAAACAACATGCAGACTGGGCTTAGAACAAACCGGAAAATCTACAGAAAAGACCTTTTGAATTACTTTTTGGAAGGTTTAAAGCGACACAATAAGGACAAAATCATCATTTTTATTTTAGCTCCATGATATGTCCATACTCAACATGCCCAGAGACTATAATTTTACAATTAAAACTTTTAAAATATCTGTAGATTCCAGATGAACTTGTTGTTGGTATAAAGACTGTCCAAAATTTCGCTTGCCAGTCACAGGGGCGTATATATAGAAATCCTACATGGGTGTTACCAAAATCACGAATCTTCTTCCATTCTGTTGACAATTATATTATTTTTTGGTTTACACAAATGGCGGCCATCTTGGGTTTTACCCATAATGCCATGTCTAATGTACTTTCCAACCACACACTATGACGGGAATACCTGAAAACCCAATGGTAGACATCAAAATTATGCTTTGCGGTCCATTCTGTCGAAAATGATGGTAATTTACATAGCATAACCTTGCAGTTATGGCGGCCATCTTGGATTTTACCCACAATGCAATGACCAAAATAACTTTCGGCCACACCATTATTTCGGGCATACCTGAAAACCATATGGTAGATACCAAAGTCTTGAATCAGCTTATATTCTAGCGAAAATGATACCATTTTAATATTTGACCTTGGTCAAAACGGGGGCCATTTTAGATGTCTATGTTTTACGTCAACACTTTTAAATATTCAATAGGGCTCCTAGGCTAGTGGTAATTAATGGGTCCTAATAGAGCGTCGTACAGGCTTATTACAACTGTTGACTAATAGTGTATATACCAGAGCTCGTCTATACATGATCTCTACTATACTGTCGAGTGTTTAGCTGAAATCAGGTCTGATTGAACAGTAAAATTGATTTTGCAATCAGCAGGACTGATTTGTTTCTCAACAAAACTTAATCCTTCAGCTTTATATCCACAAAAAAAATAATTACCCTCGCTTGAAATAACTTCTTTACAGTTGTCCGAAAAGTGAGTCTCCTTATTGTAGGCCTACCTGATATTAAACACAGCTGTTTGTTCATAAACATTTCTAATATCAAGAATCAAATGAAGGGCTAAAACTAGAGTTCAACATGCCTTTATCTATGGCTTTCTTTCAGAACCGATTTAATCATCTACATGCCCAATATATTTTATCTTGCGAATAACGCCAGGAATTAATGCGTATATTATATCATCATCATCAGTTGAATTTGTGTATGGGTTACATTGGTAGAATTAATAAAATCGCCACGACCTGTACCAGCAGATATTTGTACTAGAACATTATTTGAAAAGAAATGTTTGATTTGTGAAAATGCTTTGATCTATGTCCACATTATTCGCTGCTATGAGCCAAAATCCACTTTCTCACACTGAAATTTTGTGATCCATCATGATTTTGTAATGTGTCATCCAGAACATCATTAACACTGTGTGCAAGATATACACACTGATAACATAAGTATCGGTGACAATCTACAAAAGTAACAAAAACATTTTTTTTGACTAATACTGTTAAAAAATTAAAGCAGTATTGATAGATAATTTCAATTATATCGATATTCCCTTAATGATAAACATACACCGCTCTGCAAAACCAAAAGCAGTATCTGCTTACAAAGTGAGGGGTCTTGTCAAGTTAAAAAAATCCAAAAATCCGAGAAAAACTCGGATTGTCCAGACCCCATCTACCCACCCGCCAATCCATTTTTTTATATTTTTTTTGGAAACATGTACAACGAAAAAAACAACACAAAAAACACAATATGTCCAAAAAAAAGAAATCCGAGTTGGGGCTTGATCCACCCACCCACTTCTGAGTTTTTCTCGGATTTTTGGAATTTGTTTAACTTGACAAAACCCCTAAACGATAATATATATTACTTAGATGACTATGTACAAGTAGCCTATTACTGTTGCTGGAATCAATCATCACAGACCTGTACTTTTTCATTTTACACATAACCTTAGACAAAAAAACTACACTGAAAACACAGAAATAGGAACAATGATGGTTTAATGTTGGACGGGCGTCGTAGATGGTGGCAAAGTTTCGTGTTTGCCGGGTACAATTGAAATCTATTACATAATATGATAGCTTCAAGATGTATTGTAAGACTATAGTCTACCAATGTTACTTAAGTAACAGAAATGTGAAGAGCGATGATCTTCTCGGGCAAACATTCCGGACCGAAATGATGATGAGGAACATATACTAACCATGCTAACGGAATTGCAATTGTAAAATTTAAAATTAGCACGGCAGTATATATAATGCACTATTGGGAAATTTCCAATAAATAAAGTATGAGTTACCAGCAACATAATTTGTCAGTTACCATTAGCACGATATCATAAAGAATTGCAGTTACCAGCAACACACTTGGCAGTTACCATTCTCATTGAACAAATTTAGTTTACCGATTACGAGAAAATTATCTACAATTCCAGGTTAAGATAATGTCCATTTTGTCCAGTTAAGTATTATTAATTTACCTACAAATCGGCGGAGCAAATGAGAGCGTTGAAGTACACAGACTATATGAAAATGTAAACGAATCGGTAGCCTTGTCAGCCATCTTTTGCTAATGGTAACTCCAGTTACCTCCACCGCTTAACCACATTGAAGAATGTGTCACTTGTCTTTATTCTAAGATTTTCTGGTTTGCGGCTAAGCCTTCACCATCACCCGTAAAAAGAATACAAAATAAATAAATAGATATAGATATATATTTTATTGACAATGAAAAGTTTACAATACGACTTATATGTCTTCGCAAGTCACATACATGATAGTAAATACATAGATCTACAGTAATATATGTGTGATCATTCACACGTGTGATGTATAATAACAATAAGAAGAAAAAGAAAAGGAATACGAATATACAATGTTACTTTTAAACCAATCAAAACAATACACTGAAATTGGGTCGAGTTGTGTAAAACATTGTTAAAGATATGTTAAAGTGACATTTCTCGACAGAAATTGTATATAAAGTTTCTATGCAAAACATATAACGGGATGTGTTCAAAATATACTATTGGATTAGAAATAAGAAGACTTTGACAGTAAAACTATATTTTAGCTTAATTTGAAATACGTACATGTATACAGGTATGAAGATTGCCACAATCCAACAATGTGATATTCAACGATTAGATGATACGTTTTAAATAGTAAATAATGTATGTAGCGTTACTGCAATAATATTTTTACAAAGCTGGTGAAAACGCCATTGTGTGGAGTACCGTACTTTAGAGAACGGTTCAGTGATAATAATAGTCGCTGCATCGAACTTAGTTTTTCGTAACATATTGCCGTTTGATTTATATTTCGCCACTTATAATCATCGAGCGAAGCAAATTTAAATAATTAGTTACTCGTTTTTTTCCGATAAGGATTGAATATAATAGAATGCATAATAACCATGTATTCACATGAAAGTCGGTTCCAAGTCTGTTTTCTCCACAAATTGAACAATACACAAAATTTAGAAATTGTCTGAGTGAATGTAAGTTTTAGTTATTAAGTAAAAATGAATATCAGAAGTTCTCTTGTCCTCTTTTGCCAAGCCGATTATTAAAGAACGGTGTGGATGATATAAGCCTGTCATCGTCTGGGCGTGAATCAAACTTGCTGTTTAACTTGTTGTTTAACATTAGATCTGGGAAATAAATGGATCAATATCCCCCGCTTTTGGCCGAATATCAAACCTGATAAAATACTAGAAGATGATATGAGTTGAGAAGCATTTGTCATATTTCCGATAAAAATGACGGCTCTGGCAATTTTCTCTGAAAAGTAAGCAGAAAATATAACGCAATCACTTCCAATTCAGATATAACGATACAACTTGAAGATACGTGATTATATATAAAGCTTTATCAGATGTCATTTTGTAGCGCTTCTTTTATCATTATTACAGAGTGGAAACGTTATGTAATACTATCTAATAATACATCGTTGTCTGAAAATTGGAGCTCGTATCGTAACGCTCAGAGCTGTAATAGCACGAGGAGAATAATACATCGTTGTCTGAAAATAGAAACGAGTATCGTAACGCTCAGGAGCTGTAATAGCACGAGACGAAGTCGAGTGCTATTACAGCTCTGAGCGTTACGATACGAGTTCCAATTTTCCGACAACGATGTCTTATTCTGTTTATTAAACATACGAGCAATAATTATAGTCTCGATTACCTCTCAATACTTCATCGTCTCCAAAAACATTACAAATTATCATGTGGCTCAAATGGTTGTCGTGCTTGCTATTTCTAATGATCTGTAGGCCTATAGGCTTAGACGTGATGTATAGGCCTACGGTCCCTCTGGGCCTACGCAGCGCAGTTGAGGTCTATGCTAATAGTCTAGAAACGGGGACAGTCGGAGCGGGAAAGACGATATACAGGCCTACACGTATGTGTGCAGGTGTATGTGTGCACACCTGCACAACATGACTAGGCATACAACACCTGTACAGGTGACGTACGTTAACTGAGTTACGGCCACGGCAACATTCAGATAGACTAGACTACAGCTCAGCAACGCTACACTTGAGCTCCATTTGAAACGTCGTTTAAGGCACTTATGGTAAAATCTGTCGTCAAAATGTGTTCTTAAAGAGTGATTATGTCACAAGAAACAAGATTGAATAAACCGTGAGTTAATCCTTTCAGTTTTCCCGAAATTATAGCATAAATAAACTCTGAGAAGGGAGATTGAATCCTCTATATAGTTTTTGTAAGGTTAGGCCTAGCCGTGTATTATTAATTAATAATACACGGTCACGTGGTTATACCAATAATTGTTATACCAATAATAATGATAAGCTGCCTTAAGCTTGATAATACTTTGGCTACGTTCATAATAAGTGATATTTGCACGACCGGTAACAACACATATGTTTATTAAAAATATGGCATGTGCACAAATCAGCTTTGAATAGATGTCACCCTACATTAGTATTGCGCACTCGAAACATAAGATATACATTTCACATTTTTTAAATCATTCTCCGGTATGAGCGAGCCGCGGTTTAGTTATATAAAATGTTTATTCATAAAGTGAATTTTTATCTTTGATTTATTCACCAAAATATATTGTGCAATACCACCATTTTTATATTATATCGTTGATATTAACAGACAATGAAATATGTTTTGTAAGTATTCCTGCATGTGTTCATGGAATTCTTCCTCATTGTAGCAGTTTTTTAATTGAACAGCGAGGCAAATGAATTCATTTTAATTTAGAAATATAATCAAATCATATGTCACAATGATGTATTTTTAAATGAATATTCAAAATATTTTATCCACTGAATATTAAAGGATAATGCCCAGGCTAAAATGAAAAAAAAATAATCGGTGATTTTATTTTGGCTTATTAATATGACCATATGATGTAAACATAGACTAGAACTGCAAAGGTTTTTTTTTAATTTTTCTGCTGCGCATTCACCAGTTAAGGGCCTGTCACACCTTGGCGATCACCGTCAACGATCGCGTAAGGCACGGAAAAATATAAAAATGGTTGAAAACGCTGGCGATTTATGGACTCTCATGATCCAGAACGATTGTCTAGGGTTCATAAGCGCATGAGTAGCGTTAGAGTAACGTGATTGACGACTGAAGAGCGCACAGCACATTAATACGTGATTCTACAGTGTTCTATCGCCAGCGATCTCCAACGACTACCAGCGCATGAGTAGCGCATGTATAACGCACTCGACGACTGGGGAGCGACTGCCAACGTGTACTCGACGTTCCGCAACGCACAGTTACGATCACATGATTTATCTTTAAAACCACGATGTTTTACTGCAGTATTTCATTGGTTTTAGTAGTTTTCTAGCGGTAAATTTATTTTTTTAAAGATGTTAACTCATGAGACAATATGTTGAATTTTTGAACGAAGTTTTGTCAGACAGTCTGGAAGTGTTTTGGTATAAGTCATTTTGAATTTGACATTTTATCGTGTTAAATGCCTCTATTGCATAGAAGTAGCTTTTATTGTCCAGCTGATCACAAACTTTTATGAATGCTCTGAACTTTTATAAAGATTGATACATTTATAGATATGTTGTCTATCATTACCAATAATTTATGACTCTATTTTCATGCTTTCAAGTGATTCACCAGGAAGTGTAATACATATATATTATATGATATGCCTATTATGATTTATAAGCAATATAGTACAGCGACTGAGTAACGCTCCCCTAGCGTGTACAGCGACTGAGTAACGCTCCCCTAGCGTGTACAGTGACCGAGTAACGCTCCTCTAGCGTGTATAACGATCGAGTAACGACCACCCAACGCTCATCTAGCGTCTCCTCTTACACGCTGGTGTACATTGAAAGTTTTGAACCTGTTCAAAACTCCCAGCGTTTATCTGCGATCAACAACGATCGCTAAACGCACACGGCGAGAGCATAACGATCGTCCAGCGATGATCAGCGTTCGCCAACGTTTGGCTGATTTTTTCGTGCGTTACGCGATCGTTGACGCTGAACGCCAAGGTGTGACAGGCCCTTTAGGCTAGATATAGAGACGAAATTTCTGTTTTCTAATTATTGACAAAAATAAGAAATACGGGAATTTCGTCTGTATATAATTGATAAGTGCGCAGCACAAAAATTAAAAAACTTTTGCAGTTCTAGTCTATGGACATGTTTACATGTTTACATCATATGGTCATATTAATCAGCTAAAATAAAATCACCGATTTTTTATGATTGTAGACCTGGGCATGTCCCTTTAATTTTAGGAAAATGTGCACTTTCTCTTGCTGTTTGCTATAAGATACAAACGCCACCACTTATTGACTCTTATGGCGTAGGATTACGACGCTGGCCTGACATTGAAGCGGTATCGGGTCAACGTTTCATGTTTGCTGGGATCAACTGGCTTATATTTCTACATAGTCGGGTTACTTGCCAGGCAACCATGTTTAGCTGAACCTTGCATTTCAAGAATTATTATGTTATTTTTTTGCTACAGAGGTATAATTGATATGGCTAGATTGTAAAACCGCCGAATGCAATTTTTCACCCCTGAACATTTTTTTATTTGCCTATTTTCGCGGGCGCCGCCGTGGGCATACACAAATCAATTTAGCTCTAACTAATTTCATTTCTTTTTAAAGATATGACTTATGTGTCTTCCATATTTTTGCCATAGAACCACGTTGACATTTTCCAAGGTAAATGCCGCAAAAGCTTGTGAACACGATATCTGAAGAACCATTGGTTAGAATACATTCAAATTTGAAGTGGTAGTTCTTTAGGTATTTCTGATGTTCTGATTAACTGTTGGGAATAATTCATCAAAAACAAATCAAATATCTCTATGGTTTTCTAATATACTAACTATTATTTCAGTAGGCCCTCCATGTTTAACCGAGTTTGTTGGGGGACACTTTAAGGGGGGGGGGGGGGTATAGGAAGACAATTTTGTTCCCCATCTAGTCATAAAAGGGAATTTTCCAAGATGGCCGCTCAACAGAGCTTATGACAATGTATGAACGCCATATAAAAATTGGCATTGGTAGTGGGTGTTTCCTAGTATGAATTATTTCTAATGGACTTACAGGGAAATATTTAACGGGGATGCGTTTAATGTTTTCGTGTCGAAAACAGTCATATCTAGTCATTGCCTAAAATGTGTATGCATCGATATATCTTGATATGATGGGTTATAACATATAATAGGATGCCCAAATTAGGAGATGCATTTATCTAATTGCGTTATTTTATTTCAATATAGCCTGGTTGGTGTAGTCTACAATAAAACGAATTTGTTCGGCAGTGCGGTGATTTGGACCCCATTATCTATGAAAATGTGCAGAACAATCTAAACTCTATATAGGACAAAAATGAAATGAGTCGGGCTTTAGGCCATCTTTGTGCACATATAGGCTAAACTGGGCCAGGAGAACCTCCTGAGGATGGTGAGATGATTGAGATGACACTGTCCTCCAGACACAGGATTCGAAATTCGAACCCTGGCGGTCTGAGGCCGAGCACGCTACCTCTCGGTCACGGAGGCTCCCCACAATACTAACTTTCACACGTGGATGGGGAAGAAACATTTTTGTTTTTTTCAAACCGCAGAGACCGGGAACCGAACCCCGACCTCTAGCGTGAAAGGCAGCGGTGCTAACCACTACCCTAGGGCCCCCGCCCTCAACCATTTGTGCTTCAGTGAGTCAGAGTCATCACCATTCAGCCCATTCTCATTCATCAGATCCACTATCCTTTCACTAGCGTCAGCTAGTGGCTATGATTGATTGCACTGTAAAATGTGTTCTGTAGACGTATCATGAATTTGACCTGATTTTGTATCTGGCCAATAGAGCAATTCCTGACAAAAATGGTGTCCTTGACATTCTAAACCACATGGTCAATGTTGATTTTATGTTGGGCCAGCGTCTTAGACAATTGGCATACATCAATCCAGCATTGTCAATCATACAGCATAAACAGGATAGGTCTACACCGGCCAAATGTTTTCTTAATGTTGGGCCTGCGTCGCAAACGATGGTCCAACATTAAACCAATATTGGTTCAGTGTGTCGTACTGACTGATACTGCACACCAGTAAGAACGATGACCCAGCGCTGGGTTCATGTTAATCCACAATCTGGGATGCTGTCCCAACATTAAGCAAAGAGTGGTTGTTAACATCACTTTGAACATGCTGCTGGTATCTTGATCTTACACAAAAGCAAGTATACAACAACACCAGTAAAGACGCACATCCAATGGTGATTTTATGCTGGGCCGTCATTGTATAGGATGGACTAGTATAACCATAATACAACACAGGCTGATCGCATGTACTGGGCATATACTAGGCATATAATGGCAACCTTAGCCCAGTATAGGAGATACATAATTATATAAACTTGTCTCTCATAGGTGCAAGGAATCCTCGTATTTGACACAGTTGCAGGGTCAGGTGTGGGTCACGGTACACCAGATTTTGATGCCCTATCAGAACGCAGCAATTACAGAAGAGAATCTCAAAGCACTGTAGCAGGGCCACCTTGCTGTGCTAGTGTGGCCCTGAGAAGGAAGCTGCATTCAGCCCAGAGCTGTCAGTCAAATGTTTGTACAGTGTAGATATGATTGAATATTGGGAGTTATTGGGGCACTTTTATTATTTGATATACGGGCTATACTTTATTTAATTGTAAATTTATTCTCACTTCACAAGTTATCTGTGCAACAAATGAAAGGAATGTGGTTCCGGCCACCTTTGTGCACATATAGGCCAAACTGAGCCAGAAGAACCTCCTGAGGATGGTGAGATGAATAAGATGACACTGCCCTCCGGACATAGGATTCGAAATTCGAGCCCTGGCGGTCTGAGGCCGAGCACGCTACCTATCGGTCACGGAGGTTCCCCACAATATTGAATATTTGCGAGTGAGCGGTGAAGAAACATTTTGTTTCTTTGAAACTTGAAGGCCAGCGTGGGGTTCGAACCCGCGATCTCCGACTTTCCAAGCAGGCAACTATTGCACCAGGACCCCCCGCACTTATCTGTGCAACAAAAGAAAGTACATGTTGATTCCAATATACTGTACTGCAGCAAAACAATTGCATAAAGTAGGGCATAGAATGTAAAAGCTATCAATTCGTTTCAAGAACTGAAATCCTCTTGAAGATGTACATATTGTCTTAGCAATACCCGTTTCAAGTGAATCAGGAATGCTGTATAAGTATAAGCTATTTGGAAATGTACATGGTACGTACGATGATTATTATATAAACTAAAGATTGACGGCATTGCCATGATAGAGAAGGTGGCGTGGCGCACACGTTGCTATGATATGTAAATATATGTTTCCCGCTTTAAAAATACAGGGAGAAAATAATTACATATTATTATATATAGCCTAGTAGCAAAAAGGACAAACTGGAAAAAAGTAGAAATCTGAATAAAACCTCCCGAATGTAGACGGACATAAAATATACTATCACTGACTTACCTAAAATTGTTAGAATAATACAGAGAAATACTCATTTTATTTGATTTTAAACACTTTCTTTATTTCGGACTTATACAATGCATACTCGAGCTCATTATTGACTATTGTGCAATTTCATCAAGAAAAAGGATGCCAATACGAAAAAATACGAAATAACACAGACCAATTTATGGTGGTGCACATGCGAGTTGAAACGCTCCGAACATTATTTGCTCCGAGCAGTATCGGTAACTATCACCGGCCTGATTTTTAAATTTGAATACAATAGTATTTAATAATCTCAAACAATTTAATTGCTTCTGCGACCCTGAAAACCTGGGTGTATGCGCTTAATTAATTAGAATACAATTAGTATTTAGAAATCTTTTGAATACAATTTTCAGTAGAGCTGCCAAAATATGGCAAAAAATAATACAGAAAATGCTGAAGAGTGCACCCGACTGTTTTCCACTATTTACATCCTACTGGAGCGACCTGTGCAAAAACATATCCTGCTTTTTTTCATTACAAGGTTCATAATTATGGTCTGCCACTCGACTAACAATGAGCCTGTACCAAGACCCACTCAATACTGGACGTTGGCTGCTGCCATTTTGACGGCCAACACTATAGTTTCTGTATTCTGACAGCTTCAGACCGGCGTCCTCTGTTAACTTTTGTCCGTACTATTTAAAAATATGTTCTACAACAAGAGCTAGGTATGCTTTAACCAGCAAGACATGAGCACATTACATCAACAATCTCCGCCCACTACTTTTTTGGGGTTGAAACGAATTCATGAGTAGAGTACTATGTTCTTTTAAAAATTATTAAACATAGGTTGAAGAAATGCTCCTACACGAGCAGCATTTGGTATTCTACGATTTATTCTTTTAGCTCAATACATACATTATTAACGAAAGTTACTATTGGGCAGTGTTCGCTAAATTAAATAAAAAGATAAATAATATAAAATTTAAAGTATTTTCTTGTGCTGCTATGATCTATTTTTGAATGTAAAATAAAATTGTTTGTTAGATATATATATAAATAATATTAGAATATTCGATATTGCAAATGCTAAAGATTATGAATTTATTTACATTTGTGATAAATGATATTTGGTCTGATATATGATCTGCGCAATATTTTTTGGGTATTTGCGTACCAATAACTTGTCTAGTCAGTTGTATTTAATGTCGTGTAATGTCACATTTCTGAACCTAGTTTACACTGCAATGAGGAAAGAGTGGGTGAATAATCGAAACATCTCTTTCCATAGACCTTCACATCCAGTCAGGATGCATAATCGACTTGATGACATGCGAATACTCATCGTCCATGAATAAATAGGTCACTGGAGTAGGTACGGTAACAGATTCACACTTATCATGCTGGGTATCGGATTGATCTGACAAAAATGTTCCATTATGTAGGCAGAAACAGTCCCTGCTAATGAAACCTACCACTAGTGGATGATCAACACAACCGAAGGAGTCCTAGTTTTCATCACAACAACCGCCTGTATTCAAATAACATTTCTACGAAAACGGCGTGCTAACCTGAGATTGACCTCTGGACAGAAGCTGCAGAATTATTTGGCTTTGTAACCACGGTAACCAAACTTATTAATGGTAATGAGTGTGAAAAGAACACGCGGAACGAGGAATCACCAGGCACACAACAGAGATCAGTGAAAATTGTAATGCAAGTCGGGCTAAATAGGTGCTCTCGGCTGAAGCACTATTAGTTCTTATCTTCTCTCCGTTACCATGATTGGGTTTCCCGCGATTCCTAATTTCGCTAAACTGCATTGCCATCCCGCACGACGCACCGTTCACCATTGGCAACGCAATGTAATGAATATGCATGATCCTAACTGTCCCCAAATGGTTAACCCTTACAAAGAGGGAATTCCCCAGCAAACACGACACGTTGACCCAGTGCTGGACTAATGTTTCTGTGCTACTATACATGTGTGTCTTCCCTTATTATAATATGTTCCAGATACGACTTTGCAATTACCATTATGTTTTATGCAACACATTTAATAGTAATGTAATACCATAAAATACGTTATGATGGTTACAGTTATAGGCCTATATCACATAAAATCTGGTCATTAACTGTTGTACCGCATTTATTTGGGCGTGTGTAATCATTATTTTCTTTCAGCTGCGCAGATTTAGCTATGTCTCCTTATTACAACTAATAAACGACTAGCGTACAAATGGAAAGATAAGGAGAAATGTACAGCTTGACACAGAATTAATTATTGTTCCTTGGTAATGACAAAATAATCAGAATTGAGATGTGATACTAACGGTTAATCTCGATTGCGTTATCACTCGTACAGGACGGTCTGTGACAGTGTATTGTAAGTTCTATTTAGGATATTTTTTTTTGTGGTGAACCTTTACATCATTCAAGATGTAGTACATCATGCCACAATTAAAATACATTGTTTTGAAACCAGGCTGGTTAGGGTGATGGAAGCTACACGTAAAGATTATGGTTATTTGTGCAAGCGGTGGGTTACGAGATCAATAGCATCGGACATCTGCGTGACACGTCAGCAAACCAGGATGGTAGGCTATGTATCCAGTGAGCAAGAGGTGGTACGGTTACAATAATAAACTTATGTAACGCCTAAATCACTGGTGGCCCGAGCTCAGTGGCGGGACTTACCAGAAATGATAACAGACCCTTTTGCAAACAACTTATTGTTCTTCCCCGTCCTGACAGTCCGTGACCTAGAGGTAACGTACCGGACCTCAGACAGTAAAGGTTCCCATTCCCAACCCTGTGTCTGAGGGACAGTATTATTTGATTCACTTCACCGTCTAATCTCCAGAACGTTATCCCGGCTCAGTTTAGCCAGTATCTGAACAAATAAAGCCCCATTTAGTCCTGCAGTTTTGATTAATATGTTCACGGTTATATTTTTTAGTTTGTCGCTGTCAGATATAGTTTATTTGTCTGATATTAATATAACATAAATAATTATTAACTCAACTAGCTGTCGAGATACGTGTAGCCTACTAATAATACTAGGCCTATTACTTTAACTTCCATGATGTTAAACAGAATATAAAACAGTAGGGGGCCGACACAACACACACCATATGCTTTTAGAGTGCAATATATATATTTATCTGTTTCATTAAAGTCATAAAAATGATAACACTAAATAGGCGAATACTAATTGCAACATCACCTCTCTAGTATGCGTAACAATAGTCATTCTTATGGAGATAGTCATAAAACACACCACATTTATTCATCAGCTAATTAATATCTTATTTAATGAACAGGAAATTGTTCACATTATATGTCCATTAACAGATTAACGCTTGGTGTGCTAAAGTATGTGAATAGACCCGGCAATGCCAGCATGGTGATTTTTTTAAATAGCAATTAGTAGCATTGGTAACCGACTACAGTTTTTTTTGCTTTTTTTTCAAATAAACCAGATTGTTCAATCACAATTAACATTGGATCCTTTCAAACGCACACGGTAATCTTTACATCACCTGTCACACTTATAATTAATTGATTGGCGAAAAATGATGCGGAAAATGGGCGATAATATAATAGAAACCAGCTAGATATTTTATTTTAATTATTCGAAACAAACCTGATGTGGCGTGGAATTGTTAGTTTTTCAATTGTAATCAGAAAATAATTACAATTAAAAAATAACGATAATATTATTACATGAATATATAACTTTATTAAGTTTAATAAATATCCACTTTTCAAGATGTTTTGAAGGCCACTGCTAAACCTGACTTATTGATAACATGTTCATATTGTGCATACAAATATTTTAAAATATTATGCTGAAATAATATTGTTTTCACCATTCCGGAAAAACGTAAACAAATCTTAAGTGGTAAATTTGTGGGAAAACAATGTTCCTTGCTTTGTTTAGACATTGTTGATCTGGATTTATCAGCATAATCCTATACCTATATTATCAGTGATTATCTAATTATCTTATGATAGATTAAGCTAGTAAATCGTGGCCAGTACTAATAGGAGAGTATATCAAAATATAATATAATATTTTGTCATTCTATTTTAGCTGTGCAAAATTTAGGTATTACATTAGAATACAGAAGAAGCATCTGTTGTTATGTACTTTCAATTTTCGGCCTTCCCCAATTCTCATCCAGTAAGCCGATGGTGGATGCGTTATTGCCATCATGGTAGGCTACATGTCTTTGTAATGTCCTTGTTATTATGCAGACATTGCTACAATATTGGACCAACGTTTGTGCTGACCTGACTGGCTGTGGTAAAGCTGTTAATGTTATTATTTCGCACCGGCAGGGAAGAGCGTGTAAATCCCGGGCCAAAGGCGCAGTTGCAATCCCACACTTAAAAACACCATACAAAGAGAACAGTCCTATTTTTCAATTGTGACCTTCTTCACACACGGGTCTGAAATTAGTCATGTCATTATATTTTTGCATATTTCACCCACATCGCACTATGTAATAACTTATGCCGAAATCAACTATGCACTGTGAAATGTATCTATCATTACTTACAATACTTTTAAACGCGTTACATTCTTTTTAATGATGATAGTTATCTGCCACTTGGTACTTTTCATGTCCTGATTATACAGACAGTGTGGATTATTCCGCTGTGATCAGTTTGTTTACAAATGTTAAACTTAAACGCTTAATAACTCAGCGACCGGAGAAATAAAATAAAACACGATTTTCTATGACTTAATCTCTTTATTAAAATAAGCAAAACAGCTAGGCAGCTTTAAGGTGGGGCGAGAGATGCATGGTTGTTCCTAGTTACAAAGGTTTTACCCAGCAACGTGAGGCGTTGACCCAATGTTGCTTTAATGTTAATCAACCGTTTACGACACTGGCTCAACTTTACTGCATCATTGCAGAGGTAAAAATTCAAGGCAAATCGATGGTGGCCAGCAGGGCCACTAACTTTAAAATCTTAGTGGCCCTGCTAAAAATATAGTAGCCCTGTTTTGCGATATATTATAGTTGCACTGGTAACTCCAGTAAACATTACATCACATTTTCGGGCACCTATCGTAACCTAGTGATAAGCTACATGGGGCTGAAAGCAAATTTGGGTAGGCCCTACTTAAACAAATCAATAATCTCTAGAATAATGTTATATGAGGGATTCTATAATTTTAGGCACCAGTGAAGATATTTCCCTTAATATATGAGATTGACTATATATATTCAAAAAATTAAACACATGTCAACTTAGCTTTGTTTATTGACATGGCGTTGTCAGCAAAGCTTAATTTCAATTTTAAATGCTTATTTTTATGAATTTAAATTTGTCTTACCGTTATGGAGAGACTAATTTACCGTTATGGAGAGACCAATTTATGTTACGGAGTAATCTTCAAACCTTATTTTCTCAGTGACCCTTTTACAAAAGTATACCATATTTAACAAGTAGTTGAACATTGCTATTATAATGTTGATCACTTAATTTAGAAAGAATCACTTTATGACAAAAACCCTTAAATAATGAAATGGAGAGTAATAATAACGAACATTGGAGAGTAATAATAAGAAACATTGTCTCTCCATAACGAAAATTATTTCTGCTATGGAGTGACAATAAACAAATACTACATATCGATGCTAACACAATTTAAAAGACAAAAAGAAAAGTTAATATTACAAAAAGTGTCACTTATTGGTTAAAATACCAAATTCATTAAGGTTTATAGCTATTTTCAAATGAGTAAAAGGGTAATTTGTGACTACTTTTTCTCCCCAAAAATCGCATTATGGAGAGACGTTGAATTAAAATACTCACCCAAAAACTTGCACAAACCTTACATTATTTCTAAGCAAAAGCACATTTATTAATACTTTTTTTTCACGATTCACTGCATGAAGGTCTCGCGCAACTGTTTGACACCAGATAAGTGATATTTTGGTCAGAAAAAGTATAGAAATTACCTGAAAACTATAAGCGTTACGGAGAGTCGCTGCAACGCGGGAAAGACATAAATTGCATAAAAAATGGTAAAATAATAAAATTATTTTAAAAAACTTGCATATAATCTTATAGATAGTGTTTTGCACTAACATTATATCAGAAACAAATATAATATATAATACAGGAAGTCTAGAATTAATCGCGTGTTTATGTGGGATTTAGAATGTGGGACAAGGCTTTTTGGCTAAAATTGGCTACATTTACATAATATTTCTTTAAAAAAAACACAATTATGTTAGAATTTTTTGAGTTGTAATATTACTATATTGTAAAATAAAGGTCATTCTTTGCATTTATGTAATCAAAATAAATCAAGATATTCAATAATAAATATTACAAGGTGCGGACAGTGCTGGTGCCTAAAATTATAGAATCCCTCATATAAGTTCACTGATTTGAATGTGGAGTTATGTCTAATAGGTCTAAGGTATAAAGTGGCTGTACAATATAGACGCTCTACCTCACCTGTAAATAATTATAATTGAGCAAACTAAAACAAGTGTGAGTCATTATTTTAACATTTCTAGTTACAAACATTAATATAAAAAAGATGGGATAGGCCTAGTTGGTTAGTTAATTATTTGTGTATATTCACTGCATATTTTGTACTGTCAAGCCCAGATCTGATCATGTGCGTGTACCAACCACCACAAGTCGACCCAATGGTGATTTAATACTGGGCCAGTAGGTCTGATGGTGGCCCAGCATTAAAACAACACTGAGCGAACATCTCGTGTTTGCTGGGAAATCCCCTCCGATATATATAGACTGGCACGTGCAGAACGCGCTGGTCTGAAATAGCAGTGAGCGCTGCATGGATATAGAACGGAATGAGTGTCATTATTGCTCTATAAAAATGTGATGGTTTTACATTCCAAAATTTATTATCAAAACTAGAAGTTGAAATAACCCATTATATTTGTTTTCAATAGATACGCTATGTTCTCCATTGCATAACACATCTAAAACACTATTTTCTAACACAATTTAATACTCTCCACTTATGAAATGAAAAATATTGCCTCCGTTATCATTCCATACATCAGACAGAGATATGGCAGGTGTCCCAAGAGACAAGCTGAGAAGGTGCTGCTGCCACAACACACGCTATCAATCCAACGCTGACACAACACTGGGCCAGTCTTGGCGACGTTCAGTCAACATTTATCCACTTTCAATGACCCGTGTTGACTTGCTGGCCTCTATCAAGACCACACAGACACAGTTTAAAACACTTGACTGTGGATGCCGCCGACACAGTGCTTGTCTAATGTTGGGCCAGTGTTGTAGACAGTGGGCCAGCATTTCAGGGCCTATTCTACTGTCGCCAGCAGGATGGCTAACTTTGATGGTATTGTCGCCCTTACTTAATCATAGTGGCCACGGGCGATAATAGGGCGACCGCCAATTTGTACCCCTGCATTGGGTAAACGTGTCGTGGTTGCTAGGTATCTCCAAGTATACATGCGCAGTGCGTCTATTTCCAAACCAATGATCGATCCTGTAGTGACACTGATTCAGTTTTTATTACATTAAGGCAGTGTCACACTATAACGTATCGTACTAGCTATGCCAGCGTATGGAAAATATCACTCATACTCTGGTACACGTTAACACACGCTGGGGGTAAATTAGGCCACATAATTGCTTGGAAGATCTCTTTCAGTTCTGTGATTAGGCATATAATAGGTTATGGTGGTATATATATGCTGACATATACGCTGGTACGCGGTGGGGCCCAAAATATTCTTTAGACATGCTTAACAATATTGTGCGATGGTTTATAGCCTACGCCTTGAGTGATTAAAGTTAGAGCAGTGCATCGTTGTGCGTCCATGAAGTTTGTCTGGATATGAAAATAGCCAGTGAGTTCAAGACGAATATACTGCGGGTCATAAATAAATCAGGTGTATAAATCAGCGAATAAACAGCGTTTCGCTACCGCGTTTGCAGGGCGACAGAGTTAACGAATACACCGCGCATTGCCAGCGCGAGGCACGAATAAGTCAAAAAGCATTTAGCACGCCCCATATACGCTATATGTTAACTGGACATGCGTTAGGAACACGTTGGATGGGCGCTATATATGCGCGCTCAGTGCCGGCATCACATAGTCGACGCACGACCCATGCACTGAAAATTGATTTTTTTGAACAACGTTTTATCAACGTCAAATACGTCTGCTATGTATCACATTGCTGCCCGTTGAGGACGCCGGGCAGTCGCGGGCAATGCGCTTGCCCTGCACTGCATGAGCGCTCGAAGCAAACGTTGGGCACTCGCCCGCAGATCGTCAAGCGCTCGAGCAACACGCTGTGACTATGTTATTTCTGCAGCTCAACCCATGGAGCTCTGAAGAACGACATTTTGTTTTTAATTATTTGAGGTGGTGTTTCACATGATACACGGCTTTAAGAGCCGAATTTGTTATCAATTTGTCGAAATTACGTCCAAACATATAATGTTTTCATAAATTTAGCTCACATTTTTTTATTTAAAAATGGTTACATATGTACAAAACGAACTGATAAAATTTACTATTATCGTTGACATTACCATCCTAGGGTTTAATCGCACTGTATGCGTCCAACCGTTAGCAAAGCGCTGTTCATTCGCCCTTTGCGTTAAAAACAAGCTGTGCATTCGCAACCATTTTGCGACGTTTTTCACAATCCGGACTCAAATTGTAATTTTTATTTTTTTATGCGTGGACTGTGCGTCGTTTACATGCAGCTCAACCCATGGAGCTCTGAAGAACGACATTTTGTTTTTAATTATTTGAGGTGGTGTTTCACATGATACACGGCTTTAAGAGCCGAATTTGTTATCAATTTGTCGAAATTACGTCCAAACATATAATGTTTTCATAAATTTAGCTCACATTTTTTTATTTAAAAATGGTTACATATGTACAAAACGAACTGATAAAATTTACTATTATCGTTGACATTACCATCCTAGGGTTTAATGCGCACTGTATGCGTCCAACGCGTTAGCAAAGCGCTGTTTCTCGCCCTTTGCGTTAAAAACAAGCTGTGCATTCGCAACCATCTTGCGACGTTTTTCACAATCCGGACTCAAATTGTAATTTTTATTTTTTTATGCGTGGACTGTGCGTCGTTTACATGTGACTGGAACAGACCTCGGTCAACGAAAACACAACGAATTTAGAGTGTGAGCTCTACTTGTGCTTAGCGTTAGCCTGGCGTTGGTCTGACGTTCATCTGGCGTCCATATTCACACGTTGAAAAACGCTCACAATTTTGAACATGCAGAAAATTTGCGCAGACGTTGACGCACACAATAAATGAATAAGGTTCATCCGGCGTTCTCGTCAAATCATCAACGGATTCTGACGTACGCCCAGCGAACGCACTGACCAAAATTTTTCATTTTTTGTGCGCTGGACGTGCGTGATGGTATGTGTGACTGGGCCTTTATACCCCAGTCACACGACGCACCGCGCACGCCTTGAGTGACAAAAATTGGAGCAGTGCATCGTTGTGCGTCCATGAATTATTTTAGGATATGAGAAGAGCCAGCGAGTTCAAGACGAATATACATCGAGTTATAAATAAATCAGGTGTAGAAATCAGCGAATACACAGCGTTTCGCCACCGCGTTGCTCGTTTGCCAGAGCGTCTTTTGTGCGTCAGCACTCGTTATTGGTTCGTGGAGGGCGCTGCACTAACGCTACACTTATTTTTGTGCGCAGTGTAATCGCCAAAGGAAGTTGGGTATGTTTAAAATATTGAACGCATATGAACGCATAAATCTACACGCCAGCAGACCACCAGCAACACGTAGGGCACGTAGAACAACGTCATATCAACGCCAAATACGTTTGTTTTGTATCACATGGCTGCCCGTTGAGGGCGCCGGGCAGTCGCGGGCAATGCGCCTGCCCTGCGCTGCATGAGCGCTGGAAGCAAACGCTGGGCACACGCCGGCAGTTCGCCCAGCGCTCAGGCAACAGGCTGTGACTATGTTATTTCTGCAGCTTAACTTTTGGAGCCCTGAAGAATGACATTTTATTTGTAATCAATTGAGGTGGTGTTTCACACGATACACGGCTTTAAGTGCAGAATTTGTTTTTAATTTGTCAAAATTACGTCCAAACATAGAATGGTATCACAAATTAAGACACATATTTTATTTTAAAAATGGTTACATATGTTCAAAACAAACTGATAAAATTAACTGTAATTGTCGACATCAGCACCTTAGGGTTTAATGCGCACTGTATGCGTCCAACGCGTTAGCAAAGCGCTGTTCATTCGCCATTTGCGTTGAAAATACGTTGTGCATTTGCTACCAGCTTGTAACGTCTTTCACAATCCGGACTTAAATTATTATTTTTTTATGTGTGGACTGTGCGTCGTTTATGTGTGCTGGGACAAACCTCGGTCAACAAAAACACAACGAATTCAGAGCGTGTGCTCTACGTGTGCCTAGCGTTAGACTGGCGCTGGTCTGACGTACTTCTGGCGTCTACAGTCACACGTGGAAAAACGCTCGCATTTTTGAACATGCAGAAAATGTGCGCAGAGGTTGACGCACACAATAAATGGATAACGTTCATCTGGCGTTCTCGTCAAATCCTCAACGAATTTTGACGCACGCCCAGCGTATCACAGCGCACTGCTAAAAACTCTTCATTTTTTGGTGCGCTGGACTTGCGTGATGGTATACATGTGACTGGGCCAATAAGCATACGTTATCTTTTTTTTAATGTTAAAAATAAAAATCAATTAAAGAAATGAATCAATCAATAAAACTTTTATAGCGCCTATATCCTCAGCTGACCGAGCTCAGAGGTGCACAAATCCTTAGCGTGATCATGTGTCATAGTCGAGGCCCTAAACTGTGCAGGCCTACCACTAGCGCGTATTCTGAATACAAATTATATGGCATATCAGTAGACCAGCTTCTTCTTTTGCACTTCTATCAGTCTTCAACTTTATGAAACATGATTTTTCTTTTCGATGGTGGCGGTTATGGTGTTAGAAGTGATAAAACGTAGATACATGTAGATAGTTCAGGCCAATCTAACACACTAAATACAAACGATGACACTTTCTTTATTAAAATACTGAGCACATGTACATTGATAATTGCCATAATAACTCACTCTGGGGATATATACATAATGAATATGCTAATCTCGGTTGAAGATTTGATTTGTTTTCACATCAATGTTAGGCCTACGAACTTTTTTTATTCGATTATGTTCATTTTACTTTTGTTTTTCAATACCTTGGCTGAACGTTAGTCCATTGTTTGCCCCAGGTAATCACACATTGTCATATGGAACGCGTACAAGTGATCTTCAATATAAATCTGTACCGCTATTGGCTCAAGCTTGAGCAACTAAACGATCATAAAAGGGTCTTTATGGGGAAAGTTTCAGGACGTTACTATCCACTACACATAGAAACCTTGCAAGGGTTCTGCATGTGTAGCATAGAATACTGAAATGCTCTTCAAAAATAACCTGATAAGCTGGTTTTTTAAGCATAGAACTCATCATGTGACATTTACAGGTTCTTCAAGATATTAAAAAAATGGGTAATAAGCTCATCGGCTGTTCTAATTTTCATTGACCTTCACAATTTGTTTTATACTACGGTGCAACATTTTCAGGATCATTTTTATAAAACTTGTAGAGTTGAAATTTCCACTGACTTGAAGTTGTATCTCGCTACCGCGATCCACAACTCGAAGTGGGTAAAACAAACTTTCATCTGTGCAATTTGAATAAAAACATAGCCAATCTATCAAAAATTCTACTCATTTCGCTTCAAATTTTCTTCTTTGATATTAGCACATTGTAGGATTTGCACATTGAGGGTTAGGACCAGAAAACGATCTTCAGCAGTCATAAAATAAATAAAAAAACTATTTTAAAGTGATATCTCAATTGAATTAACTTTAGGATAACATGGAAATTAGTACAACTCCTCTCCCGAAGCGTTATTTTTAATATTACAATAAACAGATATATGCATGGTTACTTGGTAGATCGACGTTGTTGACAAAATGACTGATATCCTCGTAGTGTTTGTGAAATGTCATATATTTATACACATTTGTCACTATGCATGTGATAAACACTCTTGAGCATATTGAATAAATATTTTAAGTTAATTAGTGATGTCGCAACATTGAATAACCTATCTATATCTGAGGAAGTCAACGTGATGCTTTTGATGATGTAGTCTTCGACCTTGTAATTAAGTCAAAAGGTCATAGTTCTTTGTCACCAAGTACATGGTAGAAGCTGCTTACACATATACATGTAACTATAAAGAGAGATACTGATAAGTAAATAATTCATGCGTTTTATTCAAATATGATTGTTATACTCAATTCGTCTTCCTGGGGAGTTATTCAATATGAATTACAGACAATGATTAGTTATTGTCCAAAGAGACTCCATTTTTTCATATGCTTAGGAAAGATTGTTAAAGATTGTTAAAATGTAATATCTGTATTTTAAGCATTGCAGCAGTGCGTGGTAGGCATGTGGATGACAAACAAATCTGAAGTGACTTCAAACTTAGCCACTGTCAATACGCCACTTTTTGTGCGTATTATCATTTCTCTGTGCGTCTGCTGCCCTCTCCAGATAAAGGAATTATATTTATATCAAGGATTATATACAGGGAATTCAAGTACAAGGAGATATAATTAAATGCTCTATTATGCAATAATATTCAAAGGTGTAAGATTTTACGCCACAATAATTACTGCGAATTTTTAGCATACATGTAGTCATTGGACTAAATATTTTATAGATTAATTTTCTTTTTTGAGTTCACATTGATCAATATAACATTCAAATCTGTAAAAAATAGGATACTAATTAGTAATCCACTCATCCATATCATTTATTTCATATTAGTTTTTTAATATGTAAACACATAGTTGTATTACTAAACAAATAATGAACATAAACACTACACATATCATACACACATATACTATACGGTATCGTTATGTTAAAGCTCTATAGTTCGCTGTTTTACTGCAATGTGATTATATGGTGGCGGGGAATGAAGCATAATATATATTTATATAAAATCATCATATCCTCAGCTTAGCAGTCCAGCGGTATATAACTGTATTAAGATAGATGGTCCGGTGCAAAGATCGCAGCATCTCTGAGGCATAAGACAACAAGATAGCTGAATTATTAACAGTCCCGTCGCTTTGCCACACAGAACAACTACAATATGCACAGCAGGTGCATATGTGACGTAAACACTCCTACAGACCTTTTCTGTGCCCACGGAGAGACAATATGGCTTAGGTCATTACTATTTCCTAGAATTTCATTCACATACTATAAGAAACTAACACACATAGCTATGGAGAAAAGGCATGCTGTCAAATCTGTTATTATATATTACAAAAATCTTTACCACTCAGATATTGATTCGGCATTCTGGTAATAAACGAACGTTTTTTTGAAACGATAAAGTGACAATTTTTTTACTAAAATGTAGTCTATCTAGTGAGTAAGCGAAGCTATTCTGATAAATTTTGAAATTGGTAGTGTGTAATATCGCCTTTAAGAAAATCTGATTATGATTGATATTACATGAGCTCATATCCTACAAACAAGCAGTTATCTCTCCTCCTGCTTTGGCGAGTGTGGCCACAAACTGGATGCCTCACTTGGCGGTGCTTGTGGTGTAACACTATCAAGTGTGAAAAGCCTTGTTGAGTTGTGTATTTTGGGAACGGTAAGGTGGTGCATCGGTGTCATCAATTTCTGTCCCACCCACGTGTATGGCATGTAAACGAGGCCTAATTTAGGAAGATACTCCAGCTCTAGTGGCCAGCAAGTCCAGGTTGGTTCTATTTAGGTAAATGTCACGCTGACCATTTTTATAGTGAACGCAAAGCGGTCATTAGTTTTGACGGCTTGTTTGGTCATTTATCTGTGACTGCCTCTTGGGACACTCACAAAAGTTTATAATATATGTCGAGCGAAGCAAGGCGGAACACGGGATAAATAGGAAACAACAAAGTATTATCAGATTATACCGGTTTTTCTTGCAGTGGGACGATAGTTTGTTGCAGGTGTTAAGATAAGCATTTTTCTTGTTTTAAAAATGTACATTATGTTTGTTTAAACGAATGCCAAAATATATTTATATGGCTTCTGAGCTGCATCTCGTGTAGTCTATGTAACTTTAATCGCTTTGACATGATGTATACTAAAAAGTAAAAAAGTAGATTAAACAGGCATGTCAACAGGTTATTACACGCAAAGAGACCGATTGTAATTCAGGAAGGAATCTTTAAAAATATTAATAGCCAAATTTTAACTACAAGCTGCCTCCAAGAATAGTCACTTTTATAATACCCATAATATCAAGGCTCTAGTGATTGGTCAGTCATCAACGCCTTTTTTGTGAAGCTGGTGTGAACTACGACAATTATGTGAATAACATGATTGTGCACAATACCAGGGTCATACTAAATTATAACATGGATAATGGGTGTTGCAAATAATAATATTAGTGATTCCTAAAGTAACTCCACTTTGGTGAGGTGAACCGACAAGGCAAGCTATCGTCAACCCGATTTCAATGTGAAGTGGTGGATGGTGCTCGATCGACGCGAGACTATGGTCCGCGGTTGTGATTGAGTTTGCTGACATATATCAGCTAAAAAGTCAGTCTGAGGGCTGCTACAAGCCCCGGCAGCACACTCCACCATGAGCTGGTCCTCAGACAGCACCAAGACGCACTGCCGCTCCTCCGATCAGCTGGAATATAATGCCCTTTACGGCGATCTATTTTGCCAGATTTGGTGGTAGAAATAGGCTGTGGTGCGTGTGTAAATTGAGATCCTGTGTATCCTCGGGTGGGATGTCTCTGCGCAGGTCTCATGGTAGAGTTGGTGATGAAGCTACTTTCTTGTGGTCCCACACTGTATCCATTTGTTTGTACAGCACCCTTCTCAGGAGTGTCATCGTCTTTACTTTTACGCTTACCCATTACGATTCTGGTGACCTTTGCTTTTTTCTTGCGCTGTATATCACATTTATTGCGCCACCACTTGTTCTTCAGTTTATCGAGCGTTCCCCGCTCCTTAAAATAGTTGAGCACCTGGTTTAGTGAGTCAAGAAGATCTGATTCCTTCTGAACAGCGAAGGCGTACTCACTGGTGTTAATCACGTCCTTCAGCAGTTGTAAGTCACAGTACTCCTCCGATAGCTGGAACTCTGCGAAAACACTCTCCAACAGGAATATATATGTGCCATTAGATCGCCTGACTCTGTCCAGACCAGCTTTAGCCGTCCACTCCCAGGCAGGAGGATCGGCAGTTGTGATGCGATGCCACAATTTTTGCAGGCGTGTGTCGTTTGATTTGCGGAAGTGGTGGTAAGTTAAGCTTCCAGGTATACATCCAAATTGGAATTGCTGTGGCAGGTCGTCTAGTTGTAGCGGAGAGGTGACCCCACCAGGTGAAGGTAGCCCATCACCTTCACCAGGATGTAGCTGGCGGTACGCCGCGGCGATACCTGATGTCATAAAGGGTACTGTGAAGTCTACGACAGCACTGCGATCTGCACGAACAGTCAGGGCACCAGCAGCGACATCTGCTTTCTGTCAACACAGATACAATAATATTAGGCCAATATTCGGTGAAATAAATTACATCGGGATCTAACGTTAAAACGGTAATCAATATATCTATAAATGTAGAAACACTACTTCGCCATTATATTATGCACGCGTGTAGTGTATATATATACATTTGAAACTACCTTATTATGGGTCTGTCTTTTGTTATATTAGGATATTTTTTAAACACCATAATTCAGTCACGTTTACAAAAGACTTGTTTAATACGCCATTTAGGTTTGAGCTTAGGGATGGAGATAGTGCCCCAAATCTATATAGTTTTCCGTCATTTAGTTTTTTTTTCTATTTTCATTAAATGACGGTTATTATAATTAAAAGACTTAATAATCCGGTAAAAATACCCAATATTTAAATAATTACCAACTAGTAAGGTGTTTTTTGAAATGTATATGCTTTGACGCTGACATGAATCTGTATGCGCCGCATACAGATTCATGTCAGCGTACTATGCGGTGCCACGTGGGAGACCATTGGGCGCTGGATAAAATGACAGAAGAAAGTTAATAGAATATATCTATTTTAATAAATGACAGAAGTGAGTGATATATGGCCTTTGTCAGGTGAACGTTGCCCAACGCTGTTTCAGAGTCGTGTTGGCTGGGATTACGTTGATTATGGGGTTGTTTTAGGTGGTGTCCTGTGTGTTGCCGCCCAAACCCAGTACGCGGACAACTGTTGTCCATTGATGCGAGAAAACACAAGCTGATAGCAACAGGCGGTTCTTACCCTACAATTTTTAGCCTTGATGGATGATAATAATTTGTAGGCGTTTGAGAAACGGTCCTCCTACCATAATATTACATTAGCGATCTGACTGGAAGCATACACTGTTATTTTTGTCTAACGACCAGATTTGTGATCTATGATGCCATCGTCATGCAAGGAGGTCATTTATTATTTACACCATCCG
This sequence comes from Flabesymbios commensalis, assembly GCA_964017125.1. NCBI lineage: Eukaryota > Metazoa > Annelida > Polychaeta > Terebellida > Flabelligeridae > Flabesymbios > Flabesymbios commensalis. The sequence goes on along the minus strand of OZ024905.1, from coordinate 69,854,285 downwards.
AGGGATTAACCTTATATGTACACTTGGTGACATGAGCTGGTTTATTCTTGTGATTATCTGAAATCCTCAGAAGATATATACTGTCAGCTTAGCACAAGAAGGTTTTCTCTTCAAACGCGGCGAGTTGCCTTCTTTTAATAATGGTCTGTCAGTAGTCGAGTCACGGTGATTGGATGTGAGTAGCAGTCGGTGTTACAGGCCTCAGAGGGTTGGGATAAGACCGGGTCCAGGGAATCTCCCGTCCACGTCAACTCAGGGATCACTGCCATTCATCAACATTCTCAACTGGATAAGAAGCAGAGTAGTTCCGGAGGGGTTTGTCCGAAGTCTGATAGATAGAATTATACAAGGGCGCCGGATTTTGGCGTCACATATCACATCCGCCGGCTCCATGTATGTGCATACGATATAACTCTACGAGAGCCGAAGGTACGCATACCTGTTTGGCTCTCTTAGAATTATACCAGGGAGAAGGTTGATGTGTGTGAATATTCATGTTTGATTGAAAACGTTTATTTTAATATACAGCTTTAACCAGAAACCTACTCTTGAATATAGCCCTACAAGTTTATGTTAAAATGTACAAACGTATTTCATAATATGGGTTTTCCATGAAAAAATGATCAGGCTGGTTAAGCTTTGGAGTATAGGCCTATTTTGCAGCAGATATACCTGAATACCAGAGCTAGGTTGACCAGTTGATATGCACTTTTAGTTGAACATTAAACTTTATACATAGTGGACACATTGAAACATTTGGTTTATAGCCTACTGCATGGGCAAAACGCGATAGTTCTTTTAATTTTGCCGAGGGTATGCAAAATGTGGAATCATAGAGCTAAACGAAACATTTTGAATCGACCATAGATCAGTTTTTGGTCAGATGTTAGCTTGGTTTTGGTTAGTTTAATATATCTACATCACTTCCAGTCCACCGCACACGATTTCGAGGTCTTTTTGCGCACGATTTAGCGGCAATTTCACGATTTTGCGATCAGTTTCATTGCGCACGATTTCACGGTCAATTTTATTGTGCACGATTTCGCGGTCAGTTCAATTGCGCACAATTTCTGACTGTGATGTGATTGTCTCAAAGTTGTAGGCCAACGTCAAATACGCTGCCCACTTACTAGAAAACTGATGTACGCGCTGCTCTATTGGACTACATATAGTAAGGGAGCGTTAGCGCCTATGACTCTAAATCACAATGAGGTTCCTTAGTAAACATGAAAAACTGATGACACGAAGGACATGCATCAAGAACTGTACCTATAGTTACAGATTGTTTATGCAATTCGTAACATCAACGAAGGAGACAGATTATTATGACAGCATGTTCTGAATTGAATCATGCATAATTATATATGCATTTAATCATACCCCGTTTAGATTGCTCTTAGCAAACGCGGCACAAGTATGGTATTCTACCCCTAATTTAAATAACAACTGAATGACGGCAGTGATTGGCCGATGTAGTTTTTGAGAGCCTTCGCCGAAACCATAACTTTTCAAATTAACATTTTGTAGATAACGATATTCAAACACTAAAGTTATTCACCTTTGATAGGAGAGGATATATCTTCACTTCGCAAAGTTGTATAGACCCTTCCATATATCCGAGGTGAAAGAAAAAATGCGATTTTTGATGAAAGGAATTGGTGTGGAGGAATTGTTTCTAGATAAATAAATCCACGTGACAAAAATAGCCTTTCGCAAGTTACTTGCAATATTTCAAGCTTATAGTCTGGATTTTCCTGTACTGTGTACATACTGATAACAATACCACAATAAAGCAGTATGCCTGTCACGTCACCATTGTGGACTCACAACACAGCCTTTTACAATAGTATCCCCCCTCTTATCTGATATAATACGGGTCCTATAATTATTCATGTGTCATTGTGGTGTATTCATATGAAAACATAAATAAGTTAAGTATCTATACGATCGATACGTATGATAATACTTGAAAAAATGACGCAATGTAGGTCATATTTGTGTATAAAATGTCCCAAGAAATGAATCATGCGCACTACAACTGCTGCTCTAATAATTCTTATCAAATTAAGTGAAGCGTAGTTATTAAAAGTATAGATTTAGTACGATATATTAGTTATAGTTTATGTGGGGAAATTTGTTATCGGCTTTTCAGCATATACAAAAAACTGATAACATGCAAGGCTTTGTTGTCCACAGACTACTCATTGGGAAACCTCAATTCGGATTTTTTAGGGGGGCACCATTCAATCTCCAAGGGGGGGGGGACTGGAGTTTTTGTTTATTTCAGGCCAGCTCTGGGGCTCGCTAAAATTTTAAAATTGTATTACATGTTTCTATAGATCTGTTCTTGAAATAAATTATTTATTGCATGCAGAGTCGGCCCGATTTTTTTTTTAATACACCTGCCCCCCCCCTGCAGATTAAATGGTGCCCCTGCCACCCCCCCCCCCCTCCTTAGTTTATTGGGATCACTGCAGTTGGAATACGTGAAACGGTCTTTTTTTGCCGAAAATATTTGACATCTGTACTTTGCCTTTTCAATCTGGCTTCTATTTTTCAGGACCAGTGTAACCAACTTGTGTACTGTTTGTAGAAAATTATAGTTTATATCAAGTGCCTTTCAGAGAAACTGTACTTTGACCCATTTTCGTACAATACTATGGCATAATTAAAAAATATTGACATACAATTTTTTTTGGAACAGATCTTCAAAAACACTTGGTTGATTACAGACATATTGCACACAGTTGTCTGGTGAGCTTAAAAGGACCAGATAGTCATACATCTTCCCGTAATTGTACCTTGGCATAGATGCTGACCAAGCTCTGTGTATATTAGTATACTAAATGAATTAATTTTGTTATATAACATGAAAACTGTGCCAGATAGATAGCTTGTCGATGATAAAAAGCTATGCATCAATCGGTAGTCATGAGATATGATATGAGCTGGCAGTCTGAGACTGTCAAATATAATGACACTTTAACGTCAAATTATGATGTCACATTATAATGTCACAACATGGCATTATAATCAGATAAAATCAAAAGATTGTATTATAATGGATTGGCAAAATAAGACATTAAAATTAAGGATGTGGTGATAATTATGGATTTTTGCAAATCGCGGAATTTCCCCGAATTTGATGAACCGGCAAACGCTGAATAGTAGCAAATCCACCAAAAAAATTATAGTGCTAACAATTTCAGGGTAGGTCCCACCATAGTCACTCTGACAAAGGCTAATCAAAACAGACATGTCCGATGACTTCATCAGTTCATTAGCAATATGTATGACAACTTTTTGTAAGAGATTTATTCACGAAAATAATAGAATATGTAATTTATGCCTGTATTGTTTCATTGGTTCTGGATTGCTGTCTGTCGCGATACACCAGTGTGGATACAAATAGGAAACTCCATTACCTTGTGTTATTTGATTCGAAAAAAATTGGCAAAAGTAAGTTTATAAATACATTGTCTATTATATAGTCTGCCGCTGGGCACATTTCGGGACACATTGATATGCTCATTGTGTATTCCACATAGCGACTGATGATGTTCTAAATGACTAACAAATAGAGTCTACAACGGTACGTCTGTGCGGCTACACGGAGAGAAACTAGTCCCCGATGATAGGGTTTGCCACACCGATCCCATAGAGGTTGACGAGCCGTGTGAGAAAAGTGAGGCCCAGCCCGTCTGAAATCTGGCGGAAATTAGCCGCTTTCGCGCCTTATTACCGCCTCGCTGTCAAACTTGTCACTTTTTGTGGCACAAGATTTGTGGACGCAGCGGCCCACATGTCTTGAGATAAGGCTAGTGGTTTTCTAAAATCCATAGCCCAAATCTGCTTCCAGTTAAATGGCATTTACGTCCCGAGTCGATGCACACACATGCTCAGTCGATCATCCTTGATGTTTTAGTGTTGCCATGTCGTAGGCCCCTACTCCATGGCAAAATAATATTATTCCATTAACTGATGACTGTTATATTCATATCTGAAGAGAATCACCCCACAACACCAAAATTCTATCACGTGGTTTTTAATTTATCAGATAGAATAATTAATTAGTTTATTTGTTTTCTTCACAAGTAGTAGCTCAAAGTCAAAACCTGATGCTATATTCTCATAAATATCGCAGACACATATTTAACCCTTCACACTCCACACCCGAATATATTCAGGTTAAACATAAAAAAGAGGGGAACCCGGTATATTTTCTGACGAATATAACTATAGCCTGGCTGTTGCTTAGGATGTCAGCTCATTCAGTTTCCGGGTGGGCTTTATTGACCCATATAGGGCGGGGACCCTGGTTCAGTGGTTAAAGCTGCCTGCCTGGAAAGTCGGAGATCGCGGGTTTGTCCACCGCTCTGGCATTCAGGTTTCAAAGAAGCAAAAGTTTCTTCCTCGCTCACTCGTAAATATTTTGTAGTGGCCTCCGAGACCCCTTGTCTATCAAAATACTATTATTTCTACCACGTATTTGACATAATCTGTCTATAGACAATATTATACCCGAAATCACATTAGTCAATCATGTATAGTCAATCATCACTGATTTCTCAGTCAATTATCAACTAATTTTCATGAAATTATACAGCCGCCACTACCCACTATTTTCTAGTTATGCGGTCCTGAGTTGATATTTCAGAAGTTAGATCATTAATTTTGTCATGCAATGTAAATCTTAGACAAACTTAATGGGTTGATAGAGCAGCGACATTTACTACAAAACTAACTTTTAAACTAAACAATATTTTTCAGTAAAATGTCCCAGTTAATCGCCGCATCAATAGAAAATAGTACTTGAGAATTGACTGAAAAATCAGCGAAAATCATTCAGCATGGTTAATGTGATTTCTACTACATGTATAAACATTCGATCCCATATTGAAAAGGGTCATATAAAAATATTTGCATCAAGTCAGCAAACTGCCCAGCAAATACGAGACGTTGACCCAAAGTTATTGTTGACCCGCCGTCTCCGACGTCGGTCCAACATTAACCCAACATTGGGCTCACGTCCCGTGTTTTCTGTGTATTTCTTCGACGTTGGCCCAACATTGTATAAATGTCATACAAATGTTTTGTGTTTGCTAGGATAGCACGTTCATGCTAATTAGATGAATATCGACCTCTATCAGTCGGGGTGACACATGCTACGTCACACTGACTGTCACAGGACGATATGGATTAACACTGATTAATGTGGATAGTTTACAAAATAAGATACATGTAAGAATGTACTGACGTTGCTGAGGAGCGCACCCATCATGCCGTTCCATTTCCCATTATCCTGCAATACGCCGTATCCACCCTGCGCACGTTCTACCAGCTGAAGGCGATAATATCTGTGTAAGCGACGTGACACTCTCATCACCAGATCGGGGATATATCCTTTGTACATCCTGGGGAGGAAAGTGTCCTCCTCACCCAAATCTCCTACGTCATCATCTGCGTCTTCGTCCGCATAGATATCTTCATCCACCTGCCCGTCTGTTGAAGGCAGCTGAAGGAAGGGGGGTTCCTGAAATACAAAATACTTTCTGCATTAATTCTTTGTTTATATTATATTCGCTAGGTGGATCTCCTTTGTTATTAAGGTGGGAGGGTGAGGGGTGTCCAGCCTCTATCTAAGTTCGGCGGCTTTACCTCTCTATTGGCAGTCGTTTGTTGCTAGCAATAAATTGGCCACCAAAGTTACCTATACCTGAGCACTATTCAAAAATTGGGGGTTCGCCGTAAGTTTTGTAGTAATGCTTAATTTTTTATTAACACTTAATATATATATAGGGCCTATCGTAATGTATGTCGATGAATATAGAGATGCTCCATATAAACATAATAGAGGTCCAAAATTGTTTCTTTACCTATAATATTTATTATTTTTGTGTGAGCTCACTCATAAAGATGGTGATTTTTCTAACTTGCTGAATTGACAATGATGGGTGATTTTTGCTAATATTTTGAGTGATGTTTTATGGATTTGCAGAGCTATACACCGGACAAATTAGGTTATAAATTGTAAATGATGCTGATCAATCTAAAATATGCTAACAAAAATAACCGTTAAAATTTCATGGTTGATGATGCTTTTATGAGAATGAGAAAATTAAATGGGGTCTGTGGCAGTCTTTGCGCTACGTTCACCACCCACTAGTTTTAAATATTTATTATCATGGATGCGATCCAGTGCGTTCTTAGCAGTGCTTAATACGAGTGAGTGCTGGATGAATGAGTGAGTGAACGAAAATGATAGCAACACCAGATTAGTGCAATAATAGCTGTATGATACATTTCCTCAAAATCTGGCGGTTTTGGGCAAACATATTATGGGAGTTGATCATGAGGTAAATCTATGGGGAACCCAGACGATCTCCAGTGTATAACTTCCGGGACAGCAGTCGGCAGTGATGATAGACACCCAGACTGGGATTAGCCTATTCATCTTGATCGCATGCTACATTCTGCAGCTACAGTTTTTGACAGAAGGAGCTCAACGCGAAGATAAGTTGGAAAAACAGATCATACCTCAGCATAGGATGATGCGTCAGTACATTTATATTTCTTTTTGGTCTTTTGTTACTTTATTTATCCAGTTTTCATTTCAAGTTGCCTTTTGTGATGACCAGCAAACATAACTTATTTAACTCTAGAGGAACAACAGAAAAACTAAAAGGCGCTTGATGTCTAATCATTTCAGTATGTGACACATTTAAGCATTTCCGAACTGTTTTTCACCTGTTCATAACAGCAATATTTAATGAAATGAAACATTCAGATGCATATAATAAATAAAATAGCAATTGTAAATTACAACAGATCTTTTGTGTTTCTAGAACTTCAGAAATTATATGTCAGATTACCAAACAAGTGCGATGAATTTCACTGAGGGTAAATACTTCACAAGAAAATCTAAATGTATGTTTTATGATGAATTGAATTGCTATAAAAAGATTAATTGGGTCAAATAAACAGTTTTTGTGGCTATAAATACAATATTGAAGGGACTGAGACACTAAAAAGGATGTATTTATGACTCCTAACATACAAAAAAGTACGTGTATTCATATGACTGTGACAATGACGCACTAGTATATACTTGTGCATCATAATTAACCCAGTTTGAACTTTGATGTATATAACTTTTTTTCACATCATCAAATAAATACCTCACTGGATATTCCCACCATCTACACTACATCCGAGTGCTTTTGTGGATACACTCCAACCCCCAGTTTGAGGAAGTGGAAAAATTATGCATTCTACGGTGTCCATTCATATGAGAGTATTGGGAATTGTATGGCTGCCAGTTACTTAGCAGTATATTCTACTTACAATGATGGAGGAGAATACCAACACCTGGTCCCTGGTGCCTCGTCTTGACAGTTGTCTGGTCTGTTCAACGTCTGTTATAAAACAAACAAATCGATCAATAGCCACTGATTATCCTGGTGTAGTTCACTAACAGAACAAGCCGATGCTACGCCAAACATAAACAGGTACATGGTGTGCATGGTATATATTTTTAGAAGATTATCATTTGAAAAATATCGTTGAGATACCTATTTGTTTTGATATATATCATAAATGTCCCCCCCCCCCCTTATGTCTACGTCACCTCGTTATTTTTTAAACGGTGCTGTAAACCACTGATAGGATCTGTGAAGAATATGCCCGGGAATCCCTCAACACGTACGTTAAAACATCGTTAAAGCAGGATCTGAGACGTTGGCATCGGATTCTGTATCTACCCCTCTCAAAACCTAGGAATTTTTTATATCATTTAATTGCGTCGTAATTATTGTAAATTCAATTGCTTATCTGATTTTAATGAATTACCCTACACAAGTATAATTGTATCAAATGAAAGCTGAAATTGTCCATATTGTCTAGATCATATCACTTTGTCTTCAACTGTATTTATACATAATATTCCATGTGTAGTGTTAGCATAAATGTGACATAGCTTTTGGTGCTTTAAAAATATGGTAAAGGGTTAAACGTGGTGAGAGTATATGGACAGTGGAGATCTCTGCTGAGAGCAAAAGGGAAATGGGCGTGAAAGCAGCAAATGAATTTGTCGCTACGGTCACTCTTTGCAATCACCTCAACGTGTGAGGAGAGTAATATTAAAGCAATTGGGGAAAAAACAGCCATCACTACCAGGGGGAATTGTGGTCCTGTCAAACCAAGATGGTATGATTTATATCACTGATATTAAACTGCACAATATAATGGGACCAAGTGTTAAACCGTGGACTCCAAAACTTCAACGTCACTCATGTAAACTATTCCGATGTCCAATGGGTGGGAACAAGAGTAATTGGTCTAGCATTGTTCACAACAATGCTATGTCCATTCAAAGCTCAATGGCGCGCTTGTTATTAAACGGGTGAAGTACGACTTATTACAATAGTGTTTGAAGACACAATGTATTAGCATATAAATATATATTGTCTCATATATCATCTATATTAATGGAGCTGTGCAAAATTATTTTCAATGAGATAAAAAAATGAAAGAAAAATGTCACAATTGTTGCGCTCCAAACACAAAATAAAAATTTAAGATTAAATGCTTATTGTATTAAATGAATTAAATGCATGTTATAGATTAAATGTATATTATATAAATTATAAAATTAAATGCATATCAGTTTTTTATAAACTACACACGTCATAAATTATCAGTCGTAGACGGATTAACTGCTGAAACAATAGGGATACAAAGGTTCACTTTCCATCCAGGCTATCAATTTCCTTATCTACATTGCTATCTGGATATTCGCAAACTAACTGGTTGTCACCTTCAACCTTGAATAACGTTATCTAATCCTATGGGGTTTGCACAACAAAGATGTGCTTCTCCACGCTGGATAAACAGAAGATAATTTAAGATATTTCTTGGTTGCTTCGAGTGGCTGACGTGGAAGGGTGAGAGGCACCAATTGATCACTTGTGTTGGTGATATGCAAAGAGAGCATTCCTTGTGTCCCCATGTTGTGGTCTGGACCGTCCGAATGACGATATTTCACAGTCTATCTGACAAATCGTATCGCCCTCAGCGCTATGATTATTGAATTATCGCTCTGGCCTGTTGACGCTTGTCCTCGGTCTTCAGGGTGATCTCTCGCCGTGTCAACGTGAGACGTCACCAGAGTGGAATTACAGAAATCACACCCCGCTGTGAATCGATCATACATCTTCAGCCAGAAGGATTTTACAGTCCAACAGAAAGCCAACAGTTCAAGCGCTGTACATGTGCAGTCAAGTGGATGATATTGTACTTTTGTTGCTGGCGCTGCCTCCATTGAAATAACACGAAACAAGTCTGTCGAGCAATACTGAGAATATCTCCCAATTTTTAGAGTGGTTAAAACCATGTATCCAGTATGACAATCGCATGATAGAAAAAAAGGGTGGACGTTTTGGTCAAAGGCAAATTAATAAATTACATTTATTATTTGTATAATAACATTATGTCTTGTCATATTGTGAACAATGCTCTTTTCTCATTTCCTTTCTATTGAATTGTTTTAACTCTCAATAATCATGATGATTTACTCCGAGTAACCTACAGATATATACAAAATTGAAAAAATATTTCAAATTATTTATATTTCGAGTCCCTTGGCAGCGTACAAGTATTATTTCTAAATTTGGCCTACGTCGACCAAGCAGTGTAATCTATGTTAAGCTTATTCAATTGTTTTAATATTATTTTTAAAAAGGTTGCTTACCTAAAGATAAGCCCGACTAAATATATTTTGGTTGATTTTGATAATGTTATTCCTAAATACTCGATAAATCAGAAAGTGTTTCCAAGGCAAATTGTTTTCTCATTTGTACAATTGTGATTACCTTTTGTTACAAATTACTTTTTAAAGATGCTACATATGCGGATCGAAGCGCAGCACGCTACCTTTTGCAGCAATGGACAATCCATCAAATTACTTGGGCTCAATTATGCATATCTGATGTGCTGTTTCAATAATAATTTGGTGCTATATGATTATTTTTATTTTGAAGTTTATGTATAGTGACATGTAATGTTATGAGTGTTTAACAATTTGCCATGTGTATGTAATCAGATAATAGCACCCCCCCCCCACCCCACACACACAAACACACATACACACACATTATCCACTTTTCTGTGTGGTGTTGATTTTCACCACCGAAAATACCTGTACAACACAAGGATTTGATTTACTCTTTTCGTTTGTTAAAGCAGCTGATTCTCACGTCCCGCTTGGGGCAAAGTAGAAACCAGCTTCTTATATCAGATTAGGTCGGGAGGATGTATCGCTCACATGTTCCAACGGAAGAAATGCGATCGACAGCAGTGCAGAGGACTAATGGTGTGTAAATACCAAGTGTCAAGCGGGATTACCTGTATCAGGTCGGTGTATCAGTCACAAGAACCGGGTGGCACCCTCGGTGCGTTACTCTTGACGTCCTAGCATAAAGACAATTAGTTAAGCCAGTATCACTTGAGGTTAGACAACCTTTCAGACGTTGCGATGCTAATAAAATTCCATCAGGTTGGGCTCAGTTTGAAAATCTTGTACAACACTGATTCAGCGCTACATTTTTTCCCCAAGCCTTTAACCCAGGCGATGGGTGCAGGCCTGTGACAAACAACCTTGCCTGATCCCTGGTACATCAGTGTGTTTTAGACATCCGGACGTTTTTTCTACTTTGGCCGCGTCGACCCCTGCATCTCTCTTGACATTCAAAGGGAAAGTGGACTGATTGTGGGCTTAGGGGTGCTTGCCACCAAGGCCCTCTCTTATCCCGCGGATTTGGTGAGGACAATTGCTGTGTCAGCGAACCTGTCAGCCAGGTGGCTTTCTACAGGTCACAATCTGCTAGTAGGGGAAAATATGACACTATATCATGATAGTTTAGCCCTTTAAGCTCTGAAATACTTATATACCAACCAAGAGACCAAAAAGGTTTTTCAATTTGAAATCATCATAAATATCTTATAGTTAGCTCTTTCAGATTCATTTGAATACCTATGTCATGGGTCTACGGCCATTAGAAATATTTTTACTCTTACAGTGCGGCGATCGACTTTAGACGTCAGACGTCAGATTCTGACGTCTAAAGTTGATCCCCGCGATGTAAGGGCTAGAACAGAATATATTTATGGACTTACCCACTCAGATTCCTGCATAGTCTGCCCCCCCCCCCCATTCAGTTTAACCTCTTTTCCAAAAAATTATTTCAGCCACATTTCGTGATCACATTGGCACCGATATAACAACCCCATTGGAAGATTCGTACTCAATCAATCAGGGGGTCATGGTCATGTCCATTACAGTGAGTGACATTTATGCTCCTATCATCATTAATTGGTCATTAAGTTATGGTCGCCTCTGACGTGCACGGCCCTTATAGAAACACATCGATCTTTTAAAGCCTATAAGTACACGTTCGATTTTGAATGTCGAACCATTCACTCACGTCGTTCTGTATGCTGGCATCAATGTTTCTTTCGGTTCGGTTCTGACTCATAGCCTAGATGTAACGTTTTTATTGCCATTCTATAAGAGTAGGGCATATTCCCTACTTCGGGATTCTTTCCGTCGCGATATTGCCACAATGTACAGAAAGTAAACTGATTGTAAAAATAAACATTTCCTAGAAAGATATGTCGTGCTCCCAAATTGTTGCAATTCTGAGACATTACTTTTTCAACATTGGTTGATATGCCACGATTAAAAAATATAACATATTCAACAATTACAATAAGATATAGTCTTGGCTCGCTTTAGATAGGAATTGTGCGAGCTCCAAATCAGATAGAAAAGGATTATAGTTTATCAGCTGTGGAATCTTGTTGGGTTTATCCACAATACGTGGGTGGGATGGCAGAACAAACAGGCTTATGCCTGAGCGCAACCACCCTCTACACTCCGGAGGCGAATTGACACCATCATTTATCTACATTTGCGTTATTTGTTGGAACTAATGCGTAAATCATTCACTTTTTTAACCTAGATTGTAACCAATTAAACTATTTTTGATGATATAGTAATCAGTAATGTGTATTGTATAATAAAATTACATTACTTTCTGTACTCATAATGGTTAGCTATTGGTACAGTACCAGCCCAATTCACATCAGACGTTAACCCGAGTGTTAGCCCTTACAGTGCGGGGTTCGACTTTAGTCGTCAGAATCTGACGTCAGATTCTTTCAATTTTGTTGTATTATTATATTAACCATTCTTTTTAATTATTTTTATTCTGCGCTCATACCTCACCATGTTGGATTTCATACACATATATTTTTTACTATAATGTAATGTTCGCACATAAAACCTTCTAGTTTTAACTCTCCCCGGGTATCGTAAATGAATTGTGTAATTACATTTGAAAAAGGAGCCTTCTACTAATCTAATTTGCTCAGCGCAAATTTTATAGAGCAAACAAAGAGTTATAACAAAGATTTCCCTCCCGCTACTGTTTGCTAGGACCAGAATGAAATTCGCATTTCAGAATATGAAGAAAAATAGATCTATGTAACCTTGTCTTCCACACATTATTCCATATAGCGATATTGTCTTTGAAGATTATCAGGCACAAGTAACGCAAAAAAAAGACTGCAGTAATTGGTCTGGATTAAAAAGGACGAACGATGAGCGAAGCATCGGCTAATTCGCCGTTGCGCTGTGAGACACGCCGCGTATCAATGGCCCATTTCGACTTAATGAAGAGGGATTTTCCGTCACTTGTAGAACGTAATTTGTTTAGGAGGAAAAACAATTTCATAATGTCTCACCTTAGTTTATTTTCTTTGTCATCTCGTCAAATATTCAAATTCTTTCAATAGCATAATATGATAAGATACATTACGCTAACTGTAAAAACACATTGTACAACGCGAATTTTTTTTATTAACAAGGTTTTCTTATTATGCAACAAAACCCAGATAACATAGACGTGGCATATCATAGTTTTATTTACAGAAAATGACGGCTGAGCAGTGTAAAATTGCCAACTCTGTAAAGTTAAATATGTACTGTAAATAATCGAGAGCTGTGATTAAAAATTATCGATTGTTAATGACGTGTCAATCACGGATGTGATTTATTACATGCAATTTATTACTGTTACTTTAAAATACTATTACAGTCCTTGAGTTCTATTACTATTACTGTTACTCGTCCATCTATTATTACTACTATTACACTAATTTTGTCGCCATTTCCAAAGCGATAACAAACCATACATATATCATATATTTTCCACATACATTTTGTAATAATAAATAGGAAAACATATACATACGGATTTGTTTTATTTTATGTGCAAATTGTAGGCTTGTTGGCCTGTTTTCGCCTTTATTAGTTTTTGGTGTATGCCAAATAACAGGAAGTGTCCGAAATTGACCTATTAAGATTTAAATGTTTGAAAAGCTAAAATTTAGTCACCCTTCGATACGGTCTTAACCGAATGACAGAAAATATTGGAGTAACAACTTATTAAATTGAAACTGTTTATTTTTTGTGGAGGGGGCGGAGCAGATTGCCGCAGAAATTAGGTTGTTCTTTTTAAGATTTCAAAAAAATTTGAGCAGGTAAAATTTAGTTGTCCTTCGAAACAGTCGAATGACGGATTTGTTTCAGTTTGGGCTGAGATTAAAGCTTGAGGCCAGTCCTCGGACCGTTTTTGGTGTATTTTTCTTAGAAATGGGGTGAGATTTTTTTACATAATTGCAGTAACAACTTTTTTTCAGTTGTCCTTCGATAGAGTGAAAACCGAATGACGGATTCCTTTCATTTTGGTCTGAAATCGATGCTGGTCCATTTTTTGTTGCCGGAATCGTGTCATTCTGTCAACACTACTGCGGAACTACTCTCTCACACTTTTGCCTATTACTATATTACATATATCAATATACCCATGTCTGGTGGCAATGCACATATCACTGAGGGCGGGGCCCTGGGCTAGTGTTTGTTAGCACCGCTGCCATTTTTCTCACGCTAGAGTTCAGGGTTCGTTTCCCGGTCTCGGCGGTTTGGAAGAAGAAAAGATGCTTCTTCTCCATCCACTCGTAAAAACTCAGTATTGTGGGGACCCTCCGTGACCGAGAGATAACGTGCTCTACCTCATACCTCCAGGGTTTTAATTTCGAATCCTGTGTCTGGAGGGCAGTTTCATCTCACCATCCTCAGGAGGTTCTCTTGGCCCGATTTAGCCTGTATGTGCACAAAAGTAGCCTAAAGCCCGATTTATTTCATTTCATTTTACATTTCACTGAACGATACTATTTTCATAGAACTGGTACTATGAAATTAAGCAGCCCTCACCGGAGGCACGCTGTATCCTTCACGGTCTGTTGTCGCAGTTATTAAGAAATACTCGTTAGTGCGTTTGAGGGAAAAGTTTCCAACATATCTTTATTTCATTTGTACACATGCTTTAAGCAATGTCAGGCAATGGCCTGATTCGTTTTTCGGGAATCAACTTTTCTAAAAGCAAAGTTTCGCACAATGATAGACCTCACTCTTGACAAATTTCGAGGAAAAAATCAAAATCACCAACTGACGGCCATTTTTACTCGTTTTACTGGCTTGCGTGATAGCCAGGGCATTACATTATAAATGACATATATGTTGTTATACAAGGATAAAACATGTCAAATTCCACAAATAAAAAATTTAAAATGGCCAACTGACGTCATTTTGGTCAATTTCGCTCATTTATCGGAAACCTTCCATGCTGGGTAGAGTATTAGTGTTGTATCAATGCCTCTAGTTTTAAATTGTGGTTAGGGGGCATAGTTACTTTGTGTTTACTATTTATAATCATTTTTTTTCATTCATAGTTCCTAATTTTTTCCCGCATAATTCTTGTTAATAACCAGGTATCATTATCAAATTGTTCAATAATAGTAAAAAGGAAAATATCAAAATTGTTTTTTTATTTAGCTTGTGGGCATGTTATTTTGATCAGTTTCCCGGTTTTCCTTTTACCCTGCATGTTCTTGATATTTATCTTTTTTGTTTCATATACCTTGCCTTCTTAGGCCCCTATATTTTACCAGGCTTTTAATGCGGGCTTTTCTCGAATGTGATCTTGTTTGCAACGACGTCAGAATGTTATTTTTTCTAATGGACGGTCACTCTATTTCAACATTATTTAGCAATTTCCTTCCTGATGAGTGTCAGATCTGACTGAAGGTTTGACAAACTTTTAAAATCTTTTTACCAGGTGACAAGCATGTAGACCTTACTGCTCGGGATCAGACTGGTTTACCATACAGTCCCGCTGGGGAATATGATTGACAAATCCTTTTGATTGTGACCCCTCGGCGGACCCAGCTGGGTAATGTGAACTGTAGTATAATATGTGGCTCAGTCCTCAAAATGACAGCTGGAAGGCATTATGGGACCGCCTCCTCTTCATCGGCTCATGCGGCTGTTGAGCATGTGTCGCCCTGCAGCTGTCACGGCATTAAGTTTCTGTGAGTGAACGTACATGTATGTTACTGAGCATTGTAAGCATGTAACTTTCTATCTGTCAGATTTTGTGATTTGACAATTTAATGCAATTTCTACCATGTTACGACTTTGATAACATATGGAGCCTGGATAGTAGTTGTAGTTATTTAACTGAATGGGACAAATACATGTAAAACATAATTGGAGAATTAGGTAAGCATAACAAAATAATGACCAAAAAATTACACAGGGTATAGGTATGAACTCCCCTTTTTGGCAGCAGAAATTTGGTCTGAGATAATTATATACATTGTATTTTTATTCACACTATGTTTTTATTTTTGATGTACTCCATATTACTATTATCGATAATTTAACCTGTTGCGAAAAGTTGCATTCACAGATAATTGTACACAGGAATACACGCCTAATGTAAGCCCCACACTGAGCGGATTCTGTCCGATGGAAAACTGTCGGTCGCAATATCACGTTTGCTGTACATAGTATTTTATCATTATGCATAATTTTGCGGCTGCAAATTTTGCATAGGAGAAAATCCGTTCAGGGCGCCATAACTTTTAAAGCAAATTTTAATTTATAATATCCGGGAGAAAAATTCGCGATTTTTTAGTTGTTTCTATAACTTTGTGTTGAATTTTTAAATGCAAAAAATATGAAAAAACGTCAAATTTATTATACACTGTCCGTCTGTCTGTCCGCTTTCCCTTGTAAGCGCGATTGAGTCAGGTGTTTTTTATTGTTTTACTAATGTGTTCACCGTACAAAAACTCACCGGATCAGATATTAAAATGCCGGCACTCGAACACAGACAGCTTTTTCTTGTAAGCGCGATTGACTAGCGTGTTTTTATTTGATGGTTCTAAAACTCTACAAATCTGTCGGACGAGTTCGAAAAAGGGACGTTCGGACATGAACGGCCTTTCACTGAAAGTGCGATTGACTTTAGAGGCTTTATCCGATTGTTTAACTTTGGCACATGTGTTCACCAAGCATTCAAACGGACGGACGAGTTGAAAATGGCACGGATCAGACTAAAAAAAGGCCGCCGCTCGGAATGTTTTCAAATTAGCCCATGTGTCCATCGTAAAAACCTGAAAATGGTAATTTTGGAAATTTTCTCTTGGGAGCCCCACCCCCAGATCCCCGCTACCACAAAAGTTATACAATTAGGATAAATCCCCCCAGCCCATTAGAAAAGTTGCATACGCCAATGAGATGTTTGTCAATATTACGTTTAAGTAAGCATATAAATGACAAATATATTTATACTTGACCATTTTCCAATGCCAGTCAAAAAGCTTGTGAACGCGATTACATAATTATTGACTGTTGATTGGATCGTATTGAAATTTGACTTGGTGGTTTTCTATGTATTTCTGATGATCAAATGAGCAAGTCAATAAAAAAAAATGGCTGACGGTAGCCATCTTGAAAAACATTATGGTTGGAAACTTTTTAAATATATTTTTATCAAATACGATATTTTTTTCTTTCTCTGAGCATTGTTTTTGATGGGATGATCTAGCAGGCGTGTTTTTAATGTGTTTTTGCCGTAAACAGTCACATCTAGTTTCAACGACAAATATTATACCGAGAAAAAATGATTTGTTGCGATTGCAGCAGCCCTCCACCAGCCGCACATTGTTCCTCATTTCTTTTGACAGACGCTGACGACAAAATTTCAGGCACGCCACTTTTGGATGGCAATTTATGTACTTGACTCCAGAAGCATAGGGATCTACGATAAACCCGCTGAAGAATCGGTATCCACTAACCGTGAAGTCTAGGATACAACAATATCATCTAGTTCTTGTAGGTAATATAGGTTACGGTAGTTTTGGTCCCGTAGGTGTATTTGGTGTATGGCCGACAGCTGGCGACTTATTTTTTTTATTACATTTTTTTAATTCACAATATGCTTAAAACCTGGTATATATATAGATTTCCGGGTCTGCGAGTCTATTGGTATTGTCATTTTTCATGTGCGACCGAAAACGATGTTATGGCGGCCATCTTGCTTTTATCAATTTTAATAAATCATTTATTTTCAGATAAATGCATAGAAAACCTGGTATAGGGTTTCGGGGTCTGTTAGTCTACTGGCATTCTCTGTTTTTTTGTGCGACCGAAAACAAAGCTGTGACTGCCATGTTCAGTTAAATACATTGACACCTCGTATATAGATAGGGCCTATACGGTATACATTATATACGTTTTGTAGTCTTCTAGTATTGGCATAGCGTATTAGCAGCAGTTGTGTCAAATTTTTGGCCATTTTGAGTCACTAGTCTATCTACATCAACCGAGAGGTGTTTAAGTGCTTGCACGGTATTTTTGTAGTTTTCAATGGTAAATTGATTATTTATAGCCCGGGTCTTTGTTTTCTGAGATTTATCTTTCTGCATACATGTACATATTGATTGGAGTGGGGACCACATGAGACTATACAGATTGCTTGAATGTTTTATCGCAACTCAGCGCTGCACCAACTTGGTGTGAATAATAATAATTATGTGGGCGCTCTTTTCCCACGTAAGCCTAAATGTCAGATGTCAAGCTACGACTACTAACCAATAAACTTTGGAGATGGAACTTAACATAAGTAAGATGTTCTTCAATCATCTAATACAGTCTCACAACAATGTGAAACTTTGAAAATAGTCTGAGACAAAGGAGAACTGTAGGGGTTGTTTACTTTTTAGCCCGCCTTTTAATTTTTAATTAAAAAAGTGTTATATTGCAATTGAAGTTTGGCGTCGTCGGCGTTGGCGTCGGCGTTAACATTTGCTTGTGGGCACGATAACTTGAAAGTTTTTCATATATCCTACACAAATTTCTTATGCATGCTACTAATGACAATTTATCGGACAAGTTCAATAATCGCTGGACAAAAAAATTAATATGGCCGACTTATAGCGATTTTTCGCATTTTACGTCAATAATTTGATCTTGTGGGCGCAATAACTTAAAAAAAATGTCGTGTGTCCTGCTCAAATAATGATTTATTGGGTTGATAATTACACACTTTTCATTTGCTACTCCTTCCGATAATAAGGTAATATATAAATTTCCCATTTAAAATGTTCTGTATACAAAATAAATCAGACATAGACTGACAGTGACTGATATGATAATTTCACCATTGGTAGCCACACGCTGTTTTTCAATAAATTGATATCGAAAGCAGCTCCAATGCCACCATGACTCCATATGTTACGCACGCTTAGCTGTCGATGTGCGTTTGATTTAGTGTTTAGTGGCACACACGCACATATCTCATTCTTTTAGACATGTTTCTCATCTAATTAGAGGAAGTGGTATGAAACCTGCATAGTTTTTTTCACGTAGATTCCATGCAATACGAACATTATTACGAAATTAAATATAGAATTACTACAATCTCTGCGATTGTTTTAAATTTATCTTGAACATCGTTCGTTTGTTCATTCATTCATCTCATAGTATTTAAAAGACACTGAGTAAGTCTATGTTTTTCCTGTTGCTGCATTCGGTAGCTTTAAATAATTAATTCTGAAAACATAAAAGGAGGTGCGCCTTATGTTACTTCCTCCTATTGATCAAAGGAGCTTTCATGACATTTTTCTCTGCCAACTATAAGCCAGTATGCAGAGTAATTATATGATTTAACAGGTAACTGCTATCATTTTTACCGAGTGAGAGTGACATTGTTGATCAAAAAATTGGGTTGGAAATGTGTGCGCTAAGCTTCTCTATCCCGATTTATCTGAATCGATGTGCAAATCATGCTTAGTTTGATAAATCAGATTTTAAGAAGGTATTCAGCAAGCAATAAGTGCTGACTGGTAATAATTATGCATAATCAGGTCTTTCACAGGCTGTGATTGGCTGCCATCATCCGCACCGTTTATCATGGGACACATTGGTAATGGTGACTGATAGTGGCGCAGAGCGGCCATCAGGGTATTATGCCCCTTCTAACTGAAAGGCTGTATATCCCACTTTTTAATTCCAAGGGATGATTTCCGCTGATTTTCAACTTTATTATTGTGATCGGAGTGATCATTTTTGCGACGCTTTTGAGCATTTTCCAACCACTTTTTCACAGTAAAAATATTGACCGAAATGCACCATATAATTATGCAGATCATTATTAACCTTTAAAACGCTACATTCAAAATTAAAATTTCCATCCACTCGAAGTTGTGTCTCGCTACCGCCACCCGCAACTTGAAGTGGGTGAAAATTTCTTATTTTGTTTAATTTCAGACCAAATATTTGCAAATTTTGATGTTTAAGCACACATTTCATTCCCAATAGTGCCTAAGTGTTATTTGACCTGCTAATGAAACATACTAAAAGCGACTCTTGCCGTGCCTAACAATGCAAGGGTTAATCATCCCTCAATCCACTGATATTAAAATAAATTATGGCTGGTTTGATTTTAAACGTATCAGCTTGAAATAAATAAGTATGGCCAATAAGAAGTATTCTACTTATTTATCGGAGTTTGTGGCGATGTAAGAAGGAGATGTGACAGATTCCACTGGTGGTTCGCCGTGACGCTCACCTGGATAGAATATTTGGCTGTCCACTGTGCATCCCGTGGTACCACGGAGCTGACTTAGCGCCAGTAAGGCGCAGGCCAGCGTCAGCGCCATCACTGTCGTCTGCTCCAGCACTATTCCCGCCAGCACCAGTAGTCCCATTCTGCCGCCAACATCAGACCCGTACCACAGATAGCCCTGTCTCCTCATTCACCCCGTTGTCTTAATCGCCGTTTTGTTGCCACTAGACACTGGCACCCGCTGCGTGACCACTATAGAACAGGGGGAACAGACGAGGCGCTACTTGCAGGCTCTCTGCGTTCTGGCACTTGCCTGCAGGCGCGAGCAAATCCTTCCCATCTGGAGCATTACTACTAAGGCTGTTGGTAATGTCTGGTGCGCAGCGGCCAGCTAACTGGCATGCAAAACTAGATGGTCGGAGACGTTGGTGGGATCAGGCAAACACTATCCGTGGCCACCGTATCCCACTTACCGGACCACCCCACCCCTCCAGTACAGACAGTCTTGCCGTGATTCACTTTTGTCACCACATCTTGAGGTAATGATCCTACACGAGAAAGCGCCAGGAAACAAAATGACGTATGCAAATTTTGTGCCTGTGGCTACACGATCTGTATCAGTGACCCATTTATTTTTGTTCATTGGCGGACTTTTTATGTGCAACTTGAGAAATCCTTCACTTGGGGTATATGGCATTTATAGATATACATAATTACAAAACGTAATGAGCACAACTCATAACCTCAAAAACAATCTTCGCTCATTAATTTTGAATATTGGATAATTGATACCAGCGGGCTAAAGGGCCCGAGTGAGTGAGTGAGTGAGTGAGTGAGTGAGTGAGTGAGTGAGTGAGTGAGTGAGTGGGTGGGTGAGTGAGTGAGTGAGTGAGTGAGTGAGTGAGTGAGTGAGTGAGTGAGTGAGTGAGTGAGTGAGTGAGTGAGTGAGTGAGTGAGTGAGTGAGTGAGTGAGTGAGTGAACGAGTGAGTCAGTCAGTCAGTCAGTCAGTCAGTCAGTCAGTCAGTCAGTCAGTCAGTCAGTCAGTCAGTCAGTCAGTCAGTCAGTCAGTCAGTCAGTCAGTCAGTCAGTCAGTCAGTCAGTCAGTTATAAATTCAATAGATAATACATCCATTTTTTAAGTACATTCACTTGAAACAGGCGCATCTTTGCTGACAGCTAATAATATCAATGAGATCCACCTACAAGGCTGCAATCGATCTCATTTGCTTTATTATAAATTCTCCCGCTCTCAGGGATTTGTGAACGCGATATCTCAAGGACCGGTTATCCAAATCCCTATAGTGATTTTTTATGTAGATACTTACCTGCCTGGCCGCAAAATGAAAAGGTTTTGGTCGCATTTTTTATGAACCCGTTTTCTCGAGAACCTCTAATCCGAATCACTCGTTACTTTGTTTGAATAATAATTTCTTTGTTTGAATTTTATACTTAGCAGCAATATGGCGGCCATTTTTTATGTGAACGCGATATCTCCAGAACCGCGACGCTTATCTAAAGCTTGTCATTTTGTCTTGAGATAAAAAGTGTTCAGTGATTTTTATGAAAGTGGCGGTCATTTCCTATTTTTCGAATTATTGTGAACGCGTTATACAGTAGTTAGTTAATACGTTAGTCCAAATTGCTCGTGAGTTTTTATAGATCTACATTGTAATTTTCAGTATAATGCTGCCTCAATCCAAACAAAGGGTGGAATGAATGCATTCGTTAAACACAAATTTAGTTAAGTACTGTATACAAGTGATTCTACTATTTGGTGCAACTGGCTGATATATTTAATGCTTTAATTAATAGTCTTGTGTCAGGGAATCAAATACCATGGGACACTTGGTTTGAGGGATCAAAAGGTAGATATGTCAAAACAATTGAACGTATTATACTCAGTAATGAAGAACAAATGTATTTTGATCATCAGAATTGATATGGAATCGCTTTTCCCGTCACAGAATTATATTTTGGTTTCGCTATTTTCACAAAACATTTACAATACATTCAAAATATATTCACAATACATTATATATTCACAATACATTCACCCTTGGGAATGTATTGTAAATTGTCACCTTTGGCATGACTGTGAATTGAATTTTTGGGAGGGGGGTATAACATTGTATTTTCGTTAACCTACATTATTCCGGGCAGTATAGGCCCCCTATATACATGTGGGCGAACGCGAAATGGGCCAAGCGGAAACACGTGAAGTGAGCAATGTGATAGGTCATTGCCTGAGTGTTTCCATCCCTTGTTAAACCCGTGTCTACTTCTGGTTCAGGAAGAGCCTGTGGGGCTTCCTGGCAGGGCTTCTTGGATGGTGATGATTATAGCCAAAAGCAGCGGTCTATGTCTTGTGTAGGCCCACCCGCTGCGTGTACGTGTTTATCTGGGCATTTGTACAGGCTCATGAAAATCGTTTGCACGATAATAATTTTACATTTAGGTTTTAATATGTTGATTCAGATAATATTGAGGCATGAAACTAAACCCTACATTCAAACGAGTATACACTCCCGATCGGAGCAGTCTCTCCTAAACTGAGATTAATTTAAATTATTATATTTTAACAGAATTGGTCAGGAAATAGATGACGCAGTCAACTAATCGAGTCCTTATTTATAATCAGAAAATTGACGAAAACATTCAACTGGTCTAGTCCTTATATAATAATGGTCTAGTCTTACAGATCTTGTCATCTCTCCGTTACCAACGCTATGCAGTTCATGTGAGCAACCAGTTAGCCAAATACTTTACAACCAACATTGATATAAAGCTGGTTCAACTTCGTAGACGTTGAACCAGCTTTATAACAATTTGGTGTGAGACGTCTTGCATCAGGTGGGAATGGACACGGTGGCCCCGGGCGTTCTCACTGTGTCCATCAGCATGTTGTTCTGCGACGCTGTCAGCTTCAGTTACGGACAAGCTGATGGCCAAAGAGGTCCACCAACCAAATTGAAACTGCATTCCCCGAGTGACCGTGCCATCGGCTCACCACTATGGCGGGGGGGGGGAGCTGAACAGAAGCTTGGGATCGCGGAAAGAAGTCAATAATGTTCGGTCATTAACTTGGGAGAGGAGTGTCGGGAACGGGTGGACTTGTCATTTCTTAAGTTTTTCTAATATTAGCAGGATTACATTATGATGTTGACCCTGTAGGTATGGATTCAGTAATCATACAATTTAGCATAAATTATAAGCCCTGTATGCTCTTTTTTATTTCGACTACTTTTTTTTGGTACATTCATGCAAATTTACATTTTTAGAAAGACTATACCAAAGTGTAGACCTATCTACAAACAACATTCTTATTTTGCAAAGCCACGTTGGATTATTAGTAGCTATACTGAATTTGACTATATGACCTGATAACGACTAACTATTATACCATAGTGCATATAAGGTATTTAAAAACTTTTGTGTCAAAACATATCAGGGGCGGATCCAAGGGGGTTGTGGTTTTATAGTCTAATGTGTTTCCTTATGAACTGGTTACACACTGAAGGACAAAGAGTGCCCAATATCCCTTAGTCTAGATTGCAGGAGAAAGCCTTTGAAAATCACAAATTTCCCCGTGGCGGGCTTCCCGGACCCCTCCCTGTAGAAACAAAGGCGACTCATTGCAGATAATTGCTCGACCGTGGGGCGCAAAACTTCTTGGAAATGTGTAACATTTTCTTTAATTTACAATAAATTACCGTGTTATTTTGATTACCAATACATATTAAAAGGGATTACGCTGTACTTCTTTGGTTGGAGTTCTTCGCGTCATTTTCAAGCCTCAGCCAAAATTTGGCTGATAGGATTGCGTTACGTGCCGCGTTGGTCTGTCCGCCATTTTTTTGCGTCACTGAGAATGTATTAATTTAAACTTCATCTACAGGGTAACCATGATTAAACCTTGACTGATGTCACGTTTGTCCCTGAGTTTTCTCGATCCGTTAACACGATGCACTATACACATTTGTGAGAGTGTCGCACTAAAGTTATACCACACGCATATTTCACTGATCAATAGCCTTGGCAATTTCGAACTTGGGCATAAATCTGGCGAAAATGAGGTCAAGGCGGCCCTTTTGTATTTTTCAACGTCAACATCACCGTCAACCGCTCCTTTTAATCAAATTGACTTCAATCGTTTTTTCTCATGTTAGCTGTCCGATGTGGCTCTAATACAATATAGATAATCCTGAGATAGGGTATACAATATAGAAAAAAATGATTGTGGTATCTATTGAAGTCGCCAAATGAAACGACTCGTTCTAATACCTGTGCTGGCCATCTCATATTATGATAGAAAAAGTAGTTGAAAGAGTATTTACATATATGTCCTGGAACAAGAGTCAAATTTTGTGAATCCGTGGCACAAAGTATAAAATAAACCGTTTGATAACTCATATAATAATCTCATATTCTGAAAATTTTTTAGGTTTATTGAATTAGTTTGACATAAATGAGGTTAACTTGATTGACTTCACATTTGACATTTATGAGGGTTTGTTTTCAAAACGCATTTTGACTGATCAACACGATACACTAAACATTTGTATTCCTCGCTCAACGTGAGGACGGGGATTCTTGCATCAGCGTATGTCCGCATTCTAGTTTCCGGAACAAGAAAATCTAAAGCCCCTACCTTGGTGAAATATCTTTCATATTGCACACACACATCGTTCACTGGGTGAAGATGTACCTTTTGCGGGTTATACCCTTGAACCTACTTTCTGGCCTACTTGTCTTAGAGGTTAACATATCTGTCCGCATTATCGTTTTCGGACAAAACACTGTATCTCTGATACCCCTTGGGCGATTTATTTTATATTGCACACACACACAGCGATTGTAAAGGTGCCTGAAATACTTCAGATTAACTAGGGAGCAAGTTACCTCGTTATCCCCACCTACTAACTTTGTCTGGGAAATGCCACGTCGGCGATGTCATTTCCTGGAATTCACCCTCCGTTTTTTTTCAATCGGATGACGCATATGTGTAATATCTACAAAACTTTGCCAGATAGCTAGGCCATAACTATAAAACAAAATGTGAGACTTCACGAAAGGATGCACCCTGAATTTTTTTAATTTGATAAAATAAAAAATGACCGACTTGCGGCCAATAATTACTTTAATATACGTAATATCTGAAAACTTGACTAATTTTAAATTAATGTCATGAGAGTCAGAAAATTTAAGATTATAGTTATTTTTTAAAGTTTTTTGGGCTTTTAAAGGATGATTCGAGGCGAGGCCTCATTCCGTCGCCAACGGATCTTTTTTTTAATAATTAAAGTTTTTAAACGATGAGGCTGAGGGCTATTTCTGTCGTGGTCAGGCCGCGATTTCGTTTTCCGATTTGCGTAGACATCGCTGAAAGGTACAGACGATTTCGTTCAAAGATTTTACGTATGTGTGATTTTACGCATACTGTAAACTATATAGTGAGGACGGATGGCCGCCGCCGCGTTTTGCTTTTGCGTCTAAGCAGATTGTTTTTAAATTTCACGAATGTATGCCTGGGAAAAAATTTTTTCGTGAAAAATGACCTCACTTGACCTGGCGAGCATTTTGGGAAATGGCAAAATCAGTTGTGGAGCGATACCGTCCAAACCGATTCCCGGATTTGATGCTGTAGGCCTGTTTTCGCCTTGATTAGTTTTTGGTGTATCTCGTGGAGTGGGGGGACAATTTATTATGATTAATATTATTTTTAATTATTGCAGTAGCAACTTAAATTGTTTTAACCCTGACATTTTTTAGGGGTTTTAGTTGTATTAAAGGGACTGGCCCAGGCTAAAATCATCAAAAAATCGGTGATTTTATTTCGGGTTCTTAATATGACCATATGATGTAAGCATGTACATAGACTAGAACTGCAAATTTTTATAATTTTTGTGCTGCGCATTCACCAGTTAGGCTAGATATAGAGACGAAATTCCTGATTTGTAATTATTGACAACCATGTCAAAAATAAGAAATGCGGGAATTTCGTCTCTATATCTAGTCTAACTGGTAAGTGCGCAGCACAAAAATTATAAAAATTTGCAGTTCTAGTCTATGTACATGTTTACATCATATGGTCATATAAAGAACCCGAAATAAAATCACCGATTTTTTGATGATTTTAGCCTGGGCCAGTCCCTTTAAAGGACAGCTAAATCCAGCTGTCCTTTAATACAGTCAAAACCGAATGACAGATTTTTCGATTTCGAAGCCGGGGTCCATTTTTTGTTGCAGGAATCGTGTCATATATTCTGTCAACACTACTCTCTCACAATTGTTCTGGTTTAATTTTTTAACGCCTTTTTATTTATGTTTGATCATGAGCAATTAAAATAGGCAACCATGTGAGAAATTGCATTGCATTTTTGCTCATATCGTATTTTACTATCATAACCTGCTTTACAAATAGTCTTCCTATAAATCTAATGCCGGGGGGGGGGGGATGATTTCGTTTCCGCCATATTGCGGAAACACATTTCCTGTTGGCCCTTTATTTCAGCCGGTAACACATTTCTTGTTGGATCTTCATTTCAGCCGGTGTTTTTTTTGCCTCCGCCGCGAAGCGAACGAAGGCATTATGTTCTCGGGTTGTCCGTCCGTCTGGTGTCCGGCTGTCCGTCCGGTCATGTATTTTTGTACTACGCCAACATGGTCCAACAGATTGAATTCATAATTTATACAAACATTCAAACCCTCCGGCAAAAGTTTTTTTACCAAAGGTCAAGGTCATAGGTCAAAGGTCAAGGTAAAAAATTCAAAAAAAACTGTTTTGTTAACGCGATAACTTTGAAAATAATTATGGCATCTCTCCATTTTTTTATGTGAAGTTACTCATGAGTATGGAGATGACCTGATTAGATTTTCAGCTTTCCACCGATAATCAAAATGGCCGCCAGCTGGCGACTTTTTTTTCGACTTAAATATTTTTTTTTTACAATTCACAGTAGTGCTTAGATATATGCCTCCAAATTTTTTTTACCTAAGGTCAAGGTCATAGGTCACAGGTCAAGGTCAAAGATTCAAAAAAATGTTTTGTTAACGCGATAACTTGGAAAATAATTATCGCATCTCTCCAATTTTTTATGTGAAGTTACTCATGAGTATGGAGATGACCTGATTAGATTTTCAGCTTCCAAATGATAATCAAAATGGCCACCAGCTGGCGACTAAATGTTTGTTTTTGACTTAAATATTTCTTTTTAACAATTCACAGTAGTGCTTTGACACTTGGTATATATGGGTCTTCGGTGTCTGCGAGTCTAGTGGTATTGTCCGTTTTCATGTGCGACCGAAAACGAGTTTAAAGCGGCCATAATGATTTTGTCATTTTATTCCATAAATGTGGTGCATCTAATTGTTATCAAACTTTGTCATCACGATATCTCAGACCTCATCACGACCTCAAAATCACAGGTCAGGGGGAGAGGAGATAGAGTAGCCCTACATGGGTTTCATGTGATGGCGGAGGCATACAATTGACGCATATGCGTCAAATTTCCCTTCTAGTTTTTTATATTTATTGTTTTTGAACTAGGGACGCTATAGAATGTTCTTGGTCAAACGATGATTGGAGACTGATGCCTATTTCTGTCGTCGACATGCCGCGATTGTGTTTTCCGATTTGCGTAATGCCTACAGAGGTTTGCAGTTATATTTTCGAAGGAAATATCTAATACGGTGGTCCAGAATAATACTTAAGGTGGTTCACCATTACTTTTACAGCCCATGGTATTTTATCCACCGTTAATTTAACGATAGAGCCTGAATATAACTGGCTGTCTTTGGTCCATCGTAGAAAATACGGGGAATGGGATATTTTGCTATTAACAACTGATTTAAGGGCGCTGTGTTTATGTATTTACAAGCTTTCTACTGGACATACGACATTGTTACGCATTGAGTCACCGTCATCGACGTTGATTCAATTCTATTGTAAAACACGACTCACTCCTAGCTTGGAAGCCGAAGGTGTATAGAAGCCAAAGATATAGTAGCTCTAATGTATACTGTAAAATAATATCGTGAAATTTTAAAATCTACAACAAAGTTATATGGTACATCTACGATTAGCGACGATTAGCGACGATTAGCCAATATGGAGTAACAAAAGTATCATCCATGTATTGCAGTAACAAAAGCATCATCCATGTATTGCCATACCATTCTCATAGAGATTGACGAGACGTGTGAGGACAGTGTGGCCCAACCAATCTGAAATATGGCGGGAATTAGTTGCTTTTGCTTCTTGTTATTAAATTATCCTGAGCTTTGCTTCACACAGTACAGTGACACAGGTAGGAAAACATCCAGCATAATGGAAAAACTGAAAACAATTATATCGGAATTGTATTGGTTTTCCCCTGCATCATTGCCGTCAAAATATCTCAACAATATAAGACGCTCAACATTGTATCTGTCATCGAAAATATGGGTCATTTTAGTCCAAATGTCAACATTAATAAATATAAGACAGTTAATTAGCTTAGTAATAGGCATACGTTTTTAGAAGACGTATCAATACAATAATCCATGCATCCACCCGGTACTATTTCCCATATATATATATATATATATAAATTATATATATATATATATATATATATATATATATATATATATATATAATATATATATATATATATATATATATATATATATAAATATATTATATATATATATTTATATATATATATATATATATATATATATATATATATATATATAATTATATATAT